>CM070029.1:18308999-18908999 GCA_036247105.1 Cirrhinus mrigala
CCAAAAATCCTATCATCATTTACTCACCCTCATGTTGTTCCAAACCTGTATGGAATACCAAGGAATTTTTGTCCATATAATGTCAAAGTCAGTGGGCTCCAAAACAACTTTTATTGAAGACTGAGATAACACACAGACATTTTCAAAATGTTTTCTCTTGTGTTCCACAGAAGAAAGTAAGTGATGCAGGTTTGAAACAACATGGGGGTGAGTAAATAACAGGATTTTAATTTTTGGGTGAACTCCTCTGCCTCTCACTCACACTGAATACTTTGCTTCCCATAATTCAGCTCCTGTCCACTTTCTCACTGTTTTGTGGGTCAACACACTGCCAGAAAGATTAAATCTAATACCAACGCCAGATTTGTCATTGCTCAGTAATTGCATTTGGGGTATCTGGATTTATCTGTGGTTAGTTGCTCTGCCTGTAAAGGGAAAAGAGATAGTTTTCCCTTGAGTTTGATTGATCATTTCTGAGGCATTTTCCCATCAGTTCCTGCAGTTTACTGTAAGGATTTATTTTGGAGTTTGGCTCCAGGTGGGTGTGTTGGTGTATGTGGATGTGTGAGGGTACTACGTGTGTGTGAGTGTGTATATTTGGTGGCAGAAGGGTGAGAGATGGTTCGGTGCCAGACAGACGCAGCTGTCCTGTGTTGACGACACAGATCTCTGATGGATAAATTCTGTAAACAAGAGTTTTCCCAGGCTCTTCAAGTCCATTCATATGACTACGCTTTCCTTATTCTATTTGTGTGTTAGTTTACATTTGATTTCTGAGGTTAAAAGCTAGAAATCCATCAAGACAAATTATGCAGATTTCAGTGTATGTGTGTATCACAGCACCTGTCTGACTGCAAATCTCAACATTATCGAACACAAGGTTTGTTTGGGACACTGGCAGGAATGTTTAGCAGCTGTCAGGTGTTGTAAAAGGTTATTCTGAAACTTGAAATCGTGTAACCGCTGTCTCTGTCTCTCTTTCTCTTCTCATAATAAATCTACACATACAGTAATTATATTTGGCCCAAGTTTTAAAGGGATAGCTCACCCAAAAATGAAAGTTCTGTCATTAATTACTCACCCTCATGTCGTTCCAAACCTGTAAGACCATAGTTCATCTTCGGAACACAAACTAAAATATTTTTGATGGAATCCGAAATCTGACCCTGCATAGACAGTAATGCAGCTGACACGTTCAAGGCCCAGAAAGGTAGTAAGGACATTAAAATAGTCCATCTGACATTAGTTCCGTTGCTGTCTATAGAGGGTCAAAAAGCTCTCAGATTTCATCAAAAAAATATCTTCATTTGTGTTTCAAAGATTAACTAAGGTCTACGGGTTTGGAACAACGTAAGATTAAATAATGACAGAATTTTCATTTTTGATCATTGTTTTGATCGTATTTTGATTGAAATTTTGTACTGATATTTTTTTAGCTCTTTGGCAAGCTTTTTATAGTTTTGAGGGGTCAGAGTTATTAAAATAATCATAATTTTGACCAAAGAGAAAGATATTTAATGTAGAAAATGTTTTTTCTTAAACACAAAAAATTATATTTAACCATCTCCCCAAAAGTGTTATTTATCTTTATGTACTACATCATTTTAATTCACACACAAACAATGAATCATTTTAAATTCATTACAAGCGTTTAAACTGATTCACTTAAAAGAACTGAACTTACCAAACCAACTACTTTTTTCTTTTTCTGTGAGACAGGGAAAGATTGAGAAAATACGTCTAATGGCACAGCCTTTGGGAAAATGAATGGCCAAATAAAAAAAAAATGAAAGTTGAAAACCTCAATACTCATGATTTTGCTTAATTTGATACTGCCAAATAATTTCCCATCATACTAAACCAGCACTGTTGCTCCTCACCACCACAGCCTAAAGGGATTTTTTGTGGAAACTTGGCCTTTTCTAAGTATTAATGGAAAATTGCTGGAGCTCTGGTTGGCCAAACTGGCAAGAGAACAAAAATTACATGTTCAATTTTTTCTACATTACACATACAATCATGTTTTGCTTATCATGTCTATTTTGTTTCTTTTTGTTTCCTTAAAAGTCCTGTCAGTGGCCAGTGCACAGGAGCCTGATCTTGCCCACGGCTGTGCCCATGGAAGCTGTTACCCTGCAACCGGTGACCTCTTGGTGGGTCGAGAGGCGAACTTAAAAGCTTCATCCACCTGTGGCCTGCGGAGGAGAGAACCATATTGCATTGTCAGCCATCTGCAGGTAATTCTCACAGACGGTTACACATCTGTACACACACTTTTATGTGAAGATGCTGATACTGCAGAACCAATCCTTTCCATTTTTGACCCTTTCCCTTATTTAGGAAGAGAAGAAGTGTTTCCACTGTGATTCGCGGCGACCTTACGATCCTTATTCCAACCCCATGAGTCACCGCATCGAGAATGTCATCACCACCTTCAAACCGCATCGCAAGAAGTCCTGGTGGCAGTCTGAGAATGGTGAGAGAGCAAAGTGCATCTTCCATAATCAGCTATACTTTTTTAGGCTTTTTACACTTTACAAGACATAGGTCAGAGTTGGATCTGCATGTCCACCACATCTCAACCTCAGCCAACTGATAATTAATGCATGCGGAACACAATGTGTGCTAATCGGCAGCTTCAGTGATGTTTTGATGGAAATCCACACATCCGTTTGGTTTCATTTGTCAAATGTAGAGTAATATGTTGCCAGGAAATTTGATTGCCTCCCTGAGCCCTCCAAACCCAGCTGCTTGGCAAGGACTGGAAACGCTTCACATGTATTATTAGAAGGTTGATGTTTAGGGCGTCTATTAATAACACAGAGGCTGAGGGAGAGAGATGCAAGCACTCTGAATGAAGCCAAGTGCTGGGGCAAATTAGTCTAAAACTGTTCACTGAAATGAAAATAAATATTTATACATAATATTTTAATGTACACTACTGTTTAAAAGTTTGGGGTTGGTAAGATTTTGGTTTTTGAAAGAAATTAATACTTGATCAGATTAATAATTGATCAAATATGGTGTGAAGACTTTTCTAAATTAAACTTTTAAACTGACTGCCCTTCTTTTTGTAGTACTAGGATGAAGATTGATATTTAGAATGGAAGTTTGTACAAGAGTGGAGAAATGGAGGAAGGTTGTTAGTTGACTTGGATGTATTTCAAAGCTCAGATGTCCAGGCTCACCCTGACACACACTCCCTAAACTTTGCAGTATTAGAGATAATTACAGACATGGCCTGCTGCTGGCAAACCCGCAGAGAGGATGAAAGAGGGAAACAAAACTCTAATAGAGCAGAACATGGAAGAGAAAGGGATGGAAGAACAGAAAACTTCAAGAGATCAAGAAAAATTTGCAGGCTAATACTTGAACCTAATGCACTCGCAGCATGTATTGTTTACTCTGCTAAGTGCACTTGTGGGCTGTGATGTGGGGTGTTGGGGAGTAACTAACTAAAAATAATGCCGCTACTATCTTAACTATATTTTCCTTAGCATGATAATTATCTGTAGTTATCTGATGTCTATCTGTTTTTTTTTCAGTAAGTTTTCAGTAACAAAAATTCCAGTAACAGTTTACTTTTTTCCAACAAGTAGCAGCGTAATGAGCTAAATGCTAAATGGTTGTTTTTAATGTTACATTGTATTGTGTACTCAGTATAGCTATTTATATGGTGGCCGAGAGAGTTCAACACGCTGCAACTTAAGAAAACATGTTAATAGAAAAAGCACCTAATAGAAAATGCTTATAGAAAAATGTTGCAAATACTCACAACTAGGGTTGGGTACCGAAACCCGGTGCCGATACGGCACCGGTACCCATGTGACCGGTATGTACCGGACCGAATCAGAACGCGAATTTCGGTGCCTCATTTCGGTGCCACTTAAATGCCTGAACTGTCGATTGAAATATTTGTCTTCTGGTGCTATGACACGGCTGTAGAAGCATTGATTCATCAACATGCATGATCGCTAGTTAAATTTAAATACTGCATTCATGGGGTGTCAGAATGATCAGAAAATTTATTTACTGAATGAGAAAACTCACGTGAACGTCGGAAAGCTTTGATGATAGCAATCCAAGACATCTTTGTAGTTACTATCCATTTTCACATTTCGAATTAAAAGCACAAATCGTCTGGAAATGAGACCATCCGAGAAGCGCGTGAATGCAGCAACTATCTTTACACTCGTTCAGACTGCAGCAGGTGGTTTGCCGTTAGCTTAGCTAGCTACATTAACGCGTCTAACTTAAAATGCCAAAAACTAAACATTCTAAAGTGTGGCTATATTTCACGAGAAATGATTCAGACACCGACGTGCAGCAAATGTTTTACAGCAGTTGCGTGTGAAGGGGAAAACGCGTCAAACCTAATGAAACATTCGATGGTATGTGGAATAAACTTGAAAGCAGAGGGATGCACCGTGTTTGGCAGTTTGCAGAAATCAGCTGGAGAGGTGTCGTATTTTGCCAGAGACGGCAAATATGTGATGCGATCTAGGAAAACCCAACACATGGTGAAATTTTACCTTTTTTAGGTTTTGACACCATATGAAAGCTGAGTTCAGGCCCCTTTCCAAAACTTTTATTTTTTACATAACCTACGTTATGGCTATCTTAGGTTGGCTGATAGCGATGATTTTCAGGAATGGGATTTTGAGAAAAGCTTTAAAGTGAGACGGCTTTCACTTTCACTTTACGGGTTTAACGAGAGCTGTCTGTCAAGTTAGGAGCGCTACTGCATCATTAGACAAACAGACTAACGTTTGTTTCCCGTTGATCACCCATTTTATGTTTAGTAAATAATGCAGCCTACCTTGTAGTAAAAGCGAGCACAGCGCAACTGTTCGCGCACTGTGCATGAAACAGACTGTCATCGGACGACTCCTCTTTAGTAACTTCATCATCCGATCCTTCATCTCTGGATGTGAAATAGCCCGTGACATCATTTAGGGCACTGACATCACCAAAACTGAGCAGATTGAGAGTGAGCAGCTGCAGTACTTTAGACGGCGTTGTTGTGCTCCGCCATCTCACGATATTAAAATAGATAAATAAATAAATACATAAATAAATAACTTTGCTTGCCGTACTTTACACAGGACTGGTGGAGAATGTGAACTGATACGCCTTTACTAAATATGTTACGTGGTTTATTTTGATAGGTTAACTGTTTTTGTGGTGTTAAGGGAAAGCACCTCCGCAACGCGTTCTTAACATAGGAGAAAGACAGTCATTTCTGCTTGCTGCAATAAATGTCTATTTTTCTGCACTAAACAAGTGAATTTCGAAGAGATATTTTACAGAGATGATAGACAAGATGTTATAGAATAATAATTTAATGAAAAACGAATTTCCTGAAAACGTCCCACCGCGACATCCGACGGGTTTTCCCAGATCTAGGGGGCGTCGTTAGGGCTAATCATTTCTCTAGCCCCGGTCATTACACTTCAATCAAATAGCGATATGGACTAGTATCTGTAAATATTACGCCACAAAATACCATTTAAATCTGAATCCTACATGTTTTGCGTGTCTCTTTATGAATTAATGGTTAAGACGTAGGCGCTGTTTCCTTTACTACACACAAGCGCGCGTGACGCTCGCGGTAATTTCAGCGTCTGCAATAAAATGCATGAACACCATCTCTAGAACTGCTCTGAGAGTACTTCGTGGGCAGTAAACCAGGGTCATAGCTTGTAGATATTGTGCCAGAAATATTTTACTCTCATTCAGTAGAATGTATGTACCTACAGTACTACTACTACTACTGTTGAAAAAGTAATAAAACATTGTTAAACAATATTTCTTCCATCTTTTAAATTTTAATAGCACATCCCCTTTATTTGCCAAAAATAAAATTTAATTTTCATTAATTAAAAGATAAATTAATATGTTATGCCTTAATTTCATAACTAGAAAAAACACAATTTCATAAGGCTGTTGTAGAAATAAATAAAAGTTGTTTATGCATTTAAATAAATAGACATGCTAAAACAAATTTGGTAACAGTAAAATATAAGGTGAGAAAAAATAAAACATTTCATAGGGCCCTAAACATAACTTAACGTTTGATAAATTGACATTAAATTGTACAAGTTTAATTGTTTTAAGTAATTAGACATGGGTTTGTTATTACTAAAATTAAATGTAACCATTAAAAAGTAGTCCAGAAAAATTAAAACAGAAAAAAAAAATCTGAATTTAGAAAAAAATAAAATAAAATAAAATGGAATTTGGTTAAAAAAAAAGGGGGGGGGGGCTATTTTTCAAATATATATTTTTAAATGTATTATTTCATTTGTGTAATATATTTTTGTAAAGTTATAATTTTGTGATGATAGTTTGATATGTTTGCTATTTGCAGTGATTACTATTTACTATTTTTTCATAGTGTAACAACGTTGTTTTGTGCCACTGCTCTGTCAAATGAACTAAAATCGAAAGCACTATATGACTTTGCTCACACGATCAGTTCATGATCCGATGTTTTCAGAGTATCAGAAGAGGGGTGAGTCAGGTCATTGACCTTTTTTCTTTGTTCAATTTGCACACTGAACATTGGTTAACTTGGAGCTCTTATTTTTGAACTCTCAAAGTGCACCAGATTAATGAATTTAACTTTAAAATATATCAAATTTTCTCCTGGAGGGGCATGCCCCTGGGCCTCCCTAGAAGGATCCAAGTTCACCCACCTGTGTCTAACAAAATCTTGCGTAAGTATGATGTTAGCTCCCATTCACCACTACTAGCCCCAGATGTTTTGCCACCAGCCCCAGATGTTTTCAAATCCTAGAAACGCCCCTGCAAAAGAACTGCTGAAATTTTAAGCTGTTAAATTATTGTAGTTGGGTTAGGTGGCTTAGGTTTTATTGTTGTTGCGTTTTGCATTGACTTAATAATGTATAGTACTACTTCTTTTTTTTTTTTTTTTACTTTTAATACATTGTTCAATTTAAAGAACTTTTTTGTCCAATAAAAAATATATTCTTCTGTCATCCACCACTTTGTGGCTTTTTTGAAAAAGTATCGGTTCAGGCACTGTTTTGGCACCGGTACCCGTTTTAAAAGTATCGATTTGGCACCGGTATCGAAAAAAACCCAAACGATACCCAACCCTACTCACAACACAACCAAATACAGAAATGCACTGCAAATACTCACAATGCAACCAAATTCAGAAATGCGCTGCAAATATAGAAACACGCTGTAAAAACTCACAACACAACCAAATACAAAAATGCGCTACAAATACTCACAGCACAACCAAATACAGAATGTGCTGCAACTACAGAAAAGTGCTGCAAATACTCACAACACAAACAAAAACAGAAACACACTGCAACTATAGAAACACGCTGCAAATACTCATAGCACAACCAAATACAGAAACGTGCTGCAAATACTCACAACACAACCAAAAACAGAAACGCACTGCAACTACACAAACACGTTACAAATACTCACAGCACAACTAAATACAGAATGTGCTGCAACTACAGAAATGCGCTCCAACTACAGAAATGTGCTGCAACTACAGAAATGCGCTCCAACTACAGAAATGTGCTGCAACTACAGAAACACGCTGCAGATACTCACAATGCAACAAAATACAGAAACGCGCTGCAAATACTCACAACACAACCAAATATAGAAACATGCTGCAAATACTCACAAAATAACCAAATACAGAAATGAGCTTCAAATACTGGCAACACAACCAAATACAGAAACACACTGCAACTACAGAAACACGTTACAAATACTCACAACACAACCAAATACAGAAACATGCTGCAACTACAGAAACACACTGCAAATACTCACAACACAACCAAATACAGAATCTGCTGCAACTACAGAAATGCGCTCCACATACAGAAATGTGCTGCAACTACAGAAACACGCTGCAAATACTCACAGTACAACCAAATACAGAAACATGCTGCAACTACAGAAACACACTGCAAATACTCACAGCACAACCAAATACAGAAACATGCTGCAACTACAGAAACACACTGCAAATACTCACAACACAACCAACTACAGAAACACGCTGCAAATACTCACAGCACAACCAAATACAGAAACGTGCTGCAACTACAGAAACACGCTGCAAATACTCACAACACAACCAAATACAGAAACATGCTGCAACTACAGAAACATGCTGCAAATACTCACAACACAACCAACTACAGAAATGCGCTGCAAATACTGGCAACACAACCAAATACGGAAACGCACTGCAACTACAGAAAGGCGCTGCAAATACTCTCAACACAACCAAATACAGCAGAAACATGCTGCAAATACTCACAGCACAACCAAATACAGAAACGCGCTGCAACTGCAAAAACATGCTGCAAATACTCACAACACAGCCAAAAACAGAAACACACTGCAACTACAGAAACACGCTGCAAATACTCACAATATAACCAACTACAGAAATGTGCTGCAAGTACTGGCAACACAACCAAATACAGAAGCGCGCTGCAACTACAGAAATGTGCTGCAAATACTCTCAACACAACCAAATACAGAAACATGCTGCAAATACAGAAACACGCTTCAACTACAGAAATGTGATGCAGAAACACGCTGCAAATGCTCACAATATAACCAAATACAGAAACGCACTGCAAATACAGAACAAGCTGCAAATTCTCACATTACCAAATACAGAAACGTTCTGCAACTACAGAAACATGCTCCAACTACAGAAATATGCTGCAACTACAAAAACACACTGCAAATACTTACAACACAAATACCGAAATGCGCTGCAACTACAGAAACGTGCAGCAAATACTCACAATACATTCAAATACAGAAACACTTCAAATACTCAAAACATGACCAAATACAGAAATGTGCTGCAACTACAAAAACACGCTCCAACTACAGAAATGTGCTGCAAATACTCACAAAACAACCAAATAAAGAAACACGCTGCAAATTCTCACAACACAACCAAATACAGAAAAAAAACAACTTATATTTGGCTCTCAATAGTGCCCCCTAAGTATCAGTTTAGTTACAATGCAATAAGTAAATAAGTACGTGAATGAATAAATATATAAAATAAAATAAATCTAACTGAAAATGTAATGGTAATTTTCTGCCAAGACATCATCCATTAATTTTACGGGCATTTACATTCACCCTAAAACACAACCCAATGCAGTTCAAAATTCATGGATTTTTAAGAGTATAGCTTCTTTTTGTCAGTAGTTTATACTCTGCACTTAAATTTATTACTTTAAATAGCTTGTAGTTTGGAAAGCTACAGTTACAAAGAAGCTTGATGCCCCAGTGGCCGATAGGCTGAAATTATATTTAGATTTTGATATAATTTTATCCAAAACAATACCTCTTTACATCTTAACAAAGTTCCTTTTATAGTTTAAGAGAGTGAGTGTGTGTCAGCTGTGCGACTCCTTAGTTAGAGAATTAATTATGGGCGTTCACAGGAAATGGTCACTATTTTTGCTCACGGTTGCTATGGCTTCAGTGACTTTTCTGTAACAATGTCGTATAATGAACAGCAGATCAATTGTTTAACACTTGCAGAGTGTCTCTCACAAGTAAACCCCTGTCGTGGCCCCTACATCTCTATTAAGCAGATATTGGAGACAGTACTTTTTGGTGTCCAATTTGGTGTACTTTTTAAGGCATTAATAAAAGGCATTAGAGAATGTGATCAAATACATTTTTTCTAAAATGTATAGAAAATGTTAATATTTATAGGTAATTAGAAACTAGCATTTGGTCCCAAACTAGTTGCCCCCTACTTAGTGACAGCCTAACCTGGTCTAAATTTTCAACACTGTTATTGCAATTTTTTTGTTTGTGAACTCTTTTTTTTGTTTATAAATTCAATAAAATATTAAATTAAATTAAATTACTTCAGGCCCTATTATGTACCCTGTTATATTTCAGGCACTATTATGTACCCTGTTTGTGGAAACTGCCTTTTGTCTAAGTTTCTTTATGGTGTGTCACATGTTCTATAGGAAAAAATCAGGTGCTGTACATGAGAGTAGTCTTTTTCATAGCTCTCTGACATGTGCTCCGGATTGAGGCTTAATGACTTCCTCCTCCAGCTGAAACACTGAAACATGTATTGAAAAAACAGCACGCCATTCAGTCAATTTCCTTTTGTGCTCCAATTCACCTCCGCTGGCCTCTCCCCCTGCTCCAGTCCCTCATTCTTTTGGGCTGTGGTACAACCTGTCTCTCTTTTCCTCAGCGTCCCTTTCCTTCCTGTTTAGCTGTTGATTATGAAACGCAGGTTAAATCCAGCAGTCACACAAAGGGCCACTGCAGTGGACTGAGTTACAGCTTTGTAATGGTAATGCAGGGAGGCACAGGTGAGCTCAATATGGTGCCAGCTCTGCAGAATACAGACCCTCTGTCGCTCCAGATGAATAATGAACTGTCAAAGCAAGAGCTGAACAGAACAAAAGTAGATTGTTAAACCATCCCATCTATTTCTAGCTCTGCTCAGTCACTGTAGGACACTGTGTTTGAATGTGCATATTGTCGTGCATTGTTATTGCCAGAGCCTTATTAAATTCCCAGATAAAGTGGTTCAGGAATGAAAACACAGGATCTCGTTCACTGCAGTCCCTGTGTCGTTATTATATTTCACATGTACTCTGGGTTACAATGAGAGTGTAATAATGCCGGCATTCTGCAAGCAGAGATGAGTAAAATAGCAATCACAATCTGTTTGAAGTCATTAAGGTTATGAAAATGTTGAACCAACATACAGAGCAAAATCTTCCTCAGAGCAACACTAATGTTTGGACATTTTATGTCCTATGATTTTTGGGTTTTATTAAAACAAACAAAAAATGCTAATGTGGAACACAAACTCTCTTTCTCTTCAGGGAAGTCTGATGTTTACCTTCAGCTGGACCTGGAGGCAGAGTTTCACTTTACTCATCTCATCATGACTTTTAAGGTAAGAAAGTTGTTGTCCTTCAAGATGAAACCCTTAAAACATTCCAAAACTGTCTTTATACTATCAATTGGCTTTGTACACAGACTTTCCGCCCAGCAGCCATGTTGATTGAGCGCTCTGCAGATTTTGGCCGAACCTGGCAGATTTACCGTTACTTCGCTTTTAACTGCGAGTCCACCTTCCCAGGGATTTCCCAAGGTCCTCTTCGTAAGGTTGACGATGTCATCTGCGAGTCCAGATATTCTGACATTGAGCCGTCGACAGAAGGAGAGGTGGGATATATTCGTTTGGAAAGCTGTTAACTTGTCAGTTAAAGGAGTAGTTCCTTTCCAGAACAAAAATTTACAGATAATTTACTCACCCCTTGTCATCCAAGATGTTCATGTCTTTCTTTCGTCAGTCATAAAGAAATTATGTTTCTTGAGGAAAACCTTTCAGGATTTTTCTCCATATAGTGGACTTTTTAGCCTCAAACTACATCACTGCAGAAGTACCGACCCAGTTTTTACAAAGTGAACATGCAAAGGAGATCAAACGCCCTTTACAAAAAAAGGTAAAACAGCGATGTAGGACCATTTTGAAGTAAACAAAAGAAGTAAAAGAAGAAAACGAGATGGGAGTTTTTCGACATACCCTAACTGTATTGACCCAGATTACATAGACTACGCATGCGCATCACAGAGACGAGACAAGACGAGCATTTGAGGTTAAAAAGTATGTAAATTGTCAAATTGTTTAGAAAATGACTGATCATTTCGCTAGATAAGACCCTTCTTCCTTATCTGGGATCATTTAGAGCCATTTGAAGCTGCATTTAAACTGCATTTTGGAAAACTTAGGGAACCATTATAGTCCACTATATGGAGAGAATTCCTGAAATGTTTTCTTAGAAAAAAAAATTCTTTACGACTAAAGAAAGAAAGACATGAACATTCTGGATGAAAAAGAGGTGAGTAAATTATCTGTAAATTTTTGTTCTGAAAGTGAACTAATCCTTTAATATGTTTGTTCGCTAACCTTCACTTTCTCTTCTCTCTGCAGGTGATTTATCGTGTTCTTGATCCTGCTATTCAGATCGAAGACCCTTACAGCCCTAACATTCAGAGTAAGTAAAATGTAACAATCCTATCCTCCTGTTGAACAAGTAGGATACAGCTTTTTTAGGCAACGGCTGGATCTTAATGAACTTCTTTGAATGATCATTGAATGTTTCATCCATTTATAGGCCTATATGTTTTACCTTTGCAGTACTGACAAAAAAAAATGTAAAGGAGCAGATGGCCTTGTTAGCTGAGAAGTAACTTAAATAATGAATGATTAGAAATCAAGTACATAATGAACAAGATGTACTCTAATAACCCAACACAGAGGCACAAACAGGTGCAGCCTACATATCATATACTCTCTAGACATTTTTTTTTTTTTGACTCTTCTTGCAAATTTATCACTCGGTTTTCCCTCTTTCAGATTTTAAGAGCTCATATTTTTGTGTACAAGAGTTATATACACATACTTTGAATTTTCAGAAGAAGATTAAAACTATTAATAAAGTGAATATAAGTCTCCCAGAATGTGTCTGTGAAGTTTCAGCTCAAAATACCCCACAGATTATTTATCATATTATTTTGAAAATGCCTATTTTGAGTTAAAGCAAAAACACGCTGTTTTCTTGCATGTCTCTTTAAATGCAAATGAACTACTGCTCCCCGCCCCTTTTCCAGAATAGGGCTGTGCCTTTACAGCACGTACTTCAGATATTCTGCCAAAAAACATCTGTTTGGTTTTGATTATCATGTCTATCGCACTAAAATCATGCGTTTTAAAGTCATATCAGTTTAAACTTCTGATATAGGGTTTTCTAAACACATACATCCGAAGCACGTGCACAGAAAGCAACTGTAACACGGCATGTGAGTACTAAACTAAGTTCTCTTTCATGTCTTATTGCGCTTAAACTGTCAAATACACACAAGTTAATGTTAAAAAACACACACGAATTACAAAAACAGTCAGTTATGTGTGTGAAGGTAAACTGCTGGGATTGCATGCAAATTGCATGTTTATTAAAACTTTTAACTAAAAAAAATGTAAAAAAAATTAAAAAAATAAAAACAAAAGAGTTTGCAAAAAAATGGAAATAAACTGAAACTATAAATTTTAAACTACAAAAGTTTTTGTTGGATGGTCAAACAACATTGGGTGACCTCGGCATCCCAGTGTAAGCGTGTTGACGTCAAGTACCATCACAGTGTGTGTAGCAGAATAAGCTGATGATGAACTTCCCGTTTCAGCTGGTCAGTGTTATATTCCCATACAGCTGTGAGTTTTCAGTCATGCACAGTGTGAGTGTGTATAAATTGATCTCACACTCTCTGTGTGGCTCTCACTTTCTGTTATACTGAACATCTAGACCATGACTGGAACAAACGGCATGTGCACAGGAGCTGCATTCGCTGATCTTTAATGTTGAGATATAAGTCCCTCACACACACACACAACCCTAGAACTCCATGATTTGCCCTCCAACTGTTTATCTTATAAATCACAGAAGTCTCACTTCACTGAGTGTCTGTGAAGCGTAACAGAAGTCTATCCACCACACTTCTGCTAAAGGGCTCCGCGCTCAGCTGACCGCAACCTCCCACTGAGGAGCAGACCATTAGCTTGGAAGAAGGGGTCAGAGATCATGTGTTAACAGGGTTTGGGGATTTTTTTTATACAAGGGTGAGAGGATGTTCTCATAATTGGGTGGTCGTGATTGTGTGGTGGTCGATGATAGTTTGGTGGGATTCTGATTTTTATCATTTAGGTGTCATAACATAAAAAATCGAAGCATTTTTGCTATAACAAAACTTTGTAATTACTTTTATTACTGTGTTAAACAGGGCCAGACCTGTTCGAGCCTACAGGATGTTTTAAGCAAGTCTTTTATTAAAGTTTTATGTGGATAGTACAGTTGAAGTCAAAAGTTTACATACACCTTGCAGAATTTGCAAAATGTTAATTATTTTACCAAAATAAGAGGGATCATACAAAATGTGTGGTATTTTTATTTAGTACTGACCTGAATAAGATATTTCACACAAAAGATGTTTACATATAGTCCACAAGAGAAAATAATAGTTGAACTGATAAAAATTACCCTTTAAGAAACATGTAAGTATCTTCTGTAGCTTCTGAAAGGCAGTACTAAATGAAAAAAATATCATATTTAGACAAAATAAGAAAAATCTACTCATCCTCATTCCATTGAAACAGTTTTACCCCCGACTCTTAATGCATCGTTTCCTTCTGGAGCATCAATGAGCATTTAAACCTTCTGTAATAGTTGCATATGAGTCCCTCAGTTGTCCTCAGTGTGAAAAGACGGATCTCAAAATCATACAGTCATTGTTGGAAAGGGTTCAAACACACAAAATGCTGAAAAAACAGAATCTGTCGGACCTGAAGGACTTTTCTGAAGAACAGCGGGCAGTTTAACTGTTCAGGACAAACAAGGGACTCATGAACAACTATCGCTAAATTAAAAAAACTGCTGTGGATCATTCAGGTAACAACACAGTATTAAGAATCAAGTGTATGTAAACTTTTGAACAGGGTCATTTTTATCAGTTCAACTATTAGTTTCTCTTGTGGACTATATGTAAATGTCTTTTTGTGAAATATGTTATTCAGGTTAGTAATAAAAAAAAAATAACATGCATTTTGTATGATCCCTCTTATTTTGGTAAAATAATTTTGCAGTAAAATAATAATTTTACACTTTTGCAGATTCTGCAAGGTGTATGTAAACTTTTGACTTCAACTGTAAATACACTACATTGCATACTGATGGTCTGTAAGACTTTTCAATGTTTTTTATGCTCACCAAGGCTGCATTTAGTATTACTAACACCAAACGTTTGAACGGCATTGCACACCTGGTAATCTCTATATCTTTTATACTGTTTTCCGTTCATTCTCACATCGAAAATGGCATTAGTGTCGTTCTGCTTTATTTATGGTCCACTATCCTCCACTAACCCCAATGTCCTTATGTTGCAGACCAGCTGAAGATCACTAATCTCCGTCTGAACTTCACCAAGCTGCACACTTTGGGTGATAACTTGCTGGATTCACGGACTGAGATCAAAGAGAAATACTACTATGCCATATACGAGCTGGTTGTCAGGGGCAACTGTTTCTGCTATGGCCACGCCTCCGAATGTGCTCCTATTGAAGGCATCAGGGATGATATTGAGGGCATGGTGAGTTACTCAACTGTAGCTGGTTGTAGGGATGCACCATATATAGGTACCAAATTGGATACCAGACAATAATGGAGATTTTTTTTTGTTTGTTTTAATAGTTTTGTTCCATATTAGATATTTATTTATACATGCTAATTTACCCTATTTTTACATTTAGTTTACCTTTGCTGTCATCTAAAACCAACTTAAAGGGATAGTTTACCCAAAAAATGAAAATTCTTCATTAAAGGGGTCATCAGATGCAAAGTTCACACCGCCAGTGGTCGCTGTATGCCTTAAAACCGCCATGCACATGAGTAGTTTTTTGATGTGACTAAAGAACATTTATTTCACTGTATTATGCCACTGTCTTCATAAGGAACTGTCTAGAGTCATAAAAAAATGATTGTCTAGTCATCAACTATATTTTTGTCCTATTGTTTTATGTTAAAGGCTTTTTATGCAAGCTACAGCCAGTTTTCATAACAGTCAATATAAGCTAAACAAGTCTGCACTGACAAAGAGAATTAAAAGGAAGTAACTACATATTTGGGTGATGTAATATTATAAATTATTGTTATTAATCAATATATTAAGACCATTCATGTTATTTAAATTACTAAAATAGCTTATAGACAATAACATGTAATAATAATTCACCACACTGCATAGCATGATGCGATGACAAATTCAAGCGCACAGCTTCACCTAATAAATTATTCATTTGTTTAGTTATATCATTTATTATTTGAATAAGTGAACAACGCCAAATGGCCTTCTTTTACTCATTTTGACTTTATTTATGAAACTGATAGCTAATTCAGTGAGTAAAAGGCGCTGCCTAGCAATGTACAATGTTACATAAGCGGCAAGATAATGACAGTGCGAAAATACAGGCATTATATATACGGGTAAATTTGACCCGTGTTGGCGCTTTTAGGTATAAATGCCCCGTTTTTCAATCTGGTGTTATCTAAACACTTTTTAACACCAGGGGATTTTAAATTACACAATTTTAGTAAAAGTCAATGACTGGGAGACTTGAGTGTTTTATTGAAAACCTGTAATGTACATTTGAATAACAGGTATGGGTAAAATTCACCCCGTGGCGGTTCTAGTGTTAAAGGAGCAATCTATCAGAATGGGTTGATTTTTGCAGAGCTCATTTTGACAAGGTAAAAATGGTGTTGTTTTACACTACCATTGAGAATTTTTAACCAAAGTATATTATAGACTTTTCATTAAGACTCTAAGGAATAATATCAACTTGTGGAAAATGGGCATCCGATAACCCCTTTAAGTACTCAGCCTCATGTCGTTCCAAACCTCTAAGACCTTCATTCACCTTCAGAACACAAATTAAGACATTTCTGATAAAATCCAAGAGCTTTCTGACCCTTTCAGAGCTTTCTGAATAATTTTATGTGTGCAAAGAAAACAAAAAAAACAACTGTATTCAACGATTTCTTCTCTTCCATGTCAGTCTTCGATGCTTCAATTGTTGAATAAAGTCGTTATTTTTGTTTTCTTTGCACACAAAAAGTATTCTCATAGCTTCATAAAATTAAGGTTGAACCACCAATATCACATGGACTATTTTATTAGGTGTCAGTTGCATTGCTGTCTATGCAGGGTCAGAAAGCTCTCGGATTTCATCCAAAATATCTTAATTTGTGTTCTGGAGATGAACAAAGGTCTTACAGGTTTGCAAAGACATGAGTGTGAGTAATTAATGACAGAATTGTCATTTTTGGGTAAACTAACCCTTGAAGTTCGATGTTTCCATCTCTAGGTACATGGGAGGTGTGTGTGCAAACACAACACCAAAGGACTGAACTGTGAACAGTGTGATGACTTCTATAATGACCTGCCCTGGAGACCAGCTGAGGGCCGTAACACTAACGCCTGCAAGAGTAATTATGAATAACCATAATAATATAGTTCATAAAGCACATAGAGACACACCTCTAATGTCACGGTTAACACTTTCCTCTTTTTCTCAGAATGCAACTGTAATGGTCACTCCAACAAGTGTCACTTTGACATGGCGGTGTATCTGGCTATGGGGAACGTCAGTGGAGGTGTGTGTGACAACTGTCTCCACAACACCATGGGCCGCAGTTGTGAAACCTGTAAACCTTTTTACTATCAGGATCCAACTAGAGACATCAGAGACCCTGAAGTCTGTGTTGGTAAGTGTGACATGGAGCTAAATGCTAGTATATGTTTATGTATTATCCACCAGGAAGTAAACTTATGGGTGAGAAGTCCGGTTCATGAGCTGATAGAGGGAAATAACGAGAAGAAGAATAATGTGCAGTAAATGGTAAAACTGTTTGCACTACAAACCAGTGTGTTCATAATTAAGATAATTCATTAAAATAATGGTAAAACACACAAATTTGCAATATTAGGCAGCAAAACGAGCTGTTTTGTACAGCTAAAAATAGCTGGATGCGGATGAGGCCGGAAGCCACACCCATAAAATTTACAAATGGCTGCTCCCACTCTTACAGGAAGAAAAAGGTGGATGTGTGATTGCTTATTTCTGTTCTCTTTGCCAGCCTGCGACTGTGACCCAGATGGTTCTGTGAATGGTGGCATTTGTGACGGGCATGATGACCCCTCTCTGGGCATGATTGCTGGGCAGTGCCGCTGCAAAGACAACGTTGAAGGCCCACGCTGTGATAAATGCAAGCCTGGTTTCTTTGGGCTCAGCGCTAGCGATCCTCGCGGCTGCCAACGTGAGTACAAACCTATACTTATTAGAAACAAAAATCTTTTGTCTTTAATGTCTTGACTGTCACCTTTGATCAATTTAATGCATCCTTGCTGGATAAAAGTATTGGTTTCTTTAAAAAAAAAAATCGAATTATTTTGATGTTTCAGATTTCAGGACAGTTTTTTAGTCCAAGTTAGCAAGGAGCTAAATGTTCTTGCACTTTTAGACTGCTGTCATTTTTCTGGTATGTTTTACTCTTGATATTCAATTATTCTTTCTTTCACTGGTCTACTTTAGCATGTAAATGTGACCCCAGGGGTACGGTGTCTGGTAGTTCCCAGTGTGACCCTGTTAGCGGAGACTGCTTCTGCAAACGCCTTGTCACTGGACACACCTGCAACCAATGTCTGGTAAGTAGAGAGAAAAATAAGATTGCCCTTTATTCCCCATACACCTCTGTGAGGACATTTAGTTATCATTCACCAGTTGGCAGTGCATGCCTATTCTGGTACTTTGTATCCCCTCTACTGGGTGGTAACATGAACTAAGAGTGTTTGCTCTACAGTAGAGACCAATGTCTGCATTTAGCGCAAAGCTTTATGGCAGATGGTGTAGGTTTTCACACAGCTTAAAATGGAATGAAAGGAAGAGCTGCATCCTGAAATTAGTCAAGCAATAAATGCCTCTAGTATTAGAGTGATGTCACTTCGTTTTATGGATATGTACCTTGGTAATTCTTTTCTATTTTTGTCATGGTGTCTGCTTATGGCTAATGATTAGCACTGCATGGTATATATTAAAGTATCATGGTATTACCATCTGCGTACCAAGGTTCTGTCATAGTAATTTGTACCTGTAATGTCATATTGTGTTTTATTAGTATACATCACACCTGTTTGTGTTTTATGTGTATTTTCTACAGCCTGAGCACTGGGCCCTGAGTCATGATGGCAGTGGCTGCAGAGGATGTGACTGTGATGTGGGTGGAGCTACAGACAATCAGTTAGTATTTTTCGGTTTATGGGCATTCAGGCTTTTGGCAGTTTTTGAATTAGTATTATTTTATTTGGAGTAATAATGATGTGCTTTGTGTCTGCAGATGCTCAATGGAAACAGGGCAGTGTCACTGTCGGAGTCACATGATTGGTCGCCAGTGTAACCAGGTGGAGTCTGGGTATTTCTTCATGGCCCTCGACCACTATATCTATGAGGCTGAAAATGCCAAACTGGGTCAAGTAAGTACAGAAATAGGACAAATAAGAAGATATTTGCTTTGTTTTTAGCCCCATGTGCTTTGTCTGATAACTACTGAAGCCGGTTTGCGCCACTAAATAAAAAAATAAAGGTAATAGTGAGTTTTTATCTCACAATTCTGACTGTTTTTCTCAAAACTGCGTAATACATATTTGCAGTTCTGACTTTTCTCAAAATCAGAATAAAGTCAGAATAGTGGGATAAAAAACTGGCAATTCTGACTTTTTTCTCACAAATGCAAGTTTGTATATCGTAATTCTGACTTTTTTCTCAAAATTGCATGATATAAACTCAATTGTGAGTTATAAAGTCAGAATAGGGGGATTAAAAACTCGTAATTCTGACTTTTTTCTCACAAATGTGAGTTTGTACAATATCTCACAATTCTGACTATTTTCTTCTTGCAATTCTGACTTTTTTTCTCAAAATTGAATGATATAAACTCAATTGCGAGCTATAAAGTCAGAATAGTGAAATAAAAACTTGCAATTCTGACTTTTTTCTCAGAAATGTGAGTTTTTATCTCACAATTCTGACTTCTTTTCTCACAATTTTGACTTTTCTCAAAATTGCATGATATAAACTCAACTGCAAGCTATAAAGTCAGAATAGGGGGATTAAAAACTCGCAATTCTGACTTTTTTTCCACAAATGTGAGTTTGTATCTCACAATTCTGACTTTTTTCTCACAATTCTGTTTTTTTTTCTTGCATTTCTTACTTTTTTTCTCAAAATTGCATGATATAAACCCACAATTGCGAGTTATAAAGTCAGAATAGTGGGAAAAAAACTCACAAGTCTGACTTTTTTTTTCTCATAAATGCAAGTTTGTATCTCACAATTCTGACTTTTTTTTCGCAATTCTGATGTTTTTTTTACATTTCTGACTTTATTTCTCAAAACTGAATGATATAAACTCACAGTTGCGAGTTATAAAGTCAGAATAGCAGGATAAAAACTAATTTCTGACTTTGTTTTCCTCACAAATGCAAGTTTGTATAACTTTTTTTCTCTCATTTCTGACTTTTTTCTTAGAATTGTGAGATATAAACTCGCAATTGCAAGTTATAAAGTTCAGTTGTGAAGGGTTAAAAAAAGACTGATATGTTTTTAGAATTGCAAGTCTGTATCTCACAATTCTGACTTAACAAATAAAGTCAGAATTATTTCTCAGAATCACGGGTTTAAATCTCACAATTTTGAGTTTATATCATGTAATACTGACTTTATAACTCACAAATGCGAGTTTATATTTCACAATTCTGACATAACTTGCAATTGCGAGTTTGTATCACACAATCCTGAGAAAAAAAAAGTCTGAATTGCGAGATGTAAACTTGCAACTGCAAGAAAAAAATCCCTTTTTTTTATTTTTTATTCAGTGACAGAAATAGGATTCCATAGAAAATGTATTTACAGTACTTGTCAGTTAACTTACTTCATCAAGCAACAGAACAAATATTTCAAAGATATTTCAAAATATCAAAAGTGCATTCCAGGTATTAAAAGGAAAAAAAATACAGATGAAGATATTATGATCAAATATATTTCTTGGGGACGATACAATAATTATTTAATATTAATAAATATTAAAATAAAACAAAATGTAAAATGATAAAAATACGAAAATGTTATAAATAATAATTCTCCACTATTTTGTCTAAATAAATTAAACGTAAAACCCTAACAACTAAAATCAGTTTTAATTGTAAGTGAATTTAGGCACAGTTATAAGATCATAAGGTACAATTTTAAAAAATGGATATTCACTTTGAGATTTGCTGAAGATTACATTTGTGTTTATTTCATAGGGCTGTGTGTTTGAGGAGAGGGAGTACCAGCCAGGCCGCCCCGTCTCATGGACAGGCACTGGGTTTACCCGGGCTCCTGAAGGTGGTACATTGGAGTTTGCCATTAACAACATTCCATATTCTATGGAATATGACGTCCTCATTCGCTATGAGCTTCAGGTAGATTACATGTCTCCTCAATGGCTTCATAGGCTACTCAGAGAAGAGTGTTATGGGTATACTCATGCATTTATGTGTTTTTAAAGATGCCACGGGACTGGGAGGAGGTCCGTGTGATGGTGATTAGACCTGGTCCCATACCTACCAGCAGTCCATGTGGAAATACCATCCCTGCAGACGATCTGCTAACCGTATCGCTCCCATCTGGTGCCAGGTCTGTGAAACAAATGTACAAATGTTTAAAGGGTCAGTTCATCCAGGTCAGTAAATTAACATTCTGTCATCATTTAGTTACCCTCATGTTGTTCTTTCGTTCTTCAAAGATACTTCAAAGAATGTTTCAACTGTTTTTGACCATATAATGAAAGTCAGTGGGGTCCAAAACAACATACAACCTCATTGATTTTCATTACATTATAAAGCTTGGAAGAGCCAGGACATTTTTTAATATAATGTCAGTGAATGGGGGTTGAGATTTTGAAGCCCTAAAAAGTGCATCCATCCATCATAAAAAGTACTCCACACATACAGTTAGCGTAAGCTGGAGATTACGGTTTATAAAGTTTTAAATATGGATATTTTTCTTACACAAGCACATCAGTTTGCTTCAGAAGGCCTTTATTAATGCCCTGGAGCTATGTGGAGTACCTTTTATGATGGATGGATGGACTTTTTTGGGAACCTAAATCTCGACACCCATTCACTGCCATTAAAAACTTTTTTAAATATAACTCCGACTGTATTTGTCTAAAAGAATAAAGTTATATGCACCTAGGATGGTTTGAAGGTGAGTAAATCATGGGGTAATTTTATTTTTTTGAGTGAACTATCCCTTTAAGCAAACCAAATAATGTTTTCCTTAATTTCTGTATCCCAAAATTTTCTCGGTTTTGCTTATAATACGGATTTAATCCTCTACTTTTCTGTTTTCTGTTGTCTTTTGTTTTATCCTTAATGTTTCTTTCTTTCCTTCTTTCTTTCTTTCTTCTCATGTGCTGCTACAGGTATGTTGTTCTGCCTCAGCCGGTGTGTTTGGAGAGAGGAGTGAGTTACAAACTGCGCGTAGAGTTCATCCGTTATGCTGACAGGAACAGCATCATTACCTCAACTAACGCTTTTGTACTTGTTGACTCTGTAAGCATCAGTCTGTAATTTTCTTCAGCTCTCATGAGGTCTTTATATTCTGTTTCATTCTGACTTGTTCTTTTCTCTTTACCTCCCCAGATTGCCCTCCTCCCTCGTTACTCTTCTCTAGAGATGTTTACCACGGGAGACCCCGTCTCTGTCGCACGAAAGCAGAGCTACGAGCGTTACCGCTGCCACGAGACTGCCAAGAGTGTGTCCCGTCCACAGATGAGTGAAGTGTGTGCTAAACTCATCACCAGCATGTCTGCCCTCATTAACGACGGCGCGCTGCGTGAGTGTCTGCAGAGAATGTAGGGTCTGAGATGGGAATATTGAGGTGTGTTTTACTTGTTATTAAGACAAAAACATTGATCCCACAGCTTGTGAGTGCGATCTTCAGGGTTCGCTCAGCTCTGAGTGTGATGTCCGTGGGGGTCAGTGCCGCTGCAGGCCCAACATATCAGGCCGGCGCTGTGATAAATGCGCACCAGGAGCTTACGGCTTTGCCCCTTCCGGATGTAAACGTAAGAGATTTTTTTCCCTGCTGTGGTACATCAAGAACATTTTGCCAAAGTTCCTTTTTGTTTGTTGTTCTTTGTTTCATTTCCTGTTTGTTTTTTATTCTTTCTAACTCAATTTAAAAGTTATTAAATATTTATTTGTTTTTACTTTTTTCTTTTATTTTTGTATTTGTTTTTCTTTTACTGTTTTGTTGTTTTTTTTGTTTACTGTTTCTTTCTTTTTTGTTTGCTTTTCTCTATTTGTTTGTTTTTTATTTATTTATTTTTCTTTCATTTTTTGTTTTTCTGTCTTTTGCTTTTATTGTTGCTGTTGTTTTATTGTTTAATTTGTTTTTATTTAATTTGTTAATTTTTTCCTGTTTGTTGATTTTTCTTTTCTTTTTATTTGTTTTTGTTTGTTTTTCTCTTTTTATTTATATTCTTTGTTTTTTGTTGTTGTTTGTTTATTTTTTCTGTTTCTTGCTTTTTTATCCTTTCTTTCTGTTTCTTTCTTTTTCTTTATTTTGTTTTTAATGTTTCATTTTGTTTGTTTCATCGTTTGTTTTTTCTTTCATTTTTTTGTTTTTCTGTCTTTTGCTTTTATTGTTGCTGTTGTTTTATTGTTTGACTTGTTTTTTTTATTCGATTTGTTTATTTTCTCTTGTTTGTTGATTTTTGTATTAATTTTTATTTGATTTTTTTATTTTTCTCGTATTTTTTATTTTTGTTGTTGTTTCTGTTTATTTTTTCTTTGTTTCTTGATTTTCATCATTCTTTCTTTCTTGCTTGTTTGCTTTCTTTCATCTTTTTCTTTATTTTGTTCTTTATTTTGTTTGTTTTAATGTTTTGTTTTGTTTGTTTCATGTTTTGTTTGTTTGTTTCATTTTTTGTTTTTCTGTCTTTTGCTTTTATTGTTGCTGTTGTTTTATTGTTTTTATTTGATTTGTTTATTTTCTCTTGTTTATTTTTGTTTTCTTTTTATTTTATTTTTTTTTATTTATATTCTTTTTGTTGTTTCTGCTCATTTTTTCTTTGTTTGTTGCTTTTTTATCTTTTCTTTCTTACTTGCTTTCTTTCTTTCGTTTGTTTTAATCTTCTGTTTCGTTTGTTTCATGGTCTTGTTTCTTTCTTTGATTTTTTTTGTTTTTCGCTCTTTTGTTTTTATTGTTGCTGTTGTTTTATTGTTTGATTTGTTTTTATTTGATTTTTTTTCTCTTGTTTGTTGATTTTTGTTTTCTTTTTATTTGTTTTTCTCTTTTTATTTGTATATTTATTTTTTTGTTGTTGTTTCTGATAATTTTTTCTTTGTTTATTGATCATTCTTTTTTTTTTTTCTTTCTTTCTTTCTTTCTTTCTTATCTATTCATTCATTTACTGCTTTCTTTCTTCATCCATAGTTTGTGAATGTAGTTTGGAGGGATCTCAGAGCCGTTTCTGTGACCAGTACTCAGGACAGTGTCCATGCCGGGCCGGTGCGTTTGGTCAGCGCTGTGATGGTTGTCAGGCCGGACACTGGGGCTTCCCGAACTGCAGGCCGTGCGAATGTAACGGACATGCTGACGAGTGCCACCAGAGAACTGGAACCTGTATCAACTGCAGAAGCAATACAGCCGGGGACAAATGTGACAGGTACAAGGGGACAGAAGACAGACATTCTTGATATTTTAAAGGGGACATCGGATTCAAAATTCACTTTTACATGGTGTTGTGTAAACACACAACCACCCCACAATGAAAAAAATCCATTCACTCCTTTTTTAATCCCTAAAAAATGAAACGGTCTCAATTATCAAGCTGTTTTGATTTTCTGAGCAGAATGATGTCATACTGAGGCTCTGCCCACGACCACTGATGGACTGTCCGGTATTAGCATATTTCCTCCCTCAGCCAGTTGTACACTGTCCGCCATTTTCTCCAAATTTGAGCAGCTGTAGCGACAGCAGTGTCTCATAAGCAATGCAGGTGTTTTGTAGCTGGATGTAGAAGTAGAACATAAGAGTTTTCATTTTTTCCTGACATCAGAGCCACTGAGGATGCAGCGGATTAGTTTGTTTTTGATGGTAACATGCCACCGAATACACAAATAAATGGAAGAGAGGGGTGGAGTGAGCAGTAGCCCATTATCATTTAAAGAGACATCCACCAAAATGGGTCGCTGTGAACAGATCTGTTTTTGACAAGGTAAAAAGAGTGTTGTTTTACACAACCATTGAGGAATCAAAGTATGAAGACCCTAAAGAATCATACCAACTTATGGAAAATGGGCATCCAATGTCCCCTTACAGTATGGTTGAACTGATAATTATTACTTTATAGGAGAAATTCAGTTCCAGAACAAAAACTTGCAGATAATTTACTCACCCCCTTGTCATCCAAAATGTTCATGTCTTTCTTTCTTCAGTCGTAAAGAAATTGTTTTTTGAGGCAAACATTTCAGGATTTTTATGCATATAGTGGACTTTAATGGTGCCTGTGAGTTTGAACTTCCAAAATGCAGTTTAAATGCAGCTTCAAAGGGTTCTAAATGATCCCGGCCGAGGAAGAAGGGTCTTATCTAGCGAAACGATCGGTTATTTTCTAAACAAATTTACAATTTATATACTTTTTAACCTCAAATGCTCATCTTGTCGGGTCAATACAGGTAGGGTATGTCAAAAAACTACCATCTCATTTTCCCCTCCAACTTCAAAATCGTCCTACATCGCTGCAGAAGTGAACGTGCAAGAAGGGTCAAACACCCTTTACAAAACAGGTAAAACAGTGATGATTTTAAAGTTGGAAGAAAAAATGAGATGGGAGTTTTTCAACATACCCTAACTGTATTGACCCGGAATGCACAGAGTTTACGCAGAGCTAGACAAGATGAGCGTTTGGGGTTAAAAAGTGTCTTAACTGTAATTTTTTTTAGAAATTAACTGATCATTTTGCTAGATAAGACCCTTCTTCCTTAGCTGGGATCGTTTAGAGCCCTTTGAAGCTGCATTTAAACTGCATTTTGGAAGTTCAAACTCGCGGGCACCAATGACGTCCACTATAAGGAGAGAAATCCTAACATGTTTTTACAACTGAAGAAAGAAAGACATGAACATCTTGGATGACAAGGGGTTGAGTAAATTACCTGTAAATTTTTGTTCTGGAAGTGAACTTCTCTTTTAAAGGACACTTAAATACATTTTACATGAGCAGGTTTTTTAAATTTTGCAGGCACAAGGGTTGATTTTTCTTGAATGTTCCTCTGCCTAAGCTAATGTAATAAATACCTCTTGTCACAGGTGTGCTACTGGTTACTATGGAAACCCGGCTCTCGGTTTAGGGAGTCAGTGTCGCCCCTGCCCCTGTCCTGAGGGCCCCAACAGCGGACGTCACTTTGCCGCCTCTTGTTACCAAGACAACCGCAACCAACAGGTGGTCTGCAACTGCAACCAGGGTTACACAGGTATTTTTAACCCCAGAATTTTCTTTTCTCCCACAGATGGATGGAATAAAATGAATTAAGATGAGGTCTGGGTCAAGTGCAGTTGCATTTCATGCATACATGCAACGGGGGAATGTAGTACTTGTATGACATCTCAAATTAATAAGTGCTTGAATTGGGCTTTAAATTACCATTTAACACCCTGAGTCCATCTGCATCTGAATAGGATGCAGAAAATGACATAATGAGAGATAAAGGCCACTGTCACTCTGATCAGCCAGTGCAGTGATCATGTGTGTTATCTCCTGTCCCCCCTCAACTGGACACAGGGACTGTAAAGCGCTCTGCAGGGGCAGTCCTCAAGCGTGAGTAACCATGGAGACCCAACCCACCTCTGCTGCCCGACCTACATCACCCCTCCCGTCCCGTCCCTCCCTTGCGCATGGCTCATGCACTTCACACCTTGCATGTACATTTGCCGAACCCTGTGAAACTGCAGCAAGTGCAGTCGTATGTGACTGAGCAGTGTTGGGGAGTAACTAACTAAATGTAGCTATTAGTTGTTTTCTAAAAGCTAAGCTTTTCTAGTGCTTAGCTTTACAGTTAAGCAAAATGAAATAGTAATAATTAAAAACTAACTTAAAATATCTTCTCTCTCTCATATTAAGCCTTGGGAAGTCCAGTTTTTTTTTGCAGATTCTTAACGGGATAGATAGTTTTGGATACCCAAAAATGAAAATTCTGTCATTAATTACTCACCCTCATGTCGTTATAAACCCATAAGACCTTTGTTCATTTTCGAAACACGAATTAAGATATTTTTGATGAAATCCGAGAGCTTTCTGACCCTGCATAGACAGCAATGCAATTACTATGTTCAAGGCCCATAAATGTAGT
Source organism: Cirrhinus mrigala (assembly GCA_036247105.1). Lineage (NCBI taxonomy): Eukaryota > Metazoa > Chordata > Actinopteri > Cypriniformes > Cyprinidae > Cirrhinus > Cirrhinus mrigala. The sequence continues at coordinate 18,336,090 of CM070029.1, forward strand.
AAGCAAATCATTTAAATAGTCTATGTGACATCAGTGGTTCAACCTTAATTTTCTGAAACTACGAGAATACCTATTGTGCGCAAAGAAAACTAAAATAATGACGTTAACTGGTAATCTCATGAACGCGTGTCGAAGACTGACATAGAAGAGTTTAAATTGTTGATTAAAGTTGTTATTTTTGTTTTCTTTGTGCACAAAAAGTATTCTCGTAGCTTCATAACATTACAGTTAAACCACTGATGTCACATGGACTATTTTAAGGATGTCCTTACTACCTTTCTGGGCCTTGAACGTGTCAGTTGTGTTGCTGTCTATGCAGGATCAGAAAGCTCTCGGATTTCATCAAAAATATCTTAATTTGTGTTCTGAAGATGAATGAAGGTATTACGGGTTTGGAACGACATGAGAGTGAGTAATTAAAGACATATTTTTTTATTTTTGGGTGAACTATGCCTTTAAATAACAATATACTATATTGTATTATTCACTACAATCATTTAACAAAAGAATATGCATTATTCTTTATTAGTTCTAGTTTTCTAATTTTACTTATGATATTTAATGTAATTTGGTGTTTTTAAATCGATATACAGTTGAAGTCAAAAGTTTACATACACCTTCCAGAATCTGCAAAATGTACATTATTTTAGCAAAATAATAGGGTTCATACAAAACACATGTTATTTTTTATTTATTACTGACATGAATAAGATATTTCACACAAAATATGTTTACATATAGTCCACAAGAGAAAATAATAATTTAATTTATATAAAAGTGTTGTTACTTGAATGATCCACAGCTGTGGTGTTTTTTGTTGTTGTTGTTTAATGATAGTTGTTCACAAGTCCCTTCTTTGTCTTGAACAGTTAAACTGCCCACTGTTCTTCAGAAATATCCTTTAGGTCCCACAAATTCTTTGGTTTTTCAGCATTTTTGTGTATTTGAACCCTTTCCAACAATGACTGTATGATTTTGAGATCCATCTTTTCACACTGAGGACAACTGATGGACTCATATGCAACTATTACAGAAGGTTCAAACACTCACTGATGCTTCAGAATGAAACACAATGCATTAAGAGCTGGGGGGATGAAAACTTTGTGAATTTGAAGATCATGGTAAATTTAACTTCTGTCTTCTAGGAAACATGTAAGTATCTTCACTAGCTTCTGAAGAGCAGTACTAAATGAAAAAAATATGATATTTAGGCAAGATAAGAAAGTGTACACATCTCCATTTTGTTCAAAAGTTTTCACCCCCCGGCTCTCAATGCATTGTGTTTCCATCTGGACCTCAGTGAGCGTTTGAAACTTCGGTAATAGTTGCATGTGAGCCCCTCAGTTGTTCTCAGTGTAAAAAGATGGATCTCAAAATCATACAGTCACTGTTGGAGAGGGTTCAAATACACAAACATGCTAAAAACCTAAGAATTTGTGGGCACTAAAGGATTTTACTGAAGAACAGCAGGCAGTTTAACTGTTCAGGACAAACAAGGGACTCATGAACAACTATCACTAAACCAAAAAAAAAAAAACAAAAAACTGTGGATCAGTCAAGTAACAACACAGTATTAAGAATCAAGTGTATGTAAACTTTTGAACAGCGTCATTTTTATAAATTCAACTATTATTTTCTCTTGTGGACTATATGTAAATATCTTTTATGTGAAATATCTTATTCAGGTCAGTACTAAATAGAAAATAATGTGCATTTTGTATGATCCCTCTTATTTTGGTAAAATAATTAACATTTTGCAAGGCGTAAGTAAAATTTTGACTTCAACTGTACAAATGCTATTCAGTTCTGTCACTCTAATAGAGATCCTCTGTTTTTTTTTTAGCTAAATACCTATCTGAATTCTATTTTCTTCTATTCTATTATATTCTATTCTGCTCTTTCTATCACTAGTGAGTGCCAATCACTGTTCCTTTGCCAGCGTTTGAGCCAGAGAAGCAGGCATCTGCCTCTGTATAGCACTTGGCTGCAAAAAAAAAATATGTACATAGCAACAGAGTGAATTAAAATACATGAATCAGCGCTTCCTGTTTAAATTAAATTGAATGACAGCTAAAGTAAGATAACTGAGCTTCAAAAGTGTTTCCGATCTATTCATGTAAAACAGTCATTTTCACTCTGATGCTTTGTACCTCTTCACTCTTCAGGAGATTATTATACTAGCACTAGACAGTCGAGTCTATCATGATTTGGCATTAAGATTAACAGGTGAAATTTTCTCGAAATCTTCTGGAGAGTCATTTTTAATCATTTGTGAGTTGTATTTTTAGACTGTATTCTTAGTAGAGCTTCACATGAAGATTTTGTATGCGTGCACTTGCATCCTTTATTCATTTTAATAATAATTCCATTAATAATTTAATGTATTAATTTAATGTCATAACTGAATATTGTTCTACTATTTAAAAGACAATTCCTCATATTTTGCTGTTTTTAAAACACTAAGCCACCGATAATTATTTTGTTCCAACTCAGTTTAACACTTTTTCCTTTAGATATGTGAACCCAATATTGCTTATATTAATTATGTAGTCAAACTCAGTAACCCAGTTAAATAAATTGTGCAGGCTATGGAAAAAGCATCACGAAACTGGAAGTGCTTTATCCTTAGATGACTATGGATTTTCCAACTGTGACAGTTTTAGTGAAAAATATTATTAAAAGCAGTTCAGCATTAAAATGTTCTTCAAATGTATTAAAGTCATTTCTCTTTTCCTCTTTTCACAGATGCTTTATAAAGACATTTGCTCTGTTTAATTGTGACATGGAAGTAAAACATAATTTTTAAGGATATTTAATCAAAATCTTTATGCAACTAAACTCCTACTTTCTCCATCAACCAGGTCCACGTTGTGACGAATGTGCTCCGGGTTATTATGGTGACCCCTCTAAGCCCGGTGGGCGGTGCCAAGCTTGTCGTTGCAGTAACAACATCGACCTATCAGATCCTGAGGCATGTGACAAGCGTACTGGCCAGTGTCTCAAGTGCCTGTACAACACTGAAGGTCCGGACTGCGGCGTGTGCAAGAGCGGATACTATGGAGATGCTTCCCGCCGCAACTGCCGGAGTGAGTTTAACCTTGGTCTTACGTTACTTTTATAGATCATAGTGAACTATTAATATAATAAACATATTAACATTTTCATCTACCCAGAGTGCACCTGCAACTTCTTGGGCACGGAGCGTAGTCAGTGTCTGTCTCGAGATGACTGTGTGTGCCAGCGTGCCACAGGACAGTGTCAGTGTCTGCCTAATGTTATTGGACAAACTTGTGATCACTGTGCTCCCAATTACTGGAACCTGGCGAGTGGACAAGGCTGTGAGCCCTGTGGCTGTGACCCCAACAATGCCTACACATCTGCTTGTAATGAGGTACCTTTGGCTCATAAATACAGCTCACATTGAGGGCAGTATATATGTATGAAGTACCATTTAAAATTTTGAGGTTAGTAAGATTTTTTTAAAAGAAATTAATAATTCAGGATGGTTTAAACTGATTAAAAGTGACATTAGTCACATTTAGAATTTCATAAAATATTTTTATTTTAAATAAATGCTGTTCTTTTGAACTTTCGGTTCATCAAAGAAAATGTTCTGGAAAAATTAAGTACTGTGATTTCTACAAAAATGTTAAGTAGCACAACTGTTTTAACAGATGATAATAATAGAAATGTTTTTTGATCAACAGATTAGCATATTAGAATAATTTCTGAAGGATCATGTGACACTGAAATCTATGGAAGCCGTTTCTGCCACTGAATAAATTTTTTATAAAAAGGTAATTGCCAGTTTTTATTTCACAATTCTGACTTTCTTCCTCGCAATTGTGAGTTTACATTTAAACTCACAATTCTGAGATCAAGTCTGAATTGTGAGTTTATATCTTGCTATTCTAACTTTCTTTCTCAGAAATGCGACTTTACTCATAATTGCGAGAAAAAAACTCAGAATTGCAAGATTTAAACATATCACACAATACTAATTTTATTACTCACATCTGCAAGCTTGCGTCTTTCAATTCCTGAGAAAAAGTCAGAACTGCAAGTTTGTATTACACAATTCTGATGAAAAAAATCACAATTGTGAGATAAAAAAGTTTGTTACCTTTTTTATTTTTTATTCAGTGGTGGAAATAGGCTTAGATAGAAGTCTCAAGTTATAGTGCTGAAAATGTAGCTTTGCCATCACAGGAACAAATTACATTTTAAAATATATTAAAATAGAAAACAATTATTTTAAATGGCAATATTATTTTAAAATATTACTTTTTCACCATTTTTTTTTAATAAGATTTCTTTTAAAAAAAATTTTTTTTTAAAATGACAAAATTTTGAATGGTAGTGTTTATTTATTTATTCATTAATTTAGTAATTTATTCATTTATTTGTTTATTTATTTATAATACAGTATTTTAGATTTTACACAAGGATAGATTGTTGATAAGTGGACTTAGGGGATTGGCACTGGAAAGCTTGGCTTATCTAATATTAAAATTCCGGCCAATACAGAGCAATTATTATTTTATGTTATGGTTGATAACTGGTAAATGGATGATTTTAAAATTCTATACTGTTTCGTCTAAATAAATGAAAAAAAAAATCAGTAATTTTAAATGCTACAAGTGAATTTACAGTAGGCACAACATTACAATCTATCATATAAAAAATTACATACAAATTACAATTAAAGATTACATTTAACGGTGTTATTAAAGATTAAGTGAGTATAAGATGATGGAAAAATGTTCTAAATGTAAAAATAAAAGAAATGAGTATGAACCATTAAATGTCCATTATTGAAAATGAAAAAAGAAATCTCTGTAACACTTTATTTTGATGGTCCCTTTTGAGCATTCTGTTAACAATAAGTAATGTTGCACATATATGTCAACTAACTCTCATTAGAGTATTAGTAGACTGTCTGCTTATTATCTGCTAACTCTTTATTGTGATGGTCGCCCAACAGACATTGTACTTACTGTAGGTAACTTTGCAAGTACATGTCAACTTATTCTAATTCTACCAGTCCACTAACACTGATGAGAGTTAGGGTGCTTTCACACCTGTAGATCGATTGCTTTGTTCCAAAACAGGGGTTAAAATTAATACAGTGTTGCTTTTTATTCATGGTGCGGTTCACTTTCACACAGCAAAGTTTCTAAATGGACCAAATGTGTTAATACAAGTCACGCACGGGTAAACTGTCCTCTCATTGGTCAAAGTTCAACATTTTTTTCCGGGATTCCGCCCAGCTGTCATCTGTCAGGATGGAACAACAACAGCTTTGCAGGCTTATTGTTGCATTTTTTTTAATCATTATATTAATTTATCATTTTGAGCAGGAGTCCAGGATTCCACCAGTCCACACCTACTACAAACAGAGCAATAAGACGGCATTATAAAATAAAAAGGCGCGCTTTGATTTTGAATGTCGCAGGTTCATTTTAAGCGGGATAGGCAAAACAACAAAGCTACTGCTGTTCATGGAACTGTAATTACCCGTTATACAGTGTGATAAAGCCTGGTTCGTTGGTCCGTTGGATCGGATTGCTTTCTCACTACAACCGAACCGCTCCAGTGTTCGTCCAAAAGCGTACCGAGACCACATCTTCAAGGAGGTGTCGGTACGCTTCTTTAGTCCGCTTTTGGTGCGCACTCAGGTGCGGTTGCTACATTCACACCTGCCCAAACGAACCGCACCAAGAGGGAAAACGAACTCTAGTGCGATTCAACCGAACTAAATGAGGCAGGTGTGAAAACACCCTTAGTAAATATGTAGGTACAGCTTTACTTATACACAACAGAATGCTCAAAAGGGACCATCAAAATAAAATAAAAACCAAAATCTCTGATAATATAATTCATATATCTTGCATCCCTAGTTTCAACACCCCTGCAGTAGTTTTAAGGTTCATTCACACCAGGAAAGATAACTATAAAGATAACAATATTAGCATCCACACCAGCGGATGATATCTTAAACTTTGAATTCTCGAGTTCATTAATGGCTGATTCTGATTGGCTGTCCACGTTTTATCAGTCATCAGTTGGAAGAAAAAATGTTCTGAAAGTGATTCCAACGATATCGTTTCTATGTGCCTTTATTGTTATGGCTGTGGTGTGGACTCCAGCATCTGTGTGTGTGCTATTCTTTAATACTGAGAAAAGAAAATCTGAACATTTGCTTCCGCTCTGTAAAGGCATTTCCTCTCTGATGACATCAGTTTGACGGCTTGGCCCGTGCTTAGGCAGAATATCTTTACCCACGCCCCTCCAACAGCTAGTTTGCTATGAGTGAGAGATGGAGAAGAGAAGTGCTAAAATAAACCCTGTCCTCTATTCAATATTCAGTTTCAGATGGAAATACGTTACAAGACTGAAATAAAGTCAGCGGCAACTTCCAGTTTACACAGACTTTAAATATTGCTAATATTCTTTTTGAACCCAAATGCATATAGTTCACAGGTCAATGCCAGTGCCGTGTTGGGTTTGGAGGAAAGACCTGTAAAGACTGTCAGGAGAACCACTGGGGTGACCCGAGGGTACTGTGCCGAGGTATTGTATTACTTTCCAAGCACTTTATATTTATATAATCTGTGTCCATATCATCTCTAATGCTAATGTAACACCATTTATCATCTAATTAGCACATTTTTGATTTACAAGTAATCCTAATCGACCAAATCCAATTGATTTGGTTACTTCTCTCCCCACAGCATGTGACTGTGACCCCCGGGGCATCGAGTCATCTCAGTGCAACCGTGTGACTGGTCATTGCGTGTGCCAGCAGGGAGTTTCTGGTGTCCGCTGTGATCAATGTGCCCGTGGTTTCTCTGGCACCTTCCCTGATTGCAAGCCTTGCCACCAGTGCTTCGGGGACTGGGACCGCATCGTTCAAGATCTGGCAACCAGAACCAAAGCGCTCACAGATCGAGCCAAGGAGCTTCAGACTACCGGCTTGACTCGAGCCTTCGAGAGAAGATTTAAGGAGTTAGAGGACATGCTGGCGCAGGCACGGGACATTGTTAATGCCCGCAATGCCACTGCTGAGGCTGTGACCACTCTGATGGGCATGATTGAGGATCTCAGGTACAGTTTGGTTAGAAGGAGACACACCACATGTATTGCTAATCGCTAAATTTTTTTGTATTGCTTGAAAGATTTTCTAGACTAGTTGAAAGTGTTACAGGTTAGAGAGAAAATTACTTGAGTAATTTTACTTAAAAGATTAGTTCACTTCCAGAATTAAAATTTCCTGATAATTTACTTACCCCTAATGTCATCCAAGATGTTCATGTCTTTCTTCAGTTGAAAAGAAATTAAGGTTTTTGAGGAAAACATTCCAGGATTTTTATCCATATAGTGGACTTCAATGGATACAAATGGGTTGAAGGTCTAAATCGCAGTTTCAATGCAGCTTCAAATGGCTCTACATGATCCTAAACGAAGAATAAGGGTCTTAGCTAGTGAAATGATTGTATATACACTACCGTTCAAAAGTTTGGGGTCAGTAAGACTTGTAATAGTCTTTAAAGTAGTCTCTTATGCTCATCAAGGCTGCATTTATTTGATTAAAAATATAGAAAAAAAAAACAGTAATATTGCAAAATGTTTTTACTATATAAAATAATGTTTTTTATTTTAACATACTTTAAAATAGAATTTATTCCTGTGATGAAAAGCTGAATTTTTATCAGCTGTTACTCCGGTCTTAAGTGTCACATGATCCTTCAGAAATCATTCTAATATGCGGATTTATTGTTAGAATGATCAATGTTGGATAATATCAACAGTTGTGCTGCCAAATATTTTTTTGAACCTGTAATTTTTTTTTTCAGGATTCTTTCATGAATAACAAGTTTAAAAAGTAAATATATATATATATATATTTTTTTTTTTTTAAAATGTATATACTTTTTAACCACAAATGCTCATCCTGCACTAGCTTGACTTCACACATTACGTAGTCACGTTGGTAAGGTTGCATGTGACGTAGGCGGAAGTACTGACCCAAGTGTTTACAAAGCAATCATGCAAAGGAAGTCAAACACCCTTTATACCAAAGGTAAAGTAACAATGTCGAGTGATTTTGAAGTTGGAGGAGAAAATGAGATGGAGTTTTTCTTCCTGCCCTAACTTTTTGAACTGAAGTACACAGATAAAGAACTAACACGTGAACTTTCCAACATGATTATGTAATGTGTGAAGTCATCGATGCAGAGCTAGTGCAAGATGAACATTTGTGATTAAAAAGTATAGCATTTTTTTGTTTTTAAAATTTTTTTTAGAAAATGACCTATCGTTTTGCTAAAGAAGACCCTTATTCCTCAGCTGGGATCATTGAAGTTACATTGAAAATGCAATTTGGACCTTCAACCTGTTGAGCACCATTAAAGTCAACTATATGGAGAAAAATTCTAGAATGTTTTCCTCAAAAACCTTTATTTATTTTTGACTAAAGAGAGCAAAACATGTACATCTTGGATGACATGGGGGTGAGTAAATTTTTAGGATGTTTTTATTCTGGAAGTGAACTAATCCTTTAATTACTACGCTCAATTATTATTACTGGGAATTTATGTGTTACTAGAGTATTATTTATGAGTATTATTTAAATTGAAAATTTTCAAAATAAAATGCTTTTTATTACCAAGATAGTCAAGTAAATTTTACTTGAACCGTTTTCAACAAAATTACATTAATTACTATAATTAAATTTTATTAGATTTTAATTAGACATTTTATTAGAAATAAATTGGAAGATTAATCAATTAGAAAATGTCTTTCGATTTTATCTATCATTTTTAATAGCTTAGAAAAGTGTTTTTAATTTTAAACATTTAAGTAATTAATTTTGGAAAGTTTTTTAAATGCTCTAATACTTTTGTACTATTGAGAACAAATTTACCTACTTGCTTACCTACCTATAGCTGTATGCAAAAGTTTGGGAACCCCTTGCAGAATCTGTGAAATTGTGAATCATTTTGACAAAATACTCTTATGCATTAAGAGCCGGGGAGTGAAAACTTTTTGAATTTGAAGATCAAGGTAAATTGTACTTAATTTGTCTTCCAGGAAGCATGCAGGTATCTTCTGTTGCTTCTGAAGTGCAGTACTAAATAGAAAAAAATATATATATTTCAATAAAATAAGAAAAATTTGGATATCCTCATCCTGTTCAAAAGTATTCACCCCAAACTCGTTTTCACCCCATCGTGTTTCCTTCTGGAGCATCAGTGAGTGTTTGAACCTTTTTTAATAGTTGTATTTGAGTCCCTCAATTATCCTCAGTCTGAAAAGATGAATCTCAAAATCATAGTCACTGCTGAAAAGGGTTCAAATGCAAAAGATGCTGGAAAACTGAAGAATCTGCAGAACCTGAAGGATTTTTCTGAAGTACAGTGCTCAGTTTAACTGTTCAGAACAAACAAGGGACTCATGAACAACTGTCACAAAACCTAAAAAAACAGTCGTAGATCATCCAGTTAACCACACACAGTATTAGGAACCAAGGGTTCCCAAACTTTTGAAGGGGGTTATTTTAATAATTACAGCTATTTTTGGGGTCTTGTGGATATTTTCACAGATTCTGCAAGGGGTTCCCCAACTGTACTTACCTATATTTTCACATAAATATAATGTTGGTTTAATTTCAAATTTTACAATTTTTCTCATATTTTGTTCTCGCTGTTTACTCCCTTGATGGAGATAAGTTCGATCAGTTCATCAGCTCTCTTTTTGTCTCTCAGAGCTCAGATTGGTGAGACTACGGACACACTGAACCAGCTGGAAGGAGACCTGACCGCTGTGCAGGACAGCAACTATGAGGCCAGCAATGCATTAAGTACCCTGGAGAGAGAAGCAAAAGAACTCAACCTGAACTCAGATCAGCTTAACCGTCAGCTTGACATCCTCAAGAACTCCAACTTCTTGGGTTAGTAACTGATTACTGATTACTGTACCTAAAAATGCACTTTCAGTGCCCCCATTATATGCAACATATCGAAACAAAATAATGTGACATTTATTAATCAGCATTTCCCAGAGAACAGTCCATTAACTGCTCATGATTTTGAACTGTTTAACATGTTGGTATTTTTCCTCAGGTGCATATGACAGTATCCGGGCCTCGTACAACAAATCACGTGATGCGGAGCACCGCGCAAACAGATCTACCACTAACATTCCCAGCACAGTGAGCCAATCGGCAGACACCCGCAAGAAAACAGAGCGACTGATTGCCCAAAAGAGAGACGATTTTAACCGTAAAAATGCTGCCAACAAACGTACACTCACAGACTTAAATGCTAAAGCTCAGAATTTGGATATGAAGAAAATCAATGAAAAGGTAAGCTGGAAGAAACACAATCTAATATTGTATATTTTATTTTTTTATGATATTAGTTCACTTTATAGCTCTTGTTTTATTGTTTTTGTAGGTATGTGGGGCACCGGGTGACGCTCCATGTGTGGACAGTCCTTGTGGCGGCGCTGGTTGTCGTGATGATGAGGGCAAGCGCCACTGTGGTGGCCTGAATTGCAATGGAGCCGTCGCAGTGGCCAACAATGCCCTGGATAGATCCAAGCATGCAGAAAAAGAGTTGGATAAAGCTATGGGAGTAGTGGAGGAGCTTTTTAAGCAGGTAGAAACACACTTTAACTATTCTGACTAGCATGATTAGAGCGTTTTCAGTGCTGACAATTTCTTGAATTATTTGACATTCTCCAGAAAGACTTCAGTGTTTTCTCTGCATCTTATGTTGTCTTGATGGTCTTATTAAGGTGGCAGATGCTAAAACCAAGGCTCAGGAAGCAAAGGACAAAGCCCAGGCAGCTTTGGAGAAAGCTAGTGATACCAAAAATAAGGTGGATAATTCTAACACTGACCTGAGGGACCTCATCAAACAAATTCGTGAATTCCTCATGCGTAAGTTTTCATATTATATTATATTATATTATATTATTATACATCATTTCTCTAAACTGTTTTTTACATTCTTCTATTATCTATTCTTTTTCCAAACTACTTGTCCTATTATATATTATATTATATTATATTATATTATATTATATTAAATTATTCTAGTTTATACTTAATATTATACTTTTAATTAAGAAAAAAAAAAAAAAAATATATATATATATATATATATATATATATATTTCCATTTGTGATCTTACCACAGTTTACAAATTATCCAAAGGGACTGCTAATTAAAAAAAAATGTAAGAAATATATTATATTATATTATATTATATTATATTATTGTCTTTTTACATTTTTTTAAACATTTTTTATTATACATTCTTTCTCCAAAGTGCTTGTCGTATTTTTTAAAAATCATTTATCTATTCTTTTTCCAAACCACTTGTCCTATTTATATTATATTATATTATATTATATTACATTATATCATTATTATATTGTATAATATTATATTATTGTCTTTTTTATTTTTTAAACATTTTTTATTATACATTCTTTCTACAAACTGCTTATTTATTTTATTTTTAATTTTTTTAAATTATCTATTCTTTCTACAAACCACTTGTCATTATATTACATTATATTACATTATATTATATTATATTATTATATTATATTATATTTTTAAGATTTTTATTTTAATTATTATTATATATAATGATATTATAATTTATTTAAAAATTCATATTTTTTCTCTCTCTCTCATTTTTTTTTTTTTCCATTTCTGATCTTACCACTGTTTAGAAAATATCCAAAGGCACTGCTGAATTTTACTTACTAATTTGAAAAAATGTGAGAAATATTATATTATATTATTATATTGTATTATATTATATTGCTTTTTTTATTATTTTTTAAAAAACATTTTTTTTAAATCATAGATTCTTTCTCCAAACTGAGTTTACCACTGTTCAGAAATTATCCAAAGGCACTGCTGAATTTTACTTACTAATTAAGAAAATGTAAGAAATATATTATATTATATTATATTATATTATTTGTCTTTTTTAATTTTTTAAAACATTTTTTTTATTATCCATTCTTTCTCCCAACCATTTGACCTATTATATCATATTATATCATATTATATTATATTATATTATATTATATTATATTATATTATATTATATTATATTATATTATATTATATTATTAAATGGAAAAAATGGGCTGAAGGTTTAAGAAAGTAAAATGCATAATATGCCGTGCTGCTTTACCAGATCTTTACTAGATTTTTAAAACATTATCAACAATCTAATTTTCATTTACATTTAATTTCATTTCTTCTTATAAAATTTGAACTTGCAACACTCTGAATTCTTTTGAGCTCATTTAATTTGCTGAACCCCAGGTTCAAGACCCCAGACAGTATTGTCTGAAAATTGAGAACCCTTTAATGCTCACACTTTGGTCACTGTCTGCATGTCATGTTGAATATTTGCAGAGGAGGGAGCAGATCCTGACAGCATTGAGGCGGTGGCCAATCGTGTGCTGGAGCTGTCAATCCCTGCTTCTCCCAGGCAGATTCGACACCTCGCAGATGAGATTAAAGACCGTGTCAAGAGCCTGTCCAATGTGGACGCCATTCTGGAACAGACCCAGAATGATGTCCGCAAAGCAGAACAGCTGCTGCTGGATGCCAAGAAAGCCAGGTAACTATCTACACATCTGTTTTTTTACACTGTTTTTGTACATCACTTTGTAAATATAAATGCAAACCATATTCTTTCACTCCAGGAATAAGGCAGAGGGTGTGAAGAACACAGCTGAGAGTGTGAAAAAGGCCTTGAACGATGCCGGCAGAGCTCAGGCGGCTGCAGAGAAGGCCATTCAGAAAGCTAGAAATGACATCGGCCAAACTCAAAACCGCCTAGCACAGGTAAAACAACTTTAATTTGAATTACCATGAATTGTTCTGCTTCTAAATTGATACGTTTTGACCACAAGTGCTCTAAAAAATCTTTTTAAAGATCCAGTCAGAGACCACAGCCCGTGAGAGAGATCTTAATGATGCTATGGACAGGCTGGGAGATTTGGGACGCCAAATAGAGGCCTTAAAGACCAAACGTGCCAACAACAGCCTGGACGCAGCACGGGCAGAGGAGACGGCCACCATGGCCCGGGACAAGGCCAATGAAGCTAAAGAGGTGTGTGGGAGTCATCCGTTTGTCACAGTGATTTGTTTACCAGAATTTAGTAACTTTATTGTCTATTTTAGATCCTGGACGGCGAGCTGTCCGATAAGTACCGTACTGTTCAGGGTCTAATGGACAATAAGGCCAAGACAATGCAGGACGCCAAGCAGAAAGCAGAGCGCCTGAGAGATGAAGCTAAGGAGCTGCTGAAGGATGCACAGGATAAACTGCAGAGGCTGGCGGGTACGTTTGTGAGAGACACACAGAGAACTGGAGGAAGCATATTATAATTTAATTAGATAAATTGTTTCGAAGTACCTGTGCAGTTTCGTCAGAAAAGTTGGTGACCAGTGGTGGAAATAATCTATTTTGCTTTTGTTTCTAATTTAATAGAAAAAAAAAATTCTATTACATTTTAGATGATCAGAATGGAAGTTCAATAAGTAAATTGAAAAATTAACATGAATATCAGTATTTCTTAGTATCTGGTTTTTCCCTTTTTTTGCTTTAATGACATTAAATATATACATAAAACTTTACATAAATATTAAAAAATATATATTATTTTATTATTTATATTATCATTTAAATATTTTATCAAACATTTTGTGCAATTAAATTAAATAATATTATAATTATATTTTGAATATAGAAACATCACAGAGATGCACAGTACAGAGCTGGCGTAATATAACAATAAATGAATGAATTAATAAAAACAATATTACAAATAAATATTTTAAGGTTTATATTATCATTTAAATATCTAAAATACATAAAAACAACATTTTGAGTAATAATTAAATAATATTGTAATTATATAATTATATATATTTTGAACGTAGAAACATCACAGAGATGTACAATCGCTGGCGTAATATAACAATAAGTAACTTAATAAATAAATATTAAAAATAAATATTTTATTATTTATATTGTCATTTAAATATATAAAATACGTAAAAAAAACATTTTGTGTAATAATTAAATAATATAATTATGTACTTTTTGAATGTAGAAACATCACAGAGATGTACAGTACAGAGCTGGTGTAATATAACAATGAATAAATACATATTAAAGATAAATATTATTTTATATATTTATATATTTATTTATATTATATATATATATATATATATATATATATATATATATATATAATACATTAAAATTATTTTATTATTTATATTAGCATTTAAACAATTTAGCAATAAGTAATTAAATAAATATTAAAAATAAATATTATTTTATTATTTATATTAGCATTTAAATATATAAAATACATAAAAAAATAATTTTGTGTAATAATTAAATATTATAATTATATAATTATACTGTATATATTTTGAATGTAGAAACTTTACAGAAATGTACAGTACAGAGCTAACATAATATAACAATATTGATAAATATTGTAAAAATATTTTTTATATTATTATTTAAATATATAAAATATATAAAAAAATATTTTGTGTAATAATTAAATAATATAATAATTATGTAATTATATATATTTTGCATGTAGAAACATCACAGAGATGTACAGTACAGAACTGGTGTAATATAACAATAAATAAATAAATATTAAAGATAAATATTATTTTATTTTTTATTATTTATATTAGCATTTAAATATATAAAATACATACATTTTATATATATATATATATATATATATATATATATATATATAAAAATTATTTTATTATTTATATTAGCATTTAAACAATTTAACAATAAATAATTAAATAAATATTATAAATAAATATTATTTTATTATTTATATTAGCATTTAAACAATTTAATAATAAATAATTAAATAAATATTATAAATAAATATTATTTTATTATTTATATTAGCATTTAAATATATAAAATATGTTAAAAATATTTTTGTATGATAATTAAATATTATAATTATATAATTATACTGTATATATTTTGAATGTAGAAACTTTACAGAAATTTACAGTACAGAGCTAACATAATATAACAATAAATACATTGATAAATAAATATTTAAAAAACATTTTTAATTATTATTTAAATATATAAAATACATAAAAACATTATTTTGTGTAATAATTAAATAATATTATAATTATATAATTATATATATTTTGAATGTAGAAACATCACAGATGTACAGTACAGAGCTAGCATAATATAAAAATAAATAAATTAATAAATACATATTGAAATAAATGTTATCTTATTATTTATACTATCATTTAAATATACATATTATACATATAAATCTAATATTTTTTATGTTATAAAAGAAATTGTGTAATCATTATATATATATATATATATATATATATATATATATATATATATATATATATATATATATATATATATATATATATATATAAAATCTTTTTATTTTGAATTTAGAGAGTTTTACAGCACATAGCTGGCCTAATATAACAATAAATATTTATTATCCCTCCTATGTTAGCGTGTAACCACCAGATGTCAGAAAAACAAATAAAGTAAAAAACAATAAATAAATGTGAAATGAATTAATGAATGAGTAAATAAATAAAATAAGGCACATAAATACATTTATAACATATAAACAATAAAGTAAATATTATTTGTTATCATTAATATTATAACTATATTATAAATATTATCATTTTATGTTGTAAAGAACACATTTTTGCAGCGTGCCTGTCAAGTAAATGAAAAACGTAAAGTGCCCTCTTGTGGAGATCAGTAATACATTTTCTTGTAATTCTGACCTGGTTTTGTTATTGTTTTACATGCACAGAGCTTGAAAAAGACTATGAGGAAAACCAGAAGGTATTGGAAGGAAAAGCCAGGCAGCTGGATGGCCTGGAAGATAAAATGAAGGCAATCCTGAATGCAATCAATAAGCAGATTCAGATCTACAACACCTGTCAATAATCGCTCACAGGAAGGAAAGCCCAACAGCTGGACTGCTGCTGTCTCTGAAAGTTTCACTACTGTCTAAAAAGATCTGTCTTTTGACTCTTTTCCCAGGCTGCTACAATTTTTGCCAACAAACCTACAAGACGATGCCAAACTGCCACCAGACTCGATGTCTGGAACAAATGTTGTTTTAATGAAGGGCTACTATTATAACGACACTACATTAATCTATTTTCATTCTGGAATTGAATGCAGATGTTCACATGTGTCTTGTAAGGCAGAGCAGTATTCTACTTTCTTGTTGTTAGAAATTTGCTTGTAAAATACTGAATACAATATGATGAAGATACTGAGTTTGCTTGAATGTAAGAGACACTGAATCGTGGCGCAGAAGGTTTATTGTATAGATTTTCTGTCTGCCCTTTTTCTTTTAAAACAGATATAGCTTTGTACTTTATCAACACTCGTTTTCTAATGGGAAACATACACTAGCAGTCAAAAGGTTTGGAACAGTAAGATTTGTAACGTTTTTTAAAGAAGTCTCTTCTGCTCACCAAGCCTGCATTTATTTGATTCATAATACAACAAAAGCAGTAAAACATGTGAAATGTGTTTACCATTTAAAATAACTGTTTTCTATTTGAATATATTTTGAAATTTAATTTATTCCTGTGATCAAATCTAAATTTTCAGCATCATTACTCCAGTCTTCAGTGTCACATGATCCTTCAGAAATCATTCTAATATTCTGATTTGCTGTTCAAGAAACATTTTATTATTATTATTATTATTATTATCAATATTCAAAACAGTTGAGTACATTTTTTTTGCTAGGATACTTTAAATAGAAAGATCCAAAGTAATACTTTATTTAGCAAGGATGCTTTAAATTGATCAAAAGTGATGATAAAGACATTTATAATGTCTTAAAAGGTTTATATTCCAGATAAATGCCGTTCTTCTGAATTTTCTGTTCATCAAAGAAACCTGAAAAAATTCTACTCTGTTACTCTGAGCTGTTTTCAACATAATAATAATAATAATAAATGTTTTTTTGAGCAGCAAATTACAATGATTTCTAAAGGATCATGTGATTGGAATAGTGATGCTAAAAATTCAGCTTTGAAATCACAGGAATAAATTACATCTTAAAAAAATTTTCAAATAGAAAACAGTTATTTTAAATAGTAAAAACATTTCAAAATTATACTGTTTTTGCTTTACTTTGGATCAAAAAATGCAGGCTTGGTGAGCAGAAGAGAAAAACATTAAAAATCTTACTGTTCAAAAACTTTTGACTGGTAGTATACTTTTGTTGTCTTTACAGAAATTAATTTCTACAATAGGCTGAATATCTGTCTAAGAGAAACTACTGTAAGAATTAACTTACAAAGACATTGTTAAATGAAGTAAAATTAGTTACATTGTCAATATAAGTCACTGGTTGTGTATCATGTACATTAATGTACATTGTGTTTCTTCTCATGAGTAAAAAATAACAAAAATACTTAAAAATATTAATAATAAATAATATCCCTGTGTGATTACTTGTAAATTCTCTGTGTGATTTGTTAGACTGTTATGTTTAACCCTAATATATAATAATATATGAGTAATGAAATAGTTAAAAAGTTCAAAACAAAGGTTGAATGACATTTCATTTTATCTCTTTAGGACGTTTAATGTTTTATAAGTATTCACTTATGTTGAGTGGGATTTGTGTCTTTCATTTTCTCACAAATTGTGAGTAAGTGTTTTCCTTCCAAATCACCTAATATGTGTGAACACCATCAGATTCAAAAATAACGTGTCAAATATTTGACTGCAGGATGGTTCTGGATAGATTTTCAGCTCTATGTATTGAATTGTCACTGCAGTCAAAAAAAATCTTTCAGTGTTGTCAAAATAACCATGTTTGCATATCACACATGTATTGAATGCAAATGCTGTTATGATTTATTTACTATAGCTGCCATACATTAGGTATATACAATATACTTATATTTTATGTTCACCAAGGTTGCATTTATTTGACAAAAATACAGTAAAAACAGTAATATTGTTAAATATTATCACAATGTAAAATAGCAGTTTTCTATTTTCATATCCACCTTATTTTTGACGTAAGAGCTGGTGCGGCCACTTGTAAATTTTATGGGTCTGACTTCCGGTCTTATCTGCCTCCAGCTATTTTTAGCTGTACAAAACAGCTCGTCTTTTGGCTTGATATTGCAGATTGGTGTGTCTTACTATATTATTTCAATGTATTATCTAAATTATAAACACAGGTTTGTAGAGCAAACAGTTTTACTGTTTACTGCACGTTATTTTTGTTATTTCCTAATGAACCAGAAGTCTCACCCATAAGCTTACTTCCATGTTATAGAATAAGGTAGATATTTAAAATAGTAATTTACTCCTATGATGGCAAAGCTGAATTTTCAGCACTATTACTTAAGTCTTTTGTCACATGATCCTTCAGAAATCATTCTAATAGTCCGATTTGGTGCTTAATTAACGTTTCTTCTTATTACCAATGTTGAAACAGTTGTGCTGCTTAATATGAGAAAACCGTAATACACTTTTCTTTGATTAATATAAAGTTAAACACAACCGCGTTTACCTAAAATACAATATAAATATCCTAACTGTCAAGTTCCATCAATGTAACACGTCCTTACCGAATAATAATAGTTTTAACGAAGTTTTAACGGAATCATAATCAGACGGAACTGAGGCGAAACAGAACGAACTTGAACACTTTTGAATCCACAAACAAAACAAGTACGGTCTTTGACGTATATTTTAAATGTAAGTTATACTTTAAGATATTTAGATATGAAACACATCAAGAAATCGCGCTCCAAAAAAAGTTTTCATCTGCGCATGGTTGTAAACGCATAGTCCGGAAGTAGACCGTGCGTATGTTTGTGTGTGGAGCAGGTTGGCGTGATCGCTGTCTCTACCCGGTTTGTTTTTGTTCTCTAACAAAGTGAGAGTCACACAGCAGCGGTCGGCTCTTCAAGTGGAGGACGGGCACCGTCGTTGGGTCTTTGTTTGTGTTTACAGTAGCTTAGTTTCTGTTTTAACACCACAAAATGGGTCCTGGTTAGGATTATTTTGGGAATAAAGAAGAATTAAGTTTTTAGGAGGCGAGCTCATGCGGCTCAGGGGCGATCGACGGCCCGCTGCCGTGTGTGAAGCCTGGGGCTGAATTAAGCTGCAGTCACCGCGGCTCCGCTAACGGAGGAAAGGACACGCCGTTGCGACTCCTCATTACAGAAGAACAACGAAACAAAGTAAGATTCTATTTAAACAACTGTTGTCATATCCAGGTATCGTAATATGCCTTCACTTGTTCTGTAGGTATACATGCGTTTGTCAGTACTGTACCACCCGACCTTGCGGGAAAGTCTTCCGGCTCGGTAGCGCGTGATTAGCTGGGCAGCCGGCGCAACGCGAGAGGCCTCGCTTCTGTTCCCTTTAACGGGTATTTAGCTCGCTCCTCACACACGCTCAGCACGGCTAACCGGCATCTCCTACAACCAGACAACACAGTTAAGATATGTCGCACTTCGTACGAAAGATATTTAGCAGTATTAGACCAAAATTGAGATTAAGGGACAGTTTGTTACTGACATGTTTGGAGTTACAGATAGCTTGAGTGTGGAATCAAGTCAGACAGGCTAAGCTAGCCGGGTTAGCAGCCGCCGCATTAGCGATCATTACGAGTTTATAAGCTGCTTGAGTTTCCTTGGATACAGTTTTCTCATATGACAGCTGAAAAGGATAACAAAAGGAAATGTGGAAATGATTAAAGACAAAATATTTTCTCTTTCCCCATATTAGATAATTTTAGATAATGATAGTGAAGCCGAAGTGTCTTGACACTGACAGTAACCGGCTTAGGTTTTAGTGGCTAGTCGTTGAATATTTTAATAAACATCTAACGTTAGTGAAGTAGTGAAATCAGAAGGTTTGGTTCGACATTTGATTGCACTAGACTTTTAAAAATAGAGGTCCTTATTTACTTTCTTTTTTTTGTTTGTTTATAATGGCAATTAAATTATCAATAATAAACATGACAGCAACCACTTACATATTAAAATACAGACCTATTCTTTTCCTTGCTTTATTATTTTTCAAACCCCACCCCGTTTTTATGCATATGGTGTTTTCCCATAATTAGACAGAGATTGATAATAAAGGCCACATATGGCTGTAATCTTTGTCTAGCAACATATTATTCATTTAAAAAAATTCCTAGTCAAAAATTTTTTACAAATGTTTTTTAAAGAACTCTCTTCTGCTCACGCCTGCATTAATTTGATCCAAAGTAGTTTAAAAAAAAAAAAGAAAAAAAAAGTAAAATTCAGAATTGTTTTTAATTGAAAAATTCTATGTGAATATGTTTTAAAATGTAATTTATTCCTGTGATCCTGAAATCATTTTAATATGCTAATTTGCAGTTCAAGAAACATTATTATTATTATTATTATGATTATTATCAATATTTAAAACTTCAAGATTCTTTGATCAATAGAAAGATCCAAAGATCAGCATTTATTTGAAATAAAAATAAATGTAATGTAAATAAAAAAATGTAAAATTATAAACTATACCATTCAAAAGCTTGGAGTTAGTGTATTTATTTATTTAGTTTTTAATTTATAGAAATTAGCTAGGATGCTTTAAATTAAAGAAAAGTGATGAAAAAGACATTTATAATGTTACAAAAGATTTCTATTTCAGATAAATGCTGTTCTTCTGAACTTTCTATTTATCAAAGGAACCTGAAAAAAAAATTCTACTTTATTAAAAATAATAAGTGTTTTTCGAGCAGCATATCAGAATATTAGAATGATTTCTGAAGGATCATGTGACTGGAGTAATGATGCTAAAAGTTTAGCTTTGAAATCACAGGAATAAATTACATTTTAAAATATATTCAAATAGACAACAGTTATTTTAAATAGTAAAAATGTTTTAATTATTTTGGTTCAAATAAATGCAGACTTGGTGAGCAGAAGAGACTTTAAAAAAACATTACAAATCTTACTGTTCAAAAACTTTTGACTGCTAATGTATTTATTTCATATTTTATTGTGATGTTTGATGTCAGCATAAAATCAAAATCTATTTGATAAATGCATGATTCATCAATGTATATGTTGCATTTGTTTCGAAAAGAAAAACTTTATAATCAAAATGTCATAACTGAATCATCTCTCTGATGTATGCCAGACATCTCCAATCATTTAATCCACTTAAACTTAAACGCAACGCCCACATCTCAAAATCCAAGCATCACTCAATGGATATAACCCAGTCCACCCTACATTTTTTACAAAAATCTATTACTACTTCCGGTGCATCACAACCTATATCTTATAGTTGGAATATGCCAAATGACTTGTAACACATGAAGAGATTTTAAAACACTGAATAACCTGAATCATAACGTTAAGTCTGAGGATCACACATGACTAGTCTTTCAAGCAATTCCAAACACCGCAATCTCACACACAAACATGGATGTTTGAAGCTCAAGATTCTGAGTCTGTTCACATCATACACTATGCAATTTTCTGTGAAATCTGTCAACTTTGACCTAAAATCTGTAGACTGACTTTCTTCACCGACTCTGAATTAGGGAAAAAAATCTGTGAAAAAGTTGATGTATTCCAGACTTCAGTAGTATGTACTCAGCCAGAGTCTGTTGGTGATACATACATTGCTGTTGTTTTTTGTTCACAGTCTCCCTCTGATTCTCTTCTGGGAGTGCTCTCACTTGAAACGCCGCCAAGATAGCTGGACCGGGCAGGAAACGGCACAACTCAGATCCAGACCCCTGTGGAAGCAGCTCCGGCAGCGGGAGCGAGGTAGGAGACAGCCGACCCATTAGCGGCAAGTGGCTGAAGATGGCCAGCAGCAGTACAGGACCCAGCGAAACGGGTCGGAGGCGAGGTCAGAGAGGAACTGACGATGCGGTCAGCGCCAGTAAGAAGAAGCAAAAGGACAGAGCAAACCAGGAGAGCAAGGAGGCCAAGCGGGCCGCCTCAGCCACCAGCTCAGAGACTAGAAAAGGTAACGGGGGACATAGTTTGTAAACACTCATGAAATGGGTCTGAGTTGCTTTTTATGCCCTAATTCCCTAATTCATTTTTATCTCTTATCTTTTTGATTTTCCTTTTGCTTTACTTCCCATCTTTTGGTAAACAAGCTGTTGAGAACTAGACAGATATTTGATTTATATGCTTGGGGCAAAAGTATAGTATGGGATAAAACATTTACTGCAGTGATATCTAATGTAATATGATCTGATGGGAGGCGTCTGTGGTGCAGTGTCCTTTTGACCATTATAAAATGCTGTCTAGCCCAAAACATGAGGTTAAAGTCATTAAAGGTATGGTATAATCCTTGTCCTATTTTCCTGTGCAGAGCTGGGCTGGTTTCCAATCTGTTATGTAGTGAGGTAAACGGAGAACTGGACACGGACAGAAGTTAACAGACATTAACTTTGTGAAACAAACTGAACTTGTGTAGTTGTTCAGCTAGGCTAGTCTGTATTGATTTAGCTTTGGGACTGCATTCTCCTGAGCTTGTCTAACGAATTGGTTGTTGTGTGGCATTAGAAGCTGGTTTTAGCTGGTATGCGGTGAATCCAGTTTCACTTGGGATGACATTTTTGATAATTATCTTTTGGTAGTTATCTTTGAACAAAACAAAGAGGTAATGAAAGTAAAACGACAAAAATAAGGGGATTTTGAAAGCTGTGAATCTCTTTTTGAAATCTTTAATCTCTAAGATTTTCAGATTAATATATAGTAGATTTCTTTTGATAATTACTGTCAGCTGTATTAAAGGGATAGTTTACCTCAAAATCAAAATTCTGACATTTGCTCACTCTTGTGAGTGGCTGCTATCAACTGTTTGGTTACCATCGTTCTTCAAAATATCTTCTTGTGTGCACATGAGGGTGTGTAGTAAATGATAATTTTTTGTTTGTTTGTTTTGTTTTGTTTTTAAATAAGCCTTATTTTAGCTATCGACTGTTTATGTAAGATCACAATTATCATGTGTTTGGTTATTGGTGGCTTTTTAATTATCTAATGTTATAATGCACTTGGCATTACCTGAGATTCTTAGCATACATAGTACCTATATGTGTCGACTTCTTAATCTTGGTCGAATGTACTTAAGTTGACCAGGCTAGAGAAGGATCGATATCGCTTTATGAGAGATGCAGATTGTTTTTGTTGTACTTACAACTTGCAACTTTGATAACTGATATGCAGAACCATTGTTAATTGTTTTATTTCTGAACGTCATAATTAGTGGTCGACCGATATTGTTTGAAAGCCGATGGTGATATCTTAGACAGTATTGTGGCCAATGGCTGATATAAAGCTGATATATAATCTTTATTTATTTTAATTAATATTCAAGAAATAAATATTATTATAATTTGAAAATGAATTTAAAATAAAAATATTTTAATGACATGTTTATTCTGTTCACAAATAAAGAAATATTTTAAAATATATATAATTAAAAAGAAAGTAGACACTGTAACCAAAAGGACACTCAGTAATGTGGAAGTTTGTGTGCATTGGTAATTATATTTTATTCAAATAAATCCAAGGTAACGTAGGCAATTAGGGCCCTATGAAATCCATTTTATTTTTTTCCAGAATTCTGTTTTAATTTTTTCCAAATTCTTTTTTTCTCTGTTTAAATTTGTCTGGATTCATTTTTTTCCACTTTAATTGTCCTATAGTTTCAGTTTAAATTGGTGAATTAAATGTTATTTAAAAAGCATGTCTAATTAATTGAAATCATGAAACTTACACAATAAAACAGCAATTAAATAAAAGTTTAACAAAAATTACATTTTTAGGGCCTATGAAATATGTTTTATTATTTTATTTTTTTACCAAATTCTATGTTTTCCATTAATTTTCTGAATTCCATTTTAATGGTTTCATTAAATTTTAATAATCAAAAGCATCTCTAAATAATTTATTTTTATTTAATAAAACTGAATACTCAGAAATACTGTTGTGTATTTACATTTTTCTGGTAAATAGATTTTGCTAAATATTTTTTCTAGCAAATATTCCTTAAAAATGTTTTGATAAGTTTATTACTAGTACTATCATTACATTCAGAAATATATTTCTTTCACTGTTTCTTCAAGTCTTCAACTTTTATTTTGACGGGTTGCCGTGAAGACCTTTAACTTTGTTTGTATATGATATGATGGTAGTTTTTCTCAAAAGAATCAGTAAAATGTTAATGAAGTGACTCTAGAGATTACATTTGTGTGTTCATGTACTCCTATATTAAGGTGGCAAGGGCAGAAAACACTGTGATCGTCACGTGCGCTTCAGTATGTGTGTAGTAAACAAATTTTACATTCACACAGAGATGCAAAACATCAAGGATTCATATTTAAGTAGTGTTCTGCAGCTTAGTATTCACAGACACTATTCCATATTTTGTTTTGATTTAAGTCTGCTGACCTACATTTGATTTATTCATCAAAAATTTGGCAAATTCCGGGACATTTCGTGTTATACAGTAAATTGATTTTTTTTTTTATGACTGGATTCCTCAATTGTGTCCGTGCAATGGTGCCATTTAAAGGAGAAGTCCACTTCCAAAACAAAGATTCACATATAATGTACTCACCCCCCTTGTCATCCAAAATGTTCATGTCTTTCTTTCTTCAGTCGTAAAGAAATTATGGTTTTTGAGGAAAACATTTCTGCCTTTTTCTCCATATAATGGACTGGTATGGTGCCCCGATTTTGAACTTCCAAAAGGCAGTTTAAATGCGGTTGTAAATGATCCCAGCCGGGGAAGAAGGGTCTTATCTAGCCAAACGATCGGTTATTTTCATTAAAAAAAAAACAATTTAAATACTTTTTGTTCGTTTTGCCTTTCTCTCCCTGAACTCTGTGTATTCTGGCTCAAGACAGTTAGGGTCGAAAAACTTGAATCATATTTTCTCCCTTAACTTCAAAAATCATTTTAAAATCATCCTACATCACTGCAGAAGTTCCGACCCAGTGTTTCCAAAGTGAATATACAAAAAAGATCAAACACCCTTAA
Source organism: Cirrhinus mrigala (assembly GCA_036247105.1). NCBI lineage: Eukaryota > Metazoa > Chordata > Actinopteri > Cypriniformes > Cyprinidae > Cirrhinus > Cirrhinus mrigala. The sequence continues at coordinate 18,361,251 of CM070029.1, forward strand.
CAAAAAAACGTAAAACAGCGATATAGGATGATTTCGAAGTTGAGGGAGAACATGAGATGGGAGTTTTTTGACATACCCTAACTGTCATGAACCGGAAAAAACAGTTCGTAAGACAAGACGAGCGTTTGGCATTAAAAAGTATTTAAATTGTATTATTTTTCTTAAAATAACCGATCGTTACACTAGATAAGACCCTTCTTTCTCGGCTGGGATCGTTTACAACCGCATTTGGGATCGTTTGAAGCCGCATTTATACTGCATTTTGGAAGTTCAAAATCGGGGCACCATAACCGTCCATTATATGGACAAAAATGCTAAAATGCTTTCCTCAAAAAAACATAATTTCTTTACTACTGAAGTCCTACCTCTAACACATCAGCCAAACAGAAAAACTTGTCAAATATTGGCCGATATATCAGTCAACCACTAGTCATAATCATAATGACAATGACAGACTCGACTCTGGTGATGTTTGCTAGGCTTCTCCAGTTATTTGTCACTTAAACCTTGTCCCAATATTAATCCAGTGGATGGAAGTAATTCCCTCTTTTACTTTTTTTTTTTTTTTTTCGAACAGCCATTTCACTCTGATGTATCTGATCTTAAAAACAATTTTTTTTTTTCAGAGATCCACCAAATGGTGTCATTAATCAGTAGAACTGATATTGCTATCCCCACTGATATCTGCCATATCAGTAGCAGTCTATCTATAGATCAGCATTTGACTGTGACTTTAACGTCACTGAACCAAAAGAAGGCGAATTCTAAAACACGGACGTTGTCTGCTAATGTTTTCAGTTTACAATTACCGATGTTTGAGACATGTGACTACTGACTATTGGCAAGTGTACATGAGCATTTTGTTTGTTTAGGCTCTGTGTGCCAGCCTGTGTCTAGGGCTGTGCCCTTTCTGCTGAGTGTGTTTAGCCTCTGCAGTGCTCTGTTGAGTGCTGAAGTGTTGTAATCTTAGCCTGTGAGTCTCTGCTTCAGTAAAGAAGGGCTTTGTCAAGGTCAATGGAGTGGCTCTGCCCAGCACATGCATGAGAAGACTTCCCTTAGAGTATTCCTCACACTCCCTTCATTTACCTGCTGCCCTCGTTGCCCTCTCTACATGTATTTGATACGAGTGCACCATTGTCTTCCTCCTGGCGAGGTGTCATGTTTCGTCTCAGCGAGACGGGAAGGCAGAGCACCATCCCTACACGAACAGCGGGAGAAGCCTATCCCTGTAGTGCCGATTCCCGTCATGTAAGGGAGGCTCATGGGATACTGGCAAATGACATCACGTGGAATAGAGGCCCAGCTGTGGGGCGTGGCGGCTTTTTGATGACCTTTTAGATCCGTGTGTCACAGCGAGAGAGAGAGAGAGAGTAACGGGACGGGACTAGCTGTCACTTGACCCCTGAAGCCTGATCCTTAGAGATAAACACGCTCTCTTTCTCGCTCTTTCTGACCTGCTTGCTAACAAGCACCTATGCTAAACTCAATAACAGAGCAGTTTGAAATCGAAGGGAGTTGGGTTTTCTGCAATGACTGGCTAACAGACTGTCTAGCGTTATCATGAAATCAGGTTTGATTTTGCTATTATTAGTTTATATTAATGTCTGTAGGTAAATGTCAGTTACAGTCATTTAATTGGTTTCTGACTGATCCAACTTACATGAATGTTCATTTGTTTGTGTAGATTTGTTTCTGGACTGGAAGCAGAATGCGTACGAGGTGATAGTGAGGCTGAACTGCGAAGGTGCTGGGGTGCTGAGAGTGGAAGATATCGATTATGCGTTTTCCGATTCCGCCTGCCACATCCGCCTGCCGGGTAAGGACATTATGTGTGCTTGTGTCTTATTTGCTCCATGAAGATTACTGGAGTAATGGCTGCTGATGCCTCACAGGAATAAACTGCATTTTAAAATATAATCAACTTCAAACTTTTTATGGAATTTTAATACTATTTGACAAAATTACTGTGTTTTTGATCACATAAATGCATGATGAGCAGTCTTTCAATTACATAACAAAATCTTACCAATCCCAGACTTTTGAACACTAGGTTGTATACTGCGTCCTTTTTGTTTTCTCAGATGGCCGAGAATGGTGCTGTCATCTTCATGAAGAGATTGAAGCTTCCTGCAGTAAATTGGTTTATAAGGAGAAAACAAATGTTCTGCAGCTTGTCATGCACAAGAGGATCCCCCTCAACACATGGCCCACCTTTGCTGTAAGAACACCTGCTCATTCTTTTCTACTCTTTTTCTCCAGTTGTCCATCTCCTTTTAAAAAAATATTTTTTTCACTTTAGGTCTCATAAAGTGTTCCCTATAATTTTTATTATTGCTGATCAAAATCAGTTTTTTTACTGGGTAGACCCAGCTTCTATTCTATAAAAATTCTGAAAGATTTTAAAAACTAAATTTGACCTAATCTGCTGCAATTTCTCTTTTAGGCTATTTTAACATTATTTTTATTTATTTACTAGGGCTGTCAGCTGATTAATTTTTAATCTAATTAATTACATGATGTTTCGATTAATGTAATTGATTGCAAACTAAATTTGGCTGTGAAAATACCCACAAAAGATTATTTAAAGCTATTATTGTGTTAAATGAGAAAGGAGAAAGTAGCAAGTAGACATCGCAAATAGTAGCTTAAGAAAGAAATATTTGTTATTTTTGATTACCTAAATTTTGGTTACAACATAATTTTTGTTATTACGCAAAAACATTTAGGCTACAACGGCGTAACGTAAACTATGGAACATAAAAGATAATTTAAGAAACATCTCTTAATTTTTTTTGTTCATACAATGAAAGTCATTGGTAACAAAGCCGTTTTGGTTACCAACAGTCTTCAAAATTCCTTTTTTCATGTTCCACAAAAGAAAGGTTTGAAACGACATGAGGGCAAGTAAACGATGACAGAATTTAATGTTTTTGTGTGAACTGTCCCTTTAATGTTTTTGTTTTTATTTTTATTTTTTTAATGAAATGATACTCTAAATAAGAAACTAAATCTGCCAGCAGGTGGCGGTAAATGTCTTTGAGTCATTCATTCAATTCATTTAAACGGCTGATTCATTTTCTTTATGAATGGGCTTTTGAATCATTAATTCACACCAATGGTTCAAAACGCGGATTCATTCAGAAACTAAACACTGTTATGTTGGTCGGAGACATGCAACAATTCTGCTATGGCTTCAAAGGTAATATGTTCTCTGCAAAACTGAGTGAAATCACATAATATTGTGTTTAAAATATGACACAATATCAACTTATTTAGCTAACTTAACTGTTGTATAAAATCACATTTAAGCTTGTGATAGATCAGGACAAAATCAGCACTTGTGTCATATTGCTCTTGCTGCCCGTGTGATATCTGATATATATAAATATGAGACAAAACACATACAGGGGCATTTTTTTGCACCAATATGTGGAATTCATATAAGTTTTTTCAGTCTGGTTCTCATGAGAGCACCTGGAGATTTATGTGACCCATTAAATAAAATTATGATAAATAAAATAATGAATAATAAGTAATAATACTATTGTTGCACTTTTATTTTTTTTTTAAATAATAATAAATAAAGCTTGATAATGCTATTATATTTTAAATAAAAACAAGTATAAAAATACAATTATTTTATAGTACACTTAAAAATATAATACTCATATTTACATTTACTTTTTTATATATATATTTCAGGTGGAATGGAAATTGTAGGCAGTATTGCAGCTGAAACAGTGATTGTGCATTAACAGCTGTCAGTCATGTTGGTGTGCAAATGAGCAGTCTGAACAGATTTTTATTATTTTTTTTTTTTTTTGGTCACGTATGCGCACCTATGCACCACTTATGTGTACCCATAATTATATCCATGTACTATTATCATGATATTGCTCTGTGACTTTTTTTTTTTTTTTCCTGTCTGATGATTATTATTATTTTGGTTGAGTTTGTAATAATATGAATGGCCATGGACATATTAAGCTTTGAGCAGTCATAAATGTTTTCCGGGTCCAAGATCCTTCAACCAAGCCTTATTTATTTATGTACTCCATTAAACAGAACAAGAAAAAGACGGAAAAGGTGAACATCCTTAGAGAGAATGGCAGCAACCACCACCAGTCAACCACTGCGGAGTCGGAAAAATCTGGCGAAATCATTGAGAAAAAGCCCACAGTGACCTCTGCTGAGCAGAAACGAGGTAAACCTGACCGAGGGTTGAAACGAGGGATGAAAGGCAAACAGGTGGAGCTCACCGAAAGCACAGGTGTGAAGGTAGCCGAGATTAAATCAACCGATAAGGTGGACCCGATCAATGAGCCCAGCGCAAAACGTACCACGCGACCCTCCAAAAACACAAAAGAGCCCCCTCTTGCTCCCTCCTCGACAAAGGAGTCTCAATCCAAACCAGCGGTTAATGGAAAAACACATGCGTTATCTGTAAGCAGTAGTGCCTCTTCAACCAGCAATGCAAAAAAAGACAACAGGGTTCAGATGCAGGTCAAAGGTCAAGGATCCCAGGCACCACCGAAAGAAAAAGAGGTGGACAGGAAGCCAAAAAGCAATGATCAGGTGGGACTAATAATTCACTTAAAAGTGAAAACACCAGGAAGTGGAATGGTGGAAAAGAGTTTCTCACATCCTGTCGTCTGTCCTTTGTGTTGTTTACAGGTTAAGGCAGATGAAAGTAAGAACGTTTCCTCCGTGTGTGAGAAGAAGGTAGTGCAACAGGAGAGTTCTCCTCTAGTGAAAACGGACACTGGAAAAATAGCATCTGATGAGAGAGAAAACGGAACAGAAGAAAAGAAGCCACAGGCTGATGCCCAGATCCCTAAAATGCTTCCATCTCATGATTTGGTATCTGGAGGGCCTGTTTCAACAGCCTCGAAGAGAGAGGAGTCTCCTCAAAAGATCTGCACAGAGGAGAAGAGAGACAAGTCCAAGGAGGATCCACATGGCGGGAGCCAAGAGGAGGATACAGAAGGTCAGTTAAAAACAATTGTGGCATCTGGTTGTTCCATCAAAGCACAACATTAGAGTACACACTACAGTTCAAAAGTTTAGGGTCAGTAAGGTTTTGTTTTTCTTTCAGCAAGCACACGTTAAATTAATAAAGTGACATTAAAGATGTATAATGTTGCAAAAGATAGCAAAAGGTCTATTTCAAATAAATGCAGTTTATATTCCTCAAAGGATCGTGAAAAAGTATCACTTTTTCTACCAATATATTCAGCTGCACAACTGTTTTCAGCATATTAGAATGATTTCTGAAGGATCACGTGAATCTGAAGACTGGATTAATGGCTGCTGAAAATTCAGCTTTGCCGTCACAGGAATAACTTTCATTTTCAAGTAGATTTTAAAGAGTTATTTTAAATTGTAATAGTTCATTTTTTATTATACTTTGATCAAGTAAATGCAGCCTTGATGAACATAGGAAACATCCCAAACATAGTAGTCTATTTACCATAGCACTGCTCCCAGCTAAAGAGTTTCTTAAAGGAGAAGTCCACTTCCAGAACAAAAATTTACAGATAATTTACTCACCCCCTTGTCATCCAAGATGTACATGTCTTTCTTTCTTCAGTTTTTCTCCAGTTTTCTCCATATGGTGGACTTCAATGGTGCCCCCAAGTTTGAACGTTCAAAATGCAGTTTAATGCAGCTTCAAATGGCTCTAAATGATCCCAGCTGAGGAAGAAGGGTCTTATCTGGGGAAACGATCGATCATTTTTTAAACAAATTGACAATTTATTTACTTTTTAACCTCAAACGCTTGTCTTCTCTCATGTCTGCGATGCGCATGCATAGTCTGTGTAATACATTTAGGGTATGTCAGAAGAACGTTTTCTTCAACATCAAAACTGTCCTACATCGCTGTTTTACCTTTTTTGTAAAGGCCGTTTGATCTTCTCTGCATGTTCACTTTGTAAACACTGGGTTGGTACTTCTGCAGCGATGTAGGACGATTTTGAAGTTGGGAAAGAAAACGAGATGGCAGTTTTTCGACATACCCTAACTGTATTGATCGTATTGAACCGGAAAGTTCATGCAGACTTAGACAAGACGAGCGTTTGAGGTTAAAAAGTATATAATTTGTCAATTTGTTTCAAAAATGACGGATCGTTTTGCTAGATAACACCCTTCTTCCTCGTCTGGGATCGTTTAGAGCCGTTTGAAGCTACATTTAAACTGCACTTTGGACGTTCAAACTTGGGGGGGGCACCATTGAAGTCCACTATATGGATAAAAATTCGGGAATGTTTTTCTCAAGAAACATAATTTCCTATCAACTGAAGAAAAAAAGACATGAACATCTAGGATGACAAGGGGGTGAGTAAATTATCTGTAAATTTTTGTTCTGGAAGTGGAGCCCAAAGTATACTTTGTTTTTGTACACGTACACTAGCATATGTATACACTCGAAAGCATAGCTTTTTAACGTATACTACTTATGTTACACATATACTTTAGAAAGCTTCATCAGTGTCTAGTGTCTGCTCTATTTTTACCCTACAAGTTATGACCGAAAACAAATATTTTTGGACTCTTTTAAACCAAAGCTGAGCTTTCTCATACCCTCTCGCTTACAAGCGCTCGTCAATGTGAGCGTCTGTTGTTATTGCAGTCTCTGCTATTTTGTTCTTGTTGTTCCATCTCTTTAGTTTTGGCCTGGCCCGGGACAGTGTTGCTACCTTGCGGAACAAATGATTACTGCAAAATAACTTCAATGCGCATGTGTGATTTGTATGTACAAAGTATGCGCAGTTACAAAAATGTGGTTGTGCGCATACTGTTCTGATGATGAAATTCGCGTCATGCGCACTGTACGCTGTCCCTCGCATATGTGTAAAAAGTGAAGTATACTTTTAAGCCATTAGTCGACTATTTGGACATTTATATTAATTTAGTCACATAAATATTTACTTGGGGTGCCATATATAGCCTATTCCACACTCAAGAACACGAACAAAGCTTACCGCAAAGCACTGGCAATAGTAAGGAGTATGATGTTTTAACCATTTAAAGGGGTGTTTGATTGTGGGCTTCATAAAACCAGGAAATCATCAGAGCGTTCATAGGAGAATGGACAGAGCGGTGTAGAGTAAAGGTAAATTATGTGGAAAAATAATGAGTTTTTTTTTTTTAAAAACGAAGCATTAACGCAGAGAGAGTTTTTTTGTTTGCGACTTGAATTGGTTTGATTAAAAGTAGACATTTCAAGCTTTCTATAGATATATTTCTCACGTCTGTGAGGCAAGTAGCTTATACACTGGATTTTGGTTCATTTTTTTGTGACACACTCCAGTTCACAGAGACTGAAACAGCAGAAAGTGCATCCTGTTTGTTTTCTTTACTTTACAAAAGCACAACATTTGGTTAATAACTGTACACAAAAGTATACCGTTTACAGTTTTAAATGATTTATTACTCTTACTTGTGTGAGCAAAAATGACGGCGTATTTTGTTTCCACTGTTATCAGGATAAAATGCTAGTGATTGCGCTGGTGCCTCCTGTCATGCAGTAAGCATGCTAAAAGCTTCCACACTCCACACAAATACTTGGATGTGCGCCTAATAGTACACATTTATCTTGGTTAACATTAGAGCGAGCCGCCATGTGAAGTTGCTACTACTTACATGTTTCAACTTCAAATGATAATCCATATTTGAGGTTGATGAATGATGGAATGACGTTTAGATTTCCTGTCCAATATACTGTAATTACTTCAATCTGTCAGATGTTTTTCTGTTACTAACTGACTGTTAAATTTTAGTTGACTAAGCGTCGTCTTACTATACTTTATTTCTCATGATTGGTGTGTCTTAAGGTCCAGAGCCGATGGTGAACTTAAAGTTGGTGAAGAATGACTCGTATGAGAAAGGGACAGACCTGATGGTTGTTAATGTCTACTTGAAAGAGATCTGCCGGCAGACGTCCAGGGTGCTGTTCAGGGAACAAGACTTCACTCTTATCTTCCAGACCAGGTGAGAGAGCCATCCACACACAGTGTCTAGAATAAAGATTCCAACTCTTACACTAATTGTTAAAACTGTCCACAGCGATCCCAACTTTTTGCGCCTTCATCCGGATTGCGGACCAAACACTGTCTTTAAATGGCAGGTTAAACTCAGGTAAGATTTTCTGATGGGCATCCTAATCTCCGTCAATCCACTGGTCATTGTGGGTTTCTTCATTGGTTCCATCTGCTGATGTTTCAGGAATCTAATTCAGCCAGATCAGTCCAGCTATGCCTTCACTCCGTCCCGTATCGACATCACCCTGAAGAAAAGACTCAGTCAGCGCTGGGGGGGTCTGGAGGCACCTGCCACACAAGGTCTGCTGCCTGGATTCTATTTGCTTCTGAGCATTCATTTCCAATTTGCAACTTCCAATTTTGTCTGCATTCATGATTCTATATAAAACTCAACATCGGTATATAAACAGATAGTCACAGCTCTGGAGCGGCAGCTACATTTGAGAGAAGGCAATGTAGAGCAGTGTGGATCAAGAGCCTGGCACTATCACAAGAACACATTGGCACATTTGGCTTGACCCTGTCTCACATTCGTATTGAGTTACTGGATCACTGTAGTCACATTCCTCTTTTTGACCATGCCCTCATTTCAACATATAAACAAAAACAGTCCTGCTTTTTCCACAGTAATCATCTCATGTATGCTTCCTATCAAACGTCAGAGCTCTCTGAAAAGATCAAGCAGTGTCATGTGACACTGAAGACTGGAGAAATAGCTAAAATTCAGCTTTGCAATCAGAATAAATGACATTTTAAAATATATTAAAATGAAAACCAGTTATTTTAATTTGTAATAATATTTCACAGTATTACTACTTTTAAATAACGGATTTTTAGCTGCTAACCACAAGCTCTATTGTCATCTGTTTAAGGTGCAGTGGGGGGCGCCAAGGTTGCTGTGCCCTCCAGCCCTACCACACTCGAAAAGAGCCAGCCAGGAAGCAGCCAGCATGCACTTCCTGCTAAAGAAGAACCAAGAGTGGGAGAGGAGAAAGCCAAACCCCCTCGAGCCGCAGAGGACTCGGGTCTGGATGCCGTAGCCCCTCGCTCAGTCTCCGAACACATGTCCCTCAAACAGGAACCAGCTGTTGCTACGGTATTAAAAAGTGCATTGTTTGTTTGTCACATATGATCTCCTAGTGTGCCATAACTGGTCCTTAATGTCCTTTTGTCTGTCCACAGCCTAAGCCCACCTGCATGGTGCAGCCCATGACTCACACTTCTCCTGCGGGCAGTGAGAGAGCTGAAGAAGTGGAGGAGAAGAAAGTGTGTCTCCCCGGCTTCACTGGACTGGTCAATCTGGGAAACACTTGCTTTATGAACAGTGTGATCCAGTCCCTCTCCAACACACGGGAGCTCAGGGATTATTTTCATGGTCAGTTGCATTTTAATTGATGAGAATTGCTGCTTTTTCATATGGTTGTGTGTCCTACACAGGTTTTGTTGTGTTTGTTGTTTCTAGATCGGGGGTTTGAGTCAGAGATTAACTGTAATAATCCATTGGGCACCGGTGGACGGCTGGCCATTAGCTTTGCTGTTCTGCTTCGGGCGCTGTGGAAGGGCACTCACCACGCTTTTCAACCCTCCAAATTGAAGGTATCAATGCAGGAACAAAATTATCCTATACCATATCTTCTACTTTCCCAAACACTACCAGTCAAAAGTTTTTGAACAGTATGATTTTTAATTTTTTTTTTTAATTTTTTTTTTTTTTTTTTTTTTAAAGAATTCTCTTCTGCTCACCAAGACTGCATTTATTTGATCCAAAATACAGCAAAAGCAGTAATATTGTAAAATATTTTTACTATTTAAAAAAACTGCTTTCTATTTCTATTGAAATTAATGCTTTTATTTAGCAAGGATGCTTTAAATTGCTCAAAAGTGATGATAAAGACATTTATAATGTTACAAAAGATTACTTTTTCAGATAATTGCTGTTCTTCTGAACTTTCTATTTATCAAAGAAACCTTAAAAATTCTACTCAGCTGTTAATCATAATAATAAATGTTTTTTGAGCAGCAAATCAGAATATTATAATGATTTCTGAAGGATCATGTGACTGGAGTAATGATGCTAAAATTTCAGCTTTGAAATCACAGGAATAAATTACATTTTAAAATGTATTCAAATAGAAAGCAGTTATTTTAAATAGTGAACATTTGGCTGTTTTTGCTGTACTTTGGATCAAAAAAATGCAGGCTGCAAAAGAGACTTCTTTAAAAAAAAAAAAAAAAAACATTAAAAATCTTACGGTTCAAAAACTTTTGACTGGTAATATATATAAGTAACCCACAATGACCGGGTGTTGTTTAATTTCTCTTCATAGGCTATAGTTGCCAGTAAGGCCAGTCAGTTTACAGGCTATGCGCAACATGATGCTCAGGAGTTCATGGCTTTCTTGTTGGATGGGCTGCATGAGGACTTGAACCGCATCCAAAACAAACCATATACGGAGACCGTTGACTCAGATGGCCGTCAGGATGAAGTAAGCTCTTGTTTTTGTCTCAAAACATGCTGTGTATAGCCTGTCCAAAAGTCTGAGACACACTTTCAATTTGAGATTCAGAAACTTGTTTATATCTGATAATTAACATTGATAATTGGCATGATGTTGTAAAATGAATAGGAAATATTAAGAATTTGTGACATTTCAGTATGTAAATTCAAATACCAAGACAGACCAAATAAATAAAGAAAGAAACAGATCTGAAAGTCATGTAAATTTAAAAAAAAAAAAAAACTTTATCAATTTGTTTGTGTTGTGTGAAGTGATAAGTTACCACAGGAGGCTTTTTCGTGATGATAAATCTACTGAACGTTGCTCTTGTTTATGGTTTGGTAGGTTGTTGCAGAAGAGGCGTGGCAGAGGCATAAAATGAGGAACGATTCCTTCATTGTTGACCTCTTTCAGGGCCAGTACAAGTCAAAGCTGGTGTGTCCAGTGTGTTCTAAGGTAATGCATTAAGAGCTGTGATTCAAATTCATGAAGTCAGTCAAAACTGAAATTGTGCGATATTATTGGAGTTTTATTATTTCTGCGATGGCCAAGCAATATTTATAGCATAATTACACCAGTCTTCAGTGTCACATGAACCTTCAGAAACCATTCTAATATGCAAATTTGCAAACATTTCCTATTATCATCAACGTTGAAGACTTTTTGTGGAAACTAGTACTTTTTTTCAGGATTCTTTGAAAAGAACATTCAGAAGGCCAGCATTTATTTAGAGTAGAAATCGTTTGTCTTTACTGTCACTTTTAAACAATTTAAAGAAACCTTGTTGAATAGAAGCATCATTTTCTTTAAAAAATTCTTACCTAAACATTTGAACAGGAGTGTATGTGTAATGTTACTAGAAAACATTTCCTTCATGTGTGATGACAGTTTGAATGAGACAATAGCCCCTTATATTACTTGTAAATTACTGTTAAAGGAGTAGTTCACTTTCAGAACAAAAATTTACAGATAATTTACTCAGCCCCTTGTCATCCAAGATGTTCATGTCTTTCCTTCTTCAGTCGTAAAGAAATTGTTTTTGTTAAGGAAAACATTTCAGGGTTTCTCTTCGTATAGTGGACTTCTGTGGTGCCGCGAGTTTGAAATTTCAAAATGCAGTTTAAATGCATCTTTGAAGGGCTCTTTGAAACGATCCCAGCAGAGAAAGATGGGTCTTATCTAGTGAAATGATTGACAATTTATATAATTTTTAACCTCAAATGCTCGTCTTGTCTAGCTCTGCGCAAAGTCTGTGTATTCTGGTTCAAGACAGTTAGGGTTTGTCGAAAAACTCCTATCTCATTTTCTTCTCCGACTTCAAAATCATCCTACATCACCGCAAAAGTCCAGTGTTTACAAAATGAACATACAAAGAAGATCAAACACCCTTTACAAAAAAAGGTAAAGCAGCAATGTAGGCTGATTTTGAAATTTATTTTTTTTTAATTTTTTTTTTTTTTTGGAGGAGAAAATGAGATGGGAGTTTTCGACATACCCTAACTGTATAGACCCGGATTACACTGAGTTCACGCAGAGCTAGATAAGACAAGCATTTGCGGTTAAAACGTATATAAATTGCAGGGGTTTTTTTTGTTTGTTTTTTTTTTTTTGTTTTTTTAGAAAATCACCAATCGTTTCGCTAGATAAGACCCTGCTTCCTCGGCTGGGATCGTTTAGAGCTGCATTTAAACTGCATTTTGGAAGTTCAAAATTGCGGGCACCATTGAAGTCCACTATATGGAGAGAAAACCTGAAATGTTTTCCTCAAAAAACATTATTTCTTTACGACTGAAGAAAGAAAGACATGAACATCTTGGATGACAAGGGAGTGAGTAAATAATCTGTAAACTTTTGTTCTGGAACTGAACTTCTCCTTTAAGAGATCATGTGTGAACAAGACCTTTTTAGAAATACTGGTAAATTCGTTCCGGCAGTTTATCAGTAAGGGAAGTTCTAACATTACCTGTAAATTACCAGTATTATGCTGTGTGAACACAGAATGAAGATTACTGGTATGACCACATACGAGTTACTCTGGACCAATCATAATATTCTGATGCAGATAACGCATTTACTCCACACTATGTAGTTCGGTTTAAAGTTGTCTAATGTGACGTTTCTGGGCCAGAAGTGCTGCATAATTGTGAACATTTGACACACAAAAGAAAACATCAACAAAAACACTGACCATGCACCCCTCCACGTTTACAAACACAACACTTGGGGGCGTTAATGATGTCACAGAATTTACTGGTATTTTGAAACTGATGAGTGAATGGTGCTTTACCGGTAAAAAGACGGAACGCTGTTGCCTGTGTGAACAGCACATTTTTGTATTTACATTTTAAAGTCATTCCGTTAATTTTGCCACAATTTACTGGTATTTCTGTGTCAAAGGGGCTAATAATACAGAAATTGATACTGAGCCAAGTCATCCCTGCTTTAAGCCTTCCATGTGTTCTGAAATGTTTATCACTTTTCAGTATCTCTTAGCAATATGGTTATCTGAGTTTTCTTTCCTTTTTTTCAGGTTTCCATAACCTTTGACCCCTTCCTTTACTTGCCTGTTCCCCTACCTCAAAAGCAAAAGGTGCTCACTGTTTTCTATTTCGCAAAAGATCCTCACAAGAAACCAGTCAAGGTACGCAGCACAACTTTTTGACGTTCCTAAGCAAGCCTGTGCACAAAGGGCTCAGTCTGTTTAGCTTTATTTAGATGGAAATTTTTGTTTATTAATATTGACTAAATCTGAACTATTTGCTTGTGTAGTTTTTAGTCAGTGTGAGTAAAGAGAACTCAAGCACGGCTGAACTACTGGAGTCAATATCTCGCAGTGTGAGGAACAAACCAGAAAACTTGAGGCTGGCAGAGGTATGATGATTCTGTTCTGAACACTTCATCTGCTTGTTTTATCCATGTTTTTAAGGGTTAATTATGGCCAAAATCATAATTCCGATTATTTTGGTCAATATTACAATGTCGATTATTGAACATTAATCATCATTAATTTATTTTAAAATCTTAAACCTATATATTTAACATTTTGCAAACTATATTCAACATATTACAGTGGCAGTAACTGTAAAGAAAAGAGGTATATGACTGTCATCATGGCTTACAAACTAAATTTGAAATTTTCTCCTAAATATTTCGAAAATCTGACTTGTATTTAAATTTAAACATTCACTTTTAAATACAGACTAAACAGTATTATATTATTTTGTATTATCAAATTTATTTTTAAACTAAAGTTTATCAAATCAAATCATTTAACCTAGGCTCTAAGGCCAATTTCAATGTTCATTTTTTACATTATTTATTAGTCAGAATTTTTGTCTTTTCATATAAAATTTGCTTTAAATTTAGGTAGTATTTTTGTAAAACTTTAAAAAAGAAACAAAAAAAATAAAAACGGTTTAATTTTAATATCTTAACAATCTTAGTAAAAAGTGTGCCCTTTTCTCAGCAGGAAGATTGCGAACTGGAATGTGCAATAATAGTTTCATCTTGATCTATTTTTCATAATTATCTCATAAAATGAACCCAAAATCACAATTGAGAATAAAATTTGATTAATCGTCCAGCTTTAACGGTGCATTCATTTACTTTGAATGGAGTGACATCAGAAATTGAAAACTTTTCAAGCGGCAGTGCAGTCGTCAGCCAATCATATCGCCTTATGCAAATATACTAGTGCAGACGCTAGCCAATCGCAGAAAAGTAATGAGATTGGTCGCGTCAGCACCAAGCTTTAGACACGCCCTCCGTCAAGCGTTGATTCGTAACGCCCCGTGCGAAAGTACTGTAATGATTTGTGTTTTGTGACATTCGTAAATTTTATTCTTCAATAATAGATGTGTTCCCTCAATTCTCTCAGGTGGTGAAGAACAGGTTCCACAGAATCTTCTCACCGTCTCAATCTTTAGACACGGTCACGTCCAGTGACCTCCTCTTCTGCTTTGAGGTGTTGTCAAAAGATCTTGCCAAAGAGAGAGTGGTGCTCTTGAAGGTCCAACAGGTACACTATTTCTGTCACTCTAGGTTGTGTGGATTTTATTGCCTTGATACAGTGTATTGATTGTGTCCATGTATTGACCTTCAGAGACCTCAGGTTCCAAGCATCCCAATCACAAAGTGTGCTGGCTGCATGAAGCCTCCTGCCTCTGACGACGAGAAGCTCAGACGCTGTACTCGCTGTTACCGCGTCGGCTACTGCAATCAGTGAGTTTCCATGTTCATTAAAACCATGAGTTTAGGATTTAGAGACTTTCTTTGCCTTGGCTGTTTGGTGTTAAGTTTCTTTACTCTGATTGCAGGGCCTGCCAGAGGAACCACTGGCCCAATCACAAGAACACATGCCGGCCCAATGTGGAGAGTATTGGACTGCCGTTTTTAATTAGTGTTCCTGAGTCTAGGCTGACGTACACCCGCCTGACACAGCTTCTGGAAGGCTACTCTAGGTATAATTACTTCTTCAATACATGTGATTCGCAAAATAATTACAAAATGTAACCATCATAGAGTGAAAGCTTATCATTTGTACCTTATTGACTTGCCAATTCAAGTGATTCTAAACCATTCCAACACAAGTAAGAGACGAAAGAGAACTCAATTTGGTACTCAGGGCCTTGTTTTCTGTAGGCACAGTCATGCACACACAAATACAGAGACACGTTTCAGACAGCGAGTGAACACTAAGTGGATTCCTCTTTCACATCTACTTGTGTATTTGCTTTTTTATTTAATTTTTTTAGTGGTTCAAGCGCATAGCGCTGAAACCCTATTGTAATTGTTAGAGTGGTCAAGGATCAGCAATCTCCACATAAGACTGATCGTGCAGACCAAACCGTAAGTCACAGAGACTTGAAATTTGGAGGCATGGTAGTAATCACACCACCGACAATGTGACCCAGGCTCACCCCAATTGGCCTGACAGGGTCACTACAGCGATCAAAAGTACAAAATTGCTCATAGATACTAAATCATCAGTTGCAGACTCAAGTGTCTTATATCGTTGGAATCAAAACGATATAAGACAAAACGCATGCCTCAGATTTGATCGTGAGCCTGTTAGTTTCTGGTATTTTGCATTTTTTGAAAACCCTACTTTTGCGAACTAGTGCTAGGAACCAAACCAGTACAAAAATTATTCTCTGGAGAGTGAATATCAATATATATTTATTTATTTTTTTTTTTATTATTTTTTTTTTTTTAAAGTTGACCTTTCAAGTCACTGTCGCAAAGGGACGCCAAAAAGTTTGAAAGGGGCAGGGTTACTTTTAGTAAAATGCCTATAACACCTGAACAAAATGAGATATCTCCGCCCAACTCAGAACACTTATGTAAGAGCTCAATCTGAGTCCACAGGAAAAAAATCGTGGAGCTTAAAAATGGCTATAACTGCGCAACCACTCGTCCTATCAACATGACAATCGGTGTGCACGGTTCTTGGTCTGAAGTGCCACAAGTGTCTACAAGGACTTTTGCGTATTTCAAAAAACATGGCTGCCATTGGTCGACGAATGGTTAACAGAGGCCAATCAGAATGAAACTTGATATATAAAATTTTTCAAGGGTGCAAACGATTGTACGTCGCACGGTTTTTCGCACATATGCGCAATATTCATATCATATGTTAGAACTCCTCATTCCGGGCAACTTTGTCTCTAGAACCACTGCTGTCAATCAAATTGTTAAATGATTGAGGAGAAAAAAAAAAAACAACTTTTGCGAACTAGTCCAAGGTTTTTCGCTCGTCTGGAAAAAACACTGCAGTACAATTCTCTTGACTCTCTAGGCCAATAATTATCAAAAAAATGTTGAAATTTACCATTTGGGAAGCTATAACGGGGTCGTTTAGAAAGAGGGCCTGTCCGAATTTACCCAAAATCCTATAAAGCCTAAAGGAAAACTCAAAACTTCACGAAACCTGTTGAGCACATGCGACAGGTGATTGTAAACAAGCATGCAAAGTTTTAAGGCGATCAGACCACGGCTGGCACTCACAGTCATAACTGTTTAAAAACATCATTTTTTTATGGTGAATTACCAAAAAATCATTACCTTTTTAAATAATTTATTTAGGTGGTTACAATCTTGCTAAATAATTAAAGCGCTTGAACCCCGATAATCACTGCTTGAAGCTATTTTTTAATTACTGACTGTTTACTTGCCTTTAATCATGTTTGAACAACTTTAGTTAGGCTAGTTAGTTAGTTTTGCTGTGATTGAAGAAGTACTTGAAGTGTGCTTTAGTAAATGGAAAGCAAAGTTACATTGATATAAAATATTTTTTTTGTTCTTGCTGCTCTGAAAAATGGGCAGATCCATGACTCAGAAGCCTCAATATAATCCAAACCTTGAGTTTTTAGATCTGTTGAACCACTAGAATTTATTCCTGTAATTTATGTAATGTGTTATGTAATAATTTTTTTTGTAAGTTTAATATTTTATACATTTTTAAATACTTACTTACTAGCATTTAACAGACTTTTTGATAGACTTTTATGTTTCTTATAGCATTATTTTTATTTTTAAATTTTCTATCAGTTTGTTTTTTAAAATACTTTTAATAGCATTAACAGCCTTTTATTTATTGTTATAATTTTTTTTATAGAATTTTATTTATTTGTCTGTGTAGTTATTATAGCATTTATAAATTATTTATTTGTATGATTGCATGAGCTATTTTATTATCTATTTTAGGTGGTTTTAGCAAGTAGATTGGAGTATGCACACGAAAAAAAAAGTAAAAACTAGGAACTAGCAGCACTGTGTAACCCTTCATTTCTGTGTGCAGGTATTCTGTCAATGTGTTCCAGCCACCTTTCCAGTCCGGTCGGACATCTCCAGAGGCCAGCCTGTCCCGTGTTGACCTGACCTCCGTGGCGAGCAGCGTCTCAGAGTGTCAGGAGCCAGAGGAGGAGCCGTCATCTGCGGCAGAAGCGGAAAACCAAGCGGACCAGGGTGACTCTGGCACAACCCCACCAACAGAGACTGCATCTATGATGTCTGCAGCAGGTGGAGACACTCTCTCCAGCGACTCAGGCTGCTGTGAGCTCGCCACCAGCTCTCAAGATTCTTTGGTGGAGAAAGAAACATCATGTGAAAAGGCTGTTAAACCAGAAGGTAAGTTGATGTGAAGGGCACTCTTTGCTAAAGTTTTTATTTGTTTTAGAGTAATAATAAATTGCTGTTTGTTCTTTGGTAGCTGTAGTGACCGGGTATCAGCAGCCTTCTGAGTCAGCGACTGGAAGTGCATCTCAATTCTTTATTAATGTTCTGGACTCAAGCCAAAAGGAGGACAGAAAACTTGAGGATAAAGGTCAGTAAGTTTTTGGATGAATGTGATTTATAAAATGCTTGTGTTCGAGCAACATATCTTCATCATCCCCGTGTCACCTACAGGGGATGCGGTACTGGAGCTGCCTGATGACTGCACGCTGGAGCTGGTGTGGAAGAACAACGAGCGGCAGAAGGAATATGTGCTGGTGCGCTCTAAAGAACTAGAGTTTGATGAGGACCCTGGCTCTGCTACAGAGACATCCAGGGCAGGACACTTCACCTTAGAGCAGTGCCTGAACCTCTTTACCAAACCTGAAGTGCTGGCCCCTGAAGAGGCATGGTACGGACAGACATGTCGGTTTCAGAGTGTTTTAATGACATCATAAATGTCATTGGATCATTTATGTCTTCTCTTGTTGTGGTTCAGGTATTGTCCTAAGTGTCAGCAACACAGGGAGGCCTCTAAACAGCTGCTGCTTTGGCGTCTTCCCAACGTACTCATCATCCAGCTCAAGCGCTTCTCATTTAGGAGCTTCATATGGAGGGACAAGATTAATGATATGGTCGATTTCCCAGTCAGGTACACTGGACTATACTCTTGTCTCATTGATGGTTACTAGCACAGGGGTTCAAAAGTTTAGGGTCTTTTTAGTTTAGAGGATTTTTTTTTTTTCCAAGGATGCATTTTTAATCAAAAATACAGTAAAAACAGTATTATTGTGAAATGTTATTACAATTTAAAATAACTGTTTTGTATGTTAATATGATAAAAAATGTTATTTATTCCTGTGATGGAATTTTCATTGTAATTACTCCACTCATTAGTGTCACATGGTCCTTCAGGAGTCATTTTAATATGCTTATATATATATATATATATATATATATATATATATATATTATATATATATATATATATATATATATATATATATATATATATATATATATATATATATAGGGGTTGGACAATGAAACTGAAACACTCGCCAATATAGTGTTGGAGGTTTCATGGCTATATTTGTGCAGCCTGGTGCCCAGTCTTCACTGATTGTACATTACGCCAGTAAGAGCAGAGTGTGAAGGTTGTCTATGCGCACCCAGTGGTTCAAACATTGTACCTTGAAGGTAGTGCTCTGTATCAGGATAATAAGGCACCAATACACACAGCAAGACTGGTGACAGACTGGTTTAATGAACATGAAAATTAAGTTGAACATCTCCCATGGCCTGCATAGTCACCAGATCTGAATATTATTGAGCCACTTTGGGGTGTTTTGGAGGAGCGAGTCAGGAAACGTTTTCCCACATCAGCATCACATAGTGACCTGGCCACTGTTCTGCAAGAGGAAAATGGCTCAAAATCCCTCTGGCTGCTTTGCAGGACTTGTATTTGTCACTCCCAAGATGAAATGACGTTGTATTGGCTGCAAAAGGAGGCCCAATGTCATACTAATTGTGATCTAAAACCAGGTGTTTCAGTTTCATTGTCCAACCCCTGTATGTATATATATATATATATATATATATATATATATATATATATATATATATATATATATATATATATATATAATTTTTATTTTTTTTTTTAATTATGGCCCTATTATTTCCGCGAAAAACGTGGATTTGAAATTTACTGTATAATGCAGAATGTCACGGAATTTGCTGAATGAGCACATAAACACAAACATAATCTCTAGAACTGCTCTGAGAATGAATTCGTGAGCATGTTACCGTTTCTTGTGAGAGAAAAAAACAAACGTACCATTATATAATTTACAAACAGAAACTTAAAGGTTTTCACAGCAACCCATTAAAATGAAATTTCAGTTTAACTTGAAGAAACTGTGACAGAAATATATTACTTAATGTAATGATAGTGCTACTACTACTAATAATAAAATTATTATTAAAACATTACTTTTAAGGTAAAATTATTTACCAGAATTTGTTTACGAGAAAAAATGTAAATGCACAACACAGTATTTCTGGAAAAAAAAAAAAAATAATAAATTAGTTGTTGTTTTTTTTTTTTTTTTTTTTTTTTTTTTTATTAAAAAAAAAAAAAAATTATATTTAAAGATGCTTTTGATTATTAAGTTGAATGAAGCCATTAAAATGAAATATATATACAGAATTTGGTAAAAATAAAACTAAATTTGAGAAAGGAGAAATAAAACTTATTTCATAGAGCTTTAGAAATGTAATTTTTGATAAACTTTTATAAATTGCTGTAAAATTGCATAGGTTTTGTGATCTCAATTAGTAAGACATGCTTTGTGATTAATAAAATAAAATAACATTTTATTTAGCCATTAAAATGGAAAAAATAACAAATTTGGAAAAAAATAAAACGGAATTTAGGAAAAAATAAAACTGATTTCATAGGGCCCTATTTAATGAATAAAGTTCAAAAGAGCAGCATTTATTTGAAATAGATATATTTTTAAACAAATGTCTGAACTGTCACTTGATCAATTTAAGGCATTTTTGCTGCAGAAAAGTATTGATTTAATTTTTTACAATTTATTTTAGTATCAACATTCTAATATAGTTTTATTTGTTTTTAATGTTTTATTTTTTATATTTTCCGTTTTCTTTTTTAAAGGCACAATATGTAAGATTTTTTTTTAATTTAAAATATCCAAAAAACACTAAACACATATATTTTGCTGACTTGCGTACTTACATTATCCCAAATGTTTCCAAAAATGTTTAAATCCAGAGAAATAGCAATTTTAACTAGTGTCCCATCCCTTGTCATTGCATTGCCTGCCAATGACGTCGTACACCCTCGATATCCAGTTTTATTTTGTAGAAAACATGTAAACACCAAAGACACTGTTTTATTAGACAGGTGACGAACGCCCAGCATAGTATTATAACAGAACTTTCAACTCATTTAAATGTATCTAGTATGATAAAACATGCAAAACATCATCCATAAACATCTCTGCCCGATTTCTGCCCGAGTCCATCAAATTGCATCAGCTGTGGGGATGAAGACAACAACTCCCATGAGTCCACTCTGTCATGCTGTGATCAAACTACACCTTTGTTTCTTTGTTTGTTTTAAATATGTGCCCTCTAGTGACTAGAAGTTACACACTGTGCCTTTCAGATTCAGAAATTGTCACTTTTATTTATTTATTTATTTTTTTAAGTTCCCAAGGAAGCTGTTTGGAACCTATAGCTGACTCCGTAGTTGTTTGGTGCTATTTTTACGTAAAGCTGCTTTTAATGCGCCACTACAAAAATAATCCTGATAGTTTAGGTGAAGTTTAAGAACTGTGAACTGGTCATTTAACTGAATAGTTTATTATCCATGTTTTATAATGGATGTTTTACCTAGACTTTTCTGTCCTCTTTAGAAACTTGGACTTGAGTAAGTTCTGTATTGGTCATAAGGGTGACATCCAGCAGCCTCCCATCTATGATCTCTATGCTGTCATCAACCATTATGGCGGCATGATCGGAGGACACTACACAGCCTACGCTCGTCTTCCCAGCGACAAAAACAGCCAGCGCAGCGACGTCGGTACGAACAAGCTCTTTAAGATCAATAACACCTCTCCGGCTGTGATGTGAAGCATCTCACAGTCTGTCATTTACTATTTCAGGCTGGCGTTTGTTTGATGACAGCACAGTGACAACGGTGGAAGAGAGTCAGGTGGTTACACGTTACGCCTACGTGCTGTTCTACCGCCGCAGGAACTCTCCGGTAGAGAGGCCGTCTCACTTACTGGGGCCCCTTGGCGCTGAATCCTCTGCTGCAACCGGCGGTGCTGCCAGTCAGGTGAGCTCAACACCTTCTCATATCACAGCAGACCAATGGAAAAAGAGTTTAATCTTAGTGGAGCAGATATACTTGTTCATTAAAGTTGCAAGGGATTGGGTAACATTCCTGGTGGATTCTCAACATGAAAAAAGCGGTATTTCTCCATCGTTCATTTTTTAATGAGCTGTCTCTCAGAAATGCTCCGACAACATCAGCTGATTATAATTTAATTAGCCATTTCATGAGAGATTATGTTCTGGAGTATAATCACCTTGTGATATCTATCAGAGTCGTGTCTAATAGATGAATCACGAAGCATCATGGGCATTTGATAAATTGTTATCTCTTTGTTTCTCTTTGTTCATAATTTGCACTTTGGTTTCAACTATTTCAAACAAAGAAGTTTCTTCACATCTTTCATTATCCAGTCATTTGAACGTGGCCTTTGTAAAACTTTTAATGCGATCCAGTAACATCAGGGTCTTTAAAAGTTAGCACGTATGGTCCATCGTGGTCCAAGTTCAGACTCGTGATTTATGGATCCAAGAAAACATTTAGCCTTTAATTCAGTAGATATATCAGTCACAGGCTGTGCACATTGATTCACTGAAAATGAAATGCTGCTTCTGGACACGAAAAGACCTTTTGAGGTCTTTCGCATGCTATTTTGTGTACCCATTCACATGAGCGTGTCAAACTGGAGCAGTGAGCTTTCTGATACTCAGTGTAATTGATGTTCTACGGTGGATTGATGAGGCAAGGCCCTTTCCCAGAAGCTGACACAGGTTTCCGCCAATCGCAGGCGTCTCTAATATGGCAGGAACTGGAGGAGGATGAGGAGGGGCAGCGAGAGGCCTCTTTTCGGAGCCTGTTCCGCCCCGGTTTGCGTGGAAGAAGAGCCAGGACGAGGTCGGAGGAAGAAGAGGAGGGCAGGGGAGGGCATTCTCAACGCAGACGAGACCGCATCTCAGATAACTCTGATGGCGAGCGTCTGAGATATTTCATCATGGGCACTATGGCGGCAGTCCTAGCCTTGCTGTTCAACCTCATCTATCCTTTGTTATACTGGTCCAATTGGGTTTAATTTATTAGTCACCGCAGCTGCAGACCTTTTAGCAGACGCTAAAGATTTGCACTTTGCGTTTTACTTTGCATTGCACTGTTAGTCATGACTCTTCTCATGGCAACTTCAATGTTATTTAGCTTGGGAGTTACACAGCCATGCTAGTCAGAATTCTTTTTTTTTCGTTGTCAAGAATGTTTCATAACACTCAGGAAAAATGTCTTGCATAAATATAAATGTGCTTGGTTGGAAAATACTCGGAGCAGTTAGGACACTTTCTTTTTTAGCCAGACTTGAGATTTTATTTTAGCTGTATGACCAATCAATAAATCAAAACTTGCAATAAAAATATTTAAGGGATCCAAAAAAATCCAAAAATGAAAATTGTCATAATTTGCTCACTGCAGGGTTGGAAATTAACAACGGCTTGTGGCAAAAATGCCATGAAAATAAACAAAAATGCTCCTTAAAGGAGAAGTTCACTTCCAGAACAAAAATTTACAGAAAATGTACTCGCCCCCTTGTCATCCAAGATGTTCCTGTCTTTTCTTTTTTCAGTCGTCAAGAAATTGTTTTTTGAGGAAAATATTTCAGGATTTTTTTCTCCATAATGTGGACTTCAGTGGTGTAATTTATATATATATACATTTTTTTTTACCTCAAACACTCATCTTGTCTAGGTCTGCCTGAACTTTTTTTTTCTGGTTCAAGACATTAAGGGTATGTCAAAAAGAACTCCCATCTTATTTTCTTCTCCAGCTTCAAAATTGTCTTACATCATCTTTGCAGATTTTAAAGTTAAAAGAGAAAATGAGGTGTTTTTTGACATAACCTAACTGAACCAAAAAAAAAAAAGAAAAAAAAAGACAGAAGTTTAGGAAAACCTAGAAAAGATGAGTGTTTGAGGTTAAAAAGTATATAAAATGTAATTTTATTTATTTTTTTTATTTTTTATTTATTTATTTTTTAATAACTGATTGTTTCGCTAGATAAGACCCTTCTTCCTCGGCTGGGATTATTTTAGAGCCATTTGAAGCTGCATTTAAACTGCATTTTGGAAGTTC
The DNA here is from genome assembly GCA_036247105.1 of Cirrhinus mrigala. Classification (NCBI taxonomy): domain Eukaryota; kingdom Metazoa; phylum Chordata; class Actinopteri; order Cypriniformes; family Cyprinidae; genus Cirrhinus; species Cirrhinus mrigala. The sequence goes on from CM070029.1 coordinate 18,384,983, forward strand.
AAACCTGGGGGCATCATAGAAGTCCACTATATGGATAAAAATGCTTTCCTCAAAAAACATAATTTCCTTACGACTGAAGAAAGAAAGACATAAAGATCTTGGATGACAAGGGGGTGAGTAAATTATCTGTAAATTTTTGTTCTGAAAGTGAACTGACAGTGAAGTGACAAAGGAACAAAAAATGCCCCTGCACAATTAACCAATGTATTACGGCTGTCACAATTAAAATGAAAAGTGTCAATCCACGGAATTACATTTAGATTCGCTCACACTGCATCAGATTGCCTTTTACAGCATTTTGTGCAGCATTGAGTCTTATAATCAGAGGTGCTTAGAATAGTCAGCGCTGAAAATGATCTGTTGATGAGCTGGAGCTGTTGATGAGTCCGCACGATCGCAAATTCCCTCATCATAAATATCACAGTAGATACGATGAAAGTAAAAAACTGATTTCATAGTTTCAGTGATTATAACAGGAGTTTTTACATAACTAGTGCTAGACTTGGCTAATGTCATGGATCAACTTGTTTGTGACGTGCACAAAACAAAAATGATTTATATTGTTTTCTAGATCAATATTAATAATCATTATTATAATATTAAGAGCAATAATCTACAATAATGATTTTTGTCATTATATTGCAGCCCTATGAGCTCCTGGTTTTTACATGTATAATTTTTAATTTTAATTTACAATTTTAAACAGTCCATTGTTATTGACAATAGTTTTAAAATATTGATTAAATTAATTGGGTAAATTTAAGTATGACATTAAAGACAACATAGTATGATTTTTATAATAATAATACAGTGTTTTTATAAAAATTGCCCTCACGCATGTAAGAAATGCCCTTGGAAATCACTTCCAGGGGGCTAATATTGCCCCTTAATGGAACAATTAATTTCTGACCCTGGCTCACTGTCATGTTCTTTCAATCCTGTATGGCTTTCTTCTTCTGAACTTAAAAGAAGAAATTTTGAAGAATGTTGGTAACAAAACTGTTCTCATTGTTTTGGTATTTTTAGTTCATACAGTGGAAGTCAATGGGAACCAAAGCAGTTTGATCACCATTGTTCTTCAAAATATCATCTTTTATGTTCATACAGGGTTGGAAGGACATGAAGGTGAGTAAATGGTGACATAATTTTCCTTTTCGGTGGACTATCTGCCAGTCAACATTGTGTATCAGCTGTAGGTTTTAAATAGAACTTAAATGCCTCTAAAAACAGAATAATGATTAAAATCTGTGGTGTCTTTTTTTTTTTTTTTTTTTAAATCTTTGTAGGTCTGTTATATAAGATTTAAAGTCAACATGAGTTCAAAGTTTGCTTTACCTACTATGTGTAGATTTCTGGTCTTATAATGCATGATTCATGAGTGGATCCTGTTACCCAAGAAAAAATGTGGTTTGGTTTTGTTTTGTTTTTTTTAATCTTTGGAATAAAAAAAACTTCCTTTTGTTAGTTTCAGATGCTGAAAATAAGGGATAATGTACAACCGCTTTGCATCGGGCTGCTGATAACCCTGTCAGGCTTTATTTTGCATATAACAACCGACTGGATGTACATCATCCTGCTTATTACCCGGCTGCTTGCCATAACTAAATCGTTAAACACAAAATACTGAAATTTGAATTTAAATATTTGAACGCAAAGCTTCCGTGAAGAAAACAGTTGCTAGAAAGTGGCAAGGGTACAGTCATGCTACTTATTACATGGCATTTCACCAAACTTTTTTGAAATCTTACCAGTTTGGCAGCAGCTACGTTTGTATGCAAAGAAAGATAGCGAGTCTGTGATACCAGGATGACATAATTACATATTTGTACAGAGAATAATGGTTTGAGTTTTAATACTATATTAACCAACCAAAAGCAAAGCTTCCATGAAGAAAAAATGTTTCCAGCAAGCAAATAGTGCCGATTGCAGTTACCCGGATGAGCCTGTGTTAATTAGTTTGTACTGGTTATTATTGGGGAATAACATGCCTTGGAATGTGGTGATTGACCAATCAGAATTTAGTATTGAATCAAGTATGGCTAGATGGTGATTTTATTCATTGTTTTAGCTAAATCATTAATTCTGACCGCATTCTGTAACACCCTCTTTTTGCAGTCAATGAAGTCAGGTTCTGTCTTGAAATGTCCTTCTTTGTTCTCATTCTTCTTCTTCTTAGTTTATTATGTCATATAATAGAAGTAAATTTCATGTTGACTTTAAATCTAGATTGGTAGAGTCCTAAACTATATTTTTGGGGAAAATCTTGCTGCTTCATCTCACATGTTTGCTGTGTTTTGTTTTTGTTCTTTAGTTACAATTCTAAGACATTTTGTTGAACCACTAAATGACTCTCTTCTGTCTTAATGTTTTTTTTGCCAAAGCTTATCAGTAGTCTGACATTTTTCAAAATTGTTTAACCCTCTGGTGTTCTTCTTGTTTAGGAGTCACACTCATGGACTTCCCCATCAAAAGAAACCAAACACTTAAAATGAAAAAAAAAAAAACATTAACAGTAAAATCAGTGTTATTATATTTTTGTTCAATTTTTTTATTATTATTATTTACTGTTTTGTATTTTGTGGGAATAGTATGGTACTAATTAATATTTATGCAATATTATTAATATCCATTTTTCCCCATTAAGATTATTATTCATTTTCTTTCAGGTTGAAATAGAGATTAGGCCTTACAGTGGGTTATTTATTAATTTTGGGTGATTTATTAATTTTATTTAACACATTTCCAGAAATTCCAAATGTTCATTAATGTCTGAGAGGGTTTTAATGTTTTGGAGTTTAACGCCTTCATTGCTGTGTCCTTTTTTCTTGTTTTATGGCTGAACTGTTATGTGATTTGACACATTTTCAGAAACTTTGTTATAGTCATATCAGTTTGTTTGTGTGCATGGTTATTTTGCAGTCTTGATGTTTTAGTGTCACCCCTTCATTGCTATGTACTTTTTTCTGGATTGAGTCCGATTTGTAGATTTTACATGCTTCTAAACTTCTGTATTTTTTACCAATTTCCCATTCATGATCTATGGCGATCATTTTTGGCCACAAGTGACTCGTGTATTTTTTTATTTTTTTTTTATAAATTGATCACTTGGCATTTTTGAATAATGCTCTCAATTTTATTTTGTTTACATACCAAGTCCCATGAAGGTCACCAAGTTTCATACCATTCTGATGAAAATTTCAAAAAGTAAAATTATATCAGAACTGACCAAAGAACACCAGAGGGTTAAAAATTGTTTATCCAGTTAACCATTTTGTGAGTCAACAAGGCAGATCAGCTCAGTACTGTACTTGTGTACCCAACAAGGGAAACCAGTGACTTCTTTTCTCCCCTCTACTTTCCACCATCGATTCAAAGCCTAGTTTCACATGTTGTGATTAAGATGAGATCCACATATTGCAAAAATGGTACTTCGGTTTTTGATTTTTATGGCAGTTCCAACAGTCTCAGGGATGCTGGTGGGCTATAATGGTTGATTTTTGCTGGCCACACTGCAAAGCCTGAAGACATTTGGCTTCTGTGAATGCCTCAGCTCTGGACACCATGACCGAAACAATACCTTCACATTGTTATTGTACCTCATTAAGGTCATAGGTCAGGATTATGTCATGATGATGTTTGAAACGATACTGGTTCTAACTGAATGGTAAATATTTGGGCACAGGACTGCATTGTGCATGTATGTTATCATTTAAGCAGTAAATTGAATATGTTGGGTAAGTGATTTTTATTTAAATATGATCTTAAAATGACGGAATATTCATGTTATTTATGATGCTGCACAATATGTCCCAGCAATAATTGAGACCACTTCAAATGCTGCTCAACTGTAATAGTGCCTGTATCACGCTCTTCATAAACAATAAATAATTCAAGATGACCCTGTCTTCAAATCACTCATTTGACTTAGTTTGAATGTTGGCGTTCATGACTCCATTCAGAAGATGCATGAAGTTTCTCCCTTTATAACGGTGGTTTATTTTACAGGCTTCTAGCCAGACACTGTTTGGAACAGACCTGGACGCAGACGGACCTCCTCAGTTGAGCACGGAAGTGACCTCTGACATGTTTGCACACTCTGGAGAATGTGCCGCCCCGTCCTACAGCAGCATGGAGGAGGTGGATTGAAACTTGACCCAGTCAGGGAGACTTGCTTCCTCAAAAAAGAAAAATAAACATTAGTACTCACAAGTGGATCTAGCATGGCAAAGGTGCTCAACTGTTTTTTTTACATTTGCGATGTGGACATAAAGGCTGGGCGTACATTTCCAACGCAAAGACTGTTTGGAAATGCCGATTAAAGACAACATGCAGTAAGATGATGCTTGAAGACTAATCCTGCAACACATTCACATATAATTCTGCAATTCTGGAAGGTGGACACATTGAAATGCACTGTCACGAGGAAGCTTTTTTTTATGTATATGTAAACATTTTAACACCTAGAATATGTCATTCACAACATCACACGATAGGTTTCTAATACAATGTTTATCTTGCTTGTATTTACATGAGGTGTTACTTTGATAAAGTCAATCAGTGAGTGCGATCAACATGGTTGGTTTGGATGCACGGAAGAGTTGGTTGTTTGTTCTCACTGAAATGTCGCCTGGCCTGATGTGTTTCTCTGTAAAGAGTCTGGAGGTGTTGTGTAAAACTTTTTGCAGGTGCTGTAGGTGAAGTTTTAAGTGTGGGCAAGGTTGTTTGGAGTTTTTCCTCTCACACTCAGGCCGTTACTCAACTTGATGTCCTGTTCTTTCTTTCTCAGACAATCCAGTGATTAAAATTCTTTTGTTTTACTCCATGTCGGATCCTGTGGAAATGCAAAAGCTTGATTGATTGAGATGCATGTTGACCTGCAATAGCCCTAGTACTGTGTATCATATACCATCTCTTTTGTTTTTCTAAGTTTTGAGTGGATTGTCACGTTTCCCCATTCCTTGTTTTCGTGTTGGACTGCGTAGCAAGCAGGAACTGGGGATTTGATCGTAAGAATGCTGCTGTGAATAAAACAAATGGTTAATATAAATAAAAGCCTTTTTTGCGTAACAACCTTAAATGCTACAGCTGTATGTGCATTTCTCACATGTTGAGTTTAGAAGTAAAATATTGTAAGTAGCAGGTGAACCTCATGAAAACATTCATGTTTCACTCTAAAATCAAAAAGAAATAATTTAACATAAAGAAAATGTGACATGTCAGCTGTTCACAGTCCAAATTTCATGAATGGGAAAGTCTGTAACAGTAAAGTTTTTACATTTGTGTTGAATACAGTCTATCCATCTTATTCGCGGAAGTAAACGTATGGACAAAACATCCGATTTATTAGGCGCGAATAACGCAAAGAATAACAACGTGCAGTAAACGGTAAAACTGCACTACAAACCAGTGTTCATAATTAAGATAATATATTAAAAATATATGGTAAGACACCAATTTGCAATATCAAGCAACAAAACAAGCTGTTTTGTACAGCTAAAAATAGTTGGACGCAGATGAGACCGGAAGCCGCGCCCGCTCTTAAAATAAGGTGGATATTAGGGATGGGCGGATCGATCCTGAAGTATCGATACTTTCGATACTGACGTTGTATCGAAAGGATCGATCCTCACATAAAAATATCGATTCTAAAGTGTATTTTTAACCATTAATTTAATTTATTTAGCAAGAAATTAGGTGCATTGAGAATGACACTGACGACTGGAGTAATGATGCTGAAAATTCAGCTTTGATCACAGATGCTTTTTAAATTACAATTTTCAAAATATTAAAATAGAAAATAGTTATTTTAATTGTTATATTTCCCGATATTGCTGTTTTTACTGTATTTTTATTCAAATAAGTGCAGCCTTGGTTAGCATGGTTAAAGACATATTACAAAATCGTACTGACCTCAAACTTATGAACAGTATAGTGTACATGAAGTATTTATTTAATTAGTTAACTATTTGTGCTAAAGTTTCACCTTTAGGGGTACAACAGCCTGGCAGCCTTTACAAAAAAATAACAGTGGTTTTACTACAGTAACCACATTTTCCATATATTTGTAGTAAAACTGCAGTAACAACAAATTTACCATGGTTAACACTCTCTCTTTTTCAGCTTGCTTCTTTTACCATGGATAACACTACAAAAACATTATTTTACCTTAATAATCTGAACCAGTGTACCACTGTAATAATAATTAATAATGATAATAATAAGAAGAATAATCTTATTAATTTTTTTTTAAGTAATTTTAGTACTTATGTAACACTATGGCTGTTTTTCATCAGGTACCCTCAAAGGTACACCTTTCTACCTTATCAACCCTTAATGTGTGTTTACTTGTATGGTATTAGTGTGCTTCCTGGCTTTCAGGGGTAGAGAAGGTACACCTTTGAGGTTACTGCCCCAGTAAAGAGCTAAAATACAATTTTGGTACATTTCATTTCTAGACTTTCAAATATAATGTTAAGTGAGTATAACTTGTTTTATTCTTTTAATAATTTAAAAGATCAGTTTAGTTTAGAGGTATCGGTATCGGTATTGATATCGACGATACTGGGCTTGAAAATATCGGTATCGGATCGAAAATAAAATAAGAGGTATCGCCCATCCCTAGTGGATATAACGGATGTACACAGAAATGAAGGGGTAAGACTTCAAATATACTTACATACTTATAAGGGGTAAGACTTCAAATATACTTACATTTTCTTGTCAGTTGTTTTTTTTGCACGGCAGCTGCTTTCATGTATTATTTGATGCAATATTTATGATGGTTATGTTGCACATTTATTTTTTTATTTATGGAAATATTTTCTTTTTGAGAGACATTAGAGACATAAATTACTTGTTATTTAGTGAATTTACACCATATTTAGTGAATACGAGATAAATATATTACACATATATTATGTCGATATTCATCAACGTAACGTTAAAAGTCAAAATCAACTTTTCATACTCGTCGAGAGAAGGAAGGCAGCGGTTGGTGGCGCTCTCACAACATTCACCCGTAAAGGTGTCCCACTCTGCAGTCCCACTCTTTCTCGCGATATTTAACACTAACAAGGAAATCATGCTGTCATTCCTAAAGCCGGTTTTTAGAGCTCAGCGTTTTTCAGTCAAACGCTCTTTCTTAAACGAACGCGGTCATAACTGACTGCTGTACAGGTCGAGAACGAGAGCGTCACGTGTCAGGCTGTTTTTCCATTGACTGAGATGTGTGTCATCCGCGTAAGTCACATGGAATGTGGACGGATTCACCAGTCATTAATCGCCAGAGACGTTTATCCTCGTCTACACTTAAGTATCTTTGCTTTGTTTATACTTGAATAAGTGTAGTTTTAAATATACCCTCATATTGACGTTGTAGCACCATGTATAACTCGGAGAGGATCCCTGAAACAAGTATCGATCAGAGGGAAACTAATGGGTACAGAAATGACGTGAACACTGACGGGACAGATCAATATGAAAACCCCGCTGATTCAATACCAAGAAGACCTTCCAGAAAAGTCGTTCTACACTTTGATCTCAACAACACAATCCTTGTATCTGACGCAGTCACAAGACAAGGAACTGTAGCTGCTCTTGAATACTTCCTGTCCACGGTGACCTGGGGGCGCATGACAAAAGGTAAGACCACTTACCTAACGTTAGAGGTTTTCAACTTTTACAGACCAGAAAACTTCAAGCCAGCTTTACAGACAACAGCCAAACTAGGGACTTAAAAAATCCTTGACCCTCTAACACCAGTGTTCTTTTTCTATTCTATCTACTTATTTTTTTTTTTTTTATTTATTCTAAAATATCACGCTCTCACATTAGCATTCTCTATTCTTTTCTATTCTACCTACTTGTCTTTTTTATTATTATTATTATAAAATAGCACTCTTCTAACACTAGCATTCTCTATTCTTTTTCTATTCTATCTGCTTATTTTCTTTTTATTTATATTTATTCTAAAATATCACGCTCTCACATTAGTATTCTCTATTCTTTTCTATTCTATCTACTTGTTTTTTTTATTTATTATAAAATAGCACTCTTCTATCACTAGCATTCTCTATTCTTTTTCTATTCTATCTACTTATTTTCTTTTTATTTATATTTAAAAAAAATTACCCTTTAGCATTAGCTTTCTCTACTCTTTTTCTATTCTATCTACTTGTTTTCTTTTTATTCATTATAAAACAAATGACCCTCTAACATTAGCATTGTCTATTCTTTCTATTCTATTCTATCAATTTTTATTTATTATTTAAAAAAATTACAGCCTAACACAGCGAATCTAGCGTTCTCTATTCTTTTTCTGTTCTGTCTTCTTGTTTTCTTTTTATTTATTATTTAAAACAAAAACCTCTAAGATTAGCGTTCTCTACTCTTTCTATTCTATCTGTTTTCTTTTTATTATAAAAAATTACCCTCTGACATTAGCATTATCTATTCATTTTATATTCTATATACTTGTTTTCTTTTTATTTATTATAAAAAATTACCCTCTAACATTAGCGTTTTCTACTCTTTTTCTATTGTTTTCTTTTTATTTATTATAAAAATTTACCCTCTAACATTAGCATTCTCTACTCCTTTTCTATTGTTTTCTTTTTACTTATTGTTAAAAAATTACCCTATAACAAGCATTATCTACTATTCTATCTGTTTTCTTTTTATTTATTTTAAAAAATTACCCTCTAACTTTAGAATTATCTGTTCATTTTATATTCTATAAACTTTTCTTTTTATTTATTATAGCATTATTTATTGTAGCATTCTCTACTCTTTTTCTATTGTTTTCTTTTTATTTATTGTTAAAAAATTACCCTCTAACATAAGTGTTCTCTGTTCTTCTAGTCTATCTACTTGTTTTTTTATTATAAAAAAATTGCTATCTAACATTAGCATTCTTTACTCTTTTTCTATTCTGTCTACTTTTATTTATTATTAAAAAAAAATACCCTCTAACATTACCGTTCTCTATTCTTTTTCTGTTCTATCTACTTGTTTTCTTTTTATTTATTATAAAAAATTACCCATTATCATTAGCGTTTTCTACTCTTTTCTATTCCATCTACTTGTTTTCTTTTTATTTATTTATTTTTTTTAAATACCCTCTAACATTAGCGTTCTCTACTCTATTCTGTATGTTTTCTTTTTATTTATTATTTAAAAATTACCCTCTAACATTAGCATTATCTGTTCATTTCTATTCTATCTACTTGTTTTTTTATTTATTCTTAAAAAAATCACCCTCTAACATTAGCATTCTCTACACTTTTTCTATTCTATCTACTTGTTTTCTTTTTATTATTAAAAAAAATTACCCTGTAACATTAGCATTCTCTATTCTTTTTCAATTCCATAAACTTTTAATATTTAAAAATTACCCTCTAACTTTAGCATCCTCTACTCTCTTTTTATTCTATATGCTTGTTTTTTCTTTTATTATTTTAAAAGTACCCTCTAACATTAGTGTTTCTACTCTTTTTCTGTTCTGTCTACTCGTTTTCTTTTTATTTATTATTTAAAAAAAAAAAAAAACCTTGCTACTTGTACTGCATTAGACTAACCAGGACTTGTATATGAGTTTATGTATACATATTTTAGAATTTGTATATGACTTTGTGTGTGTGTGTGTGTGTGTGTGTGTGTATTATTTTGCTTAATTTATAATAATTACAATTATAAAATATAGTACAATGCATTATGCTTATAGAAAAGTATGTGTGTTTTGTGTAAATATGGGAGAAAAGAGTGTTAATTTTTAAATGTTTGCTCTTCTTAATATTGTAGTACATACAGTGCCTCAAACACCTTTGCTCAGCATCATCTTGCTGTTCACAGGTAAATGGGAATGGCTGTCAGAAGCACTATCTCTGCTCCAGCCTTGTGAGGGCGCCATTACGTACTACTCTCAGTTTGGCCGAGTGGCAGGCTTTACCACCGTAGGCCCAGGCCGACGCTTCCGGAAGGTCCTTGATGACCATCTAGAGCTACTCCGCTGGCCGTCTGACCTACCTGCAGACAAAGAGCTTTCTGTTAAGGCAGAAGATGGGAAGCTCTATCACTGGATCCTCCCGTCCTTCTTCCAGATGCTGCAGGACTTGGCTTCACAAGGTGTGGAGTTCTCCATCCTGTTCCGTACATTCGGCACAGACCTGCCCCGTGTTCTAAATGCTGTCAAGCGTGCCATAGAGGAGGGCTCACATCCGCTCTTCCCCGACCTCCCAGCTCTGAAGGTATTTGATATGATATGATCCTTTTCCGCCTTTTTAAAGTAGGTTTTTGCTGTCCCAGATGAACCAACCCTCATTAAGCCTGTCTACTCTCACAGCTGAAGGTGAATGTGATTCCTGGACGCATCAAGTGCAGCAGTAAAGGCGCAACACTGATTCGCGGAGAAGAACACGTATCCACAAGGGATGGAGAACGGCATGTTTATCAGTATCTGAGCTCTGCTGAAGGTCTGGGTGGCTTCCAAGACCACTTTGACTGGTGAGGAGCCACTTGAAGATCTGAAAACAGTGTAATTGCGTTGTTTATCATTATCAAGCCTTTGTTTTTCTTAAATAGGTGGGCACGGAACACATACTCCATTTTAGGAGGAAAACCGCTCTGGATTGACCCTTTTGACCCTAAAGTTCAGCATATCTTCATTGATGACAACATTCGGCAAAACGATGAGGACACTATTGTCCGTCCTAAGGTATTACCTGTATATTTTCTTATCTCCAGATTGACTGTCCCATATGTTTCACTCATTTCACTGTACACTGACCTGTTTCTGCAGGTGTTTCTGGACCCTGAGGGCTTGCAGACTCGAACAGCCTCCACATCAGAGCTGTACGATCTGTGTCTGGTACAGAACGACCTGCTGAAGGCCATTTCTGAGCCTGGATATTTCACCAGACGCATCCAGATATGCATGGAGAACTATGAGGGGAACATCCAAACGGGATAGCCAGATGAAATTCATGTTATCCAAGGAAACACAAATTATGCATTAACACAATCCTGTGGTATAAGCAGATATTATGTGGAAAAACCATGTGTGAAGTTCTCTGTTACAATCACAGAACAACATCTTTACCTAATGAAGGATGTTCAATCCATAGATCCGTATTTATATGACCATCGTGGTCAAGGCTCCTATCGGGCCCCTGAAGATTTAACAATCATAAACAGCACATGCCATATTGTATGTAGACATTATTATGGTCGAGCATTGGCAGCTGCCTCATAGATCTCTTTTGTTATATGTGCATGTAAACTGAGGAATGAAGATGGTTCAACCAACAGTATTCTCAGGAACATTCAGGGGTAGTTTTTTTTTAGTGTTATTTATTTTACGATGCATAAAAAGTTACATTTGTAGACTTTTTTGTGCACTGACACTATTATAGTTTGAAGCTGATACTAACCAAAGCAGAATTTGCTACTATTTCTTACATGTCCATTGGATTTAGTAGCTTAGAGTTTACATTTATGCGGTTTTACACGTTATGTGATTATTTAAATCACATATTGCAGTTACATGCTGAAGTGTCTGCATCCTCCTCTCTAGTTTTAAACTTATGAGGTACAACTTCTGATTTCTAAAACAATGTCTAATCATATTCAGATTTCCCAACAACAATTAATGTGTTTTGATTCCTTTGGAATGCGGTTTCACCTCTCTAATTTTGCTTCCATTTCCTCTCATTGTCATTGGAGGATATTAATCTACTGAAGCTTGTCATTGCACAGTTACTGCTTTTAGTGTGTATTGTTATTTAATGCATTATTTATGCTGCCTATTTTGAAGTAGGTTAATTTGTTGATTTATTATGGTAGTATTTTCATTTGGAGAAAGTTGCAAAAATAAACAATTTAAACTTTATTGACTGGTCACTTTGAACTCTGTTGATTGCCTCTATTTATCGTTTGTTTACATAAGTTTTAAACGCTCTTTTCTTACGTCTTGTTTACGTCTTAAGTCTTAAGAACTAATAATTGGGGATATTGAATAGTTACTGACATTTGTTTAAAAAAAAAAAGCTCTTCACATATTTGTCGTCAAAACAAAAACGGTAGGTTTGTAACATGACTGAGGTATTGTTCGCAATGCTTCTAGCTTCTCCCCTTATTTCAGGTTTTGTAAAATATTTGTAATATACAGTAGGCATTTAATCTGGGTATATATTTGATAAATATTCACACAGAACAGCAGAGAAATATGAATCATATGCATTTAGTACAGAGACGCACGGTGTTACTATGGTAACGGCTATAAACACGATTCAGCGCGAGGTGAGTGACAGAAAAATATGTTCTGGTCTACAAGCTTAAGTAAATTCTTTTTTAATTCATTGTTTAATGTTAGCTAGCGTGCTGATGGAGTAGTTGTGAACGAACTGATTCATTTAAACGGCGAATTGTTTGTTTTAAACCGTGAAAAGTTCATCAACACGTAACCGAGAGAGAAGAAGAATGTCAGACTCTGACGAAGGTGAGGTGTTGAAGACAGAGACTGAGGAAGAGGATGAAGAAGGACAGGGAGAGAGAAATGATCTTGAAAGAGAAGAGAAGGAGATTTTAGGACAGGAGGATCAGGTAACCCAAATTTACAACAAATAACGTTAACAGCCATCAAGTAAGGTTAATAAGATTTTGTTTTATGATGTATTTTTATTTTATCTTTTTCATGTTATTGACTGAAAATTATAATAATAATAATAATAATTTATCAGATGCCATTAAAGGGTTCACCCAAAAACCACAATTCTGTCATCAATTACTCAACCTCATGTCACTTCAAAACCGTAAAACCTTCGTTCATCTTCGGAACACAAATTAAGATATTTTTGATGAAATCCGAGAGCTTTCCCTTACGAAAATAAACCATGGTTTTACTATGAATAAAACCACAAAACCATGGTAACCACAAATGAACCATGGCTTTGCTACACTAACCATAGTGTGACCATGGTATTTGCAGTAAAACGGTGGTTATACAAATGGTAATCAATACGCCAAATAAAAAAAAAATAAAAAAAAACATGGTTACCACATTTTTACTACAGCAACACAACTGACACGTTCAAGGACCAGAAAGGTAATAAGAACATTGTTAAAATAATACATATGACATCAGTGATTCAACCTTAATTTTATGAAGCTACGTTTTTATGTGCAAAGAAACAAAAATACTGACTTTATTCAACAATTTCTTCTCTTCTGTGTCAGTCTTTGGGCACAAATGTATTCTTGTAGCTTCATAAAACTAAGGTTGAACCACTGATGTCACATGGACAATTTTATCAAAGCTGCGTTGCTCTCTATGCAGGGTCAGAAAGCTCTCGGATTTAATCAAAAATATCTTAATTTGTGTTAAAAAGATGAACTATGGTCTTACGGGTTTGGAACAACATGAGGGTGAGTAATTAATAACAGAATTTTTGGGTGAACTATGCCTTTAAGATTGTCCATTATTTTCTTTTTTGACTTTATTGGCAGCTAGAGCCCTGTCCACTAACCCAGGACATGATGGCGAAAAGCTTGTCCTTATTGTGTCGCACAGAGAACGGTCTGTCTCACGCCTATGTCCGACTTGACCTCAAAAGCAAGTAAGATTGTCTGGGACGTTCTTCTTATAACCATCATCATCACATACTACCATATACATTTACTGTATCTCAAGTAAAAGTTGAACATAACTACTTTAAATTGGTTTTCACTGTACCTGTCTTAACCAGGGGTCTGACAGACATGGCCCTGCTCAGCTCCTTCATCCATCTGCGCTACTTGGACATCTCCTCCAATCATTTATCAGACTTCTCTCCATTGGCTAATCTCACGCAGCTGCTGTGGGTGAAAGGAGATGGTAACCTGCTTCAGAGATTTGAGGGTCAGCCGTTTGGCCAGCTCACTTACCTACAGTGGCTCAGCTTTGCCAACAACCGCCTATTTGATGTTAAAGGCCTTGGAGGCCCAGCACTGGAAACCCTAAATCTCACTGGTTAGTTAGAGTCATTTAGTAGGTTATTGTACTTTTACAGTGACAGTGAGCTCTTTGTATACTCTAGTACCAACCACATACATGTATTTAGATTCAATAATGTGATTCAAAAAATGATGAGCTGGCATTGTCCACATTTCATTGTAATCTGCACTAGACAATGTTAAGCTTTATCTGCAGCACTAAACAGCAACATTTCATGATATATTTTTTTAGGTAATGGTGTCCAGAGCATGCAGGGCCTGGAATATCACAATCTGACCAATTTGGTGACTCTTGAGCTAAGAGGAAATTGTTTGGAAACTACAGATGGCATTTACCTCCCCAATTTACGCCATTTGTATCTGGTATAACTATGTTTATTGTAAATAAAAGTACACAATACTAATTTTCTCCAATAAACTACCATCTTGCACTTTCACCCAACTGTTTAGGCTCAGAACAACATAAAGCGATTGGAGGGTTTGGAGAAGCTTGAGTGTCTCAACACTCTGCACCTCAGAGATAACCAGTTAGAAACCCTGGATGGACTCAGTCCCAACATGAAATGTCTCCAGTATCTTAACGTCAGGTAACAGAAATACACTACCACCAAATTTGGCATCTCAATAGAATAGAATCACTAAATAGAATTATATTGCCACTGTCCGATAACCCTCTTTTTTACCTTAAGGGGGAACCTTATATCTTCTATGAGGGCTTTGCGAACTCTAGCAAGCGTGGGGCAAACATTGAAGGCCCTTGTGCTCTTGGACAACCCTTTAGCAAAGACTGACGACTACAGGCTGTATGTGATCTCACATCTCTCTCAGTTGGAGCGACTGGACAAAGATCCCATCACGGCTGGAGAGAAGTCTGAGGCCCAGGAGAAGGTGCAGAATCTGTTCATGGCATATTGTGTGGTTAAACCCAAAAATGATAAATCTGTCATTAATTACACACCCTCATGTCGTACCAAACCGGTAAGACCTTCGTTCACGTTCAGAACACAAATGAAGATATTTTTGATGAAATCTGATTTCTTTGCGCACAAAAATATTCTCGTAGCTTTGTAAGATTACTGTTGAACCACTGATGTCACATGGACTATTTTAACAATGTCCTTACTACCTTTCTGGGCCTTGAACGTGTCAGTTGCATTGCAGGGTTAGAAAGCTCTCAGATTTCATCAAAAATATCTTAATTTGTGTTCTGATGATGAACAAAGGTCTTACGGGGTTGGAACGACATGAGGGTGAGTAATTTAATGACAGAATTTTCATTTTTGGGTGAACTATTTCTTTAATTATCTTCACTGTTTTCATTTAGGTCTATCAGACAGTATTTTAATTCTAAAACAACTTTTTTAGGAATTTGAAGATGAATATGCTGAAGATCAAGAGGAGAACTGAATGATCTGTGCTACATTGAATGTACTTGTACATATGATTTTATATTCAATGAACTCTACAAACACAAAAACTCCTAGTTTAATTTCATGTTATATAGTTTCTGGTGTGATCTTTATAGCTGTAGCTGTTGGTAAAAATGATACTGTCTAGCACTTATCACTAGATATGATAACAAGGTTCATTTCACTGTAATCCAACACCTATTGTGAAAAAAAGTAAAAAGTAAATGCATTTATTTGTGACCTAATTTAACAAAAGAAAATCATCATGTGTTAAAAGAAACAAGAAAAAATGTGAATAGAAATTGGGAGTTTAAACAGCCGTTGTTTGTATGAGTTTTAAGTTTCTGCAGTGTCACACACACTTTGGTATTCTACCAAGAGAGAACAAGAAATGTCACTTCCTGGTTTGTTCATACCCGCCCACATTAAAGGGGCAGAGCCACAGTTACAGAGCTACAGTTTTTTTTTGAAAGCTGTAAGCCTGACACAGGAAATAATAGTCAGATTTGTTTTTTTTTTTTTGTTTTTTTTTTGGGACCACTTATCGAACCTTTAGACAAAATAGTGCATGAAGTAAAAAAGTTTGCATATGTTTTATGTTGTTGTATCATATTTGATACATTAGGGTTTTATGGCCCATTTATAAAACCCCATATAATGAGAATATGGATCTCACAAGCAAGGAGGGAAAAAAAAAAAAAAAACAGTTTTATTCAGAGGCCCAAACTGAACAAAATGCAAAATATGCAGTTTCATGCAGATTTATATGGCCATAAAGATGAAATTCTGATTGCTTATTATAATGTAAATCAATGATATCTTTATAACAGTATAGCAAGCAACTATATATCTCCCAATAATATGTCTTAGTAAGATGATAGCTTAGTTTTATGATTAAAGCTCTGTAGTTTTTTTGTGAGGGGAAAATATGTAATGCAATACAATGATGATTGAGAGATTTTAAAAATGTATCAAACTGTGTACATTATTTTCTAAAAAATAGAATGAATAATATAAGACGTATGGATAATTAAGTAAACCTAAGTTGCTTGAAATATATTTTATTATTAATATAATTATTAATATAAATATTAATGCTACATTTTCTTTATTACAAAAACAAGGTAACACTTTACAAAAAAGTGTCATTTGTTAACATTAGTTAATGTATTAACTAACAATGAACAATATATTTATTACACTATTTGTTCATTGTTAATGGTAGTTAAAATACAGTTCATTGTTAGTCCACAGTGCATTAACTAATGTTAACACAACTTGTGATTTTAATAATGGATTAGTAAATGCTGAAATTAACATTAACTAAGATTAATAAATGCTGTAGGAGTATTGTTCATTCTTAGTTCATGTTAACTAATGTAGATAACTAATGTTAACTAAAGAACCTCATTGTGTTAGCCTATTAAAAACAAAATCAAAACATTAGAAACCTTGTGGTGGCCATTTATGGATTAAGATTTTAGAATACTAAAATTATTAGTAAGAAAAGGCACGGAGTATTACTCAGAAAGCAGGATACATGAGGAAGTACAACAGGTTTTTCAGTTTTGTTTGTAATTTCGTAGTCTTATGAATTAGAGTATCAAATACAATACAGTAAGCTTATAGGCGTTAAATCACTTCCGCACTTCTTTCCTCAAGACTGTCACCATGACTCGACGAATCATTGATTCAATCAGCTACTCCTTCAGCGATTTTAGCAATCGCAAACATTTAATCATTGTAACAATGTGTGCAAATGAAGATTTTACTCAAGTGCCAAAAACCGAACTCCTGTCTCACCCTTATCTTTTACATGCGAGATTTATTACAACACACATTGCTCTGTTTGTCTGCGGCTTCTGTCCTGATCTGGCAACTTCTCCTCTGCTGTCCTCTTGCGAAAAGCGTTTCGTCCAATGGTTCGCGTTACTGGATGAGTTGACAGCTGACGTAACGCCTCACTTAAAAGCTACAGCGCACCACGTTACCCGCGTCCCACACCGTGCTCGCCTCTGGTGCTTACTGCGTTTGTCTTAGCAATTACAGATTAACGTAGTATCAGAAGAGTTTATTTTTCTGAGTTACAGCACTCGCGTTCATTCCATCGCATTTCTCCACGCTGTTGAAACATGAGCTATCACAAGCCCGACGAGAAAACTCTGCAGGCCCTGAAAGACATCGCTAACAAGCTCAGGATTCACTCCATCAAGCAAACATGCGCCTCAAACTCTGGGTAACATATTTTGCACTTATTGAAATTAATTCGTAACGTCTTTCTATGATGGTGAACGACAGATTAGCAACTGTGTGTGTACATTAATCTCATTTGTCGTGCAAATGTTCACTTTACGTTTCTGCATAACACGTGAACTTGGCTAGGGGGCCGGGCACATTGCTGTTACTCATTAGATTTGAATCATTCGACCTTTTAAGCTATTGTAAGCGAGTCATTAGCCTTGGGCTATTACTCGACATTATTTGACAGCTTTTTAGCCCATAGTGGCCTCCAAGCGATGACCAGTGAAAATTGGCTTAGCTCTCATCGCCACTATAATTAGCATATAATTAGTATGTGGGACTGTACGTGGTATTATAAACTGTAATTTTAGAAAATTTTCAAATTAACCATCGGGTTTAATTTCTACGTACTACACGCTGAGCTGCAACTGATTTATTGTGGCGATTCGTAAACGAATTGTTCCTTTGAGTCGGATCTTTTCAGGGCGGTTGTTGAATCAGTTCACAGTCGATTCAAGAGAAACGACTCCTGACTCGCTGAACCGGTGAAGCGGACAGAAGAGCATTTGGAGTGCGATAATCTTACGAAAAAAAAAACCTTCTTGAATGTTTAAAATGTTTGACTTGTTGACATGTAATAACAATAAGTTGCGTTTATTAAAAGTGAGAAGAAGCGTTATTATTTTAATGCAAATTATATTTAGATTATAGACGAATTTTTGTTGAATCTTTGACAATCACCCTTTTATACTAACTGAACAATAAACAGCGATATATATATATGAACGTCACAGTAGTCATTTAGTGTAGAAAAATATTAAATGTAGACTACAAGTAGAAAATGAGAATATACAGTAAAGAACTAATACAAGATAAAAAAAAAAAAAAAAAGATGAGATCATACAAGTAGCGTAAAATATTTACATATAGACCTAGTACGTTTTGCTTTACTATTTTTCAACATAAGCAGTAACAGTACCTGGAATAACAAAAAGTTGGGTAAACCGCGAGATATGTTTACATTTGATTTCGTTGAAACGAGCACGCAATGCCACGCCGGGTCAAGGCAACGTGATGACGCAATTACGCCGGTTTACGATGACGCAATTCAGCCCGTTCTTTAAAGCGAACTGTTCGAAAGAACCGGTCTGTGGAAGTGATTCGGATTCCCATCACTAATTAAATTATCCTGCGAGGTCGCGGCTGCACGCTTCAGCTACAGGTTGTCACGTGGATGTGTGGAGATCTCGTGGTATCCGTTGAGCTGTGGGTTAAAGTGCTGTTAGGCTCCATTTATTAAATCAAATCAGAATCGCGCTTTATTCAAGCAAAGTTCAAATGAAGCTTATGTGAAAGGAAAGATTTGCTTTGGCGTTACTCAATCTCTGCACCGAACTTCTCTTTTGTGAGGCTGACCACTGTATTGCCACAGATGGTCATTTTTCAACATGAACTGAAATCGAAGAGCAGAGTTTCTAAACTTGTAGAGGATACAAGCTTATTAGATGCATTCATTATATTTTGTAGGGGACACGATTTGTCAGAGGGTTAATTTGTTACAGTTCTCTGCACACGCCCTTGCTGGCATTCAACAATCATTTATTCATTGGAAATATTTTAAAGGAATTTCCCTGAGTGTTGAAACTTACCTGATACTATTTGTTTTATGGTTATGACACTTCCTCTTTTTTCTGTTCCTTCTCATTTCTATTTGGGTGTTTGATACCAAAGTTGGTTTCTTTCCTCCTCTCATTTTCTTTTCTGTGTGTAGAGGTTTAAACAAGGCAACAAGGAAGTATTGATCATTACTCGGACTTTTGTCTGTACCTTGTACAATCTAATCCATTCTGAAAGTGATCAGTAGAGATTTATTTCTTAACACCTTTTCCATTTTCTTTATTTCAGCATAAATGAGTCACTGTGTAGGACAAAGATGGTAATTCATCAATGGTGTTTTGTTTAGTGGATAATTAGGAATATGCTGAACAATAACGTAAAACTGCATGTATTTCCACTCACAATAAAATTATAACAGTTTTTTTTTTTTTGAACAGGTGGTTTTGTCACTGCTCAATCGCATGAGTGCTTTAAAGGTTGTGTTACTTTAAACCACTTTGGGAACAAACAAACTAACAGTTGTACTGCATCTTCAATTCAAGTTTATCTTTCAATACTTAGTCTTCTGTATGTTTTAACAGTGTGTTTTTGTTTGATGTTATGATAGTAACCAGTTGTTGTTGTTTTTTTTTTTTTTATAAAGTTTTCCATTTTTGCATGGAAGCCTGTTTTCACTGCCAAAAAAAAAAGAAAAAGATAAGCTATGTGACTTATCTCACAATTATGCATATTTTTCTCAGAATTTAGAGTTTAGATCTGTCAATTCTCACAATTTTTCTTAGAATTGCATAGAGAAAAGTCAGAATTGAGAGGTATAATCAAAATTGCAAGGTAAGAAAGAATTGTGAGATTTGTTTTTCTGTGAAAACTGGCTTCCAAAGTTCTATGAGTCTCACACTCTTTATTTAAAAAAAAAAAAAAAAAAAATCAGTCCTTTTATTTGCCCTCAAGTCATTTCAGATTTGTATGACTTTTTCTTCCATGTAACAAAAAATGTAAAATATTTTTACCTTTTATAATAACGTTGAAGATATTTTAAAATGTAATTTATTCTTAGGACCATTTCTTCAGTCACATGATCCTTCAGAAATTATTCTGATATTCTGGTTTGCTGCTCAAAAACATTTATTATTATTATTATTATTATTATATTGAAAACAGCTGAGTATATTTATTTATTTATTTATTTATTATTATTATTTTTTTCCCTCAGGATTCTTTAAACAGAATGTTTAATGTTTCAATTTCTGAAATATAAATCTTAAGAAATAGAAATCTTTTGTCTTTATTTCAGATAAATGCTGATCTTTGGATCTTTCTATTCATCACAGAATCCTGAAGAAATTTATTAAACCGTTTTAAGTATTGGTGGCAATAATAATAATAATAATAATAATAATAATGTTTTTTCAACAGGTAATCAGCATATTAGAATGATTTCTGAAGCATCATGTTACACTGAAGACTGAAGTAATGATGCTGAAAATTTAGCTTTGATCACATTTTAAAATATTAAAAATTGTACTGTTTTTGCTGTACTTTGGATTAATAAATGCATGCTTTGTGAGCAGAAGAGACTACTTTTAAAAAAACAATAAAAATCTTACTGTTCAAAAACTTTTGACTGGTAATGTAAGTGTTACGGTAACCTATTGCACTATTGTCTTTATTTGAATATTAGAGGCTACAGCCTTTCTGATCATTGTATGGCTTATATATGATGAGTCTGTTTTGGCAGTAGCTGAACTCACTGATTCTGATAAGGTCTATTACTACACCTCAAACGCTAACAATGACGGTAGCAACTTTTACCTTTAGTACCATTTGCAATCATGTTCAAGTTTTGAAGTGGAAGATAACCTGCATGTCTGATTGGTCTTTAACATCCAGCATGTTTGAGCTGATGGTTAATGGTTGATGGCTGGATTGATGATACTGATGTGTGTTTCTACTCACAGACACCCCACCTCATGCTGCAGCGCTGCCGAGCTCATGTCAGTGCTGTTCTTCCACACCATGCGCTACAAAGCCGATGATCCCCACAACGCCTGCAACGACCGCTTCATCTTGTCCAAGGTGGGCTGTTTTTCTATTAGGTTATGAGCTTAATTGCAATTATGTTTTCTTAAAGTTTAGAGATTAAATGTATTTCACACCTCATGTTACTCTTTTTAGGGCCATGCTGCTCCCATTCTGTATGCTGCCTGGGCAGAGGCTGGATATGTGAAAGAGTCCGAGTTGCTAAACCTGCGTAAGATCGACTCTGACCTGGAGGGTCACCCAACCCCTGTGAGTAAGACCACTCTTGTCACCGCATATACACCAGCTTTCAAACTTTCAATGCGTTTGAAAGAAGTCTCTTATTCTGACTAAGGCTGCATTTATTTGATCAACAAAACGTAAAACAGAATGATTTAAATGTGTTTTAAAATATCATTTATTTCTGTGATGCAAAGCCATTACTCCAGTCTTCAGTGTCACATGATCCTTCAGAAATCATTCTAATATACTAGCTCAGTGGTAGTATATTAGAACGAAAGAAAAAAGATTTCTTCTTCTTATCCATGTTAAAAACAGTTATGCTGCTTATTTTTATTTGAACATCATTTATTTGAAATGGAAATCTTTAGTAACATAAATTATATTGATTTAATTATATGCATCTTTGCTGAATAAAAGTTTTAATCTTGCTGACGTAGTGTATCCACTCTTTCGCATAACCATTTATCATGCAGGTAACCTCACTTCTTTGTTTATTTCAGAAACTGGCATTTGTGGATGTGGCGACAGGTTCTCTTGGCCAGGGTTTGGGTGCTGCCTGCGGTATGGCGTACACTGGAAAATACTTTGATAAAGCTAGGTACTTACATTCTCTACATTATTTGATTCCCTCTTTAAAGAGCAGGTCATATGGATTTTCGAAAAATATCTCTTTTGCAGTTTGTAACGTAGCTTTACTTCAGTGGAAGCAGTCTGCAAAGTTGTTAATCTAAAAAGTGCATTAAGCATAAATTTACTAACTAACAAGCATCTCCAAACCACAACCTGTAAGTACAATTGATACGTTATGTGTACATTCACAATTGAGTGCATCATTGTGAAATTGCTGTATATTTTGCTGCACCGGCACTCAAAGGGATTTTGCAGGGAGTAAAAGACGCGGGAGAGAGAGAAGAGTGAGTTAACATTAGTTAGGCTCATGCACCTGTGATACAGCTGCTCTGCGTTCTGATTAAAAGTTAAAACACGGAGCATCTTTTTTTTTTCCTGTTGTTCTTTAGACATTACAGTAGACACATTTTGATTTACAAACTGTATTGTCATCAGTTAGTCATGTTAGCACTCGGCCAATGTATCCACCATTATTGTTTTAAGCGTTTACGGTTTAGTAGCTAAACTTTAGCTGTAGGCATGATTCACTTGTATGTTCAGCAACTTTTTTTTTTTTTTTTTTTTTTTTTTCATGTCATTATTTTAAGAACTGATTGGAACACTATATTATTGTTTTATGTAAAGGTGCATGCTAGGGTTGCCAGGTTGTCATAACAAAACCAGCTTTCGATGGAGTCCCTGTTAAAAATTACATTCTGGGGTGTAAAATGCATGCTTTTTGTGTGGGTTCCCCTGGTAAATTTGCATTCCAGGGGCTAAATATGATGTTATCGGGGTCGCTTCCTCTCTCTGTGCCAATCACAGCAGGCTTGGCCAGCTGACCAATCAGAGCAGAGTAGGCTTATGGAATGGAGACGTTTACAGACCTTAAGCTCAGAACTGCTTGAATGAACAGTTTTGAAATCATGGACAAATGACTCCATGTATAAATGTATATTCCGGGAAAATTGTTTTCTGACCTCAGATGCATTTAAACCGGTTGCAGGGGACTCCAACACAATATTAGGACACTTTAAAAAAAAAAAAAAAAAAAAAAACACACACATGACCTGCTCTTTAAATTAAGTTACTCCACAGGTTTTCTTTTCATGCTATGATCCATTGTAGGTGTGGGTGATATGACCAAAATCTTATCACGATATAAGTCCTTTTATTTCACAGAAACTATATAAATTAAGATATAGTTATTTTTGCTTTAAATAAGGTCTTTATATCAAAATTTGATGGCATAGAAATTTCATAATTTTTGTCACCAATGTCAATATCACAAAAAAACTAATACTAGCCTAAATTAAAAAACAAAAAACTACAGTAGAACAAATAAGAAATTTGAAAAAGAAAAAAAAAGAGCTTTATTTAACCATTAAAGGCCTATAAAGCATCGAAAACAACTCCGTTCAGCTCCCATGCTCCAGGCCCATCGCCAAGCTCAAAGAACCACTAAACTCTAGAAGCAAATAAGTGTTTCCATCCACTTATTTTTATGCACATTTTGGTATATTGCATAAAAAAAAACGCTGGATGGAAATGCCAAGATGTGCATAAATTCTAAAAATGCGTATAAAAAAACGTATGTGCTCAAGTAAGTAGTTAAAATTTTTATCCGGTAAGAAAACATCTGCATAACTACTATGGAAACACCTAAAAAATACATGTAACTTTGCAATGGGACAGCATAACTGGACTAACCAATGAACCAATCTTTTGCACAGCATCTGAAATGCTAGTTTTGTCATTCTAAAATGCTCGAGCAAAGTCTCGTTGAAGTGCTTCGTTATAATTAACTCCCAGATCTGCGTTCCCAAACAGCATGACTGCCTTTCATCTGCACGCTCTAAACCAGGGGTGCTCAACCGTGGTCCTGGAGATCGACTTTCCTGCAGAGTTCAGCTCCAACCCTGACCAAACACACCTGAACCAGCTAATTAGGATCTCAAGGAGCGCTTGATAATTACAGACAGGTGTGTTTTATTAGGGTTGGGACTAAACTCTGCAGGAAAGTCGATCTCCAGGAACAGGGTTGGGCACCCCTGCTCTAAACCTTTTACAATTCCGAATATTATCTTCTTATCTACACGACCAAAAATGACACAGTAAGTTGTTTCCGTTACTATAAGGAAACAAAATCAAAGCGATTGCGCCAGAGCCTCTCGTGGGAAATATTTGTATTCGTGCCGAATGAGAGATGTATCGGTGCGTTTCAGTTTCTCTTTAAATTGGTTTTGGTTAGACTTGAAGTCGTTTATTATGAATGCCATAATAATTTGTGATTCATTTTATAATTTGTATATATAAATTTGTACTATATAGCTGCTCATAATAGTGCCCCCCTATGAAAATGAAATGCCCCTCCATTATAGATTTTCTGGCGGCATCCCTGCCGTGCTCTATGAGCACTGTTTTCATGTCCGCACACCTTTCTGTCAGTGCTCAGAAACAGTCTCTCAGACAGCACGTGCGTATAGCGAAAAGAGTTCTCTTTCACTGCTAATTGCATTTCAGTGCCTTAAAATCACTTGTTTTTAAACCACAATGCTTAATGTGTGCAAACAATAGGTTTTCTTGACTGCGTAGCACAGAGAGGATAGTCCAGTTTGCTACTGGTTGATAAAATTGCCCACCCCTACTCCATTGTACTACATTGCTTGTTTACACCAAATTAAACATCTCATACTAGGATGGTTCCTAATCAAGGTTTTGCTCTCAGACCATAGTAATAATTAAATAAGTGTTGGACAGGAAGACTCCAATAATTTCACTAATCATTTGATGCGGCTGTAACTAGATGTGTCTGTCTTGTCTCATTGCCTCATTAGCTACCGTGTGTACTGCATGCTGGGAGATGGTGAGTGCTCAGAAGGCTCGGTGTGGGAAGCCATGGCTTTTGCCTCCTATTACAAGCTTGACAATCTGGTGGCCATCCTTGATGTGAACCGCCTGGGTCAGAGTGAGGCAGCACCACTGCAGCACCACATGAACACCTACAAGGAGCGCTGCGAGGCCTTTGGGTAGGTCTCACGGCTTTTTTTGAGATGGCATGGTAGTTTACTATTTATACACAGTACATATACTCCAGAAACAGCTGAACTGTGCAACGCAGCAAACACTGAGCTTCTAATAAATTGTTTTTTTTAATCACAGCCAGTTTTTATCAGATATTTGTTCAGTCACTAGCATGTAACTAATTTGTTTCTTCAGCTTTAACACTTATGTGGTGGACGGCCATGATGTGGAGGAGCTGTGCAAGGCTTTATGGCACGCTGAACAAACGAAAGGGAAGCCCACTGCCATCGTAGCCAAAACATTTAAAGGCAGAGGACTCAAAGGTGACTAACTATATCCTATATTGCAAGACCAGGATTACATTAATGACATCTGTTATTAGGGGCCAAGCACCAGAGGTGCGGTGGCACCTATTGTATCCGTTGGCGTTATTATTATTCCGCTTCTTCTTCTTCTTCTTCTTCTTCTTCTTCTTCTTCTTCTTCTTCCTCTTCCGCCGCAAGTCTATGGCAGCCCATAGAACCGCTTGCGGGAAAGTTGTATAATTTTGCACACTGATAGAGGACAGTCCCAACATTAACCATAGCAAGTTTGGAGTCTCTAACTCAAACTCTCTAGCGCCACCACTTGTCCAAACTTTCAAAAGATTTATGCTAATAACGTTTGAACCGTAAGGCACACAACAAAAATTATTTTTTCCTCTGATTCCTTGGCTTATGCCGAGTTGAATGGACACCAAAATTCAAAAATCGTAAGGTTTAGTTTTTTCGCTATTCTCAATTGTTCGTAAAATCTACTTTTTCGAACTCGTCCTAGGCCGTTGCACCGATTGTCACAAAAATTGATCCAGATCATCTTCAGACCATGCTGGCAAAAAGTTATGGAATTCAAGTCGATTCGTCCAGCCGTTCACGAATAACACGCGAAAGAATTCTACGAAAAGCTAGCAAAAATCAATGTGAGGCTATATCTCCGTAATAGTTTGTCATATTGACACCAAACTTGGTGTGTGTTATAACAAGCATGACCTGAGCCTACCTGCAGTGTTTTGGTGCAGTGCCCCCTAGTGGTCAGGAGATACGAAAAATGGCTATTTTTCTTTATAACGTCTGAATGATTTGTCCAAAAATCACAAAACTGGTCTCTTTAGATTCGGTGTGTCATACCGAGTCGAACCATATCCAATTTTCCCATGTCAGCCATTTTGGGTGTCGGCCATTTTGAATTTAGCTTTAAAATGCTGTATCTTAAGAACGGATTAGCGTATCGTTTCGACATTAATTACAAAAATGTTCGGCACTATGCCCTGAATGTACATGAAAATTTTGGGGCCAGCGCCACCTTGTGGTCAAAAGTTATAACGAAATTTCGAAAAATGCTAATAACTTTTGCGTACATTAGCCTATTGTCATGAACCTGATGTCAAAAGATTCCTTGGGTCAAGCCGAGAACGTTGATACCCATAATGCCAATATTGGCCAAACTTCCTGTCCGCCATTTTGATTAATGTACAAAACCTATTTTTTCGAACTCCTCCTAGACCGTTAGTCCGATCTTCACCAAATTTGACTCAGATCATCTTCAGACTATGCTGGCAAAAAGTTATGAATTTCGTGTCGATATACGAAACCGTTTTCGTTTAGCGCTTTGACATAATGACGGCAAACTTTGTGTGTGTCATTGTCATTTCACACAGAACACGTCACATCAATTTGAAAACAGCACCACCTGTTGGTCAAAAGTGATAAGCCATTAAATTTTATTACGATTGGTTGTAATTATGATTTTTCAGCCATTTCAACTGATATTATCCTAAAATGGCTTAAGTTACTCACTGTTGTAGTCGGTCTGCTGCTCCTTGCCGTGCTTAACTCCTCATTCTGCCTCTTTTGTGCTTGGCCCCGCAATTGCTGCTTGCAGCTATATTTATGATTGTCGTCATTCTCGTAGTCTGACTTGTTGTTGTTGTTGTTGTTGTTTTTTTTCCTTTTTTTTTTTTTTTTTTGTTCAGGCATTGAGGATCAGGATAACTGGCATGGGAAGCCTATGCCTAAAGACCGTGCGGAAGAGCTTATTAATGACCTCCTCAGCCAGATCCAGTCTCCCAATAAGTCCCTCTACCCTCAGCTGCCCAATGAGGATGCTGCTCCAGCAAACCTCACCCCCATCCGCCTGCTCACAGCTCCAGAATACAAGATTGGAGATAAGGTGATGAACTGACGTAGATGTAGTTTTTAAATGGTTCTGTACTTTGAGCAAATCTGCGGCTTCCTGTCTTCTAAAGTTTCTCAGAAGAAGGATCTATAAAGTTTCTGCTTTTGTTTTTCCCACACAGATCTCCACCAGAAAGGCTTATGGTGTAGCCCTGAAGAAGATGGGAGATGCCAGCCCTCGTGTGGTGGCCATGGATGGTGACACCAAGAACTCAACCTTCTCTGAGATCTTCAAGAAGGCCCATCCTGATCGCTTCATTGAATGCTTCATTGCAGAGCAGAACATGGTGTGTAAATGAGTGTTTGTTTGTTTTTTTTCTTTCCCTCTTTACAATGAAAACTAACAAGTCATGATGGTAAAGCAAACATATATTGGCTGACAATGTCTCTAAGCTCTGCTTGTAGAGCACTTATATAAGTTGAAGGTGTGGTGCACTATTCATACAGCGCATTGTAAAAACCTGACCTCACCCCGTTAAAATGTTATCTGTTATTATTCACTTTCTGACTAAGATTTTTCACTGCCAGTTGCTTACTCAATAGGTTATAATTTCTCACAATGATGGAGAACTCCTTTCTGTGTAAACATGTGGTCATTCTGAGGTCAATATAATATAGAAAATATTTAAAAAAAAAAAAAAAAAAAGAAAAAAAAAATACACACTACCAGTCAAAAGTTTTTGAACAATAAGATTTTATTATTTTTATTTTTTTTAAGAATTCTCTTCTGTTCACCAAGCCTGCATTTATTTGATGCAGAATACAGTAAAAGCAGTAATATCGTGAAACTTTTTACTATTTAAAGTAACTGCTTGTTTAAAAAAAAAAAAAAAAAAAACATTAAAAGTTACTGTTTAAAAACTTTTGACTGGTAACTTCCAGCAGTAAGTAGCCAGGTTGTTGTATTTAGCTATGTAATTTTTTTTTTTTTTAAACTACTATAAATGTTTATATATTACTAGACAAATTCCTTGTGTGTGTGTGTGTGTGTGTGTGTGTGTGTGTGTGTGTGTGAACACACTTGGCAATAAAGCTCTTTCTGATTCTGATTGAATATATTTTAAAATGTCATTTATTTCTGTGATCAAAGCAAAATTTTCAGCATCATTACTCCAGCCTTCAGCCTTCAAGAAACGTTTTATTAATATTATCAATATTTAAAACATTTGAGTACAATTATACCATTCAAAACATTACCATTATTTTTTTTTTTTTTTTTTAGATAGAAATTACTACTTTTATTTAGCAAGGATGCTTTAAATTGATCAAAAGTGATGATAAAGACGTTTATAGTGTCACAAAAGATTTATGTTTCAGATGAATGTTGTTCTTTTGAACTTTCTATTCATCAAAGAAACCTGAGAAGATTCTACTCCTCTGTTTTCAACATAATGTTTTTGAGCAGCAGATCAGAATATTAGAGTGATTTCTGAAGGATCATGTGACTGGAGTAATGATGCTAAAAATTCAGCTTTGAAATCGCAGGAAAAAGTTACATTTTAAAATATTCAAAAAGAAAACAGTTATTTTAAATAGTAAAAATATTTCACAATTTTACTGTTTGCTGTGCTTTGGATCAAATAAATGCAGGCAACATTAACATTAAACATTTAAAAATCTTACTTTTGACTGGTGACTTCCAGCAGTAAGTAGCCAGGTTGTTGTATTTAGCAATATATATATATTTTTTTATTGTTACTATAAATGTTTAAATATTACTAATTTATATAAAATGCAAATTTTTGGGTTCTTTTTGTTTTTTGTGGGAAAAAAAATCATGCATTTATTCAGCAAAGATGTGTTAATCCTCATCATGGTTTCCTTTGCCATCATAAGAAAAAGTAACATTTTAAAATGTATTAAAATAGAAAAGTTATTTAAAATTGCAGTATTTCTTAATATTACAATTTCTTTTAAGTGTTCCTTGATGAACATAAGACACAAAAACAATAATAAAAAAAACAATAATAATTTACTGACCCCAAAGGTTTGAATGGTAGTATTAGTTTATAATTGTTTATATGCATACATTGAGTTATCTAAAAATAATTTGTATTAAATGTATTTAATTACCTTGCTATCCAGGTGAGCGTGGCCATTGGTTGTGCTACTCGTGATCGTACGGTTTCATTCGCCAGTACTTTTGCCGCCTTCTTTGCTCGTGCCTACGACCACATCCGTATGGCAGCGATCTCCCAGTCTAACGTCAACCTGGTCGGCTCACACTGTGGTGTTTCCATTGGTAAGGCATTGTGCTGTCAAATACATGGATTCTTCACCATTCAACCTGAAATATTTCATTGAAATGTTTCATAACCTTTTATTTTGTCCAGGTGAGGACGGCCCCTCACAGATGGCACTGGAGGATCTTGCAATGTTCCGCGCCATCCCAACATGCACAGTGTTCTACCCTAGTGATGGAGTATCTACTGAGAGAGCCGTGGAGCTTGCAGCCAATACAAAGGTGTGGTTTATGGCTTCCGCTTGATGGTTTTGTATAGATAAAGTCATCATTATTTTGCAAGCGAAATTTGATTGTTCTTTGACTGTGCTTTCAGGGTATCTGTTTCATTCGTACCAGCCGACCTGACACTGCAGTCATTTATGATGCTGAAGAGAAATTTGAAGCTGGCAAAGCCAAGGTGAGAAGAATTTAAAAAGTCCAGAATCCTCTTTTAATAAAATTATTTATAGTTTCTGTATTTAGTTACAAACTACAGCAAGGAAGGCTAAATTTAGCATCCAGGCAGAACATTGTCAATTTAGTGTAATGTGTTTAGAAATGCAGTGAGCAGATGGGGCCCCCTGTTGGACAGCTGTGAAATGTCTGGTTGTTCTAACAGTTGTCTTTCTGTCCTGTAGGTGGTGCGACAGTCTGACAAAGATCAGGTGACGGTCATTGGAGCTGGAGTAACTCTGCATGAGACACTTGCAGCACATGACCAACTGGCCAAAGAAGGTTTGTTCAGCATCTACTGGCCATAATGAGACATAACATTACATGCTATCATTATCATAAAGAGTACCTCATTAACAGCTTGCATATGTGTGTAAATGCATATTATAGCATGTATATTAAAGTTTTGTGTCAAAGGATAACTTTCTTAAACTTTCAAAGGTGTTGTTGTCTTTAAACAATTAAATGTATTTTCTATTTTCCCAGGTATAAACATTCGGGTTATTGACCCATTCACCATTAAGCCCCTGGATGCCTCCACTATTGTGGCAAGTGCTCGTGCCACAGGAGGAAGAGTGATCACTGTAGAGGACCACTACAAAGAGGGTAAGATGTTTGTATTTACTAAAATACCATCAAGATTAAAGGGGAAGACTAGCTTCTTTTTTTTCCCCCCTTCCTGTTGCTTTCTATCTTTACTCCCTTGTGCTGTGAGAGGTATTTTATTTTTGTTCCTGTGCTCTCATTGTAGGTGGTCTGGGCGAGGCCGTCTTGTCTGCAGTGGGTGAAGAGCCTGGCATCGTGGTGCACCGGCTGGCCGTGAGCCATGTGCCTCGGAGCGGCAAACCGCAGGAGCTTCTGGACATGTTTGGCATCAGTGCCAAATGTATCGTTGCTGCCGTCAAGCGTACTTTCGCCAACTGAAACTCTTTGAACCACCCTGAGCTACACCCTTCCTCTTTCTCCATTCCTGACCCAGACCCTAAAGACGAGCTCACCCGCACATCCTTATCATTCCAGCTGCTCATTGCTTGAGGATGTACCTAACTTCATACTGTATGAAAATACTCTAACGTGTGCACTGTAGTCTATACAATATCGCCCATAGCTCTGAAGCGTTTTCATTTTGCGTCATCACCAGTTTTGGTTTTTTGAGAGCTTTAAATGCTGCATTAATAGTGGTTTTTAAAAGCTCTGAGGTGTGTATTAGATCAGTTGCGCTTTTCTGAATATCATTAGAACTACCATTTCACCATTGTCATTTCATCTTTTCCCTACCTTTTGGCTCTGTGTGCTTCCTGTCATTTATTACAAGCCAGTATCATGAGATAAATTGACGATAGCTGTGATGATGGTGCTTTCAGGGAGTATCAAAGTATATATATCTTTTTTCTTTTTTTTTTTTTTGTTTGTTTGTTTGGTTTTTTTTTTTACTGCTGTTGCTTAAGCTACTGGACAACCCAATTTTGAAAAGTTGGTACATGAATGGTTTGGTTTTGGTGGCTTGATGGCGTGTATCTCATGTTACTGAGACACCCTCACTGTCATTGCTTGTGTAAACCAGTTTTCACTGAATTTGTAATGTGTTAATAAATTTAACTGCCCATCCAATATGACTAATTTCTTCTTTGTGTGTCAATCTTATTTTTCCCATAAAAGCGGCATGGCCATTTGTACTTGTGTGGCTTCCAGTCTTGTCTGCGTCCAGCTGTTTTTAGCTGTACAAAACAGCTGTTTTGCTGCTTGATATTGCATATTGGTGTGTCTTTCCACATTGCTTTAATGTATTATCTTAATTATGAGCTCACTGGTTTGTAGTGCAAACAATTTTACCTTTCACTGCACTTATTCTCCTTATTTCCCTATAGCGGCTAATGAACCGAAAGTCTTGCCCATAGGCTTACTTCCGCGTTGAAGAATAAGGTAGATCGCTATATTATGTATGAATAAGTTAGAGTTTGTGTTTGTTTTTTAATGTAAATGGCCTGTAGCCTTCAGTTAAACAAAAATAGACAAAAATCTGTGTAGTGCAAGAGGAGTCAAGTATTTTTCTCCTGAAGTTTTGCGACAAATTTTGCATTCATGGAAATAAGAAGCGAAATATGTGACAACCCTTAGTCTGTAACATGGGCTGCGACCACCGATCTATGGAGGACTGGTTTTCATTAGTTTGGAAGGTGCGAAATGTTCACTATTTCTTGTTTGTCAGCAATGTCTTACACAGCCAAGTGTCCTAAAACAGATGCCGTGCTTACTTTGTTTCTTCTTGTCAGGTAAATGTGTGATAGAAATCGGGAGTTAGTCTAATTCGTCAACTGTGGTGGGAAAATTCACTACTATGCTAATATCAATTACAAAGCTTTGTAAGCTTTGTGTTTGTCACTGTCTAGGAATAGCTACAGTAGTAGCTAAAAATCTAATAGGATTTCAAACAATATAAAAGGATACGTGGTAGAAAGAAAAACGTGCAACTTTGTACAGAAAATGTTTTTACTTAAGCACAAATAACACTTCTATTTTGGGTAGCGGTACATGACACCATTTACTTATTTCGACAAATTACAGAAATATATGACAAACAGATCATTTTCTGTGCTTCCAAACTGAGTGTCCGCGTGGTGACGTCAGAGAGATGGTTTGGGTCAGGGAATGAAATGACAGGTTTCTTTTCGCGGTCTTTTGGGTCGTTAGGCGGGATTTTTACTCGACGCCCTTCATGAACTCCAAGAACTCTGTTGGTATTAAAAGTCAAATATATTTCAGTCTAATCTTGAGTAAATATTCGCAAATGTACCATGTTTTGAGCGTGAATTTACCGTCGTAATCAATCTTGCCGTCGTTGTTTTTATCTCCGTCCTTCATGAGTTCCTCGATGTCGTCCTCAGTGATGGCCTCACCTGTCGACTCCAGCATGTTCTTCAACTCATCTAAATCAATGTAACCATCTCCATTCCTTAAAGAGATAAGGATAAAACATATCTAGTACAGGAGGTAATGTGATATATGCTATTCTACAATATGTTTTGAAAAGAAGTACAGTTCATACTTATCAAACATGCGGAAGACTTCAGCCAGCTCCTCTTCTGATTTTCCTTTGCTCTCCTCTTTCATGCAGCGCACCATCATGACCAAGAACTCATCGAAGTCCACTGTCCCGCTTCCTACACCCCACAAAGACCACTCATCAATCAAATCCCAATTTATACCGTAACTACACATAAATATGAATCATATACCTAAAATCCTACATACCATCCTCATCTACTTCATCTACCATTTCCTGCAGCTCTTCTTGAGTGGGGTTCTGGCCCAGCATCCTCATCACCTTGCCCAACTCCTTAGTGCTGATACAGCCATCCTCAGCGTCCTGCACGAAGATGTCAAATGCAGCGCGGAACTCTGCCAGGTACAGTCAGTCATTTTATGAGTTTATAAGAAAATTGACACTGTGTTACATCACAATACATGCAGCTATCTGTTCAAACTGATAGGTTAAAAAAGAGAAACTCACCATTTTTCTGTTCTTCTGTCAAATTCTCTACCTGTTAGGTAGAAAACAGAGCTCAAAGCTTTGCACCAGTTGACTTTGAACTAAAAATACAGTATGTTGTAAGACTGCACAGCATGTCATTCGACAGAGACTGACCAAGGTCTATTCTTCACAGGAATGACAGCTGTCATTCGCGTAATGTTCTTCAGACACCAGACACCCTCTGCCCCATTGCTAAATGCTTTAGCCTCAGTGACTATGACCCTTCTCTGTTTCACCACCCATTACGGGACATGCTAAATTTAAATTTTACACTTATTTTGTTGCTCATTTTTTGAACAAATCCATTTTAATAGTGTGTCCTGTGCCACCAAAAGGGCCCCAAACTTGATGTCCCGTCTCCCATTTATTGATTTAACCTTGAGCGCTAACTACAACAGTGCACAGATTGATTTCTCTGGTTGATTATTAGTTATAATGCTAAAATCTGTCATTTACAGAGAAATGGAAATGGTCAAGGACGGGTTAACTTATAAATTAACAGTTATTAATTTATCATTTAGCATACAGGGTCATTGTCCATTCAGGCAGCCCGAGTGGAATAAAATGCTGATAATTACTGCACTCATAACTTACCGCTGCTTTATATACATCATCCATGGCTGTCCTGGGTTTGAGGTTTTCTTTTTGAAATTGTCTGTAAACTCCTCACGGGTAATCCAGCACTGAAGCCCACCCAGCACTCCTCTCTTCACGGCAGACACAGGACGAAGAGTCCCAGGGCCACCTGCCTTGGCCTTTATTGCTGGAATGGCTGGCCCCAGAAAAGACAAAGACTTTTGTCACTCCCCTTTCCTATCTAAGAGAGCAAGGGATGGGTGAAAAAGGAAAGGGAGCGGGACAGAAAGGGGTTAGAGATGGTATAGGCTATAAATAGAGGAGGAATGTCAGAGACAACAGGCAGGAGAACTCGAGTTATGACAATAAGTCCTTGGCACTGGTCTCCCCTGGCAGCCTGAGCAACAGCCCCATATCAAGTTCTAAACTTATCCACCGGTCACCTGCATTTGCCAATCACTGATGAGCAGTATCACGACTGCATTCTTGCAGCAGGCAGTGGTCCTATGTGTGTGTAGGAAATTGCTATAATTAAAGAGGCCAATAGCACTTCTTGTTATTAAATCTTAACCAATGTTTGGGGTTGTTGAAGGTGCGGGTTCTTGAAGGACTGAACATTAATAATTCCCTTCAAAGTTTTTCCTTTGGTCAAAGAACCACATTGAAAATATGGGAGTGGATAACCAAAACTTGCCAGTGCTACTTTCCAATGTGGTTCTTTTTAAAATTTGTAGAAAATGTTTAAACAAAAGATGTTATGAGGTGAAAAGAATAGGAAATATTTAAAAAATCAAGTGTTTATTTCTTTCTAGGGCTTTTTGTGCAGATGTTCCTGCTTGCATTGAAGCTCAAGATCAGTTTTTACACAAACTTATGACTTCAGTGAAATTGAATTA
Source organism: Cirrhinus mrigala (assembly GCA_036247105.1). Taxonomy (NCBI): domain Eukaryota; kingdom Metazoa; phylum Chordata; class Actinopteri; order Cypriniformes; family Cyprinidae; genus Cirrhinus; species Cirrhinus mrigala. The sequence continues at coordinate 18,420,025 of CM070029.1, forward strand.
AATTAAATGTACCTTGTTGAAAAAATTAACATATAGTTAGGTATGTTTTGAAGAATGGCGGCTGGTTTGAGCTGGGCCGTAGTTGGTTATGAGCTGGTTTAAGATGGTCCTCAGCTGGTTATAAACTGGTCCTGAGTTTCTTAGGACTAGCACATGACTAGCCTAAACCAGCCCACTACCAGTCAAAAGTTTTTGGACAATAAGGTTTTTAATGTTTTTTAAATAAGTCTCTTCTGCTCACCGAGCCTGCATTTATTTAATCCAAAGTACAGCAAAAACAGTAAAAGTTTGAAATATTTTTACTATTTAAAATTACTGTTTTCTATTTAAATATATTTGTTATTTAAAATATAAAATGTGATTTATTCCTGTGATTTCAAAGCTCCAGTAAAATCCAGTAGATTTTTTTCAGATTTCTTAGATAAATAGAAAAAAAAAAAAACAGCATTGATCTGAAATAGAAATCTTTTGTAACATTATAAATGTCTTCACTTTTGATCAATTTAAAGCATCTTTGCTAAATAAAAGTATTAATATGTATCATTTTTTTCCTAAACAAATTAAAATTATGCTGGCTCCAAGCTTTTGAATGGTGTAGTGTATAATGTTACAAAACTGATCTTTGGATCTTTCTATTCATCAAAGAATCCTGAAAATAATGTACTCAACTGTTTTAAATACTGATAATAATAATAATAAATATTAATAATAATAAATAACAATAACAATAATAAGAAATAATAAGAAATGCTTCTTGAACAGCATATTAGAATAATTTTTGAAGGATCATGTGACACTGAAGACTGAAGTAATGATGCTGAAAATTTAGCTTTGAAATCACAGGAATAAATTATATTTTAAAATAAATTCAAATAGAAAGCAGTTATTTTAAATAGTAAAAATATTTCACAATATTACTGCTTTTGCAGTATTTTGGATCAAACAAATGCAGGCTTGGTGAGCAGAAGAGACTTCTTTAAAAAACTTTAAAAATCTTACTGTTCAAAAACATTTCACTGGTAGTGTTTATCCATAAATTATTTTCTCATGTCCATTGTACATAAAAGGAATCATACGTTTTTTGCTCAAGTAACTTTTTTAGAAGCAATTCTGAATGAAAGATCAGGAGAAACATCTAATTAATCCAGTCTTTAATGTGCTTGAAAACATTTGAAAACTTATTTTGTGAAATATTACATCTATCCTAATTGTAAGTGACATGTCAATTTCTGATCTGTTTGTGTTTGGAAGAGTCTTATAATTCAGAATCATTTGGAATACTTATGTTTCTACAAATCAATCAGTATGTCAAAATCAGACTGCATCAGTCATCATAGTAGGCCACACGCAGCATGAAAGCATCAAGCATAGACTAATGCTTCTGTTGCTGACATCACAATGATACACTATGCTATTCTGGATCCTGCTGACCTAAATTAAGAACCACCAACTAGCCATGAACCTTTCCTTAAAAGACTATTAGAGTGAGAGATTACAAAGCACACACAGGTACAGTTCATAGACAAACAGCAGTATAATTTCATATGGAAGCATAAGAATTGGGTTTATTTAGCCAAGCTTCTTTTCTTGCTTGATGATCTGATGCATTTTCCTCTGCCCATGTTCTCAGCAAGTCTCTCCATTACCAGCATACACTGACCGCAACCAGCTCATCCTGAGAACATTTAACAGCTGAGACACTGAGGTTCAGAGGGCGTGTGCGGGACAGAACAATGAGGACAAGTGGGGTTGGACAGGTCAGAAGAACACACTCACACCAGTGTTTTACAGACATTTGTATGAGGAGCAGCAGTATGGTAACGTGGTTTTGCCAGATAGCATAAAATTACAGATTCTGTCTCACTCTTACCCACAGTTTGTTTGGACAGTAATACAGGGTCATCCGTTTAAAAAGGGCCTTGGTTGTCAAGGGAGAATTTTAGAAAAAAATTTTTTTAGAAATGGGTAGCCGACATTTTGTGCAAGTGCATATTGAGTTACTATTTAAATAATTCCATAAATAATTGATCTTCCTTGTAAATTCTATATTTTTTGGACATGGACATGTTTGAAATGAAAGGCATTTAAATAGTCTATGATTTTAGTGGTTTATACACTACCAGCCAAAAGTTTTTGAACAGTAAGATTTTTTAAAGAAGTCTCTTCTGTTCACCAAACCTGCATTTATTTGATCCAAAGTACAGCAAAAACAGTACAATTCTGAAAAATAACTGTTTTCTATTTGAATATATTTTAAAATGTAATTTATTCCTGTGATTTCAAAGCTGACTTTTTAGCGTCATTACTCCAGTCACATGATCTTTCAGCAATTATTCTAATATTCTGATTTGCTGCTTAAATTATGTTGAAAACAGCTGAGTAGAATTTGTTCAGGTTTCTTTAATGAATAGAAATTTGTGAAGAACAGCATTTATCTGAAATAGAAATCTTTTGTAACGTTATAAATGTCTTTATTGTTAATTTAAAGCATCCTTGCTAGATAAAAGTATTAATTTCTATAATTATACTGACTCCAAAATTTTGAATGGTATAATGTATAATGTTACAAAAGCTTTATTTCAGATAAATGCTGATGTTTGTATCTTTTTATTCATCAAACAATTGTGAACATTTTTTTTTTAAAAATTTAAAAACTGTTTTAAATATTGATAATAAAAATAATAAGTAATGTTTCTTCAACAGCAAATCAGCAAATCAAATGATTTCTGAAGGATAACATGACACTGAAGACTGGAGAAATGAGCCTGAAAATGTAGATTTAATCACAGGAATAAATTACATTTCAAAACATATTCAAATCGAAAGCAGTCATTTTAAACAGTACAAAAATATTTCACAATTGTACAGTTTTTGCTGTATTTTTTATTTTATCAAATAAAATAAAGGAATTCTTTAAAAACATTAAAAATCTAAAAACTCTTGACTGGTAGTGCATATCTTTTTTATTTTTTTATTTTATACATTTGATGTATAAATGTACATTTTTATAAATATTTTATATATAAAATTGAAATCAAATGTAAAACAAAATTTAAAGATGCTTTTGTTTTTGCTTAAAACAGTTTTTAAAAATTCTATAATAATTCTATAATATGACTTAAAATCTGTGATATCTGATTTCTAATGCAAATCAGATTAAAACTTAAGAAACCTGAAAAATAGGTATGAAGATGACTCAAGGTGTGCATGTAAAAAAATATGCCTACTATGTCAACATACACAGTTATTGCCCATTTTGTATCCCATGTTGTCTGAGCAAATTTAAACAGAGTCTCACTCTGCTGTGATACTTTATGGTGTGAATGTAAATGCAAACAATCTCTGCCTATACAATGTGACCCTGAGAGCTTTTCTATTTGTATGTGTCTGTGAGACCCTCGTCCAACCATAACTCTGGCTTTTTTTTTAAACCTCCCTCTTTCCTCCCCCACAGATTTCTCAAATCTCTTATTTCACACTAATGAGTGAAATTAAAAAGATAGTGTTTAAAGAAGTTTTATACATAACAGTATTTCAACACTGGTGAACTTAAAACTTAAAATGTATGAATCTCATTGTCTAGAAAACGAAATCACAAGCTTTGCAATCTAATTATCGAACCCAATGATATTTAGGAATTTTGAATGTGTTACTATATATAAATCAACCTATAATCTCCATAAACAAGAGGAGTGTGTAACTGTATGCTTTAACAAAACACATTGCATTTGTCTGTATGCCTGTCTGCCTCCATCTGTTTGTTTTATGAGTTAGAGAACCATGTCTTTCTCTTTTGGCAAGGTCTTTTTCTTTTTCTTACATACGTGCTAATGGCAGCATGCCAGGCAGGAACATGTTGAGGACGAGACGTGGAGCCGGAGAGAGATCTCTGTACGGGTCAGTCAGGCTGCTCGCTCGATGCCCTCATGTTTGGATAACGCTCTCATTTGTCCATCTCAAGTGCTACAAGGTGTGAACACTGTGTCATTGTGGCATGACGTGACTGACACTGACCATCATTTCTCTGCCTCTCTCTCTCTTCCAAACTCTAGTGTTTGTTGGCATAGCCGTTGACTTTATAAGGAGGAGTTGATATTTTTGTGAACTCCTGGCAGTTAAGGTCCTCGTACACGTCTAACCATGTACTGTGATCTCCTCCCTGTTTTCTTCTCCTCCTCCTTCTCCCTACTGACTAAGAGGGAATTTAAGAGGGCAGCTAGAGGTGAGCCTGCAGGTACACGGTGAGCGTCTGAACAGTTCGGATCAGAATCATGCAGGCTCTTTTGGTGTTTTGCGTGTGCTTAGGAGCTTTGTCTGTTAAAGGAGACATCCTGAGTGACCTGAATTCACTCTTTACATTTTCACCTGAGACTGATGTTTCACCCCCACAGCATCAACTGGTGGATTCTTCATCAGCATCAAGTGAGTAGATCAGTAATTATAGTAATTGTGATTTTAAAAAGCAGTGACAGAGGATGCAATCTAATAATGGTCAGACAAAACCATATAGGTTTTATATAGGTCTTTATATAGGTGTCTGTTATACTTTGCTCTTGTTCAAATTGTTTATTACTCTAGAATAAACTTCTAAACTAAATTTGCAGAAAATCAAAGGAAATTTGCAAAGAAAGAAATAGAGGTTAAAGCAACTGCCTTTACAGTTTTTTGATAGAGTGTGTCACAAAATAGTTTAAATTGTTAAAAAATCCTTTAAATATTTGGAAATGTGTGTGTGTGTGTTTGTGTGTGCATTTGCATCTATAGTGACCTTTTAAATTATTTGAACACTTAATGGCAAATCATTTAAAATGGATGGACTGTATTGCATTAGTTAACAAAATGTGACCCTGGACTACAAAACCAGTCATAAGGGTCAATTTATACATCATATGAATGCTGAATAAATAAGCTTTCCATTGATGTATGGAATCTGAGGATGCAAAAAAAATCAGAATATTGAGAAAATCGCCTTTAAAGTTGTGAAGTAAAGCTCTTGAAGTTCTTAGAAATGCAATTAAGTTATGATATATTTATGGTACGAAATTTGCAAAATATCTTGATGGAAAATTATCTTTACTTAATATCCTAATGATTTTTGGCATAAAAGAAAAATCGATAATTTTGACCCATACAATGTATTGTTGGCTATTGCTACAAATATACCCGTGCTACTTACGACTGGTCTTGTGTTCTAGAGTCACAAATATGAAAGCAGATGGCTTTGTATTTATTTATTTATTTCACATTTTTGAATAACATAGTCTCAGAGATAATTTTTTAAGTTATTGTAGTTCTCAAGAGTAACCACAGGTATAGTTATTCACATTAACTATGAACATTTTACAACAATACAATACATTGCTGTTCAAAAGTTTAGGGTCGATATTTTTGAAAAAATTGCAGCAAAAACTTAGTATTGTGAAATATTATTACAGTGTCGTATAACTGTTTTCTATTTAAATATATTTTATAGTGTAATTTATTCCTCTGCTGGCGAAGCTGAATTTAGAGCAGCCATTACTCAAGTCTTTAGTGTCACATGATCTTTCAGAAATCATTTTAATATGCTGATTGCTGATAAAAAAAATTCTAAATATTATAATAGTTTAATTTACAATGTTAAAAACAGTTGTGCTGTTTAATATTTTTTGCGGAAAATCTTTTTTTTGAAATACGTATTTTTTTTGTAACTCTGCAAGTATAATTTTGTCACTGATTCATTTAATCCATTTAGTGCTTAATAAAAATATTAACTTATTAAAAAAACTTACAAACCCTAAACATTTGAACAGTAGTGCGTGTATAGCTTCTTCTGTCAACATTGCAGTTTACACATGGTTCTGAATTCACAGATTTTGTTCAAATTGTGTTGAATCATGTCTGCATTTGCAGGTGAAAAGAGAACCAATGAAGCACAAAGTACAGGGCAAGTAAGCGACACTGCCACAGATACACAGGTGAGTTTGTAATTCCAACCAATCAAATAGTTTCTTACATTAAATAGTTTGGTGAAATAAATGGAAAACAGTAAATATTGAATTCATGACCATACATGTGATATAGTAACGCCTGTTTGCTGTACAAGCTTCCACTGTTGTTACAGTGGAACAAGTATGTGTATTCTGGCAGTCCAAGATAGTACAACCATACCATAAATGCTAATTATAAGTCTATTTTTTCTTCCTGCCTTAATGCTCAACCTCTCATTTTCCACCTCCTTTATTCCTGTCTGTGCTATTTGTCCACTATATTTAGTTTGTTTAGTTTGTTCAACGTGTTTCTGGTTATTCCTGTGTCGCTAATGGTCTTGATTCCTGCTGTGTGTCCCATCAGTCAGTTATGGGGCGTGCCGAGGCTGTGTGGGTGGAGCTTAATGCTGTGTTGGAGAGATGGGGCGGAGCAGCAGGGAAATTAAGCACAATCTTGAGGGAACTCAAAGAGGAGAAAAAACGCCTCTTGGACCAAGGAGAAGAGAAGAAGGTAAAGAAAAAGGTGGAGGAGGATGAAGACGAAGAAGAAGAAGATGATGATGATGATGAGGAAGAAGAAGAAGAAGAAGAGGAGGAGGAGGAGGAAGAAGAAGAAGAGGGGAAGGAGGAGGAAGGAAAGGAAGAAGAGGAAGCTGAAGCAGAGGAGAATGATGCGTCTAACAGCACGTCGACCCAAGACTCGTTACCAGAAGGCTGCCAAGTGGGAGAAAGCCGAGTATCCTGCAAGCATATTGGCTTGTCCGAGCTGCCAGTCATCACAAACCTGGAAGTCACCATACTTGAACTGCCTGGTAAGGGTCTGGAAAAGCTGAAAGAGCCAACATAAGTATATGCATCACTGAGGCACTCTATAATTTACGTTGGCCGTGTCTTGTAATAAGCACAGCCGTTCTACATTTTAACCAATGTGCTGTCTTACAGGGAATAACTTGACAAACATTCCTCCTGATGGTTTTTCTGGACTGCCAGATCTTGAAGAGCTTGACCTAAGTTTGAACAAGCTGGACGATTCCTCTTTCGGCCTAAGTCTCTTCATGGTACTGGCATTTTTTTATCCCTTCAATTATACCAGTTATATGCCCCTATAATCTCTAAAGAGCATGTACTGTACATCAAATCTAAAAATAATTCCATCCTAGTCAGGACCTTTAAGAACATGCAAATTAAAAGTTTCAAATTATAACTGCTAACTATAAGTCCAGCCAAGTCCGGAATTCTCAGTTGGAGAACTTGAAAAGAGACCAAACACACCACTCCCAAAGCAAACTCAGCAGCATGAAAATAGGAACCACAGTTTGACCAGTGGAAAATGCCACTGTCTTCTTTGGACCGTCTATGAAATGTCAGTGAAATTAGCACAAAGCGTGAATGCTCTTTGATGAGGGAAATGAGTGCAATTCTCATTTATGTGGTTCCACAAATGAGAAGTAGCTCAAGTCGGGCAGGTCTGATAGTCCGAGGCAGCAGGGTACATGTACAGTTGAGGTCAAAAGTTTACATACACCTTGCAGAATCTGTAAAATGTTAATTATTTTACTAAAACAAGAGGGATCATACAAAATGCATGTTATTTTTTATTTAGTATTTTAGTATAATGCATGTTTTTTGTGTGTGTGTGTATTTGAACCCTTTCCAGCAATGACTGTATAATTTTGAGATCCATCTATTTACACTGAGGACAATTAAGGGACTCATATGCAGCTATTACAGAAGGTTTAAACAGTCACTGATGCTCCAGAAGAAAATGCAATGTATTATGCGATTGAATTTAATGTAGGGTAAATGTAACTTATTTTGTCTTCTGGGAAACATGTAAGTATCTTCTGTAGCTTCTGAAGGGCAGTAATAAATGAAACAAATATGATATTTAGGCAAAATAAGAAAAATGTACACATCTTCATTCTGTTCAAAAGTTTACACCCCCAGCTCTTAATGCATCGTGTTTCCTTCTGGAGCAATAGTGAGTGTTTGAATCTTCTGTAATAGTTGCATATAAGTCCCTCAGTTGTCCTCAGTGTGAAAAGATGGATCTCAAAATCATACAGTCATTGTTGGAAAGGGTTCAAATAGACAGAAATGCTGAAAGACCACATAATCTGTGGGACCTGAAGGATTTTTCTGAAAAACAACAGGCAGTTTAACTGTTCAGGACAAACAAGGGACTCATGGACAACTATCACAAAACAAACAAACAAACAAACAAAATAAAACAAAACAAACAAACAAAAAAAACACCTGAACACATTCAGGTATTATATCACAGTATTAAGAATGAAGGGAATGTAAACTTTTAAACAGGGTCATTTTTATAAATTCAACTATTATTATTTATTTTTTTTTTTGTGGACTATAAGTAATTGTCTTTTATGTGAAATATCTTATTCAGGTCAGTACTAAATAAAAAATAACATGCATTTTGTATGATGCCTCTTGTTTTGGTAAAATAATTAACATTTTGCAGATTCTGCAAAGTGTATGGAAACTTTTTTACATGTTCTAACATTAAAATAACTAGACAAACATGTTCAGTTGAGGCTTTTCATTTGGTGGTAGGCACAGTGGAAACATTTCTGTGTTAACATTCAGGCTCATAATTCACTAGGCCCAAAACAGACAAAGTCGCAAGTTTTTTCTGCTCTTTTAACAGAATCTGACAAAGCTGAAGATTCTGAAACTTGACGGAAATGAACTTACAGCAGTCCCTGACTTGCCGTCTTCTTTGGAGGATCTAAAGATAAACAACAATAAAATAAACCAGCTGGCTTCACACAGCTTCAAAGGTTTGTATTGTTTTCATGCCAGCTGCACAAACATGAGTTTATTCAAGGCTTTGGTATGTAATTCCAAAGTTCTTTAATCATTTTTTCCTCATTAAAAAGAATTTCAGAGTAGTACTTTTGAAAAAGATGTTTGAAATGACATTTACAGGAGATATAATATACAGTAGTCTCATATCAGTAGTTTAATAAAAGCTCTTTTATTACAAGTCGCTTCGTGGGGGTTGACATGTTGAGATCACATGACCAGCCGAATATTACTGGTTTTAACTTGCTGGACATTTTTGGTCACAAGACACATCTAAAGGCTAGAATATAATGCTTATTTTTTACCTGATTTACAGTATGGACAAGTTGACACTAGTTGGTATAATGCCTGTTGTTTTAAAATCTGACCCTAGACCACAAAACAAGTTAGAAGGGTAATTTTTTTTAAATTGAGATTTATACACTATTTGAAAGCCGAATATATAAGCTTACCTTTGATGTATTGTTTGTTAGAATAGGACAATATTTAGTCGAGATACAACTCTGAAAATCTGGAATCTGAGGGTGCAAAAAAATCTAAATGTTGAGGAAATCACCTTTAAAGTTGTCCAAATTCTTAGCAATGCATATTACTAATCAAAAATTAAGTTTTGACATATTTATGGTAGGAAATGTACAAAATATCTTCATGACACATGATCTTTACGTAATATCCTAATTTTTTGTTTTGTTACATCCACACCACTAGGTGTCAGGATAAGTCTAAAATAGATCAAAATAAATAGAAATTGCTTAAACTGAAGTAACTAATAACACTTTTTGTTTTCTGCAGGCATGACTAACCTAAAAGTCTTAGAGCTGACAGGAAACATCCTCTATGAGAGCAGCATTGCACCCTGGGCTTTCAAACCTCTGAAGGCACTCAAGGTTTTACGACTGGATAAAAACAGATTCAGTGTTATCCCAGCCGGCTTGCCCCCATCTATAGAGGTCAGTTCTGTAACCCGGCCAATGTTCCAGTCACTTGCTTCCCTGTATAGGTTTATGGTATTTATATTTTGATATGTCTTGGTGTATTTGCAGGAGCTGAGGTTGCAGGAAAATCAAATAGTGGAGGTCCAGGACAGGCTTTTGGATAAATGTACTCATCTAAAGGTGTTAGATCTCAGTCGGAACCTCCTAAAAGAGAACAGCATCTACCCTGAGGCCATGAACAAACTGCCGTGAGTCTCACATGCACTTTTTGTACATTATATCTATAAAATGTATTATATTACTATATCAGTACACTTTATAGATAAGCTTATTGCTTCTGGAATGGTATTCTGCTTCAACACATTTTTATTTTGTTATAAATTTAAACAAATATATATATATAATATATATATTAATATATCTAAATTATATATATACACTGCCATTCAAAAGTTAATATTTTAATGGAATAATTAAATTAATATTTAATTATTCTTAATATTTAATATTTTTTTAATTATTCTTAATATTTTTTTGGAATTCTTTGATGAATAAAAGGTTAAAAAGAACAGATTTTGTTCAAAATAGAAATCTTTTTGAATGGTAGTGTATATTGTTAAAAAAAATGTTCTTTTTAATGTTTTATTAATCAAAGAATCCTGAAAAAAGTATCACAGGTTCCAAAAAAAAAAATTAGCAGCACAACAGTCTCCAACATTTATAATAAAAGTAATAAATCGGCATATTAGAAAGTCCCTTGGTACATTTCCCCTATTAGCCACTAGATGGTGCACAAAAGACATGTTGAGAGCAGTCTAACCCACCCTTTTGCTAAATGCGCTGTGGCACAACACAATTCCAGGAACCTGTGTGTTCGTCATCATCAGAATCAGTTGAAGGAGGGTGATCATTTATTCTGGACTTGCTGTCAGCCTGCATCTGCCTCATAGTTTCGATTCTACCGGAGTAGATGTGCTTCTCCAAGGTCTCACATCACTCATCCTCAGGAGCGTGTTATACGGGAGGCAGAAGCGACAGAGAGCCCACTCATCACTCACTTTGCCCTTTACCCTGTCAAACACACTGAGCGATGGGGCGAAGTTAGAAAAACAAGCCTGAGAACACATACCATATCTCAGCTGTTTGGAAATCCAGACTTAATTTCATGAGTAATAAAGAATTTATCTAGGGTCGTATATAGAGAATTACCAGGGTCTATTTTGTAATTAGGAATACGCTCACTCATGGATAACAGTTTGCACTTGTATTGCGGCGAATGCAGATGTTTGGCTGGCCGCTGATCAGCCAAATGGAGCGGTTTACAGCACTGGTTATGGCTTGGCTGTGCAATGGTGCATGTGTGGGGTATGATTCATACAGGGGTGACCGTGATGCTGAAGCATTCCTGCAGAGAGACATTTTGTGGATTTCATTTTGTAGAGCTGCCAAACTACAGATATGTGGTTAGCACATAAAAACATCCGTAGTTCTACTCAAAGCTAAAAAATAAACAGAAAAGATGCACTAATCAGAAACGAACAGTAATCAGTAGTTTATTCCATAAAGGAGACATCCAAAGTTCATCCAAAAATTAAAATCCAGTCATTTACTGAAGACCTGAAGAAGATACGTATTTTAACAATGCACTGGTCGTGATTTAGCATTCAATTACATTGAATGTGAAATAGAGCTTTCTAAAAGGACAAAAGCACCACAGCATTAACATTGAAACAACCTGCGTGATTAAACTTAAATATTCTGATGTCATACAATAGCTTTACGTGAGAAACAGACCAAAGTGAATTAAAATGAGAGCTTCCATTACAGCTTTTCACTGCATCATAAGCTTTTTGTCTTTTCCACCCCCACCATACCCTCTCTCACACTGACTCTCGTTCCGTCAGCAAATCATACTAATACATTATTCATCTTTAACATCTTTTACCCATTTCCTTTTCTTGCAGTTGCAAATCTTTTTGAAACGGTGCCATTCAAAGCTGGTTTGCAGGAATTCCTAATTCTCTTTCTTTCTCTCATCAGCATTTGCATTACCAGAAAAGCGGACATTACTGTATCACTGGAACAGTTTCCATGGCTGTTGCACTGTTTACTTCCCAGCTGCCTTTTTAAGCTAACCTGTAATTAGCCGCAGTGAGTGTAAGTGAGCTTTGATCAGCCATCAGCTCAACTTTAGAGGCACTTTATTTTAAAAATAATGTCACATTGTCACCAAATTGCTGCTGTTAATTGTTACTATAGATGCGTGTGTGCACGCATTCACGTGTGTGATCCTGTGATCTACCCAAACACTGCAGCACCATGCTATTATCTTGGCTCAAATCTGTGAACCTCCCCGAGTTAAGGCAAGACTTTTACTGTCTGCTTTAATTTCTTCACCCTTTATGAGTGCCTGTCAGCCCAAATAATGTCCATATCGGCACCATGGACCCACTGTAATTCCCAGCTCCCATCAACTCCTTGTCAACACTCCATTTCTCAGACTTTCACTCATCTAGCAGCCCATATACATACATACAAAAAGACAATATTTTCTTGAATCTTATGTGAATCAGTCTTATGTGATCAGTCACATGACATTTCCAGCGGAAACGATTGGCTCTAAAAAACATCTGTTGGCCAGAGATGGCAAATTGCGTACTTCTGTGGGGTCATGTGCAAGAACCACTGTTGAAATGATTGGAATGCTAACGGCTGACTATTACAGACCCTCAGCATATAAACAAAGGCACTGCCTGTTAATAAAACCTCTTTTCCTTTTCTCTCTGTATTTGTTTCTGCATTTACACTTATGCTTTAGCTTCTGTTCGGTGCCTTTATGACCTTGTTGCACCTTGAAAGTTTTGCTTGCAAGGACTTTCAATGGAGTGAGGTCTCTAAGGTTTAATTAAAGATATCTTAAAGGTGCACTAAGTGATTTTTGCCTTGCCCATATTTTGATATCTCCACCCTAGGGTGACCATACGTCTTCTTTTCCCCGGACATTTTCTCTTTTTGGACCTAAAAAAATGCGTTCGGCCAGGATTTCTAAATCGCCCAAAATTTGCTTTCTACAGTCGCCATTCATTGTGCGCGTTTTTCTATTAAAGCCCTACACGGGACTGTTTTCTTGATCCCACTCCCACTGAATTTCGGGCCATTACCACCTGCCCACGCAATCATTCTAATGAGTATTTAAATCTCGTTTGAATGAGCAGCTGTTCACTTTCACTTTCAATTTCGCGATCATACTCACTCTGTATAAAGGGAGCACATCTTACAAGATCAGATATGAACACATTATCTGCTGAGCATCAATCCTCCAGCATGATTTGTCAGTCATCTCTCCTCTTGCCTTGACCCATGATCAGTTAATTCTGATTCCTGCAGCTTGTGTTGGATGCAGGGTTGCCAAATCCGCATTTTTTTGCATGATTTTAACCTGTTGTGAAGGGTTGATTTTTTTTTTGTTTGAAATGTTAGATACATTACAGTTGACTGAAATGCTTGTATTGAAACATTTTGCATTCTACCTGTGATAAAACTGTGCAAGATGTTAAGTTTTGTGATGGCCACTGGTAGAAAGCCATTCAGCGGTGTTTATGATCAATCTGCACAAGGGTGACTGTAAAATAAATATTTTAGGTATGGAAATGAAATGTTTTGAGTTTTGATATCGGATATGGTCATTGCGCTACTTTGGGAGCTTTTTTAACCCGTCTCAACCCTCTCCCCCACGCATCTGGCCCCCACTGTCCTCTTTTTTGCAAAATAAATTATGGCCAAGCTATAAGTACACAACCCTGGCATAACGACGATCGGAGAAACAAGCGAAAATGACACACAAGCATATTCAAACAAAAGCCAACACAGATAAGGTGTGTGAAACAATACAAAATCAACATTACTTACCAATCAAAAAGAAACAACGCAACTTCTCCGTCCGATTCGAGCCCTTCCCACTCCTTGACTTCTTCACCGCTGGAACCTGCTCTGATATTTATGTGGGTCCTACCTCTTGCCTGATCGTAAGCCTTCTTTTTAATATTTTTCTCTTTTTTATCTGCCATCTCTCTGTATCTATAGTCGATCTGCTAATATCCATCCTTTGCACTCAAATTGAGCGCTCTCTTCTCTCTATCATTACAAGACACACCCCTTTACTGCTACAACAGGCTACAACTGTGTTTTGGAACTTGTTTTCCAAAAATTGCTTAGTGCACCTTTAATTTATGTTTTGAAAGACCAGAATTTTTATTTTTGCTTGAACTGACTGATTATACATTTTATATGTATATTAATGTCTTCATCTCTTTGCGCTCTGTCCTTCTTTTTTAAAGAAGTGCCAGGGCTATAAAATCTAATTACAATTTTCTGTTTCAATGAACAACCGGTTTATTTCTCTTAGAGGAGCATTTCTAGCAGAAGAACTTAGGGCTTAAAGTTGTCCGTTGTCACGACGTATTTCCGTCAGTTAGAAAAAATGAGGGGAAAAGAAACATGTAGCGCAATTTCAGCGTAGATCATTCTCGGAGGTTCCACACTTAACAAGAAGTTAATATTAAGTGACTTACATTGTCTGACTATAACACTACTGCCTGATTTTACTCTATTTCATAGACGAAAATAGTTCTAAATAAAGTAACTTGTGAGCCACTGCGCATCTCTAAAACCAAACACAGCAGTGTTTCATTCGTGGAAGAATTCGTTTTTGAACGAATCTAATGAGTCAGTGATTCATGATTACCCATTCATAAAGACAGTCACTTGCTTCATTGTTGAATGAATCAGCCGTTCAAACGAATCAGTTGAATGAATGATTCAGAGATAAAATCAGTGACTTAACCTCCATCTGCTGGCTTATTTAGTTTAATTTTTAACGTATAATTTCAGTTATTTAAATAATTTAATATTTATATATTCAAAATTTTGTATTTAAAGCATTAATCTCAACATGAATTTATGAATTTAATTGCACTCATGCCACCTCTGAGCCTCATTAAATGTCATAAAATATACCTACAAGCCACTTTTGTGTTCTTCTGTGCCACCTCTGTGGTACAAATGAATTTTTTATTAATACTGATTTCATACGATTTGTCTTATTCTACTTCTTATTATATTGTTTTAAATAGAGATATTAAAAAGCTTATAAACATACATTTTTGAATTTGATGTAGATGATGACTTTGGCTACTTTTATTAAAATTAGAAAAACGCCCCTGTAAATCATTTTAAGGATTCAGAAATCCCCTTTGTGTTACTAAGACTAATTTTTGATCAGAAGGTGCTCCTAATTTTTTTTTTTAATTAGGAGGCCAGGCACTCTTAATTACAAGAAGGAAAAACTGTTCTTAAACTGGGTGTGTGACAGGTATGGCTGTGGAATGGAGTTTGGCCGAGGAAAAATTTTCAGTCAAAAAGATTTTTTTTGCTTTAAACCCTGAGAACTGCTAATAAGACTTAGAAGTTTCTTAAAAAGTGATGTTACATCTGCAACGTGCAGTCAAATGTCATGAGAATCTGTGCAGCTTTGGGTTGAAGGACCGTGGTGCTCTGTGTGTTCATATGCCGGTGTGTTTATATAGGTGCACAAATTTTTGTACAGTATGTGAGCATTGACGCCACAGGCCCCCTGTCATCTGGAGGGTTGTTTTGGTGTTCTTGGGGTGAGGAACAGGGTGTGCTGGGAGAGGGCCCCTCTGCAGGCCAATGACCTGAGACAGAGGATTTTGATAGATGTGAGGACAGTGTTGATGCGCTAGCTGGACTGAGTTTACGGGAATAAGGCAAGGGGGTGAAACAGAGGACACACACTGCTTGTTTTCTCACACAGGGAGACAAAAACGCAAGTTAGTGCAGTTTCACCAAGAAGTTCACATTCTCATTTTCATAATGAGTTACATAAAGTGTCTTTGCCTTAGGAGACAACCAAGAACCAGCTTGTGCAGATATGAAGAGACGCATGCACATACAAGTAAATGCTGATCACTTTTTTAAAGTGTGAAAAAAATACTTAAAACCTGTCCTCTGAATATTGTCAGGAAAAGAGCATGAATTGTGGAGCCACAGCTGGAGATGGTTATGCCATTGCTCGCTCTTGCTAGTTCAAATCATAGTGCCCTGAATGAAGGGGCTGAGTTTAGCTGTGCCTGGGTCTCCCGCATGCATGAAATAACATGAGATCCAATGAAATGCGCCTCGTCGTGACAGTGGTCTTCCTGTCCTGCGTGCCAGGTTATGTAAGGGCAGTTGTGCAACGCTGGCATCGGTGTGCCTGTGGACATGTGGTGGCAGCCGTGCTCTCTGCTTTTCATTACGGGAGAGCTCCCTGAGGATGCCCACCATTATTGGCTTGTCGGTGGGGGTAATCTGTGTGGGAACAATGTCAGTATGTAAATCTGACTCAGACATCAGAAGCCAATAATGATGAAGCTGCTTTATTGTGTTCTCGAATTATGTAATTTTTTATTTATTTGTTTTTACCAACTCTCTATTTTATGGCCAAGTATAAATCTCATCAAGTTAGCGTTTTTAAGCATTTTACATTTATTCTAAAACAGGGATGGAACGATAACTGGTTTAGTGATAAATCATGATAAAATTCCCCATGGTTAGTATTACGGTTTCATATTATAATTATTATTAAAACCGTATTCATTTACCGCGATTTGAACAACCCAGGGTAAATAAATACTATCCAACATAAAGCAGAGTTTAAATAATGACCTCATTTGCGCACAGCACGCAGAGTAGTTTCGTTTAGTATGAAAGCATGGCGGAATGGAAATCTAAGTCTCTGTAAATCTGCTTTATGACACTAGGTGGCGCTTATGGAAACGCGGAATTACAGCTGTTTCCCGTGAATTCCGTGGACAAACCAGCGCTGCGATTTGGAACACTAGTTTATTAGGTATTACGTGGAGCGAAGATGAAAACAACATGCCATCAAATCCTTTCTGAAGACAGTCAGAACCTTCAGAGGAACATTCATTTAATTAGTTCATTCATAAATTCATTTGTATACTTCCCTCAGCACCCTTTTAACACCTTTTGTCTGGCCAGAAAACAAAACAAAATAGTATTTGCATACTCTGCTGTAAATTTTGACCGGTTGATGAAAAACAAGCTTATGTGGATTCTACATATTAAAACAATTCAGATAAGGTATGTAGAATTATTTATGGAGCAGATAAATTACATATAATCGCTTATTAATCAGTTATCATTTTGACTTAACTCTTTTCTTTATGTAAAGACTGAAATGTGAGGTTTACCATTTTATGAAACCTTTTCAAAGCTTCATTTTGAAAATGTTATTAGATAAACTGTTGTCAGTCATGTTATCATTTAAAATCCAGACATCACTGGCAATGTTGTTGGCAAACAAAAAGTCATTTTATTTGTTTTTTGTTGATTTTAAACATAAAACTTGGTGAAACGATTTATGTGTCAGTACTTTTGAATATTTCCAGCACATTTTAACAACACCTTGATAATACTGATAACTGTGATCATTTTGGTCACTATAATCGTGATAAGAAATTTTCATACTGTTACATCCCTATTCCAAAATAATAACTCAAGGAAGTAACAATTTAAACAGTATATTTTATTTGTTAACTTATGTTCAGGTGTTCTTTTTAATAGTTAAATTTGAACTGTTTTTGAATATTTTTGGGTCATCAGTCTTCAAAGCTGTGTAAATGCTGGTCACAGACACAGAGATTTACTTTAAATTTCACCAAGCTGATTACTCACTAAAAATTCCCACAGATCATGTTTTCATTGCATTTAAAGTCTTATTTTGATGTGACAAAGTGGTTATATCTAAGTGTGTTTACTTATAAAGTTGTTTACTTCCTTTTCTAAATTAGTCTTCTCATTAACTCTAGGGCTGCCCTCGACTAAAGATTTTTCTGGTCGACTAGTAGTCGTTCATTTTAAGCATTAGTCGACTATTAGTCACACGTTTATTAATAAACCATATAAATCATAATAATGCGCCTTTAATTGCCTACATAGCCTAATAAGCGCTCAAGCGCATGCAAAAAAAAAAGCTTGCCACAGTGCACCGGCAGATATAATAATTATGATTATTATGAAAAACACCAAGGAGACTACATTAATGTTTTAATAATTTATTGATAAACTAGTGCGTTTGGCTTAAGAGATGAAGTCGGCGAGGCAGACTCGCCATCTCCATAGTAGTGGATGCATGTTTCATATGGATTACATAATCCAAGAATATTTGTTTTCCATTTGAATTTGATTTATTTGAAAGTAGACATTTCTATAGGCTAGATATATTTTTCAAGTCAGTAAGGCAAGTATAGACAGAGTTTCAAAGTTTCGTGCTCAAGTTCACAGAGACTGAGACGCCAGAAAGCGCATCCTGTTTGCTTTCATTATTTTACAAAAGCGCAGTGTTTCGTTGTTATTGTGAGTGCACACAAATAAACATAGAGTCTTTACAGAGTCGATAGATTTATTACTCTTATCTGTGTGACCAAAAATGATGGAGTATTTTAAGAGCAAGTGACTGCACCGGCGCCTCCATCTATCATGCAGTCAGCGCGCTACTGTTCAGCTTCCACACTCTGCACAGACACTTGAATAGTGCACATTTTTCTAGGTTAACATTAAATTGAGTGGCCACGTAAAGTTGCTACTACTTACATCTTTCAGATGAAAAGCCAAATTTGAGGTCGATGAATGATAAGTGAGCATTTGGATGTTCTACCCGATGTACTATATTACCACATAGTCCAGCTGTTAATGATCTGTCCGTCACGGACTGCGTAAATTCACCACTTCCTGTGGAATTTTTCAAATCTGCGACTAATAAAATTTTGGTCGACCAAGCCTCTTCTCATTGACTAATGTTTAGTGACTATCAGGAGGCAGCCCTTATTAACTCCATTATATTGTTCATTCAGACTG
Source organism: Cirrhinus mrigala (assembly GCA_036247105.1). Classification (NCBI taxonomy): domain Eukaryota; kingdom Metazoa; phylum Chordata; class Actinopteri; order Cypriniformes; family Cyprinidae; genus Cirrhinus; species Cirrhinus mrigala. The sequence continues at coordinate 18,438,695 of CM070029.1, forward strand.
ATTTGCGAATGCGGAACGCGCATGAACATGAGGCGGGATTTATCACATGAACTAATCACAGCCAAACATAACCAGTCATATCCAATCATATCGCACATTTTTTTCCTGTGTATAAAAGTGTGGGTACGTGTATCTTTTTGGCTGTAAATGATTGCGTTGGCTTTCTTGTCATAGTGGTGCATTGCACACATGCATAATAAAACATTTATGGATTTATTTAACAACCCAAATGTTGATGAAAATCTCTTAAAGAGAGGGAAAAATTCCCTCTATTTATTAGCATTAACACTTCCAACATTTCCAAAAAGAAGGAACGTCATGCACCTACTTATTTGTTTTTTAAGGGTCACCGGTGGCAGTCTTCACCCACTTTGTGGCCCTAGGCAAGACGGATCAAATTTGTACATTTTCCAAATTTCTGACACAGCGTTTTAGACTAACACCTTTGCCTAAATGAATTATACAACTTCATAAATTAGTAAATAAGTTTGCGGGGGTTGCATTCAAAATGCACTTGTCTCAAAAAACAGTTTGACAGTTTGTGATAAATAATGAATCTGACACTCTTCAAAGCAGTTTTTCTTAGTATTCAGATGCTTTCTAAAATATACATTGAGGTGATACCAATAATTGATTTATTTTATTTAAAACTAGAGCTAAACATAATGGCTCAGGCTCTTTTATGAAACTCTGTCAGCGACATTCGCCAGATTGATATTCAGTCTGCAACATCTGAAGTCTCATCTCTCATCTCAAGGTCAGTATCAGAGCATGTTGGGTGAAAGAAATCCACATGGAGGTCACTGTAGCTTTTGATGTAATAATAACAGTCATTGCTATACGAGACCCTTATTCCTCCTCAGCGCACTGGTGGACTGGGCAGCCGTCAGTGTTACGGAGGCAGAGGAAATGTGCTCCTGACTCCTGCTGAGACGAACATTGTAAACTTACACCAGCTGCCTCCTCCAGAACCCTCTTGGAAAACACAAAAGTCTCTCTTACACTAGCATGACTTTTAGGACATTCTCTCACTCGCTCAAAATCTTCCACCCCCAAACCCCCCTTGTGCTTTCACAGAACACACACAAATACACTTAACCGAAGTTGACGCACAGGCTTTTTTGGCTCTAGCTGTCTTGTGCTGGGTTAATGACCTGCCATGGGGCCCGTTCTCCATGCAAACACTGCAGAAAACTTCACAAGCTCCCACGCCACTTGAGAGAAACCCACTACATGTGATGCAACCAATGTATACTAACCATCAAAAATGCTCTACCATGGTTTACACAAATACAAGTTGTAAAGACACGCTTAGGCAAGCGTGAATTCCCATGGTCCATGCTGGTACAGACTGGTTAGAATAAGTGTGTCTGGTAACGTTTACTTTTTAAAATCCATTCGCCAAAAAGATTTCTCTACTGATATTGTCACTGCATAATATTCTGAATTATGAAGTTGTTAAAAGTATATTAATTCACAAAAGGTTTACATTACTTACAGTAGCACAGGCTGTGGTATCAAGAATTGAAATCTTTTCATAGAAATCTAACATTTTGGTATTGTAATAACCTAATTTCCAGCAAAAATAATTATGTTGTAATGTTATTATGAAATAAAATGACTTATTACTCATATTGTGATGTAAGAGTTTGGTTATATTGCCCACCCCTGTCTGTCTGTCTGTTTTCTCAGGAAGCTGGAAACTCTTGACCTGTCCTATAACCAGATGGCAGTGGTGCCCTCAGATCTGCCCAAGGGTTTGCGCCAACTCTCCCTGCAGCACAATCACATTCACTCCATTCCTCAGTACTCATTGAGTCACCTCCGCCCAGGCTTACAGATCCTCCATCTCTCCCACAACCTGTTAGAGGAGTACGGTGTGCTGGGGAAGTCATTTCGTGGTGTTTATCAATCTCTGGTTGAGTTACACTTGGACAACAACAGGTTTGAGAGGGTGCCACACAATATGCGCCATTTCAAGAACCTCAAGCTACTGCGTCTAGACCACAATCGTATAAGGTATGTACATTTAAGTTCTGTTCCTTAACACCATGGTAGATATCAAAATGATAAACAGTTTGTCCTGATCAAGTAAGAATGGGATGTTTTAAAGGTGACATATCATGAAAATGACTTTTTTCATATTTAAGTGCTATAATCAGTTCCCCGGTGTATCTGCCAACCCAGATAACATGAAAAAGAACAACCCAGTAAATTTTTTTGATGAGCCTTTCTCTGCAAGCTTGTAAAAAAACGAGCCGCTGAAATAGAAAGGGGATCTTATTATAATAATACCCGCCCTAAATCTGCACGTTTCCACCCACGGTGCCAATGTTCTGTTTTCGCAAGCGACAACGGTGTACCAGTTGTAACGCCGTGGCGAAAGTTCAAGCAAAGCATGCTAAGTGTTCTGTTGTTGGCCGCACAGACAAGCACAGAACACTATTTAGAGTCTCAGCCTTAGAGGAGACAAGAGAGCAGTGGATTTATTGATTTATTTATTGTATGTTAAGCTGCTGCCGCACAGATGTAATATAAACATGCAATTTCTTTCCCAGCTGTTTACCTTCACAGACATAACCGACTGTTTTTATAACTCGTGTGTGTTTTTAACATAAACTTGTGTGTATTTGACCATTTAAGCGCAACAAGACATGAAAGAATTTATGGTGCGTTCACCAAGAGTAGAATACATACAAAATCAATGCAAAGATGTAAATTCGAGGCAATGAGATGAGTTGGCACCAAGCAACGCGAATGATGCAAAACGAGTGACGTATTTGCCTCAAACACGCGATTTTCACCTCAAACACGTCTTCCGCGCAAGTTTAAAAATTTCAACCACAACGGAAAATTCACTGATGAGGCGTTCTTGTGCAAGCCAATCAGTGAAGAGCTCATTGACACGTCCGGTTGTAACAGAAAATGGAAGAGAGCATTATTGTAGTCCTAAATTTATGATATAGGTATCTGATACAGAAGACAATTAAAATCAGCTGTAGTGGTAGTTGTATTTTATTAACATGGCTATAGAGAGCTTCTATCAGAAAAAATAATAATTTTTTTAACTAATGTCAGCGTATATACAGTAGTAAAATGTAACACACACAGTAATGCAGGATTAATACTCATCCCGCATCTGGATGGTGCTGTATCTAAGTATGAGCTGTAAACGCACAGTTCTATTCTGGAAAAGGGGGCGGGGAGCAGCAGCGTATTTGCATTTAAAGAGACATGCACAAAATGCATGTTTCTGCTTCCACTCAAAATAGGCTTTTTCAAAATGATATAATAAATGATCTGTGAGGTAGTTTGGCCTGAAACTTCACAGACACATTCTGGGGACACCTGTGACTGAGATATTACAATATTGTAAAAAGGGACATAATAGGTCTTCTTTAACATACTGTGAATGTTGTTGTCACAGTGTGGACTTGGAAGAAGTACAAAGCAATGTAGAAATCCAAAATAAAGCTTAATTATAAATCAAAAGGAACACAGGAGACAACTGAAAACATCAAGTTCAACATCAACGCAGGACAAAGGAACAGAGGAAAACCCAGAGCTTATAGGGATTGAAACGTAATCAGTGGAAACAGAAACAGGTGTGGGGCTAATTAACAATCAAACTAAAGAGAACAGGAACAGAACCAAATATGGACAAACAGGAACTAAGGCTAGGGGGAAAACGTGGAAACAAAAGTCCAAAATCCTGACAGTTGTACAACATTAATCTTTAGAATAATCTTTGCATATGTTTGACTGCCTTAAAATGCCATCTAGTAAGTCAGTAGTTTTGGAACAGAACCATAGTGTTTAGCTTCTACATGCCCATGAATGCAGCCTCCATGTTTGAAACCCTCCCAGCAATCGTATCTCAGCTCCTACTTTATCCTGTTATTTCTTGAAAACCCCATTCCCTTTAGATTTTTTTGTTCCTCCTGCTCAGACTCAGCTCAGCTAATTTTCTTTGATCTTCTTTTAAACATTCTCTCATTTATTACTCACTAATTTCATCCTTTCTTTTGTGTTAGTTTGCATTTCAAAGGCGTAAAGGCTTAAGCTTGTCTGTACCCGCAGACTATAGTGCAACCACTATGGCAGATGATGCAGTGAGAGCACCAAGAATCAAGAGTGAACTACATGAACTGCACTAATTAAAATATTTGTGTGCTTGCTTTAAGGTCTGCCAGTAATTACAAGGATGCATATCTCTACTCTCTAAACTGCTCTTGAATTAGTAAGGTCTAGAAACAGTCTTTAAAATCATTAACTACACTGCAGACGTTTTCTAAATGAGCGTTTTTGTCCTGTTTTATAAATATATTAACATTCATAAAACCATGATACTTGAAGGGGAAAAGTTAAAGGGATAGTTCACCAAAAAATGAGAATTCTGTCAGTAATTGCTCACCCTCATGTTGTTCAAAATAAGATATTTTTGATGAAATCTGAGAGCTTTCAGACCCTGCATTGACAACAACGCAACTGACACGTTCAGGGCCCAGAAAGGTAGTAAGGACACAATTAAAATAGTGATTTTATGAAGCTACGAGAATAATATTTATGCGCAAAGAAAACAAAAATAATGACTTTATATAACAATTTCTTCTCTTCCGTGTCAGCCTTTGATGCCGCATGTGTTGTGGTACACATTTGGTTTTTCGATTTTTTTTAAAGTTTTAAAAAAATATTCTTTTACAAAAACATTGCAAAAGGAATGATTATGAAAATTTTATATCCCTACAATGAAAGGTGTGATAGTGAATAACATGTATGGCTTTGTGTTTTCAGCTCTGTCCCGGTGAAATCAATCTGTAAGGTCAAAAGGACTGAGGATTCTCCCCTGACAACTCTCCATTTGGAGTACAACTACATCAATGTGAATAAAATCCCTCGTACTGCTTTCTCCTGCATTCGGGATTCCAGCGGGATCATACTGGAGCCGCAGACCCATACACAGGGCTACTAAACGGCTACAGAAACATCACCCTGTCACTTCACTGCCTCCCCTCTGTGTCTCCTGTCAGTCAATCTCAGATTGAATACTGTAAACACTATGTCCATTAGATCTATTAATAGTGTGCATGCTTCCTCTTGAAATGCACATTTGGGTCAGCAACTTGTAGCATAAAATTCGTTATTTTTTTTCTTCTTGTATGTAATAAACATTCCACTTGTAAGCTAATGAAACAAGCGGGCTCAGAAATGCCTTTCACAATATTAATTCAGACTTTGGTGCATCTGTAACGATTTTATTATGTTATGATTTTTTATTTATAATTGTATTGTATTATTTTAAATCTTAATATTCTGTTGTCATATTAAAACCAAGTCATGTCTAATGCTTTAATTTGAATTCATTTATTTTAAGACTTTATTCAAATGCAAGACAGTCACCTTTACCTTCACAGGAAGTAAATGTTTTAGTAATGTTATGCTAAATGTACACAATATGTCTGTCAGACATGGAACCAAAGCTCACAGCCCAGGTAGGTGCAGCTAAAACAAAATTTGCAGTCTGAGGGGTACAGTATGTGACAGCATTTTTATTATCCATGACTTTCAGGACACACTGCAGGATTCTTGAGTGAAGCCTCACGTGAACAGCTGGAGGCGTCTGAGCAGAGATGATGTTTTGAATGGCAAGGTAATGAGATAGAACTTATGAGCTGTGATGTCTGCTGAGTTCAGGTGTGAATGACGCCCACAGCTCTGAACAGGGCCCCTCTGTGCTCATTCAGCAGCACCGCCTCTGGGTAAGAACGGGTTACTTCAATGCGATTTACATAAGTACCTCGGATTTCTCCTAACCAAGAAATCTATCAAAGCGTAAAGCGCCTCAAGATGAGTTTTTTTAAGCATCTTGCCTTTCTAAATGATTTACATCAAGCTGTGGATGCCCCCAGTGACCTTGACTGATCGTTCAAAGGCAATCTGATGGCATGACACATTTAGTTTGAAATGCATTACACTGAAGGCATTTGGGCCTTTAAAACAGACCACTCGCTGGCCATCTTGGTAATGTCTTTGGGCAGCTATTACAAATCATGAAAGAGCTGCTATAACCTACTTGAACAGTCTCCGAAAGGGGACAACGGATGCCCATTTTCCACAAGTTAGTATGATTCTTTAGGGTCTTCATGAAATGTCTGCATCATACTTTGGTTAAAATTCCTCAGTGGTCATGTTAAACACTTGATTCTTAATACTGTGTTGTTACTTGAATGATCCACAGCTGTTTTTTTGTTTAGTGATAGTTGTTTATGAGTCGCTTGTTTGTCCTGAACAGTTAAACTGCCTGCTTTTCTTCAGAAAAATCCTTCAGGTCCCACAAATTCTTTTGTTTTTCAGCATTTTTGTGTATTTGAACCCTTTCCAACAATGACTGTATTTTGAAATCCATCTTTTCACACTGAGAACAACTGAGGGACTCGTATGCAACTATTACAGAAGGTTCAAACGCTCACTGATGCTCCAGAAGGAAACACAATGCATTAAGAGCCGGGGGTGAAAACTTTTGAACAGAATGAAGATGTGTACATTTTTCTTATTTTGCCTAAATATCATATTTTTTTTCTTTTAGTACTGCCCTTCAGAAGCTACGGAAGATACTTGTACATATTTCCCAGAAGACAAAATAAGTTAAATTTACCCTAATCTTCAAATTTAAAAAGTTTTCACTCCCCAGCTCTTAATGCATCATTTTTCCCTCTGAAGCATCAGTGAGTGTTTGAACCTTCTGTAATAGTTGCATATGAGTCCCTCAGTTGTCCTCAGTGTGAAAAGATGGATCTCAAAATCATACAGTCATTGTTGGAAAGGGTTCAAATACACAAACATGCTTCAAAACCAAATAATTTGTGGGACCTGAAGGATTTTTTCTGAAGAACAGCGGGCAGTTTAACTGTTCAGGACAAACAAGGGACTCATGAACAACTATCACTAAACAAAAACGCTGTGGATCATTAAGGTAACAACATGGTATTAAGAATCAAGTGTATGTGAACTTTTGAACAGGGTAATTTTTATTATTTCAACTATTATTTTCTCTTGTGGACTATATGTGAACATATTTTGTGTGAAAGATCTTATTCAGGTCAGTACTAAATAAAAATAACATTCAGTTTGTATGATCCCTCTTATTTTGGTAAAAAAAAAAAACATTTTGCAGATTCTGCAAGGTGTACGTAAACTTATGACCACCACTTTAAGTAACTGGCTGTAAAGCACGTTTATAGACATACTATGTGCAATGTGTATCGCTGACTAAAAGATGGTTGATAAACAAAGATGATATACTCGCATCTTGTGAACAGTGACCCCATCAACATCTTGAGATCAAAAGAGCAGCTAGACATTTAATAGGGCATACAGGCAAAAAAGAAACGCTACATGATTTAAAAGATCACACATGTTGGTCTCAAATGTTTCAATGACACATGAAAGGCAGCAGGACTTCTGTGTGCTGTTTGAGGGATAATGGCTCTGAGGTTCAAATGTGCATGATTCCTGGTGATCATTTTCCTGGAGGAGAGGTTGAATAACAGCGTGAATGGTCTGTTTGCAAAACACAATGCCTGTATTTTGTATTCTTGCAGCCGCACAAGGGGAAAAAATATTATTATTGATATTGGGGCCAAACAGAAAGACATGAGCTAAGGGCCTGTGATCCTCTCCAGCACATCAAGGCCACAGAAATCCTGGTGTCCTTCCAGCTTTGTTAACAAAATGACTTCTTAGTGCTTGACGTTCTTTGTCCTGACGTTTTATTAGCAAGCATTAATGAAAAACATGCACAGTAATCAAAACAGCCTTTCGCCTTTCAGGATGCTAAAGCCTTCCTGTCTTTAAGAAAACCTGTGTAATTTGTAGCACGCTCACACACAGTCCTGCGCTTGCTGTAAAATACACTGTAGGTCAATTATTATTATTGTTCGCTTTTCAAGTCTTCTTAGGCATCTATTTATAGAGTACTCTCCTCCTCATGAACAGTCTTTATAATCTGACAGCAAGTAGACTTATGACAGAAATTTAGGGAGTCTAGTAATCCTACTTGTCTCGTACTTAGAGAACATAATTCATCTCCATTAGTCACTGCACACACACATCACACTTAATGCTTTAATTAGCAAATAATGCTTAGAAGACATTGGCCCACAAAACTCACAGAAGCACTACTTTATCAAAGTTAATATTGATTGGGCCTTGAATGTGTTAGTTGCGTTGCTGTCTATGCAGGGTCAGAAAGCTCTCGGATTTCATTAAAAATATCTTCATTTGTGTTCCGAAGATGAACGAAGGTCTTGGAATGAAATGAGGGTGAGTAATTAATGACAGAATTTTCAGTTTTGGGTGAACTGTCCCTTTAAGATCTATTTAGATGCTGCACACACGTGTGAAACATTCTTTTATCCTAATCTGACAACTTTCCAGTGCACCATCAGGATTGAAAAGATGATAAAGGTACTCCATAAAACCAAAAAAAGCTATCCTAGAGCAAAAATACATACATCTGGAGATCTTTTAAAGCCACACAATAAGCAGTACGGCTCACAATGTCTATTGTAACAAAAAGTACAACAAACTGACTCCCAGCTGAGCATGTAATCACACATTACCTCTAAGCACCACTGAGTTGGCCAGTGCAATTGGTTATCCGATCTGCACGCAGAATAACCGCGATTTGACATAATTGTGCAGTCATTTTGAAAACAGTGCACCACTGTCTAAGAAAGTGGCCACCGCAACTAACAAAATTCATGGCGCTCCTGGTCCTTCTGGGTTTTCAGATGACATCTGAGCAATTTTAGCTTGGGGGTACAAATTTAAATGAAACAAAATGTAGTTTATTCTTAAAGGAGAAGTTCATTTCAGGAATAAAAATTTCCTGATGATACTCGCCCTCATGTCATCCAAGATGTTCATGTCTGTCATTCTTCAGTCAGAAAGGAATTAAAGTTTTTGAAGAAAACATTCCAGGATTTTTCTCCATATAGTGGACTTCAATAGTGGCCAACGGGTTGAAGGTCCCAATTGCAGTTTCAATGCAGCTTCAAAGGGCTCTACATGATCCCAGTGTAGGAATAAGGGTCTTATCTATCAAAACAAAACAGTCATTTTCTAAAAAAAAATGAAAACTGATACTTTTTAACCGTAAATGCTCATTTTGCACTAGCTCTGCAATGCACTGAAAAGGTCACGCACAAAAAAACGTACCTTTTTTTCTAAAGGGCATTTGACTTTTTGTGTACGTTTGTTTTGTGTGTTGGTACTTCCGCCTACATCATGCGTGACCTTTCCAACGTGATTATGTGATGCGTGAGGTCGGGCTGGTGCAAAATGAGCATTTGCTGTTAAAAAATATATACATTTGTGTTGTTTTAAGAAAGACACTTATTCCTTGGCTGGGATCGTGTAGAGCCCTTTGAAGCTTCATTGAAACTGCAGTTTGGACCTTCAGCCTGTTGGTCACCAATGAAGCCCACTATATGGAGAAAAATCCTGGAATGTTTTCCTCAAAAACCTTAATTCTTGAGGAAAACTTTTCAGGAATTATCTCCATATAGTAGACTTCAACAGTGCCCACAAGTTTGAACTTAAGCTGCAGCTTTAAATGGCTCTAAATGATCCCAGGTGAGGAAGATTATTCCCAGGCTAGTCTTATCTAGCGAAACGATCGGTCATTTTCAAAACAAATTGACAATTTATATACTTTTTAACCTCAAATGCTCATCTTGTCTTATCTCTGCAGTGCGTATGCGTAGTCTGTGTAATCCAGGTCAATACAGTTAGGGTATGTTGAAAAACTCCCATCTCATTTTCTTCTTCAATGTCAATTTTTTTTTTTTTTTTTGTAAAGGGCGTTTGATTTTCTTTGCATGTTTACTCTGTAAACACTGGGTTGGTATTTCTGCAGCAATGTAGAATGATTTTGAAGTTGGGGAAGAAAATGAGAAGGGAGTTTTTCAACATACCCTACCTGTATTGACCTGGAAAAAACAGGGTTCACGCAGAGAATAGACAAAATGAGAGTTTGAGCTTAAAAAGTATATAAATTGTCAATTTGTTTTGAAAATGACCAATTGTTTTGCTAGATAAGACCCTCTTCCTAGTTTCACACTATCAATGCAGGAGACCATCTGTATGGTGGTATAACTGATCAAGAAATCCATTGTCGACTGGACTCACTAATTAGATGGCATGATGTGACTGGCTTAGATTCCTCCGTATGAGAACAAGACCACTGAGGATGTGTTTTTTTAACCCAGAGGAGATCAGTCTTATCCTTCATATCCTCTTTGGCCCAAAGACAAGCACTGTTCTTTCTTTATTCAGCCTCAAGCTGTTTTCACATATAAAGAGGGCTCTTCCATGGAAGGCAAGGCTGGCCTTCACACATCCTCACAGACATGCAAAAGCATCTCATACTCTCCGATTCATTTTCTGTCTGATTAGTCAGTTACTTGTATTTAGAAGAAAAACTTTTCATCAGTTGGATGAATTCCACAATTTAAAAATGTTAAGTTCAAACGCAAACTCAAAACAGATGTTGCTCGTCAATAGTTCATTAAAAAATAAACAAAGTACAAAAAAATCGTAAAAAGTTATTGCTAGATGAAACTTAGACTAAGTCATGGGGAAAAAATGAGAAATTTTGCTTTTGTGAACACATGAGGTATGAGATGAACACAATATGAGGTGGTCGGATAAACTGTTTCAGTGCTTTTTGGAAGAACGCAAAAGTTCTGATAGGAAATGGAATATGCATATAATTTTTTTCTCATCTTATATGCTTTTAATCATCATGTCCATTTAGTGGCTGTGTACTTTGTAAGATATACTATGAAGTTAACCAGAAGATATAACAATGTAAAATTTACCGTCCCTCCCATAGACACTGCATTAGAAACACCCTTGCATTAGCGTTAACTAGTGTTTTTGTAATTTGATGCAAAGGTGATATAATACAAAGTATAGTGTTACACTTATATGAAAAAAAACTTGAAGATTTATGATGCTGATGACTGTTGAAATGCATCATCACAGTCTTGTGAAAAGGGTCCATTGACAGCTAGTGGTTGAAATTGGTTCTGCAATCCAAATTCAAAATATTGTTCCTCCCACCCCCTCCTCCTCTGATTGACAGGCGATCTGACCAATCATAAAGCCGAATCCGCCATTTTGTCCGACAAACAAATCAGACACTTCGGTGGACTTAAATTTGAAAAATTGTGTATTTACGTCTTTCCGCGGTTTAAGTAAAATACGTTCTGATGTTCATTCATGTTTATTTTGTGCTTTAAGTAAATAAAAAAAGACGAATGGTCCACATGTCGATTGATTTAATAAGGCAATACAGTGGCAATGGGCGGAGTCACCAATACCAAAACACAACAGACATTCCGACACAGAACACATTTTCAAAGCAGAATAACTGGCTGTAGGATCGTTTTTCAGAGAAACAAGTATGTGCATGTTTCCTAAATATTACATACAGCATCTTTAACTTTATAAGTGTAAGAAACTCTGTCCATCTGTGTTGTCCTCTTTCTGCCCTTGTCCTGCGACAGCAGCTTCCTGTGTTTGTTTTTAGAGGAACAGGAAGGGGGCAGCGTCCCATAAACCCCCCTACTGGACAGTGAACTCAAGCAACGGGGCATTCGATTACAACGAGTGAAGAGAGAATGGAAAGAGTGAGAAACAAGAAAGCAAACAGTGTTCACGGTACAAGATTATGCACAGACATGTTCCTTACGTCACTGCATTGCATCCATCCACAGTGTAGTTTTGCTGACCAGCTTCATATAAAGTTATAGGATCACACAAAAAAAGGGGAAAGATGAAGGCGGACGAGAAAGCGGACAGTCCATCATACTAAAAGATCCGTGCATGATGGAGCAGATGGGACGGAATTTCAGCTGTCACTTAAACTATGAAAAGTATCCATACTGACATTGTAGCTCTTGTTTTAAAAATACAATTAGTGCCCTTTAGCATCAGGAGCGTGTTTTTCCCTGATCGTCTTCAGAAAATCTACCAGTTTCTGTTCTCATTCCTCTAGCTGTAGTCAGTGAGTGGGTGCTGGCAGTAGAATTAGCTAAATGCTGAAATGAATAACAGTGCAGGTTGCCAATGGTAAATAGGAAACAGACCTGAAACACAGCATCATCATGAGCTAAACTGTGCTTTCTATAGCTCAGCATTACGTGAATTAAATGAGCATATCCATAAATCATGATGAAGAAAAATAGTACTCTACATATTAGATTATGCAGCTCTCTACTGTCTAACATAAGGGTACATTTTAATGTAATCACGATGTCCCCTTTCAGTCTAACGTCCTGCCTGCAGCTTTCTCTGTGGATCTGAGTGCATCTCTTTATTGCTACACTAGACCGTTTCCTCAGAAAGTGCTATACTTATGAAGCCACAACTATGTGTATCTCCACAACCTCAAACATGGAAGTAAAATACAAGTTACACTGAGTAACAGTGTTAGAAAGCTGATCAAACTGGACAAAGTATCAAAGAGAAATAGCTGAGAAAACAGTGTTTGACCCTTTGACATTTATAAGATTATACTTTTTTTAAGGGTTCAAGCATGTAGCGCTGAAACCCTATTGTAATTGTTAGAATGGCCAAGGATCAGCAATCTTCATGTGAAACTGATCATGCAGACCAAACTATAAGTCGTAGAAACTTGAAGCTTGGAGGGATGGTAGTACTCACATCGTCTACCAAATCACTAAGGGTCGCCCCAATCAGCTACAGCTACAGCAGTCAGAAGTACGAAATCGCTCATAACTCCTTAAGGCTTCTTTGCAGGCTCAAGTGTCTTGTGTTGTTGAAATCCTTGGTTCATGCCAGACCTACTTTTGCAAACTAGTCCTAGGTTTTTCACCCGATCAGAACCAAATCAGTGCAGGAAGTTTCTCTGGAAAGTGAATATGAATAATTATCAAAAAACGTTGAAAAAACATTCTAAAGGAGCAGGGCCACCTTAACTAAAACAGCTATAACTTTTGAGATATCTTCGCCAAACGCACAATGTGTATACAAGAGATGAATCATGTGAAAAAAGTTGTGAAGCTTGGCCACTTGGTGGTTGCATTTTTCAAGGGCGTAAGCGACTGTATATTGCACAATTTTTCACACATATGCAGGTGTTTCATATTATACAACTGACCTCCTTGTTCCAAACAACTTTGCCTCTAGAACCACTGCTGTCAATCAAACCGTTAGTTAAATAATTGAGAAGATGTGAAAAACCTACTTTTGCAAACTAGTCCTAGGTTTATCGCTCAGTCTGGAAAAAAAAAAAACACTGCAGTACAATTCTCTGGACTCTCTAGGTCAATAATTATCAAAACAATGCTGAAATTTACCCTTTGGGAAGCTATAATGGGGTCGTTTAGAAAAGGGGCCTGTCCAAATATACTCCAAAGCCTATAAAGCCTAAACAAAAACTCAAAGGTGATTCTTAGGAAGCATACAAAGTTTTAGGGAGATTGGACCATAGCTGCCGCTATAACAGTCATAATCATTAAAATACATCATATTTCTATGCTAATTACCTGTATTTGGCAAAAATCTTTTTTTTAAATCTTTTTTTTAAATCTTTGATATATATATATATATATATATATATATATATATATATATTACATTTTCCCTTCATCAGCTTGTTAAAAGACTTTTGCTCTCAACTTCAAAGACTTGAAGTTGACAAGCAAAACTGATATTAACACCTAATGATTCATTTAATTTTGGATGAATTTCAGACACCTTTGGGTGTTACATTCCTCAAAGTTAAACCTGTCTAAATAATAATTATCTGTGCCCACAAAACATGCTCTTGATCTATAACAATTTTACTACAGATTAAGACAAGCTCCAGTGATTATTGTGATTATTATTAAAATGATCAAATTAAAACGGTTTTGTTAATTGTACAACTGTACAATGGTTAAAATAGCACAAACAGAAGCCTAGGCTATTATATTTTGCTAACTGATATACAACATATTTTCGTCATTTTCATTTGGTAAAGTTTCCCATTTCAAATAAAATTGAAGTGAAAAGTACCTGAAAGTACAAATATAGCAACATTAATTTATTGTAATTACAATAACTAGCTTATGTTTTTTGGAAATTTGACAGTCACCATGGTGACATTTTTGTCAGGGCGTCAAAGCGGGAATTTGATATCCATTTTCTGACAAACAGCTTCATTTGCTTGACTGCACTTTAAAATGTGTAGAAACTCATTAAATCACGGAACTTCAACCCTGTCAGAAATCGTTTTATTAATGTGTTGTGCAATAAGACACACTGTGAGTGCGCATCACTGTATGAGAGCGGCCGGTTGGTTGAAGTTGTGCACTGGAACCCACTGTTCAACCCACCCAAACCCGCGCGTCTGTGTGCGCCCATTTCCTCCGCGTGTAAACCAGTCCAGCTCTCCGCCTCACTGACAGATACAGGCTAGATGAGTTAGTTAAGGTAGTTAAAACTAGGAGACCAAGTCACGCCGAAGAGAACACACGCTTTAAAGCACAAATAACAAACAGTGAAGGTAAATACGGTCGCGGGAGCTCAGTGTGGAAATATTGCAGCCCAAATTAAGGTAAGTGGTTTTGAAATTATTATTTTGCGGGGGGTTTTTGCACGTATATTTTTTTTATTCATTCATTTTCTAGCTACTTACCCATTTTTGATAGTTTGCATACTGAACCTCATATATATATATATATATATATATATATATATATATATATATATATATATATATATATATATATATATATATATATATATATATATAAAGTTTCTGCTTAAGCTTTAGTGAGCATTAAACTCATGAAACCAAAGCCTTGTGAAACCTTCTCAGTTTAGATGTATGCATGTGCAAACTTGTTGCTCTGTTTATTCAGATTCACAGAGGAAAGAGTTGTGCAGATATTGGTGTGCTAAATGATGTGTTTGGGTGGTTAAAGAGTTAAGTTTAAATCCGCGAAAGAGTTTTAGTTTATGTAGAAATACACAAAATGGCAAGAAACAAGTAAAACTTTAAAGGAAAAAAAATAAACAATTTATGAAATAGTGTACTTACATGGACCTATATATTCAGATAGATAAATAGACAGACATATAGATAGATAGATAGATAGATAGATAGATAGATAGATAGATAGATAGATAGATAGATGCTGAAAATGTTAGAATTTTTTATGACAAAAAAATAACTTCTGTTTGATTACATTGAAGGTAGGTAGAAGAATATTAAACAGCAAGAAATTAGAATTGCCACTAAAAGAATCAAACTGATAAGCAGACAGGATAAGAAAAATACAAAGCAACATCGTCTAATTCTCATATCCATTAAACTACCACATTAAAAATAAATTGGTCCATGATGCTCCTATAAAAATCCTGTCCTTTTCTGTCAGATTTATAATAATGTTTTATGATTTATTAACAGTAAGTTTGATTTGATTTTTTTTTTTTTTTTTTTTAATTCAAAGCACAAATTTTAGGGCATCCTTTTCATTTCCCCTCACTATCACAGACTTGTCTACATGTAAAATTGTGGAAATGGGCAGTATCTTTAAAAATATATATATATACTGTTTCATACTCAATATAACTTTTTAACAACTAGCTCTGTTGATCAGGTCTGCCTGCACTCTTTGTTGTGCCAGTTGCCACATTCACGCAGAGCAGTAATATACATTGCCAGGCAGAAGTTTTTTAGGGACTGAAGTTAACAAATTACAGTCAAGCCGGCAGTTAATTCCTGCCAAGTGTGCACAGAGCCCAGAACCACCCAATGGTTTGTCAGGAGAGAAAGTGAGAGAGAGAAAAGTAAGTAGCCTATACATGTGTGCATGCAACAGACAAACACCTAGTAGCAATATAGATGACTGACTTTATTTGTGAGAAGACATCATTGGAAATCTTCATATATTTGATTGGTGATGTCAGACTTTTATTAGCTGTTTAACATTGAAAACAAGTGTGTCATTAGACTCCGAATCAGACCACATTTAATGTGTCAAAGCTGTTGTTTTGAAAGAAATTCTTCTTTCTAATTAATGTGACAAACCACAGATTCACTTAGGTCATGTGAGTTTACTGGCTCTCACGGTTAATGCAGCAAACCAAACAACTTCCTCCTCCCAACTTTGGTATGTTATAATTTAATGCCATAATTTAACTCTCAACATTCAGCTTCTTAAGGTCAAGCCATTTTTGATTAACAATCACACTTGAACATTTAGAAAAAAATATTTAGTTGTTTTGTTTTCTTCTAAAGTAGTGTTTCCTAGAATTTTTGTCTTATCCCCACAGCTCCAGAAATACTGTGGGTAAATAGCAGACTCGCTTATGCTGCGTTCCATTTACCTCAGAAGTCGGATGTCGGGGCTGGGAATGACGTCACAGCCGAGTTGACCGCATTCCAGTGCACAAGTCAGAAAACCAAGACGGACACTTCAGTTGTTAGCAATACCAGCTGATAAAAACTCATAAAAAACAGTATTGTTCATAAATAATGCTGAAGTGTCATGTCCACAGACAGAAGATGGATAGTGTGTACTGTGTGAGATTATTGGGACTTAGACAAATAGAAGTGTCCAAGTCTACTGTTTCACTTAAAGTTAATGCACTGAGAAGCCATTTTGAATTCCAAAAGTCAGGGTTTAGTTTCTGAGTTCCTATACTGGGAACTCAGTATTTCCTTCTTTTGAGTACAAATGGAACGCACCATTATTCTACCAATTCTGTATACCAACGCACCACATATTCTGCTGTAAGTGTTCTCATTTGTAGACCTTAAATGCATTACGCACATTATGTGTTCATTCCATAAAAAGGAAAAAAAATGATGATTGACCTCAGTTAGCACTTTACAGTATTGTTCCTCATGTACAAACTATGTACTTATTGTAGTAATTACAATAACTAGGTAACAACTATGAACTAACCCTAAACCTACCCTTCCCTATGTAGTTACCCTATTGCTATCGCTGCAACGTCCACCGTTGGGGGAACGGTGCCTTGCTCAAGGGACTCACCTCAGTCGTGGTATTGAGGGTGGAGAGAGGGTTCTTCCACCTTCAATCCCTGCCAGACCTGGGACTCGAACCCGCAACCCTTCGATTACAAGCCCAACTCCCTAACCATTAGGCCCCCCAAAGCCTTAGCAGAGGATGGTTAGATGGTTAGATAGGATGGTTGGATGGTTAGATGGTTAGATATATACACTGTAAGTACATGTACTGTAAAATTAATAAAGTATTTTAATGAAGCAGTGTCACATTTAACTTTGTAGACACTGTCTACTAGGGCTGCCCCTTAATAGTCGACCATCCGTTAGTTGACAAGAAGTGGCGAAGTCACACAGTCCATGATGGACAGATCGTTAACGGCTGGTCTATGTGGTAATATAGTATATTGAGCAGGAGATCCAAATGCTCACCTATCATTCATCGACCTCAAATATGGCTTTTCATCTGAAAGATGTTAGTAGCAACTTTACATGGCAGCTCAATCTAATGTTAACATAGCAAAATATGCTCTATTGAAGAGTCTGTGCGGCAACGAAACGAAGCATTGTGCTTTTGTAAAATAAAAAAAGCAAACAGGATCTCTCGTCTCGGTCTCTGTGAATGTGAGCGTGTCACTTTGAAACTGTGTATACTTGCCTTACAGACATGAAAAATATATCTATAGAGAGTGAAATGTCTACTTTTAAATAGAAAACAAATTGTTTTCAGTGTCGCCCACTTCATCTCTTAAGCCGAAAACAAAGAAAGCACTAGTTTATCAATAAATTATTAAAACGTTAATGCAGTTTACTTGCTGTTTTTCCCTGACACATTCATAGTTATAATATCTGCCAGTGCACTGAGGCAAGCTTTTTTTGTGCGCTTGAGCGCTTATTGAGCTATGTAGGCAATTAGAGGCTCATTATTATGATTTATATTGTTTATTAATAAACGTGTGACTAATAGTTGACTAATGCTTTAAATGAACGACTACTAGTCGACCAGAAGAAACGTTATTGGAGGACAGCCCTACTGTCTACTTTGTCAGTTTTTGCTATGCCAACATGGTGGTGCTTCGTTTCTAAATGAAACACTAAATCGTTTGAATTAATGAGTCATTGACTCACTCATGAAAACTGTCACTAGTCATTTTCTGTCAGCTACTGCATAGGGATTTAACCAGCAGAAAGAGTCACTGACAAATCCTCAGCACTAATGCACACTGTCAGTCTGTATACAACCCAAATTCCAGAAAAGTTATGACGTGTTGTGAAATGCCATAAAATCAAGAATATGTTCTCTGTTTATTCTCTTTAACCTTTATTGAATTGATTAAAGTGCAAAGAAAAAAAATTCCAGTGTTTTCAGTGGCCAACTTTTAATTTTATTTTGTCAATATAACAAAACTTCATTTTCATGGCTGCGACACAATCCAAAAATGTTGGGACAGAGGCAAAATAAAAATGAAAAGTTATAGAATATCCAAACGAAACTAAGCAGGTGAAATGGAAATAGGTGAGGATATCATGTTTTGGTATAAAAGGAACAGTCTTTGCAAGCGAAGTTGGAACATGTATCTTCACTTTGTGCCAAATTTCATGACAAAGTGTCAAACAAATCAAAAATCACATGCCTTAATAGAAAATCACAAAGAATTTAGGTCTTTTACCAACTATTACACATAATTTTGTGAAAAGATTCAGGGAATCCAGAGAAATGTCAGTCTGTGTATGACCTCAGATGGCATTGCATAAGAAACCATCATGCTGCGATGTTAAATATAGCCACATGGGCTCAGGAGTACTTCGGAAAATTGCTGTCACTTAACACATTCTGCAGCTGCATCAATAAATGCAACTTGAATTTCTGTTACTCTAGCAAAAGCTATACGTCAATTCTATGCAGTGATGCCATGGGGTTCTCTGGGCCAGAGCTCATCTCATATAGTCAAAAGGACGATGGAAATGTGTGCTGTGGTCAGACCAGTCCACATTTCAGCTTGTTTCTGTGAAAAATGGATGTTGAGTTCTCAGTACCAAAGACCAAAGGGACCATCCAGACTTTTATCAGCGACAGATGCAAACACATACGAGACGCCTGCTGTCCAGATCTGTCTCCTATTGAAAATGTATGACCAGTCATAAAAAGGAGAATCAGACGACGACGATCACAGACTGCTGAGCATCTGAAGTTTTTTTTATCAAGCCAGACTAGACAACAATTTTGCTTGCAAAACTCAAAGTATTAGTATTCTCAACTCCCAAACAATTAAACATTGTAATTAAAAGGAAAGTTGATGTGGCACAGTGTTACCCTGTTGAAAAAAACAGCATATGCTGGTAGGTATGTTTTGATGCTGATTTAAACTGGTCCTTTAATGGTTTATGCTGGTCCTTGACCAGCAACATGACCAGCTAAGGACCAACATAAACCAGCAAAGGACCAGCTTAAACCAGCATCAAAACATACCTAACCAGCATCCCAGCATCAAAACATACCTACCAGCATATGCTGTTTTTTTCAACAGAGTAAACATGCCTCTGTCCCAACTTTTTTTGGAGTGTGTTGCAGCCATAAAAAAACATAATTTGGTTATATTTACAAAATAAAATTAAAAGTTGGCTTCTAAAAACATTGGAATTTTTTCTTAGTACTTTAGTTAAGGTTAAAAATAATGAACAGATAACGTATTCTTGATTTTATGGCATTTCACGAAATGTACCAGCTTTTCTGGAATTTGAGTTGTATAACACACAGAAACAAGCAATTGATACAAAAAGTGCAAAGAAGAGATCGACCGATATATCGATTTACCGTTATTTTTTCCGATATTTAAGCATTTTATAATAATCGGTTATCGGTTTTGTAATATCAGATTCACGATAAATCTTGTGAGTGTTTTGAGAATTGCGGGCAGGATCGCCATTGAAGCGCGTCTGAGGGGAGACGAGACAACAACAACGGCATACAAAGATAAAGCATTTGCTTAACGGTAATTAGTAAACTTTATTTACCATAACAGCCATTAATGCACATATTAAATATGTTACATAAGTGCCTGATATGTAGATAGTTTATGCAGCTTGGCTCTACGAAATAGAGACGAACTCACAGAGTCACAAAATAACCGGTCAAGTCCTGCCCCAATAAAGATGTAAATTTGCCCGAATTAAATAATATACAGCCATGAATGAGCACATGTTGGAAATGAAAGTGCTGAATTTAACTCTCTCTGTGTTGTCTATATGATCATCGTTAGTATCGTTAAGTCAGAGTCAGTTAAAATAGGCCTACTTTTTTTCAGCTGAACAGTCTGTATGTTTGTTAAACAACAGTACAAGCCGTTCAACGCACTGTACTTCTGTCCCTCACAGCATTATTTTTATTCCTTTCATAATCTGAATATGGTACTACCCTGTCTAAGGTCTATTGAATTTTAGTATCCATTATAGATTTAACAAAGCCAGAGTCGAAACTTTTCTAAATGGTAACTGCCTGTTCTCTTTTTAACAAAACATCCTGTGAAGAGGTCAGGAACAGATGTTGATGGAGCACTCTTTCATATTTCTGCACTCTGATGTTTTTCTTGTGATGTTCTCTCAGATGTTTTATCTCTTGTCTTATTTATACATTTTTATCTCACTGTATAACTCAATGGCAGACATGCCATAGCCTTGGCTTTTAGCTTTTCAGCCTATAAATGAGTCTTAAAGACTTACAAATCAGACTTAAACAAATGCCACACAGTGTGGAGGGAAATTCCCTTTTTGGCTAATGTGTTAGTATTGTGTTTTATTATTATTATTACAGTAATCATGGGAAACATGCTGCAGTGTTCAGAGAGATCTCTGTGTGGGCACTGCTCAGTCTCTGTCATTTTTGAAGAGGCGTCTGCTGTGTGCTCTATTATTAAAATCTGACATTTAGTTAATTGCTGTCTGTCTTTTTCAGAATTACCAGACTAGGTGGAGATTTAGACAGAAATTAATTGTTTTAATGAAGAGAAAAGACACGTATTGATGCACAAGATCAAAATATGAGAACATTGTTTCATAAGCTTATTAGTAAAATAGAAAAATAAAAACCTCCACAGAAATCAGGCATACACTACCATTCACAAGTTTAGTCTCAGTGTTTTTTTTTGCAAAGGAATTAATACTTTTTTCAGCAAGGATGCATTAAATTGACCAAAAGTGACAGTAAAACATTTCTAATGTAACAAAAGTATCACGTTTCTACAATAATATTAAGCAATATTAGCTGTTTTCAGCAAAAAAAAATAATTTGTTACCTTGCTGCCTTAACATTTTTAGTTTGGTCAACTTGAAATTTTAAGTTACTTACTTAATAATTTAAGTGACAACTGGAATATTTTAGTTAACTAAACAAAACATTTTAAGGCAGCAGGGTAACAAATCATTTTAAGTTGAAACAACTATTTTTTTTTACAGTGTTGATAATAAGAAATGTTTCCCGAGCACCGAATTAACATATTACAATGATTTCTGAAGAATCATGTGACACTGAAGACTTCTGCTTTACCGTCACAAAAATTGCAATTTAAAATATATTACAACATTTCACAAAATTACTATATTTTTGATCAAATAAATGAAAAACCCAAACTTTTAAACAGTAGTGTACATTTTGTTTAAAAAACTGTGGTCGGTCCAGAGACAATTTGTTAGTACAAGTAAAAATCTGTACTTCTGGTGCAGCTGGACCAGGATAAAACAGCTGGTCTTAGTACAGACATACAGTACATCATCTTGGCTAAGAGAATACCTCACTTTCACTTTCACCTTACTTCTGCCATCAGCATGTGCTTTCTCATCTCTACCTCTGCTCTCTCCTAATTTCTCTTACATGTTCATGTGACTTTAAGACTAACTGACATTTTCAGTGATAGAAATAGCTGTCTGCATTCCACCTTAAGAAGTATGTGCTGTGTAATTATCGCCAGAAATGGTTGTTATGTCTAGTCAGTACCATTCCTCATATCACCATTCTGGAGAGGATTGTGTCTTTAGACTTGTGTGATAAGTGCTGTGAGCTTTGGATTGTCCACTGATGTGTTTGGCTAAGGCTGTGGGATAAGATTATCTTTGTATCAGCTGACGTTTGTATGTTTTTGTCAAAGGCATCAAGATGTATGTGGCTTTCGCTTCACATGGCTGCTTTCACATAGGCACCGTTTAGGAAGTGTATTTACTAACAGATGTGTGTGACTCAAGTCTTTAGTATGTAAGTCTCACTAAATTATAGGTCACAATTATGTGGCTTTGTTCATTTTGAATCAGACTTTACCAAAAAAATGACTCTTCAGTGCGGAAGAGTCTAATCAGTGACTGAACGAATAAGTGATTCTCTCTACAGTGAGTCTGATGCTGTTTCATAAATTCTTACTCATTATAAATGACCGGTTCTTAAAGGGGTCATCAGATGCATATTTTCCACAAGCTGATATGATTCTTTAGGGTCTTAATGAAAAGTCTATAATATACTTTGGTTAAAATTTCTCAATAGTGTAAAACAACACCCTTTTTACCTTGTAAAAAACAGCTCTGTTCACAGCGACCTGTTTCGGTGCATGTCTCTTTAAATGCTAATGAGCTCTGCTCACCCTGCCCTTATCTTCCTTGGGGTGACGAGCAGTTCTCTGAGACTGTAAACTTTAGCTGGATTTGCTAACCAGCACATTATTAGGAAAGGCGATTTGCAAAGATTCATAAAAAAACTTATACTCACTCCTTCTGTAGGTGAAGCTGAATCATGAATGATTTGAATGGAATTCCCAAAACATCAGCACAAAAACATAATTTATACATCATTCATGGAATGTTTTTTCTGAAACATTTCAGTTGCACGTTCCTCTAATATTTTTTAAATGTTACTGCTTGTTTCCGAACGCTCAGAGAACATTCAGAAGTAACATTGTCATAATGTTTGCAATATGATAAAATAGAATGCTTCCTTAAAGGGGCCAATGAATGCTGATTTTCCACAGGTTGGTATGATTCTTTAGGGTCTTAATGAAATGTTCGCAATATACTTTAGTTAAAACTCCTCAATGGTCGTGTAAAACAATATTGATAATTGACTGTTTAGGTTTTTTAGGGATTAAAAAAAGAAGTGAATGGATTTTTTTTTTTTTTATCATTGTAGGGTGGTTGTGTCCACACACTGCTAAGACATTTATATGCAAACACCATGTAAAAGTGAATTTTGCATGCAATGTCGCTTTTAATGTTTACATAACCAATGAAAAAAGTTCTTAGAACTTATATAAAAAACAGGATGTTCTGAATGTAAAAGGGGACATCAGATGTCCACTTTTCACAAGTTGGTATGATTCCTGAGGGTCTTCATGAAATGTTTGCAGCATACTTTGGTTAAAATTCCTCAATTGTCGTGTACAACAACACCTTTTTACCTGGTTAAAAACAGCTCTCTTCACAGTCAACCTGTTTCTTTAAATGATAATGAGCTCTTCCGTGAGGTGTGTCGACACATGACACGTGAATATATCTGTATGTCAGTGGTTCCCAACCACGTTCATGGAAGCCCCCCAACACTGCACATTTTGCATCTCTCCTTTATTTGACACACCCATTTCAGGTCTTGAAGTCGCTACTAATGAGCTGATGATCTGAATCAGGTGTGCTTAATTAAGGTGACACGGAAAACATGCAGTGTTGGGGGCTTCCAGGAACGTGGTTGGGAACCATTGCTGTAAATGGCTTGGAGGTCGTTTTATTCAAATAGTTGGCAATCTACGTGGAAAGTGGCTGCAAATTGAAATTTTTGGATAACACAGTTTTAGACTCATACAGCCCATAACAAACTGGCTGTGTGTTTTCGTTTCAGCTTTTCTGATGTGTCGGCAACTAAATGCAAAAAAAGCTAAAAAAGTGAACATTTCATCCAATGTCTACTTTAAGAAAACATTTAGAAATAATAGGAACTTAATAGGAACATTAGAGGAACATGCATATTTTTGTTAGCTGGGATGGCTTGTGTGGTGCCTTGGTGGCTTACACTGGCACACATTTTAACAAAATGAAATAGACAAAGCTTTCCCAAATAGATTGTAATGATTCTAAAACACTTTCTGTGGCATTTATGACAATTTTATCTGTATTTAGCACTCCAAACAGCAAGTACAACCGTATTCTGCTGATGCGCAAACACAACTACTAAGATCCCACTCAAGACACCTTGTTTTGTTGAGCAGCTTCTAATTAAAGAGTTTCTGCTTGGAAGTCCTGAGCGCAACAGTACTTTATCCCATAAAAACGGCACATATACTTACCAGTATTATGGTGCTTGTGTACATAAATAACGCATATAGTTTTCGAACTCTTCCGTGAAGAGCAGGATGCAAGGACTTGTGTGTAATTGTGCCTCGGCCCTCTCCTCGCATTCCTCTGGCCAGTCCAAACCGGACCTTTTTTGGGGAGCGCGGTATAATTTAGCCGCTATTTTTACAAATGGGTACATTTTCTTCCCTGTTTGCTTTTATTCCAGGTCAGTGGCATAAAAAACGTCTGTCGCTTTCCCACGTGTTTAACTTTAAAGTGAAAGATGGGCAGACGATATGAGAGGAGCACACATAGATGTTGGCATGTCAGGATGAAGAATGGGATTCCATTGGATACTTTAGGCTTTAATGCGTACCTTGGATAAACTGATATTTAGCAAGTGTTTGGATCGGCTACATATGGTCAGCTCTGGGAACTGTCAGCCACCGTGACAAATTTTTAATGTAAATGTCTGTTTGTAGTCATTTCAGAGATCTTCTCTTGCCTCAGACCTAGACAAGTGTGAATGTTCACAGAAGATGATTGAGGAGTAGCCAAGGGGAACGGCAGAAGCATCCATGCTCATTACTCAGTTAATGACACAGACGCTGTGTGAAATGGCAGACATAAAGGACTCAACGGACACATTTACATGAGCAACATTTGTGTGGGATTCGTCTAAGCTTAGGAGTCTTTACTGTGAGTTTGCTATGCATAAATAGGAACTGAGGCTACTTCAGGTCTCCCTCAGTTGTTCGTTTTTGACTGACAAATGTATGATATTATGCCATTATTTATGGATAGTTCACTCAAAAATGAAAATTCTGTCATTAAAGGAGAAGTCCACTTCCAAAACAAAGATTTACATATAATGTACTCACTCCCTTGTCGTTCAAGATGTTCATGTCTTTCTTTCTTCAGTCGTAAAGAAATTATGTTTTTTGAGGAAAACATTTCAGCATTTTTCTCCATATAATGGACTGATATGGTGCCCCGATTTTGGACTTGCAAAAGGCAATTTAAATGTGGCTTCAAACGATCCCAAATGCGGTTGTAAACAATCCCAGGCGAGGAAGAAGGGTCTTATCTAGATAAACGATTGGTTATTTTCATTAAAAAAATATAATCTCAAACGCTCGTCTTGTCTTACTCTCCCTGAACTCTGTGTATTCTGGCTCAAAACAGTTATGTCGAAAAACAGGTATGTCAAAAAACTCCAATTGTATTTTCTCACTCAACTTTAAAAATCATTTCAGAATTATCCTACATTGGTGCAGAAGTACAGACACAAAGTGAACATGCAAAGAAGATTTAACAAAAAAGGTAAAACAGCTATATAGGACGATTTTGAAGTTGAGGGAGAACATGAGATGGGAATTTGTCGACGTAACCTAACTGTCATGAACTGGAAAAAACAGTCCAGGCAGAGTAAGACAAGATGAGTGTTTGACATTAAAAAGTATATAAATATTATTGTTTATGAAAATAACCAATCTTTTTTATGCTAGATAAGACCCTTATTTCTCAGCTGGGATCATTTACAACCGCATTTGGAATCATTTGAAGCCACATTTAAACTGCATTTTGGAAGTTCAAAATCGGGGCACCATATCAGTCCATTATATAGAGAAAAATGCTGAAATGTTTTCCTTAAAAAACATAATTTCTTTACGACTGAAGAAAGAAAGACATGAACATCTTGGATGACAAGGGGGTGAGTAAATAATATGTGAATCTTTGTTTTGGAAGTGGACTTCTCCTTTAATTACTCACCCTCATGTTGTTCCAAACCCGTAAGACCTTCATTCATCTTCAGAACACAAATTAAGATATTTTTGTTGAAATCCGAGAACTTTCTGACTATGCATAGACAGCAAGTCCCAGAAAGGTAGTAAGGCCATCAGAAGAGGAGGAATTGTTGAATAAAGTCGTCATATTTTTTTTCTTTGTGCACAAAAAGTGTTCTTGTAGATTCAATGCATTACAGTTGAACTACTGATCTCACATTGATTATTTTAACGATGTCTTTACTACCTTTCTGGGCTTTGAAAGTAATTTATATAAAACATATAATAATCTCACTGTCTTAGTTGTATCTTAGTGTTTCTTCTTAAAGTTAAGGACAAACAAAAAAAGACAGAGTTGAGGAAACTTACATGAACTTTCGTGTAAAAATGTTCTTCTAGGTAGTGTTTTCCATTTGGTTCATCCGCATTAATTAAGACTGTTTATTTCCATTTGATTGAGTATTTGGGGTTATGAACGCTTTTCATACCTTTTCAATTTTCACTTCCTGACTTACAACGTTGTTGAGGGAACATTTTTGAATGTGGCAGTAAATTGCGATGGAAAGACATTAAGTTTCTCTCTTGGGACACATGACATTCTCTGACATCTGGCTCCTCTCGCTCATCCACATGTGTTTCTTCCCAGCATGTATAGGGAATACTATGGATTAAAGTGTTGTGGCTCACTTGTAAAGACAATCATCTATTATGGCAGTAAGATTAACTGAATTTTTTCCCCAGCTGGTTGGATTTAAAGGATAATTGTAATGTTATGTTGCTTGAGCTTGTGCCATGAGATATCACATTCAGTCTGAGGTATTTGAGTATGCATGATTCAGGGTTAAAGTTCAGGATGCACACTGTAGATTTGGGTTTAGAACAGGTGTTGGCTTTAATTTTAGGCTTTGGTTAGATCAGGTTCAACACACGGGCCAAGGTTAAGTCAGGAACTGACAGGTGGGGGGTGTGTGGCTGAATAGGGTTTGCGGTTTAGGTTACTGGCCCATGTTTAAGGTATCAGCAGCGAGGTCCCCAGATCCTTAACCACATCTTAGCCCTGAAAAGTCTGGTGACGTCACAGGACTCAGCTGGAAGACATTGAGAAATTACATCATGAGTGGCTCCCCACCCTTTTAGTCACACACAAACAGAGACTGTCAGAAATATCCCCTCCTACCTCCTTCCTGTCTAATGAATAGCTTGTTTTAAAATATGTTTTAAGAAGGTCAGTTCGAGTTTTTCCACCACCACACACCGTCTGACTAAACCTGTCCTACAGACACAGACTCACCGCTTGTCCCGTTAGTTTGCTCTTTGCTTATTTTTTTTAAATGTCAGCAGATGATACCAAAAGATAAACTCAAAGTTTGTTCTCATTTATATGTTTTTAACATTGAACTTATTTATGCACTTTTACTTTTAGTACTTTTGAGTTATGTTTTCACATGTCCATGTCAAAGCTTTTAGTGTTTCTCAGGGACAGCATGTCCAGTGCTGAATGATGTATTCATATTCAGATGGCAATGGTACAATATCCTCCCGAACCCCAAATAACAACCTAGTTCCATCCTGTTTCTTTGAAGTACGTTGTGAAAACTGTCTTTAATTATTACAAACAGAGCTGAGGAAATGGGTTGCGGGCTGAACTTGATGAGAGGACGTAAAGTTTTATTAAGTAACTACATTGTCCCTTGTGTAATTAACACATTCCGCTCCAAGGAAAGTAAAGACCCTCTGTTTATAAAAGATTATGACAATCACACACAGAAAAGAATATGTTATGTCAAATTCAACTTTGTCTCCTTCTCATGCAGGTCTGTGTGTGTAAGCCTCTGTATCTCTGCGATGTTCTCCTGCCGCTCTCTCCTGCTTCTGCTGCTCAACATCTGCAGCCTGACTGCTCCCTCACTGGCTCTGCCCTTTGAGCAGAGAGGATTCTGGGACTTTGCTATGGATGGAGAAGTGGGAGATCCGAAGACGGTGATGATGAGAGACGAAGAGGGTTCGGCTATGGAGGAGCTGCCGCCGGATGTGTCCTTATGCCCCTTTGGATGCCAATGCCAGCTCAGTGTGGTGCAATGCTCAGACCTAAGTGAGTATCTATCTATGTACAGTTGAAGTCAAAAGTTTACATACACCTTGCAGAATCTGCAAAATGTTAAATATTTTACCAAAATAAGAGGGATCATACAAAATGCATGTTATAGTATAAACTATAACATGTTTATATAAGTATAAACTCCTTCAGGTCCCACAAATTCTTTGGTTTTTCAGCATTTTTGTGTATTTGAACTCTTTCCAACAATGACTGTATGATTTTGAGATCCATCTTTTCACGCTAAGGACAACTGAGGGACTCATTTGCAACTATTACAGAAGGTTCAAACACTCACTGATGCTTCAGAAGGAAAAACAATGCATTAGGAGCAGGGGGTGAAAACTTTTGAATTTGAAGATCAGTTTAAATTTAACTTATTTTGTCTTCTGGGAAACATTTAAGTATCTTTTGTAGTATCTGAAGAGCAGTACTAAATGAAAAAATATGATATTTAGGCAAAATAAGAAAAATGTACACATTGTCATTCTGTTCAAAAGTTTTCACCCCCAGCTCTTAATCCATCACAATTTTTTCTGGAGCATTAGTGAGCATTTAAACCTTTTGTATAGTTGCATATGAGTCCCTCAGTTGTCCTCAGTGGGAAAAGATGGATCTCAAAATCATAGTCATTGTTGGAAAGGGTTCAAATACACAAAAATGCTGAAAAACCAAAGAATTTGTGGGACCTGAAGGATTTCTCTGAAGAACAGTGGGCAGTTTAACTGTTCAGGACAAACAAGGGACTCATGAACAACTATCGCTAAACAAAACAAAACAAAAAAAAAAACACAGCTGTGGATCATTCAGGTAACAACAATTATTAAGAATCAAACGTATGTAAACTTGTTGGGGAAAAAAATCGGGGTCATTTTTATAAATTCAACTAATTTTTTTCTTTTGCGGACTATATGTAAACGTCTTTTATGTGAAATATCTTATTCAGATCAGTACTAAATAAAAAAATATTATGCATTTTGAATGATCCTTCTTATTTTGGTAAAATAATCAACATTTTCCAAATTCTGCAAGGTGTATGTAAGCCAGCAACTCAGGCTTATAATAAAAGGAAGGATCTCTAATATATTAATATACTGTTCTTTGTGTGAATAGGCCAATAAACATTAAACATATGTACATTAACCCTTTAACTGTCACTCCCATTTTTTTAACACAGACATAAATATGCACTATCCGGACTTAAATTTTTATAATTCATGAATGAAAACATTTTGTAATATGATTTTGATGTACATTTTCTGTGGTAATGCAATGTCTGATTTTAAAATGCCTTTCAAAGATGAATTTTAAGATTTTAAGTTTTGAAACCGATATATAATTTCTTATGATATCTAAAGCGTGAAAAGGAAAAAAGAAAAGAAGAAAGTCTTTTGTGACAAAGGTCAGAACTCATGTTATGATGTATATTTTTTTAAGTTGCACTCTTGACATATATTAATCTATTACTTTTCCTACATAATTTGTAACACAAAAATATGGTAAAATATCTGTTTAGGAGTCTTAGACCTTTCCATGACCTTGTCATGATTAGATTAGGATTTATTTGTAATATGGTAAAGTAAAACGGGTTGATTCGTACAATAAATTAACTGTACAAGTTAATACAGTACAATAAATAATCAAATCCTTAAATTGTTTTAATTCCATTTCAAAAGCATCTTATTGAGATTGTTTGACATCCTACGTCCAAACAGGCCTGTGAACAGTCGTCTGTGAACATGTCTGTTTGTTGTAGTTTAGTCTCTAAGAAAACTGGGGCCTGAATGGGAAACAATGAAAAATGTCTGTGTAATTTTCCGATAAACTGTAGGAGTGGTTCTGTGTTGTTTTAATGACACACACAGGATGTTTTACAGGAAGACCATGTGAGAGAGATAGACAGAAAAAGTGAAAAGGAATGTGAGAGGGAGAACGAGAAGTGATCAAGATTTGTAAGTCTTTGATGAGCGTTTGTTGATTTCAGAAGGCCGGAAATAGTCTTGGATTATGTCTTGTCAGCATTACATCCACAAAAGTGATATTTGGGACTAAAAGTTGAGGGTTTTAATAGGGGCCACTATACTCTTGTTTTCTTTTCCACAGATATAAACTTTCATTAGTGGGGGTAATGAATTACAAGTAATGTGTTACGTAATCAGATTACTTTGTACAAGTAACTAGTGAAATAATGCATTACTTTTTTATTCAGAAGAAAATATCAGAGTTACTTTTTCCGAATTTGTTTTCCTATCTCATTGACTGACAGCTCTCCTGTTTCCATGTTGGGAGTTGTGCAGAGGCGTTGTGTGTGCTGTGTAAACATGATGTTATTGTTTTTCTAGACTAAATGTGATCATGCATTTACTCATCTCACTTGCGCAAAAACAGATTCAATATTCATCAAAATGAATAAAAAAGCGCAAAATCCCAGTGAAATTTGCTGCTGACCTTTGATGATTCAGTATAGCCATGCTAATAAACAAAAATGACTTTAGATAAACATAACATTTGTGTTTCTTTTTTTTTTTATTGCTGAAGAGTGTTGAACTTTCTTCTCCAATGCTTTATGCAATCTAGAATAACAGCATAGCTAAAAGGTTTGTTTGAGCTGCGACCTCTACCGTACAGAAGTGAATTTAAATTTCCTTATTCATTTCACTATTGGTGCAAAAGGCTTTTATTTTTCCCAAAAATTAAGCTTATCCAGAATAAAACGATAGCTGATAATTTATCCAAGATGTTCATGTCTTTCTTTCTTCAGTCGAAAAGAAATGAAGGTTTTTGAGGCAAACATTCCAGGATTTTTCTCCATATAGTGGACTTCAGTGTGGATCAATGGATTGAAGGTTCAAACTGAAGTTTCAGTGCAGCTTCAAAGGGCTCTACACAATCCCAGCAGAGGAATAAGGATCTTACCTAGCAGAACGATCAGCTATTTTCTAAAAAAAAATACAATTTAAATACTTTTTAACCACAAATGCTCATCTTCCACTAGTTCGACACGCATTACGTAGTCACATTGTAAAGGTCACGTGTGATTTAAGGTCTTTGCACAATTTGTCCGAAATTTTTGCACGTTAAAAAATAAATTTAACCTCACAATGTTTCAGTCACGTTTACACACTGCCTCCGAAACTTTCATTCATCATAAAAAAATTAATATCAGTTTCAATTTTCTGTGTTTTCGCATCTGTAGCAAGCATTTTGATGGGGAAAAAAAAAATGAAAAAACGCAAACGAAAATTTCGGACTCAGTGTGCAGTGACCTTTAGGCGGGCCCAGTGTTTACAAAGGGAACGTGCAAAGAAAGTCAAACGGCCTTTACAAAAAAGGTAAAACAACAATGTTGGACGATTTTGAAGTTGGAGGAGAAAATGAGGTGGAGTTTTTACCTTTTTGAACTGAAGTACACAGACGAAGAACTAACCATGCATAATATTTCCAACGTGATTACATAATGCATGAAGTCATAGATGTGCATGACAGAGCTAAGATGAGCATTTGTGGTTAAAAAGTATATAAATCTTTGTTTTTTTAGAAAATGACAAATCATTTGGCTAGATAAGACCCTTATTCCTCTGCTGGGATCATGTAGAGCCCTTTGAAGCTGCATTGAAACTGCAATTTGGACCTTCAACCCGTTGATTCCCATTGAAGTCCACTATATGGAGAAAAATCCTGGAATGTTTTCCTCAAAAACCTTCATTTCTTTTTGACTAAAAAAAGAAAGACATGAATATCTTGGATGACATGGGAGTGAGTAAATTTATCAGGAAATTAACTTTCTCCAACACTAGAAACTTAACTGTTAACTAAACAGAAAGGTTAAACCATTTACCCTCACCTTGTGGGAACTTTTTTTGTCATTCAGGTGAATGTTTTGAATGCTTTTCAGCGAGCACTCAATTTGCAAATCTAAATAAATAAACTGTGGATGGACAAACATGTACAACAATTATATAAACACAAAACAAACAAACCAACCACTATGCGTGTGTGTGCCCATAAAGCAGATGCTGGAGCTCGCCTTTTTAGTATGTGGGAAAGTGAGAAGGTCTGGGTTAGATGTAGGCTCCAGAAATTGGATAAAGCCTGACAAAATTTGGCTGGTTTGTGTAGTTTTCTTGTGCATGGCACCAGCAGCACTCATTGAAGCTCCGCTGTAACCCTATAGTCAAACTTACGGATACACGCTCTTTCATTCTCCAGCCAAGATTGACCAAGTTATGATCCTCATAGAACATTTACAGCCATTGAACTGACAGGAGCAACAAGAACTTTGGAATTTAGCGCTTATTATTTTAATTATATGTATTCTTTTTTAGTTAGTGCATGTCTGACTGTGTTTGCATATGTGCATGAATGCTCTATGCCATGCGTTTTGGTCTTTGCAAGTGTTTTTGTTTTCACAAATGTCATTGCATCTTTGTTTATGCTTGTGGATTCGATATAAAAATCGAAAAATACAACCCTTGCTTTAGGCGGTTCTTTCTATGCTTTCTCACTGCGATGAAGGTTTGCTCGTAATACATTGATCCGTCCACTGCGCACTTTTATTTTCTTTCGTATCTGGAAGTTATTCTGCCATGTAGGCTGTAATTGAATTGATGGTGATGTTTATTCATAACAGATGTCCATAATCGTGTGTATATATTTAGGTGGTTATGTGCCATCATAAAATATGTTCCTATTAGGGGGTGTAGATGTGTGCAGAGCTGTGGTTGGGGGCCCGTGATGAGGTAGGCTCTGGGGTTTGGCATTGTGTTTGTCAGCGGTCGGCTGGTTAAAGTCACTGAGCACTTGTCGGTTTGAGTGGCAGGTGGGCAGAAGGCTTGGAAGGAGAACAGGAAAGATTTTCAAGAGCTCACAGTATCTTAAAATGGCTTAAACTTCATGATTTCTTTTGTGTGCAAACCCTTCAAAAATGATCGAAATCCTTATAAAATAGGACTTTGTTAAAATAGTCTAACCTTTATTTTATGAAGCTACAAGAATACTTTTTGTGCGCAAACAAAACAACTCTCTACTCTTCTGCGTCAGTCTTCGACGTGCTTCATAAAACTAAGGTTGAACCACTGATGTCACATGGACTATTTTAACAGTGTCCTTCCTACCTTTCTGGGTCTCGAACGTGAAAGCTCTTGGATTTCATATCGTAATTTGTGTTCTGGAAATGAACGAAGGTTGTACGGGTTTGGAACGACATGAGGGTGAGTACACTGTTAAAAATAAAGGTGCTTCACGATGCCATAGAAGAACATTTTTTGTCTAAATGGTTCCATAAAGAACCTTAAACATCTGAAGAACCTTTCTGTTTCACAAAAGGTTCTTTGTGGTGAAAGAAGGTTCTTCAGATTATAAAAAGGTAAGAAAGAGATGGTTCTTTAAAGAACCTTTGACTGAATGGTTCTTTGTGGAACCAAAAATGGTTCTTCTATGGCATCGCTTGAAGAACCTTTTAAAGCGCCTTTATTTTTAAGACTGTAATTAATGACAGAATTTTCATTTCTGGGTGAACTATCCCTTTAAGGTATCCAGAAGTTGTTTTTGTCACTAATAAAAAAAATGTCAAAATGATTTTCAGTGGTAATTGAAAGCAGGCCACAGATGCTGTCTGTAGAGATTAAGGATTTATTATTTAACCCAAATACAGTAGTCAATATTTGAAGTGGATCAAAAAAAAAAAGTTAATCAAAGTTGTCCTGAGACAAGAATGGTTATTGTTTTGTTTTTAGGACAACCTTGATGAAAGATTTTGATCCACTTCAAATGTTGACTAGTATATATCAATATATTCCTTTGATATGCTTAATATCTCAGTGATTTTACTTTTCGCTCCTGCTGGAAGCTAGACGCCTTGGCAGTTGTGGTTCTCAAGAACATTATAAATGGCCAGAGAAGAACAGAGGTTGAACCCAGCCTAGTATAAATTATTGGGCTCTGCTGGAGATCATCACGAATGATTGGCCTGATTTAGAATCTTGGACACTTCACTGCTGAAACAGACACAATGCTGGATTTGTGCTTTGATGTGGTTCTGCTTGAGTTTACATACAGTTTTGTGATGTGGTCCATGTGTAGCAAAAGAGCCCAAATGATTTTAAAGTGCCTGTTTAAAGTACTGGCAGAACATCCTCAGGTCACTCTAATATAAAGATACACTGATGCAAAAATAAACCCGACACATAATTGAAAATGCACAATAAGCACGTAGTTGGCCAAAATAACTGGTTTATATTTAACTAAATATCCTGTTATAGACAGGCTGTAATTGTTAAGATTTTCAATTGTGATCACTATTTAATTCTGTTATTTTGATGTCAAATAAAAAGCCCTGTCATGGGGAAATCCAGACCAGATGGTGAGCTAATGGCCCCCTCTGTACAGACGTTTGTATACAGATCTGTATGCTCTATATCCTACAAGCTTTAAATTAGCTGTAAACATTTTGTCTCCATGTTTAGGTTTGATTGCAGTGCCCAAGGAAATTCCCAAAGACACCAAACTCCTGGATCTACAGAACAACCGCATCACAGAACTGAAGGAGAATGACTTCAAAGGACTTACAAACCTCTATGTAAGACGCCGATACTGATCAAAGGAATGAGAACTAAAAAGGGTGAAGGTTGCACAGAAAAAAGCAATGAATTCTACTGTCAGTGTATAATAATGAGATAAGTAAGAAAATAAAGATAGATGAGGCTGAATGTAAAATAAAGTGCAAGTTATATAAAATAGATTTTTTTCCCCCAAACATATTATTCAAATGGGAAAGTTCATAAAACTGAATTTATGGATGGTTTCTTGTGCTGTTCACTGATGTGTGCCTTATGGGGGCCCGTTTCCACACCTGAATAAAAATTTTGTGATTTTTTTTGCGTGTTCTCGCAATTCTGACTTTTTTCTTACAATTGTGAGATATAACTCGCAATTCTGAGAAATAAAGTTGCAGTTCTGAGAAATAAACTCTCAATTCGGACTTTTTACTCAAAATTGCGAGCTTATATCTAGTAATTTTTACTATAACATGCAATTGTGAGTTTAGATTTGTTAGATATAAAAATTCAGAGAACATATCAGTCGTTTTTTCCCTCAAAATTGGACTTTATAACTCGCAATTGCGAGTTTATATCTTACAATTCTGAGGAAAAAAGTCAGAATTGTGAGATACAAACTAGCATTTACGAGAAAAAAAGTGAGTTTATATCACAATTCTGAGAAAAAAGTCAGAATTACGAGTTTATATTTCTTAATTCTGACTTTATAGTTTGCAATTGCGAGTTTATATCACAATTTTGAGAAAAAAACGAAATGCGAGATATAAACTGAATATTCTGAAAAAGTCACAATTGTGAGTTTATATTTCTTAATTCTGACTTCATATTATGCAATTCTGCAGAAAAAAGTCAGAATTGCAAGATATGAACTCAATTCTGAGAAAAAAAGTAAGAATTGTGAGATATAAACTCACTTCTGTGTTCATTTCTCAGAATTGCGAGTTTATATAACGCAATTCTGAGAAAGTCCCAATTGTTTATATTTCTCAATTCTGAGTTCATCTGCAAGTTCATATGCAATTCTGAGAAAAAAAAAGTCAGAATTTAGCAACTCTGACTTTGTAACTCGAAATTGCGAGTTTATATCACATTTCTGAGAAAAAAAGTCAGAATTGCGATATAAACTCAATTCTGTCTTCAAGTCTCAGAATTGCGAGTTTATGTAACACAATTCTGACTTTATAACTTGTAAGTGTGAGCTTATATCTCAATTATGAGAAAAAAGTCAAAAATATGAGATGTAAACTAGCATTTGCAAGAAGTCAGAAGAGCAAGTTTTATCTTGCAATTCTGACTTTATAACTTGCAACTGCAAGTTTATATCACAATTCTAAGAAAAAAGTCTGAATTGCAAGATATAAACTCAATTCTGAGAAAGTCACAATTGAGTTTATATTTCTCAATTCTGATTTTTTTCTCAGAATTGCATGATATGACCTCACAATTCTTAAAAAAATCATAACTTGCAAATGCGAGTTTATATCACAATTCTGAGAAAAAAAGTCAGAATTGTGATATATGAACTCTCAGTTCTGTTCATTTCTCAGAATTGCGAGTTTATATAACGCAATTCTGACATTATAACTCGCAATTGTGAGCTTATATCTCAGTTATGAGAAAAAAAGTCAGAATTGCGAGATATAAACTCCCAATTGCGAAAAAAGTCAGAATTGTGAGTTTATATTTCTCAATTCTGACATTTTCTCAGAATTGCGAGTTCATATCATGAATTTAGCAACTCTGACTTTGTAACTCGAAATTGCGAGTTTATATCACATTTCTAAGAATAAAGTCAGAATTGCGATATAAACTCTCAATTCTGTCTTCAATTCTCAGAATTGCAAGTTTATGTAATGCAATTCTGACTTTATAACTCGTAATTGTGAGCTTATATCTCAGTTATGAGAAAAAAAGTCAGAATTGCGAGATATAAACTCCCAATTGCGAAAAAAGTCAGAATTGTGAGATACAAATTTGCATTCGTGAGAAAAAAGTCTTTTTGAAGTCTTTAAAAGAGTTTATACCTCTCAATTCTGACTTCATTTCTCAAAGTTGTGAGTTTATACCACGCAGTTCTGGCTTTATAACTCGCAATTGCAAATGTATATCTCTCAATTCTGAGAAAAAAAGTTGCAATAACTTTTTTTTATTTTTTACTCAGTGCGGGCTCCATATGTGCCAGTCTCACAGCTTGATTCTTGTGGTGTTTTATTCGCCGTTAGCTGATGCAGCCCATCAAGCTCCATATTAGCTAAATATACCACTATTTACTCTAATGCTGTAGATGTAGATGTACATTTAGATTGAATATTTACATTTTAACATTAATATTTAAGTTTCTTATTTTATGTATTTTACATAAGAAACAGCGAGACAAGCATGTTTTGGCTAACTCTTGAAAAATTGGTCTCTCGTTTGCAGCACGCATTACTTTACATTTGGCACTCGGTGCAAAACAGCCTGACAGGATGTTCAAACAGTTCAAGTCTCTGAAGAAGAATGCTCCTGTAGTTCGGGAAACACACGCCGGTGCCAAACTGAATGTTTTAGTTCCCTTCTTAGAAGTCATATTATCCCCAATATTTATCCCTAATATTTACTCAGCCTTTCTCACCAAACACAATATTTGACATGGCTTGTAAAAGAAGAAAAAAAAAAGAACATGACATTAAGTTATAACATCATTTATAAGTCATTTGATTTTGTGTACGTATTTAATGCTCATGGTCAAGCTGTTATTAATCATCTCTTCATGACTTTCCACGAAGCAAACACTAACGTCTTCCTGTCTCCCGCCAGGCTCTGTCACTGGTCAACAACATGATCTCCAAAGTCCACCCGCGAGCCTTCGTACCCCTCCTACACTTAAAAAAGCTTTATTTTTCCCGTAACCTCCTGACAGTGGTACCCAAGAACCTTCCCCCATCCCTGGTGGAGCTGCGCATTCATGAGAACCGTATTAAGAAGGTTGCAGAAGGAACGTTCTCTGGTCTGGGCAGCATGAACTGCATTGGTTTGTATGCGCGCTCGCCATTATGTGGTATAGAGGTTACAGTCTGACCAAACCATTTCCTTTTTTAGATGGAGCCTGCTGGTTTTTGTGATGGGATATTCTGTCTGATGTTGAATGCTTCTTATAGAGATGGGCGGAAACCCTATTCAGAACAGCGGCTTTGAGCCTGGCGCTTTTAAAGGCCTGAAACTCAACTACCTGCGTGTCTCCGAGTCTAAACTCACTGGAATACCGAAAGGTGATTCTTTAGAATTATCCTAAAAGCCATTAAAGACTGAACACATGTCAAACGATAGCCTCGTATTCACTTTCAAAAAGAACATTTGGGTAATACTGTTCAGTTTCTCACTTGAGTGAGCTTTAGCAATCTCCTTGGTCATAAATCACAATTTGCATGAGTTTTAATGTAATATTAAGAGCAGAGACACAGTGCTACTTCCAATTATATAATGATGAATGTTCCTCCCCTCCTAGACCTCCCTGACAGTCTTCACGAGCTCCACTTGGACAATAACCAGATCCAAGCCATCGAACTGGAGGACTTGAGCCGCTATAAACACCTGTACAGGTGAAGCCACTCAAGACTCTCCTGCACGCCAACACACAACATGCCTTTTCTAAGCCTATGGGCTCTCTGTAAAGCAACAGCGCCACCTGGTGAATGAAATTTTAATGATGTGAAAATTAACACAAAATAGACAAAATTCATTCAGTATTTTTTCATACAAAATACATAAACTCGTTAGCAATCAAAGTTGATTATAGACCCTATGTTTGTCATCTCAGCCTCCTGAAAATCTATTATTCTGTGAAATCTCTTTATTTTTTACTGAAAACAACTGCAGCAAGTATTATCTTTATAAATTGCCAGTCTCAGAAGTGTTGTTAACTATAACTATTATGCTGACAAAAGCTTGCAATGAAACAGTATTTTTAATTGAAATAAGAAAAGTGTGCATAACAACATGAACTAAAAACAAATAATAGTTTTTCTTTTTTTTTTTTTGCATTTTTAGTAAATTCTAGTGATTAGTAGAGTTGGGGTGCTTGGACTCGGACAGCAATTATGAACTCGAACTCGGACTTTTGAATTTTTCAGAATACAGTCCAAAACAAAACATGTAACATGAAAGATAAAAGAACAAGTAACAACATAAAATTAAGATAACAAGACATTAATAAACATCTCCCACCCAAACTCAACTGGTTAAAGGTTAAAGTCACTTCCAGATTGAAAATTTCCTGATAATTTACTTACCCCTCATGTCATCCAAGATGTTCATGTCTTTCTTTTTTCAGTCGAAAAGAAATGAAGGTTTTTGAGGGAAACATTCCAATATTTTTCTCCATATAGTGGACTTCAATGGGGATCAGTGGGTTGAAGGTCCAAATTGCAGTTTCAATTCAGCTTCAAAAGGCTCTACATGATCCCAGCTGAGGAATAAGGGTCTTATCTAGCAAAACAATCTGTCATTTTCAAAAAAAATTAAAAGTGTATATACTTTTTAACCATAAATGCTCGTCTTGCAGTAGCTCTGCGACTTCACACATTACATAATCACGTTGGAAAAGTAACGTGTGGTTAGTTCTTTGTCTGTGTACTTTGATTCAAAAAGGTAGGGTAGGGTGAAAAACAGCATCTCATTCTTTCCTCTAATTTCAAAATCGTCC
Organism: Cirrhinus mrigala; assembly: GCA_036247105.1. NCBI lineage: Eukaryota > Metazoa > Chordata > Actinopteri > Cypriniformes > Cyprinidae > Cirrhinus > Cirrhinus mrigala. Next base: position 18,478,170 of record CM070029.1, read on the forward strand.
AACATCATAGTTTTACCATTTTTTGTATAGGGCGTTTGACTTTCTTTGTTGGTATTTCCACCTACGTCACGTGTGACCTTTCCAACATGATTACGTAGTGCATAAGGTTGTTGTTTGTTGTTTAAAAGTTTATACATTTTAAGAAAATGACTAGATAAGATTTTTATTCCTTGGCTGGGATCCTGTAGAGCCCTTTGAAGCTGCATTAAAACTGCAATTTGGACCTTCAACCCGCTGATCCCCATTGAAGTCCACTATATGGAGAAAAATGGAATGTTTTCCTCAAAAACCTTAATTTCTTTGCGACCGAAGAAAGAAAGACATGAACATCTTGGATAACATGGGGGTGAGTTAATTATCAGAAAATTTTAATTCTGGAAGTGAACTAATCCTTTAATGACTTGGACTCAGACTTAGACTCAGATACTAGTAATTAGAGACAGTGGGATTTTCTGATGTAACACAATGTAATGCATGCAATACAGCCCCTATTGGTTGATATGACTGGTCTGAAATCACAGTAACAAACCAGCATTCAGCAGTCAACTTAAGCCATGAAACAATTCAAAGAGAACACAAAACAAACAATTTTTTATTTGGTCAATCCAAATGGCCTTAAAACAAAATGTGTTTATTTAAAAGATCATATGCCATGAATTTGCTAACTTTGGCAAATCCAGTGACTAGTTCTTCTCCTGTGTGGGCCATCCAACAGCGCTGAATCATAGATGCCCTAGAGATGCCAGAGTGAAATTTACTGCTAAATATAACCGCAATGGCACATTTCAATGTCAGCAAGTACTGCAGCTGTTTTGATATGAATTCGGCAAATAACTTTCATAATTTTGTTGGTATTTATTTATGTACTACACAATTTGTATGTTATATGGGATGAAAACATTAAGGAATTTAAATAAAAATATTTAAATAATAACCCTAATATTGTTCTAACTCATGAAAATCTCTTTTTCCTGAAAAGTCCTGCATGTGCTTGATTTTTATAGTGCAGTTTGTCCTGCAGGGCTGCATTTGACCCAGTGCCTGTTCACAGCATTTCCAGTCTATTGTGTTTCCACCTCACTAGATGTCTGTCACAATGTGTGCGGCCCGCCTATTGTCAGTCGCTTATTCATTGTTATGCTTGTCCTTGTTTGCCAGATTGGGTCTGGGTTTCAACCACATCCGGATGATTGAGAACGGCAGCCTATCATACGTCCCTAATCTCAGAGAACTGCATTTGGAAAACAACCGGCTGACCCGCATCCCCATGGGACTGGCAGACATGAAGTACCTGCAGGTGCGAGATATCAAACTGATGAACAAAAAGCGTCCCATTCACACATGCACAATCATTGATTTTTGCCTCTTTTTCAGGTGGTCTACCTTCATTCCAACAACATAAGTCGAGTGGATGTTAATGACTTCTGCCCTAGAGGTTTCGGCATGAAGAGGAGCTTTTATAACGGCATTAGCCTTTATGGCAACCCGGTTAACTACTGGGAGGTGCAGCCTGCCACCTTTCGCTGTGTTGGCGACCGATTGGCCATTCATTTCGGAAACTATAAGAAATAGGGAATGGATGAAAAGAGAGATTTGGGGACAAATAACAATGCTGGAAATGAAACAAAACAGAAAAAACATGGAGAAAGTGGGCCAAAATGGTGTCAACAAACAGTGTTTGCAAATAATTCCTTATTATGTATCTATGGATGTATTTGTTTATGAAGTCTAAAGGTTCACACAAACAATGCTAACTATAATGATAAAGATATAGTTTTAAAAATGGACTCACTATCAGACCACTTTTTTTAACTAATTAACAATAAAAACATTGACAGCCAATCAGAATCCACATTTTAAAGAGCTTGAGCATTTAAAGGGGCAGGCGACAAAACTGCAGCGTGCTCATAATGAACATAACATTATAGCTATTGTTATCTTTATAGTTATCATTCTTGATGTGAACAGGCCTGAAAGAGCAAAGGAAGGCGCAATAAAAATAAGTACAACTGTCTTTATTAACAAAACCATAAACCATTTACAGTCAAGTCTTAAACCATTATCAGTACACTTTTTAAGGGCTCTTTGTTCGCTTGAAATTTTTTTATACTAGTATTATTGATATGTACTGTTATATTGTTATTATTTTATATTAGTTTATGTATTATTAATAGAGAAGTTTGGATTGGATGTTGAAATGGGAAGGTTGAATCTAGGTGTTCAATTCATGGTGCTTATAATAAGTGTATCTGTGTTGTTTGTAAAAAAAAATTTTTGCTTTCTTTTTTCTCTTTTTTTGTGTCGTTGCCTTGCTTCAGGGGTCTTATTGTTGTGGGAGTACCTTAGGGCAATGGAGGAACTTTACACAGACACGGTATAATTATGTTGTCGAGTTTCATTCAGCCAAATGCCTCGTGTTCTTACCCAGCCCTTTTTGGGTTCCAGGCTGATTCAGAAAAGGATTGTAATGTTATGTTGTTTTGCACAGTTTCTCTTTGAATTCCAAATCTATTCTTTGTAGCATTGTTTCTCTAATGTTTTCTTTGGCAGTGACCCTGCATGCATTTAGGCTACAGTGCTGCACACTACTGCATGTCCCAATAAAATATCTTTCAGCTTGACTTCAGGAGCAGAAGTGGTGTACCATCATGGTTTGAAAGCTGTGACTAATAAAACTTGAGTTAACACGAGTTTGATGAGTTCAGTGAAATAAAACATCTGCAGTGCTCTTCTTGATAAACAAGAATGTCTCCTTGTTTCTCAATAAAGCCAAATATTGATTGATTGCATTATCAAGCACAATTCTACTTGTTGCAAACTATGTCAAAGAAACTCCAGGTTTTATACCTAAAAATAAAACATAAACTTATTAAAACATTGTGGGAGATGTAATTATGGATCTGAGTACTTCTTTAAGTAAGTAAGCCTGTGGGTGAAACTTCCGGTTCATTAGCCGCTATAGAGGGTTTGCACTTACGTCGCGGTTTGGTCAGTTACCCGGATGCGTGGCCGTATTGGAGATACTCGGATGTAAACAACAGCATTGATTGCACAGTTAATGTACTACTTAATATGTTGTTCTGCTAATTTATGCTGTCTAAACCACGGGAAAAAACGTGTGGAAGCTGCTAAATCATATAGAGAAGGACTTAGTAAGCAGGAAAGGGCGCAATATTTTGACAACCTAAAATTAAGATACATACGAGCAGTATTAATTAATATTAGCCTAATATTTCACCTACCTGACCGGAAATTATTAAAAACAAACACGAATGTTGTCAAGATTCTTGCCCTGGATATCCTGGTTCAGTTGAGCCAACCACAAATGCAGTTTTTTTGTACACTTCTGTTTGATTTGTTTAACTATCAGCAACCCATAGTGCTCCAAATGTTTTTCCCAGTCCGACCAATTAGTACAGCCCAAAACATGACAACAACTGACCATTTTAAGCAGCAATAATTTGCAAAATTTGCGAGTTCCGTTCAGTTCATTGGTATTGTTTACTTTATAAGTGCCGCCAATAATGACCGATTGATGACGCGTGGTGAAAACGAGAATAGTAAATAATAAAACTGTTTGCATTACAAACCAGTGTGTTCATAATTAAGATAATACATTAAAATAATATGGTAAGACACTCCAATTTGCAATATCAAGCATTAAAATGAGCTGTTTGTACAGCTAAAAAAAGCTGGATGCAATCTTACTGGAAGAAAAAGGTGGATATTGTAAAAATAAAACATTTCATTAAATTTCATCCCTGCTAGGTATTTCATGATCAACTGTAGGTGGTAAATTGTACGGGCACGGGTTAGATTAAATTTGTTTTGCTGAACACAAACAATTTCACAGACGTCATAATTCACGTTATAAAATCACACTATAATTCACAATCAAAATGCGGATGATGACCTTATAATCCACATGATTACACACCATGTCCCATTTTCATCAACTTTATAGCCTGTATCGTCATCACAAAATCATCTGGCGTATGAAAACCGCCTCTAGTATTAAACCTGTCTTGTGTTTTTTCACTAGTAGGCAGCACTGTAATTTTAACACAGGTGTCTTAGGGCTTTTATTGTAACAGCGTCAAAGAATGCCCATCCATAGCGCGTCACCGCATCAAACATGTCTGTAAGCAGGTCTCTGCCATGAGCGTCTGACGCGCTCAGGAAGCGTTTCACCACCGCGTTCCGCGACGCGCTCAATGCGACTGCGGATATCACATACTCTTTCGTACGCCATAGAGGAATGATTATCCACAATCGAGTGATTAATATTAAACAAAGGCCTAGTTATCGACAGCTGCTGGAGCCTGATTTGAAGCGTCGCTGTGGTCCGGGTGAGTCAGAGGAAACGCTTGACCTGATGTGTTGAAAGTATTCATTATGTTGACGATTCTTTCGAAATAACTGCTCTTTGTCGTCGCTGCATGTATGTTTGCTTAATAAATACGTTTCAGTTTTATCGTAGCTAATGCAAAAGATGAGCTGGGTTGTAAATAAGCAGAAAATCCTGTTGATAATCAGTCCAGAACTATCTGTCTCCTCAAGGTGCACGATGTTTTGTGATGGACAGGATGAAGAGGACAGTGCTCTGTCAATCCTGTGTTTATGACCAGTCAGCACAGGTACTCAAATGAAATACCACTGTTATTCACTAATAAAAGGCTCATTCCTGATGTGCAACACATTTTCATATCTACATGTTTTAATATAATAACTGTACTGTTTTTAAACGTAGAGATAATAGTTGACTTCTAGTTTGAGTATATGTTGCCATTTTTGCAATGTCTGAGTGTTCCCCTTTTGAAAATTAACCACAGTTTTACTACAGATAAAACCAAAAAGCCATGGTTAATATAGTTAAACCATTCTGTGGTAACCACAAATTAATCTGTGGTTTTGCTACACTAACCATAGTTTAATCATGGTATTTGTAGTAAAACTGTGGTTGTATAAATCAGTTTGCCAAGAAAACATGGTTACTACACTTTTACTATAATAAAACATAACATAGAAATGGTTAATTTTCATAAGTGTTCATACACCTTTAAATATAATAATAATAATAATAATAATAATAATAATAATAATAATAAAAACACAATTTATTAAAAAATATTGTCCCCCCCCCCATAAAAATGGTTAATTTTCATAAGGGTTTATACACCTTTAAATAATAATAATAATAATAATAATAATAATAATAAAAACACAATTTATTAAAAAATATTGCCCCCCCCCAGTTATTTTCCTAAAACTAAGCATTATTTTAATATTTACATTTTAATATATATATTTTTTTGTATTATTATTTTGTTTGTATTATTAATATTATTATTATTAGTAGTAGTAGTAGCAGTAGTAGTAGTATTAGTATTATTTAAGGTATTGTGCTGTGTAACCAGTGCTGGGTAGTATTTGATTACATGTAATCTGGATTACGTAATCAGATTCTAAAAATTAAGTATTCGTAATTACAGTATATTACATTTTAAAATGCTCATAATTAGGGCTGTCAAACGATTAATCGCTGTTAATCGCATACAAAATAAAAGTTTGAGTTTGCCTAATATATGTGTGTGTACTGTGTGTTATTATTATGTATATATAAATACAAACACATTCATGTATATATTTAAGAAATATTTACAAGTATATGTATTTATTATAATTTTTATATAATTTCTATTATATATAAATAACATTATTTTGTACATAAATAACATATTTCTCTTAAACTGATATGTTAATTTGTATTTATATATACATAATAATTACACACACTACACACACATTTATTAGGCAAACTCAAACTTTTATTTTGTATGCGACTAATCGCGATTAATCATTTGACAGCCCTAGTCATAATCAGATTACAGGTACTTTTTTATGGATTACATCATTACAAATTATTCACACAATGGCAATAAATTATTCATAAATTATTGATTCTCCCTAATTCTTTTTTTCTCATATACATTTTCCTCTCTAAAAAACCTACTGTGTGGCACAGCATTTAGCTTTGACTAGGCAGGTAAAGAAATAAAATATTTATATTTTTAGTGTTTAAGTATTAAAATAATTTTACTTTTTATGGTTTAATTAATTATTAGCTTCTTATCAACTCACAAACCCAGTTCTTACATTAATTCCTGATCAAATCTAAAATTTCAGCATCATTACTGTGTCTTCAGTGTCACATGATCCTACAGAAATCATACTAATATGATGATTTGCTGTTCAAGAAACATTTATTATTATTATTAATAATATTTAAAACAGCTGAGTACATTCTTTGTTGAATGGAAAGATCAAAAGATCAGCGTTTATCTGAAATAAAAAGCTTTTGTAACACTATACACTATACCATTCAGAAGCTTTTTTGGTAGAAATTAATACATTTATAATAATTTATTATGTTATTATTAAAAATTATATTATTGTATATAATAATAATGTTTTTGAGCAGCAAATTAGAATATTAGAATGAATTCATGTGACTGGAGTAATGATGCTAAAAATGCAGCTTTGAAATCACAGGAATAAATTATATTTTAAAATATAATAAAATAGAAAAAAGTTATTTTAAATAGTAAAAATATTTCAATATATTACTGTTTGTGCAGTACTTTGGATCAAATAAATTCAGGCATGGTGAGCAGAAAAAAAAACATTAAAAATCTGACTGTTCAAAAACTTTTGAGTGGAAGTGAAAAAAGTTAAATATATTTTCTTTCCCTTTGCTCTTTTATATCAATATGGTATGTTTAATTGTAAGAATGAATAAGTTAGATAAAAAGTAATCTAGAAAGTAGTCAGAATACATCATCTAAAATGAGTAATCTATAATCTGTAATGGATTACAATTTGTAAGTAATCTACCCAGCACTGTGTGTAACAGGATTGACCCAAAAAGTGTGTGGTCTTTGCTGATTTCAGCTGAGATCTGGCATTGATCCTGGGCACACTGACGCTTTAAAGTTCTCCTTTGTAGTTAGATGTGATGGATCTGTCACTATTGATTTTTGTGTTCCTCTGTTTTTCCAGTGACTCCCACTCATGCCATAGATGTCCTTCCCTTAGCTCACTGAGCTAACTTTATTTCTCCTCGTCACCCCTGTTATCCTTCCACTCTTCCCTCTCTCATGCCTCTTGCGCCATCTTCACTCGATCTCTCTTTTCTAATCTCTCCCTTGTCCATCCCTCCCTTTGACTTTCCCGTCCCTTCCTCTGTCACCCCTGCTCTGTGTCGGATGTCATAATGGTGTGCTGTGGTCGAGCGCTGGACTCCCCCTGCACTCTGGCTCTGTTGGTGGGCTTCCAGTTCGCATTTGTCCTCTACTTCTCCCTGGGAGGCTTTCGTGGCCTAGTGTCTGTTTTGGTTCATTCCACTGAGCCTGAGATCGACTACTCTCGACCGCATGACGTCTACACCAACCTCACCTCTCTGCTGCTCCACCACCCAGGACCCAGTGGACCAGAACAGCAGCTCAGGGAGTGTATACTGCCCTCTCCACTGCTGGGTAGATATAAATCCACACTGAAGTGCTTAAGACATTGATCAGTCATTGGATTTGTTCATTACCTTTGTCTGTTTTGAAATGTAATGTACCAAACGCATGTTAATGAAATTAGTCCACACAAAAATGAAGATTTTGTCATCAGTTACTCTCACTTTTATCTTTCCAAACCTGTGTTACTTTCTTTCTCTTGTGGGTCACAAAAAAAGATTTTTGAAGTAATACTATCTGCTGTTTTTCCATGGAGTTACAATCAGATTGCCAGTTTCAAGCTTCAAAAAAGGACATAAAAGCACAGAAAAAACATCATAAAAGTAGTCAGTTTCACACATAGACTGAATTACATGCCATCTGAAATTAAAGATTTTGCTGATGCCAATTATTTTCATTTTATGGTCAAAAATCTTTTTTTTTTTTTGCAGTAGTGTATAAATAAATTTAAAAACTAAAAAAGACACACTTTCAGGTCCATGTGTCCTTTAAAATACATTAAAGTATATTAAAATACTATACTCACAGTTTTAGACAAGGGGATAATGTTAGTTGTTTTTCACAAAATCAAAATTAAGTGAACATGGGAGTACATTTTAAACCATGTTTTTATTTTGGTTTGAATAGATGTTGCCATTTTTGGCATTTCCAAGTGTGCTGTGCACTTATAAATAATACAAAATGCATTTTTCAGGTATTTCTTATTATTTTCTTTAATCAAAGTTTAACTTAAAAATAATACTTTTTGCAGTTGTTTATAAATAAATAAATAAACCCTAAAGACTAAAATCTGTTGTTTTGAATGCTGCAAGTGAATTTAGACATCAATACTTGGAGTGAAATAATCAATTAATTAAACAGTTTTAAATGTTATTTTTTAAATTTTATTTTATAATGATTCATTAGTTTATTATCACTACTTTTTTTTATTACTACTTTTTAAAACGTGAATTACAGTTTATTAATGTATATCAATTTGCCTATTTAAACATTGATTTATTTATTTTCATTTGTGTTTCAATTATTAAATGGATAACTTTAACATTTTACTGTTAACTGTCTTGTGCTTAGTACTCCATAAAAGATCATATTTAACAGTGATATTAAGTTATTAGTGTTTTAAAGATTGAAGAGTTAAAGTTTTAAAAACAGTTAAATGTCTAGTTCCAACCAGCTTACCTAGTTTTGTGAAGTTTTGAATTTTTGTTTAGGCTTTATAGGCTTTTGGGTATATTTGGACAGACCCCTTTTCTAAACGACACTGTTATAGCTTGCCAAAGGGTAAATTGCAATATTTTTTGAGTCCAGAGAATTGTACTGCAGTGATTTTTTTTTTTTTTTTTCTCTCCAGATTGCGCAAAAAGCCTAGGACTAGTTTGCAAAATTAGGTTTTTTACATTTTCTCAATCAAACAGATGGTTTGATTGACAGCAGTGGTTCTAGAGGCAAAGTTGTTCGGAATGAGGAGGTCTATCATATAAGAATATTGTGTGTATCTGTGAAAAACGGCGCCATGTACAATCATTTACGGCCTTGAAAAATGTGAAATCACCCCCCTATTAGCCAATTTACCTCACATTTCTCACAGACTTTAAGGGCCACGAGTCGAACGGGCTTACTGAGTTTCGTTCCGATGGACCTCCGCTAACCTTGTCTAATATGTGCTCAATCATTGGCCAATGTCGGCCATGTTTTTTGAGATACACAAATGTCCATATAAACACTTGTGGAACTGTGGACCAAGATCGTGCATTTCAATTTTCATGTTGATCGGACAAATGGTTGCGTAGTTATAGCCATTTTTAAGATTTTTTTTTTAGATTTTTAAGATTTTTTTTTTCCATGTGACCTCAGATTGACCTCTTACTTAAATGTACAGAGTTTGGAGAAGATATCTTATTCCGTTCAAAATTTACAGCTGTTTTAGTAAAAGTGGCCCTGCCCCTTTCAAAATTTTTGGCGTCCCTTTGTGACGGTGAGTCGAAAGTTCAGCTTATTTGATAATTCACTTTAACTTCCCAGAAAATCTTTCTGCAATGGTTTTGGTTTCGATCGAGAAACCTAGGACTAGTTCCCAAAAGTAGGTTTTTCAAAAAATCCAAAATACCTGAAAATTTTGCCAGTGATGTTTGAATCCAAGGCATGCATTTTGTCCGGCGTGAGTCAAGGATTCCATTGGCATAAGACAATTGAGCGTGCGACTAGTGGTTTAGGAGAACGGAGTGATTTCGTACTTTTGATCGCTGTAGTGCCCCCGTCAAGCCGATTGGGGTGAGCCTTGGTGACATTGTAGGCAGTGTGAGTACTACCGTCCCTCCAACTTTCAAGTCTACACAACTTGCAGTTTGGTCTGCCCAATCAGTTTTATGTGGAAATTGCTAATCTTTAGCCATTCTAACAACTACAATTCAAGCGCTACAAGCGCTTGAAACCCTTAAAATTCTCTGATATTGTGCATTAACTGATATTGTCCAATATATTGTGCATCCCTACCCAGAAATTCTCTACAAAAAGGAATAAAGTCACACAGGTTTGGAACAACATAACGGTGATTAAATAATGAGAGAATTTACATTTTTAGAGAAACTACTTCTTTAATTTGGTGTTGTAGAACAGATCTTATACAACAAGTGCATATGTGCTCTCCTCCTGCTGTCTGCCAGTGGGTCCTGTTTCTGTCCACCTCTCCTCACCCCCCTCCCTGGAGAAGATAAAAGAGAAGAACCCCTTGGTGACCTTAGGGGGTCATTACCGCCCACCAGACTGTGAGCCACGGCACCACACAGCCATCGTGGTCCCCTACCGGAACCGCCAGACCCACCTCCGCGCCCTGCTCTACCATCTGCACCCTTTTTTGCAGCGGCAGCAGGTCCACTATGGCATTTACATTGTGCACCAGGTCTGTCGTTCGTTGTTACGCTGACTTGTCACATCTATTGTATAGAAAAAAATTCTAGCAGTAATTAGAGGATGTAGCTGGGACAAAGGGTAAACATAGCGCATAGCTTATTGTCAAGCTATATTAGTGTTCTATTCTTGCCGAAGAATGCATTTGTGTACACTTGATTTCCTCATAGTCTGTGTTATCAGTCAGGAAACTCCACATTTAACCGAGCGAAGTTGCTGAATGTTGGAGTGCGGGAGGCGCTGAAAGAAGAGGACTGGAGCTGTATTTTCCTGCATGATGTTGACCTGCTACCAGAGAATGACCACAATACCTACACCTGCCACCCTCAGTACCCTACACACCTCTCCGTAGCTATGGACAAGTTCAGATACAGGTACCCTACCCACTATGACTGGATTTAAAGGATTAGTTCACTTCCAGAATAAAAACTTCCTGATTTGCTCACCCAATGTCATCCAAGATCCATGTCTGTCTTTCATCAGTCGAAAGGAAATGAAGGTTTTTGAGGAAAACACAAAGGATTTTTCTCCATATAGTGGACTTCAATGAGGATCAGCAGGTTGAAGGTCCAAATCGCAGTTTCAGTGCAGCTTCCAAGGGCTCTACAAGATCCCAGCCAAGGAATAAGGGTCTTATCTAGCGAAATGATCAGTCATTTTCTAAAAAAAAAAAAAAAAAAAAGTTAAATTTATATACTTTTAAACCACAAATGTTTATCCTGCACTAGCTTGACCTTACGCATTACGCAGTCACATTGGAAAGGTCACGTGTGACGTAGGCCAGTGTTTACAAAGCAAACGTGCAAAGAAAGTCAAACGCTGTTTATAAAAAAGGTAGAACAACGATGTTGAATGATGTTGTTGAAGTTGGGGGACAAAATGAGATGGAGTTTTTGAACAGAAGTACATAGATGAAGAACTAACCACGCGTGACCTTTCCAACATGATTACGTAATGCGTAAAGTGTAGCTAGAGCAGATAAAGCATTTGTGGTTAAGCATTTGCTAGATAAGACCCTTATTCCTCGGCTGGGATCGTGTAGAGCCCTTTGAAACTGCACTAAAACTTCAATTTGGACCTTTGACCCGTTGATCCCCATTGAAGTCCACTATAAGGACCTTAATTTATTTTCAACTGAAGAAAGACAGACATGAACATCTTGAATGACAAGGGGGTGAGTAAATTATCAGAAAATTTATATTCTGGAAGTGAACTATTCAAAACAGGCAATTTAAACATAAAAAGAAACAAAGAACAATGGTTCATTTTACAACAGTTTTTACTTTTTGAAGACTTAGATCTTATAAAACTCCTAGAAACAAAAAGTTCATCCTCTTCACGCATGGTAAAATAGACCATGTAGTTCATTTATTATTAGTGCTGACACAAGTATACGCAGTAACTCATCGCACTGGTCCTCTAAATTGACATCCAGGTCTGCACATTTCGGGTCACAGAGTCTGCATTTCTGTATTTTGCAGCCACAATGTCCACCTAGATATAAACATTCACTGAGAACAGAAAGATTGCAGAGAAAACAACCCATATATTCAGTCCACCAAGGCTGAGGACAACATCAGAACCTCTCTGTGATGAATCCACTGAAGGCTGTAAAGCATTCAGACACGACTCGCAGAGTTAGTCCTTGGGTAGAAATTCAGAGAAAATTACGTAGAAAGATACAGAGCAGCAGCTCATCTATCTATCACTCAAAATGTAATGAATAGTACTAAAGAATTTAGAACAGGTGTTAGGAGTACAAGGGCTCTCTGGAGGGCAGGTTGAATCAGCAATCAAAGTTACACTACTGCTCTATTCTTTAAAACTTTCCATTGATCATTTATTCGGTATCATGATCATAATAAATCATAAAAAAAAATAAATCATAAAAAAAATAAATATTGGTTTAAGCCTATGTTTATATCCATCACCACCTGTAAGCTCTTTCAGTAGCTGTGGTCATCGTATCAGTATTTGATATTCCAAGTTGTGTTGCAGTAAAAATAGCAACAGGTAGCGCCAATAACTCACTGAATGCAGCCATTTTATGTTTTATGTCAGGGTTCCATTTAAAACCAGTTACATAAAATTGTACACAGTATTACTATTTGTACTGCTCAAAATTAACATACTATATTACATACTATATACGTCATAAATGTTAGTGTGGAAGTCTTCTGAAAATAGTTCAGGACAGAATTTTGGTGAGACAAATTTAAACAGCATTCTTTGATAGTTTATTTAAGAGGTCCCATAGGGCTGGGCGAATTGGACAAAAAATTATCACAATAATTGTTTTTCATATCAGTCGATATCGATAATTTTTACGATAAATGTCACATTTTTATTTCTTTCAATTTAAAGGGAGATTTTTGCTACAATGTAAAAGTTGTAAAAATCAGACGGTTAAATTTGGCTTTAAAATATTCTTTATGGTCATAACATGACAAACGCTTCATGTTTTTTTTAGTTCTTCACACTTTTTCTGGTCATTTTTCCTTATAATAAATATTGTCATTAAAAAAAAAAACGTACAAGAAATGGGTTTGTGTTACCTGATAATAATAATAACATTTTTTTTGTCTCTTAGAAATACACATTTGATAGTAGCTTGAGTTAGGATGCAGATGTAGATTTATGTTCATTATCATATTATATGGTAATGTCATGACAATGGCATGATAATAACAGTTAAAACCACAAATATAGCACCTCAATACCATGGTAAAAATGTAATATGGTTCCTAGGTATTTGTATGAAAAACAGTAGTCTAAATACATTTAGTATAAATGCATAAACGCTATAGCTTAATCACAAAAAATACTGTAATTATATTTCATTACTCCTCCTTCAGTATATTTAATACATGTCTACATTAATATTATAATATAATTCAATAATATAACACAAATATACCCACATTTCTGACACAATACCACTGTGCAGTTAGTGCTACTACAGTAAATCTATGGTAAATGATTGCGATTTGTAGATTAAAAAGCCTTGACTAGATCGTTGTGTGTTTCTCCTGCTAGTCAGCGCTGTTTTTTCTGGCTATAAACCGAGTCAATTGTATTCTTCACTGAATTCAAGTGCTTCACACTTGTTTAGTGACTGAGATTCAGCAACGTGTGAATGCATCTGCTCTAGTAAGTTTGCACCGGCACCGTACTATGGAAGGCCAAAAGGGCCAAAAACACATGAATTTTAATGTGTCAACAACGCGTTAAATGCATGTATTTCACGTGTAAAAAACAGGTATTTAACGCATGAAATACGTGTCATTTATGCGTGAAAAATCGGCATGTTAAGTACACGTTTTCAACGTTTTCTTTTTAGAAAATTTTTCATAAAACTGCAATTTAAATATATTATTTCTATAGGCTATACAAAAAAGAAAAGAAAAAAAGACAAAATAACTAGGCTGAATAAGCTTATATGTAGCATGTTAAATGGTGGTAGCCTAGTCTATGAAAGCTAACAGAAATGGTTTGACCCAAGTCTTCAGCAGCCAATGACACTGACACTGTGAAATACGCGTATTTAACTCATTGTTGAGGCATTGAAATTCACGTATTTTTGGCCCTTTTGGCTTTCCATACTGTGCCGCCATATGAACTTTGATCCGAGCCGGTAAACGGTCCATGTGGTGCGCTTTGATTAGCGCTCTTTCGTTCCGCCACATAAACATTATATTGAACATTTATCACACTCTTGTTATCAAGGAAATTCAAATCGCACGATAATTATTGTTATCAATTTACCGCCCAGCCCTAAGGTCCTGGTTTTCTATCCATCTGTACAGATTGCTGTAATGATGTAATGCAGAGGTACAGACGAACATTAAACTGCAGGGGAAGCTGTGACACTTCAGATGGAATGATTGATGAAGGGTAGTAGAGACAGATGACCTTATTCCTCTGTGCCTCACTAAATCACTGCTTTGACTCCTTTGCAGGCTTCCATACTCACAATACTTCGGAGGGGTGTCTGCTGTGACTCCAGAGCAGTACCTCAAGATGAACGGCTTTCCAAACCAGTATTGGGGCTGGGGAGGAGAGGACGATGACATCGCAGCTCGGTGAGGATGGCAGAATACAGCTTGAGTTGTTTCAACATAATGCAATGGGGTAGAGATCAAAGTAACTGGCACGTTGACCAGAAATGCATCCTGTTAAGCATTTGTGTTGCACGTCTGTCATCTCTCCATCAGCATTTTGTTCTCAGTTCACATCTGCATTGGTCTCTTGTCATGATTCTCATTTTCACTGCATCCGTCTATCCCTCATGCCCTCCCCCGCATAGCCACAGGAGGGACCAGTAAGTACATGCATGAATCACTAGACTGGATTCAAGGCTTCCAACTATTTAAGTGTCAGTACTCTTTAGTGATTGCCTTTTTATTCTATAATAAATATAAGTAATTTTGTTTCTGTGATAAAAACCTGCTGTAGAGGATTAAAAGTTGTTGAAGCCTTGAAACCAGAATGAGTCAGGTGTAGTGGATTATTAGTAGTGTTGAGGATTTGAATCACATTTTCTTTATGGTTAGTTCTGTCTTAAAGGGATAGTTCACACAAAAAGGAAAATTCAGCCATTAATTACTCACCCTCATGTCGTTCCAAACCTATGAGACCTTTGTTCATCTTTGGAACACAGATTAAGATGTTTTTGATGAAATCTGAGAGCTTTCTGACCCTGCATAGACAGCAGTGCAACTGACATGTTCAAGGCCCAGAAAGGTAGTAAGGACTTCGATTAAAAATAGTCCATGTGACTATTTTAACCATATCCTTACTTGTTACAGGTTTGGAACAACATGAGAGTGATTAATGACAGACTTTTCATTTTTGGGTAAACTATCCCTTTAAGTGTCCTTGGCATGAATAGAATTAAGCATCATGAGGAATCTAATGAATCTGTTTCTAATTTCTCATTAGCAGTTCCATTAATGATTCTTTTTTTTTTTTTTTTTTAAAATGAATACATTTAGAAATTCGGAATCAGACTACACTGGTTGCACTGTTTGTGTTTGATTCATGCTCATATTAGTCATTTGTTGGAGTGGTTGAGGTATATGTATTTGATTCAGTAAATTATTCATAATGGAATCATTTGGTGGAGACCAACATACTTCATAACTGAATCATTTGGTCAAAAATCAATTGGCTATTTTTTGAATAAGAACTAAGTCCTGACCTGCTCAACATTTTTGTTTTACAAAGCAGAACCTCTGAGTCCATCAGTGTTTCTTCTTTACTTTCTTGCTATTTAATATGCCTACATGATTTGAATTTGCCCTGAGTGAGTTTTCAGGGTACAGATCAAATCTAGTCCCAGACGAAAAGTATTTTTAGTGGAGATAATCCAGGACCCGGCTTTATGTGTTTTGGGAAAACTGACATTACATGTATTCTTGGAGAACATTTTGAAGGGCATATCAGCTCATGGTGATTTTGCAAACCTGACTGTCGCATAATTAACCGTCAGTATCCTTGCCTGCCTCAGATGACTCAGATGGCTGAACCAGAGGCAAGAACCCAAAGTTTTAAGTATTTGAAAGCTGGATTAAGCTCTCCAACTTTAGATGAACCTTTTGAGGGTTTTGAATTGTGGTTAGAACCTTTTTACATAAAAATCCTCAACAACAGTAGTTTTTTAGTAGGTTTTTTATAGCCAGTTCCCATCCATCTGGCCCGCCTTGCGGACTCTGCTGAAAATCGTTTTCCTGCTGTGCTCTGTGCTGCTCTTTCTTTTGTCTCTGTCCGTTTGATAATTCATAGCATCCTTCTTCAGGGTTTTTTTCTTTTTCTTATATGTTACTATTTCTACTTGCCCTGTGGTTTTGTCTTTAGAGTCCGTCTCTCTGGGATGAAGATCATGCGCCCCCCTTTGGCCATTGGGCATTATAAGATGATCAAACATAAAGGAGATCAGGGTAATGAGCAGAACCCAAGAAGGTGAAGTCACATGCCAAAATATATTATAGATTTTGCAACTAGGGTTGCAGAGGGATGGAAAGTTTATGGTAAATTTCCAGAAAATTTTCCACCCTTTCACTACCCTAGTTGGTATGATCGTAAAAATAAAGGTTCCAATAGGGGGTTTTCGCAGCAATGCCGTAGGACAACCATTTCTGATTTCTTCAATGAACCGTTAAGTGAACAGTTATTAAAAGAACCATTATTTTTCTTAGTATGAACATTTTAATCATTTTTCCACTGTAAGAACCTTTTGTCCATCGGAAAAGTTCTTCATATGGGGTTTTTGCACTGGAGGAACCTTTTCATAGTTCCTAGAACTATTGGCAGAAGTTCACGCATTTTGGCGTGTTCGCACCGCAGAAACTAGGAACATTTAGTTCTAGGAACTATATTTTCTGGAACTACATTAGCTTCTACTTCAGAGTATGGTCTAAAACAATTCTATAGGAACTATCAGTGACGCAAGTGTACGCTGATTGGCCGAACGCAAATGAAACACCAGCTACCTGCCATTTTTAAAAAGTGTGTAAAAATATTTACTCCACGAACATGGAAAACTGCGATAATAACACCATTTAGCTACCTGTTGTCTACAGCGTTGTGTTCTTTTCTCAGGTTAGAAGAGATGTAACACTGTAGATCAGATTTTCATGCTCTTTCAATTGTGTAAATTGTGCATTTTACATTCCATCTACTATATCACGAAATCCGCGACACAACAAAAACAGCTCCAATCATGGCATCCTCCATTCACTTTTGTTGACTTTTGTAAATACCGCAAATAAAGACGTTGCTGTCGGCCGCTTCAGAGTTACTGCTGCCAGTGCGAAAGCAACCAGGAAAATGGTCTGAGGGGGAAATTGGTTTTCTAGGAACCATCGTGCTGCCTAGTTCCTAGAGTATTTAGAAGTACGTGGTGTGAAAAGGGGCTTCTGCACCGGAGGAACCTTTTCGTAGTTCCTAGAACTATTGGAGGAAGTTCCCGCTTTTTTGCCATGTTTGCGCCGCAGGAACTAGGAACATATTTAGCTCTAGGAACTACATTTGGGGGAACTAAATTAGCTTGTACTTCAGAGTAGGGTCAGTTCTGTAGGAACTATCAGTGACGTAAGTGTACACTGTTTGGTCAAACGCATACAATACGCGGCTACCCAGCATTTTTTAAAAAACAGGTAAAAATATCTATTTCATGAACATCAGTGTTGCCAAATCCATGGTTTTCCGGCAGAATTGGGCTACTTTAACACTGTTGCCGTGGGTTGTTAGTCACGTCCGCAGGTTGAAGCAACCCCCATAACATTATATTTAGCAAATTTTAGTTCCTATACATGAGTTCTTAGAACTATGTGGTGTGAAAGAGCCTATAGGGGGCTTTTGCATCTGAGGAACCTTTCCATAGTTCCTAGAACTATTGACTGAAATTCTGTATTTTGGTGTGTTCGCACCGCAGGAACTAGGAACGTATTTAGTTCTAGGAACTACATTTGGGGAACTAAATTAGCTCCTACTTCAGAGTAGGGTCTAAAACAGTTCTAAATAAACTACCAGTGACATACCCTAAGTGTACACTGATTGGCCAAACACATATAAAACACCAGTGAAATCTGGCATTTTTAAAAAGCCATGTAAAAATATTTACGCCACGAACATGGAAATCAGCAATAATAATGGCATTTAGCTACCTGTTGTCTACAGTGTTGTGTTCTTTTCTCAGCCTCGATGATATGTAACACTGCTAGTTGTCATAGGAGATTAAGTCAGATTTTCGTGCGCTTTTAATTTGCGTAAATTGTGCATTTACATTTCATCTCCGTTATCACAAAACCCACGACACAACAAAAACAGCTCCAATCACGGCATCCTCCATTCATCGGTTTAAATGCCATGAATAAAGGCATCACTGTCGGACGCTTCAGAGTTACTGCTGCCAGTGTGAATGCAACCAGGAAAATGTCCCCAGAGGGAAATTGGTTCTCTAAGAACTACCATGCTGTTCTTAGAACTACATGGTGTAAAAGCGTCTATAAGGGGCTTTTGCACTGGCGGAACGATTTCATAGTTCCTAGAACTATTGGCAGAAGTTCACGCTTTTTGGTGTGTTCGCACTTCAGGACCTAGGAACGTATTTAGTTCTAGGAACTCATTTGGGGGAACTAAATTAGCTCCTAATTAAGAGTAGGGTCTAAAACAGTTCTGTAGGAACTATCAGAAGCGTAAGTGTACGCTGATTGGCCGAACGCATACGAAACACCAGCTACCTTGCATTTTTAAAAAGCAGAGTAAAAATATTTACTCCACAAACATGGAAATTAGCGATAATAATGGCATTTAGCGACTTGTCTACAGTGTTGTGTTCTTTTCTCAGCCTTGTTGAAATGTAACATTGCAGTGTCTTAGGAGATTTAGTCAGATTTTTGTGCTATTTTAATTGAATAAATAGTGTGTTTACAGTCCATCTCCATTTTCACAAAACCCCCACGGCACAACAAAAACAGCTCCGATCACGGCGTCCTCCACTGACCGGTTGTTGACGTTTGTAAATGTCGCAAATAAAGATATCGCTATTGGCCGCTTCAGAGTTTCTGCTGCCGGTGCGAATGCAACCAGGAAAACGTTCTAAGGGGGAAATTGGTTCTCTGTTGGTTCTCTAGGAACCACCATGCTGGTTAGTTCCTAGAACTGAGTTCTTAGAACTACACGGTGCAAAAGCGCCTATAGATGCCAATAAGCAGGTGTCCTGCAGAGTTTACCTCCAACTTTCCTCAACACACCTGCCTGGAAGTTTCAAGTATACCTAGTAAGACCTTGATTAGCTGGTTCAGGTGTGTTTGATTAGGGTTGGAGCTAAACTCTGCAGGGACACCGGCCCTCCAGGACCGGGTCTGGTGATCCCTGCCAATATGGAACCTTTATTTTTAAGAGCATATGAATAGATAGACTTATTATTTAATCCATTTGTTCATTCTGTTTATTGAATCAGATTCTCTTCATGAATTCATTCTTGTAGGTTTGACTTGCTGAAGCGCACAAGGCTGAACTGGCGCTCAGATGGACTGAACTCGCTGACTTATGAGCTCCTGTCCAAAGAGTTGGAGCCATTGTACACAAATTTGTCTGTCAACATTGGGGATGATCCACACCGTCCCCCTGCGAAGGCTCCACCTCGGAAGTCAGAGCCTCAACCCGCTCCAACTAATAAAGTGAAGACTGAAAAAGTGGGTGTGGTCATCAATCATAATGCCACAAAAGTGGAGCCCACCCATTTGAAGGCCAGTAATGAAAGTTCAAATGTTGTTCAAAAAGCTCCTTTGAACCAAGAAGTGGGATGATGCTGATAATCGAGTATCCATAGACAATTCACAGGATGAGTTAATAATGCATATTGGAGGGAATACCAGTTTGCTCTTTATTTTATATCGTGAAGCATTGCTACTCTAGGCAAATAAGTTCATTCCACTGAAAGTGACTGTTCGGCCGTCTCTGAATGTTGTTCGGCTACTGATAGGGTGATGTTTGCACAAGTCTGAAGATCTCCTTTCGCTGTAGGAGAGTGGGCCGAGTTGTAAACGCTCTGGAAAGTGACCTATCGACGTAACTGTGCAAGTCCTGTGTGTTTTTGAGCCGACCTGCTGCCAGCTGCTGCTCTTCACCCCACTGTGTGGGTCTGTTTTTCTGTGCCTTTTCTTGCCCTTGAACCAGTCTCTTATCAACATACCATGATTCAGTCGAAAGCATTATTACTGCACACCACTGCTATTGATATTACAGTTGAATGCTCATTCCACGTTTATCTGTTTTTCTCTTCTTTTAATATCTAGTCAGCACACACTGCTTTGTGATCTAGTGCTTGAGCAGACGTGTATCACTGTGGTCTATTTTTGGTCTTACTGTACAAACTTAGAAAGGTGTGATCTTTGATAGTGAGCACTGGATTATTTTCTCTTTTAGCTGCTCAGATACCTATTAATAGTTTTATGATACAGTGTAAAAGAGTTGAATTATTTTAGGTATTGTGTGGTGCCTTTGTTGGATTCCATTTTGGTTGTAGACAATCATTGGGTAAGCATATAACATGACTAAAAATATTTATTTATAGTATTTACAGACTTCTATTATTTGAATTCAGGAATATGTTTCTGTTAAATAGATTTGATGGTTGAAGGTGTGACTTTAGTCTAAGATGTTAGTTGATACTTTAAGATTTTATAAACATTAAACCATTACTGGGTAATTTTATGCTTAGGACTATAGCAAGAGTATTATTTTTTAGTCAGAGATATTAGTTGTATCACCATCATGGCACTTTTTAGGTATAAACTGCACACACAATCCTCAAGTATAAGCTACATTTGAAGAACAAAGATATCAGCGACAGACATTTTTCTTTTCAAGTTCTTTTGAAATAAAAATAGCATCAGACATTATATTAGCAGGTCCATTTGCTTTTTTTCTCTCTCCCACAATGTAAACTACAGACCATTAAAGAATTAGTTGGCATCCAGAATAAAAAATTCCTGAGAATTTTTACATTCCAGGACTTTTTGCCATATAGTGGACTTAAATGGTGACCAACAGGTTGAAGGTCCAAATTGCAGCTTCAGTGCAGCTTTAAAAGGCTCCACCAACGCCATCTCACGACCAATTCGTACATATTTTATGAGGGGGCTAATTCGTACAACTTCACTTGTACGTTTTTGTACGATTTGTCTAAACCCCAGGTTTAGGGGCGGGGTTAGGTGTATGTCATTCGTACAAATTCATATGAATTGGGGAACTCGTACGGAAAATACGTACGATTTAGCCAAAATCGTATAAATTCGTAAGAGTGAGGTTGTACGAATTAGCCACCTCATAAAATATGTACGAATTGCCTTGAGCTCAGGCTGGCTCCACACAATCCCAGCCCAGGAATAGGGGGCTTATCTTGTGAAACGATCTGTCATTTTCTAAAAAAAAAAAAAAAAAAAAATACAAGTTTATATACTTTTTAACCACAAATGCTCATCTTGCACTAGCTCTGCAATGTGCATGCGTGTATTCGTGCATTACATAATCACGTTGGGAAAAAAAAAATCAAATTTTCTCCTCCAACTTCAAAATCGTCTGACATAGCTGTTTTAGCTTTTTTTGTAAAAGGCGTTTGGCTTTCTTTGCATGTTTGCTTTGTAAACGCTGGGTTGGTACTTCCATCTATGTCACATGTGACCTTTCCAACGTTACTACGCAATGCGTGAAGTCGAAATACTGCAAGATGAGCAACTGTGGTTAAAAAGTATATACATTTTAATTCTGTTTAGAAAATGACTAATTGTTTCACTAGATAGGACCCTTGTTCCTTGGCTGTGATCGTGTAGAGCTCTTTGAAGCTGCAGTTTGGACCTTCAACACATTGATCCCCATTGAAGTGCACTATTTGGAGAAAAATCCAGGAATGTTTTTTGTTTTTGACTGAAGAAAGAAAGACATGAACATCTTGTAAGTGAGTAGATGATCAGGATCATTTTATTCTAAAAGTGAACTAATCCTTTAATAAAAAGATCATAATTTTCTGTAAATGATAGTCTGAAGGTGCTCATTGAGAATCCACCCCATCATGTGACATGGTGCATATCTCACTGTATGTACAACATATTTCAAATCTAGATATACATTTCAAAGAGGCTGTTTAAATTATGTATTCTGGTTTTGATACGCAATTCTTAGTGTTACAGACTCATAAGATTAAAAACATGGTGTTTTACTTCATGCCTTTGTATTAAAACTACAAAAAGTCTACAAAAAGTGTAACTTTTTGTAAATAATTTAAGATAGCATTCTGAGATGCATGTGGCAGATAAATATATTTCATCCTAGCATATTTGCAAGACCCTTGTATACGGTATTAAATAAAGTACATAGTTTTCTATCAGATACAGTATTTGGCATTAGTGTTAAACTACTATGCCTAATAGTCTCTAACTTGAGAACATAATTACATCTGATATTAACTGTTTTAGACATGACACTCCGTAAAGAGTGGTAAGATTTTGAGGATTGTGTTGTTTTTTTTTGGTGTTTTTTTTTTTTTTTTGGTCATGTCATTTTTGGTCAAACACTGTTGATTTGAATGTGTTTACTTTTGGCTATGATGACTGTTGGTTATATAAATATATATATAACGGAGACTCTGAAGCTGCATTTTGACTTGTCTGAGTTACACTGACGTTTGCCACAGATATAAGTGATTAGTTATTTTGTTGAATAAACACAATGACAACATTGTACCATTGTGATTTACCCATGCAGCTGTTTATTGTATGTTTATCAAGAGAGAGTGGAAAAATATTTTAACAAGGGTCTTAATCTTTAGGACCCGTGACTGATTTAGAGGGACTCTTAACGGGATAGTTCACCCAAAAATGTAAATTCTCATGTCATTCCAAACCTGTATGACTTTTCTTTGCTCTGCATATTTTGAAGAATGTTGGGAAACGCACAGATTTGGTGACACAGACAGTTTATGTGACAACAGAATAAAGAAAGTCAGGTTTGAAACAACATGAGGGTAAGTACGTGATGACAGAATTTTGTTTTTTTGGGTGAACTATCCCTCACCTTTAGTTCCCCAAGCTTTCAGTGTCTGCTCACAAAATCAGTCATTGGCTTCCAAGCACCAAAAACATGAACCGATGACTAGTGAATCAAGCTGATGTTGTGTCCCAGGGGGCCTACAGGTGTGTCAGTGTATTATTGAGCAAATAAAGAATACATATTTAAAATCTCCTATACTGTTTTTATCTTTTGCAAGAACTGCAGATATTAAGGTACTATGATGTATTTTCTGGCAATACTTGACCCTGCATTCAATATTTCATCTAAGCAGATTCCATTACAAAAGCCATTTAGTAAAACTAATCAGCTTTAGCTTCACTGAAACAATTCAGTTAATGTGTTCTGAAACACACACACACATACTAGTATGCACAAATAGAAAGCACAGTTATAAATCAATTGAACACAAAAATAATATCTGTAAAGTAGAAGTGTTTTTCGAAGAAGTGTTACACTTACGTAATGCCATTTCATGGAACAACTTTTATAACCACCCATGCAAGGGATCTGATTAATGGTGTTATTTCTGCTGAGATGCTGGTCTGCTGCTCCGGGTTGGTGGTCTTAACTCGCCTTGGCTTTCGTGAGTGGCTGGTCTGGATGGAGCCTGTTGGCTGTGGTGACTTCCTGGTCTAGACTGGGTTTGGTTTTCATGAAGGCTTGCTGGATTAGACTGGTCTTGGCTGTGCTGTGATTTGGGCTTCTCTGGTTCGTTTTGGTCTGGGTCACTCACTGGTTGGTCCACATTTATGTTTTCCTATAAGGACATTGTTTAGTCAGAATTCTCAAAAACAGTGACATCTCACAACATAGCATTGTAAGTAGGAGATATTAAATACCCACCGCATTATTAACGGTTCTGTTTGTAGCCTGGCTGCCACCAGGGGCCTCATGAGTCTGGTTTGTGGCAAATTTAATCTCTCCCCAGGTCCTGAGGCGATCCTGGCCCTCTTGTGAACGGGCAGTGGGGTTTATGGAAGCAGGAGGGATATAGCGAGGTAAATCCCATGTGCCTTGGAATCCTGGCCATGCACTTCCACGCTAATAATGTTTATTAATAGTAAAATGAAACCGCTGCAAAACATTTTAAGCTTGGTAATTGCATTTAAATTTCATGCAAGTCATGCATATCATCAAAACCAACCTTTGTTCTCACACCAGGTAGAAGGTGACCACGGTCTGTGGCTATAAATGTAGTGTGGCCTTCTGCTGCTGATGGCCTCTTGAGGAGCAAAAAGTAAATAGACCAAACACAAGTATTTGTAATTTGAACTAGGCAATTATTCTCTCCATCCAGTGCAATTTGTATAACTGCGTCATTTAAATGAAAAAGCTCTCAAAGCCAGCCAAAAATTGATTTTTCCTTTTTTTTTTTTTTTTTTTTTTTTTTTTTAAAGTAACACATTTATAATGTTTACACATTCCTTTGTGCATTGTTTGATTGATGTGCATGCTTCTGCGTTTTTAAGTTTAATGTATAATGGAAATGCTCAGTAACAGTAAAATGTAAGTTACACTATAGTAGCTGGTTCAGTAAGTATGTTTTTGAAAGAAATTAATAGTATTATTTAGCAAGGATGTCAAAATTAGTCCAAAGTGACAGTAAATATCCACCTTTTTCTTCAAGTAAGCCTATGGGTGGGACTTGACGGTTTATTATTATAAAGAATGGGAAGAATAACAACGTGAGGTAAATGGTAAAACTGTCTGCAATACAAACCAGTGTGTTTATAATTAAGAAACTACGTTAAAAATAACATGGTAGGACACACCAATTTGCACTAACAAGCAGGAAAACTAACTGTTTTGTACAGTTAAAAATAGTTGGACACTGATGGGACCGAAATCCAGACCCACAAAAAAATTTACAAATGGCCTCGCCGGTTCTTACGGGAAGAAAAAGGTGGATATTTATACAGTAATGCTACAAAGGATTTGGTTTCTATCAACAAAGAATTTCTATTTTGCTAACGTTTTTGTTTAAACGATTAAATTAACGTTTATTCTAGCTGTAACTACTTTACCAATGGGACTGACTGCTTTACCTCTTTGAAGCGCTTTGGTATGGTCCAATTCTGCAGCTTTTGCGACTTGAAGGCACTTTCATACTGCAGAAAACATCATAAATATACTTAATACGTCAACGTTATTCGAATAAACATTAACAAAATAAATAAATAAAACATATACAATTACAATTTAAGCACCTGGTTTGCAGAATAACTAGTCGACATCTTTCCACTCGACTTTGTGTTGGCAGTGGTCTCCTAGCAACCACTGAAACTTGTACTTTCAAATCAGTAGTTCAATTTTTTACGTTCTTTGACTCTTTAAAATAACTCCTTGTCAAACTATCTATTTTTAAGTGTCAACTCTTACATTATATGTTATATTATGGTTATATAAAAAATAACTATTTCCCTTTCGCTCAGCGTACAGTGGTATCTTCCCGTACGTGGGGGGCGCTGGAGACCAACTGAGCACTACGTTGCACGGTGAACGATCCGCTGAAGAAAAGTCACAAGCTCTCTACACAGGGTTGTTTTAGAGCAACGGACTTCTACAAATGGAGTAGTTGTTAAGTACAGAATGCATACAAACAGTAAGTATAAATTGACTAACACGCTTTGAAACTGTAACCATTTTGCTGCAAGCCGTAAAATGAGCACGCAGGCGTCAACATCTGGATCTGTCAATGAGGCGAGAGGCAGAAGTAGTGCTGAAGATGTGGAAGACTCCAAAACACACTTCAGAGTCTGTCGGTTTATCATCGAGACTGGTATTTACAATTATTCTGACACTTTTAGACATGTGTTTTTAATCTCTTTAACTGGATGTACTGCAGCTGCTTGCTAGTTCATTCTCTGATCCCATGTGCATCCCTGTTTTTCGCAACTGTAGGAGTGAAGTTAGGCATGAGATCTGTGCCCATGGCTACAGCATGTGTGCTGTATCACAGGTTCTTCCAGTCTGCCAGTCTGCAGGTCTATGAGCCTTACCTAGTGGCTATGTCTGCCATCTACCTTGCAGGCAAAGTAGAAGAGCAGCATCTCAGGACAAGAGATATCATCAATGTCTGTCACAGGTATATAAGGGGGATATGAAGTAGCAGTTTAGTTCCTAGAGTGTTCTCGTGTATAGTAGATAATTTCCTCTCTTTTTCATTAATCCAGGTATTTTCACCCAGAGAGTGAACCACTGGAACTGGATGGGAAGTTCTGGGAGTTGAGAGACAGTATAGTACAATGTGAGCTGCTCATTCTTCGACAGCTCAACTTCCAAGTGTCCTTTGAGCATCCACACAAGGTAATGCATACAATAAGTAATATATCTGTTGTCCACAGAAAAGAAAAGTTGTATAGGTTTTAAACAACACTGAGTAACTGATGATAGAATCTTCATTTGTGGGTGAACTATTCCATTAATAACTGGCAGCTAATATTTTGCATGAAGTATTTTGCAGAAAGCCTATATAATATATACTGTGCCTTGTATGCAGAACAATATAATATAAAATTATTTAAAGCAAACAAATTTACAGTAAAAGAACTACTTTTGTGAATTTAAATGCTCACATTATAAATATAACAGCAAACATTATAGTAGTTTTTTTTTTCCCACAGACATTAACTTTTTACTTTAAAGCAGGGTTATTATCATAAAAGAAAACTATTAAAACATTTTTGTTAATAAAAAATGAAGTTGAAATCAAATAAAATCTGAATATTAGATAAAAACCTGCTGATGCTTTGGCTACTAACTGAAATAAATTTAAGCTGAAGCACTAAAATGTTTAACTGGAAATAAATAAAGCTGATACTAAAATACTAATAAACTGAAAAAAAGTAAGAAAACAGTAAGATTTTCAATGTTTTTTAAAGTCTCTACTGCTCACCAAGCCTGTATTTATTTAATCCAAAGTACAGCAAAAACAGTAACATTTTTAAATATTTTCAGTATTTAAAATAACTGCTTTCTATTTGAATATATTTTAAAATGTAATTTATTCCTGTGATTTTAAAGTTGAATTTTTAGCATCATTACTGCAGTCACATGATCCTTCAGAAATCATTCTAATTCTACAAAAAAACATGTATTATTATTATTTTTTTTTATTATTATTATGAAAACAGCTGAGTAGATTTTTTCAGGTTTCTTTGAGGAATAGAAAGTTCAGAAGAACAGTGTTTCACTGAAATGAAAGTCTTTTGTAATATTATAAATGTCTTTATTATTATTTTTTATCAATTTAAAGCATTCTTGCTAAATAAAAATATTAATTTCTATACCCCCCTCTTAACTGTTTTAAAAATTGATGATAATAATAATAATAATAATAATAAAAAATGTTTCTTGAGCAGCAAGACTGGAGTAATGATGCTGAAAATGTAACTTTGATCACAGGAATAAATTACATAAAAAAAAAAAAAAAAAAATATATATAATATATATAATATATAAATATATATATATATATATATATATATATAAAATGGAAAACATTAAAAATCTTACTGTTCAAAAACGTTTGAATGATAATGTATAAGCCCAAAACTAATAAAATTACTAAAAATTAAAAATAAAGTGTGTGTGGCGCCCGGGTGTCCCGAGTTCGAACCCGGTTTTGTGGACCTTTCCCCTCTCTCTCTCCCACTTTGTTTCCTGTCATTGCTATACTGTCCTATCAAAAATAAAAATGCGAAATGGCAAGAATAAATCTTTAAAAAAAAAAAAAAAATGAAAATGAAAACTATAGAAAAAAACTGAAAGATTGTGCTCTTTATGCACAGTGCCTAGAATCAATTTATTTTCATTCTCAATTGTTAACAGTTTCTTCAATTATATGGTGTAAACTTACTCTCATCTTTGTACCTTCTCTATCTAATGCTGTCCAAACTTTGTGTTTTGCTCCATCTAACAAACTTTATTTTGCTGTGTCCCAGTACCTGCTGCACTACCTGCTATCAGTGAGGAGTCTTTTAAATCGCCACGCCTGGTCTCGGACCCCCATCACAGAGACGGCCCTGGCTGTATTAAAAGACAGTTACCATGGCTCTGTGTGTGTCCGCCATGAGCCCCAACACCTTGCCCTCACCTCCCTCTATCTTGCTCTCCAGACGTATGGAGTGGAGCTCCCCAGAGGAGAACTGGAGTGGTGGCAGGTAGGAGTTTTTTTCTTTAGAGTTTCATGTGGAGAAAAACATGAAATGTCCAGGCAGCATTCGGGTCATGCTGTGTGTGCATTGAGTCACCAAGGCTGAACGTTGACTAGTTTGAGTCTCACCGGTGCCAGAGCCGGATCAGGCATCAATAGAGCCACGATTGCAGTAACCTTTAGAGCACGGGAAGTAGTTCCCATGGCAATAAGGGCACCTAATGGCTGCTGCCTGGTCTGAGAGAAATAACATTGTATTTCACACAAGTTGTGTTCCCTTGGTGACACCCTAAAGTCATATTTAAAAAGAATCATGTATTTCAGATGACTCTTAAAACCTCTTGCTTTGGCTTCTGTTTCCTAGAATTCTGTCAAGTGCCATCACAAGAATTCAATAAACTTATTCTGACATATTTAGCCTGAAGACTATGATTCATTTTTCTAGTCATTTGTTGTAGCTTTTTAGGCAAGAGGAAACGGTCTGACTGACATGTAAAGAGACCAACCTCAGTTTTGTTTTGTTTTGTTTTATAAGGTTTTTTGAGTGGGTGTATCTGACATATGGCAAAATAATGGTGTGGAAAGTCTATTCAAATCATTTTGTGACAGTGTCTGCTATTGGTGTCCGCAACATGAAAAAGAGTGCTTTTTCTTGTTTTGTCTAGACTTTGTTTCCAAATGGGCTGCTAAACACCTGTGTGCAATATATATTGATGATCATATTTATGACTTGGTCTGATAAGTAAAATAGGCTGATACATTATATCAAATTATAGCCAGATGCTGGACTACCTATTCATGAACACAAATAAAATAAATATTACTATATTTATTTCAAAAGTATTATTAAATAAATTTGAAAAATATCAGCGTATATAGAGTGTTTTGATATTTAGTTATTGTTTTTATATATTTTAAAGTATTTTCATACATGGCACACATTTGTTAAAGCTATGTTTTCTATTTTACATTTATTCAAAAAAATAAATAAATAAATAAATAAATAAAACAAAAAAATAGTAATGTATTTTTAATTCCAGTATAGTAAAAAGTACAAACTTGTTAAATAATTGAGATCGGAAAGGTTGTTTCCTGCAGTTGTATTTCACTGTATATGACGTTTGGTGTTATTTGACACATGTAGAGATCTGGATTGATACCAGAATATTGGCCCATATATTGGGAGCTTAAGTAGAACAACAGTGAACTGTGGTCAGATGAGATGTTGTCAGGCCATATGTCAGTAAAAACAACTTTTCCAGTCCTGTCAGCCTTCAGTTGCACATACAAATGTGGTGGCGCGCACTGTAGCCTGTATTATTCTAAATTATAGTGTGTGTGAAACTACGAGCATGCGTGTCAGATCTGCGCAAGGTTCAGCAGTGGCAGCTCTTAAAGTAATAGCAGCCAAGTAACCTAAAAACTCAGCTTCTATGATGAATCAAAGAACAATAGAAAAAAAGATGAAATCAATAACTTTTGTAGCTTTAAGGATTCATCTATGTTTTATTTAGTGTTTGATAACTTTATTCAATTTTTGT
Organism: Cirrhinus mrigala; assembly: GCA_036247105.1. Lineage (NCBI taxonomy): Eukaryota > Metazoa > Chordata > Actinopteri > Cypriniformes > Cyprinidae > Cirrhinus > Cirrhinus mrigala. Next base: position 18,507,872 of record CM070029.1, read on the forward strand.
ATATTTCCTACTTGCTGAAGGGCACAGGTAAATAAAGGGGTTTATGTGAAGATTGTTTTAAGTTCACTTAAATTAGAAGTTGAGTAAGTCTATTAAATGTTAAAATTGATAGCTCTCAATTATACTGTAATGTTGAATGGCTGTAAATAGGATAAAAAGAACAATTTCCTGATGACATCAGTAATATTGGTATCAGTGATGCTCTTCAGTTATAAAAATAATATTTGAAAAATATAAAAAATAAACTGTCTTAATGTTGTTTCTACATTAATTTAAAGACTGAATGTGAAATTATTGCAATATGAAAGTATATTTAAATACGTTAATGTTAGATGGGATTAATCATGAATAATCGTGATTAATTTCAGAAAAAAATGTGCGATTAATAAGTAAAAAAATAAAAATAAATAAATAGTATAAATACAGTATAAATACAAAATTCAGTAGTGGCCAAAAGTGATGTCTGGCCTAGGAAAATCGCCTTTATCAAACATTATATTATTAAGGATTTTGTAAGCATGTTGCATAGTTGTGCTTGGAGTGTAAAACTAATGTACATGCATTGTTGTTTCATTTGTCGTAACTAGGGCTGTCAGTTCAACGCATTAACTTAATTAATTAGTTATGAAAAAATAATGCGATTAAAATATTTTAACGCAGTTAAAGTGCTGGCCCCGCCCCCAGACCCGTACATCATCTTATATTTCATACTGTGGACTGTTGACAAATGTGACCCTGGACCACTTAAGTAGTGTGGGTATATTTGTAGCAATAGCCAAAAATACATTGTATGGGTCAAAATAATCAATTTTTGTTTTATGCCAAAAATCATTAGGATATTAAGTAAAGATCGTGTTCCATTAAGTTATTTTGTAAATTTCCTACCGTAAACATACCAAAATTAAATTTTTGATTAGCAATATACATTGCTAACAACTTAATTTGGACAACTTTAAAGGAGATTTTCTCAATATTTTGATTTTTTTGCACCCTCAGATTCCAGATTTTCAAATAGTTGTATCTCAGGAAATATTGTCCTATCTTAACACATAGATCAATGGGAAGCTTATTTATTTATAAATCTCAATTTTGAAAATGTTATACTTATGGCTGGTTTTGTGGTCCATGGTCACAAATATGATGCAGGGCAGCAATTCCACAAATGCAGTTATGCCCTAAATTCAGGATGTTGGTGCAAATGCCCCTGTATTTGTTTTGTATATTTTTATACATCACATATCACACGATGTCACACGGGCAGCAAGAGCAATATGACAGGAGTGTTGATTTTGTGATTTTATACAACAGTAAACAGGAAGTTGATATTGTGTTATATTTTAAGCAATATATTATGTTTTTACACAGTTTTGCAGAGAACATATTACCTTTGAAGCCATAGCAGAATTGTTGCGGATCTCAGAGCAACACAGCGGTGTTTCGTTTCTCAATGAATCCGCGTTTTGAACAAATCGTGTGAACCAATGATTCAAAGGCACATTCATAAAGAGAATGAATCAGCCGTTTTAATGAATCAAAGAAATTTACTGCCACCTGCTAGCAGATTTAATTTCTTATTTAGAGTACCATTTCATAAAAAAAAAAAAAAATAATAATAATAATAATAATAAAACCTTTAAAGGGATAGTTCACCCAACAAAATGTACCTTTTTTGTGGAACATAAAAGAAGGTATTTTGATTACTTTTATTGTATAAACAAAAAATGCTGAGATTTTTCTCATTATCTTCTTTTATGTTCCATTGCAGCCTAAATGTTTGTGTAATAAATTTTACACTAAATCAAATATTTCTTTCTAAAACTACTACTTGCTACTTTCTCATTTAACACAATAATAGCTTTAAATAATCATTTGTGGGTGTTTTCACCCCCAAATTTAGTTTGCGATTAATTAGATTAATTAACTGAAATATCATGTAATTAATTAGATTAAAAATCGTAATCAAATGACAGCCCTAGTAATAACGCAATAAAACATGACAAATTGTGTCATACAAAGAAATGACTTGCTTTATTTCCTGTCAGCTTTTTGTTTTTCTATGCATTTTTTTCTATGCATAGTATAGATTATATTCCATGAAATGCTGTAATTTGCTTTCCAAATAACTGTTTTTTTTCTTCTTCACAATATATTTTGATCTTGTAGGGTCATTGAAAGCATTTAGAGAAATATCCTCTCCAGACATCACTACTGTGTAATTATTGGTTATTATTAAATGTAATAATCAGCACATTATCAAAATTTCCATATTGGGGCATCTTTGGGTAGCACGTACCATATGGGCATGTCATCTGAGGTTGAAACTAGCAGAATTTAGGCTTTTGGTACTTTTATGGAATACAAATGTATATCTAGTTCATTGAATGCACCATTTTCACTCATCTTTCTCTTGCCTTTGATGGGTTTCCTGTTTACAATTACCTATTTTAAAATGGAAATTTGAGGTAAAAATTTAGCCACAGCAAGTCCTCTTAGAGGAAATTGAAATAGAAGGCTGTTGTTTTCACTAGACTGCAAAAGAACACATCTACAAGAGACTGGACTCTATTATTAGTTGCCTCAGAACTAATATTTAGTTGTCATCTCCGATATAGCGTGCAGGTGGACCCAACTCTGGGATCTGCATTGATGTTTTGCTTGTTTCCCTGCAGGTTGTTTGTGCAGACATCACCAAGGCTCAGATCGAGACCATCATGAGTGAATTACTGCAGCTCTATGACATGGAGGCCAAGTGTACCTGAGAGACAAAGAACGAAACGGGTACTAAAACACTGACACGGAAACGAACGCCTTCGCCTGCACATGTTCCTCAGAGACATTTTGTGACTGCCTACGATGATGTTAACACGTGTGTTGAACCTTCTTTCTCCTGATGTTGTGATGTAACCTAATGAGCTCTGCTTGTTAATTACATCACAGAACGTGAAGGTTTAAAAAGGCTCTTCAAGAATGATGAGGGGAATTTAGGTATATATAGGAACAGGCTTTGTAAGTGGCGGTATGAAAACCAGACTTTAGCCACACCACATCAATCAATTCCCAGCCACCGACCTACTTTCTTCTCCTACCTTGTGCTATTTTTCCCCCTAAAGAGGGGGAGAGATATTACAAAAGAGATGGAATAGCTGGTTGAAGGAAGAACGAAACAAAAGAAGAGCCATCCTGTCCCCAGAGCTAAATTCTGAGGTAAACGGCTAGATCTGAGCCGTTTCTTTTATATTTTCTAATTTAATTACTCTCCTCCTCTCCCTACAGAACTTGTCCCGGTAGGCTTCTTTATGTAACTTCTTAAAGCAGTATTACTGTATGCTGTAAAGACAGAGTATTACTGTATGCTGTAAAGACAGACTTTTATTTCAAACTTCAAAAACAACACTTTGTTGACGTAAACTTTTCATATTCTCAGCTAAAGATGAACATGAACTGACAGGTTCATTCTGAGTCTATATTTAAAAATGTAATTTCTAATAAACATTTTTTTGCACTAATGCTTTTTTGAAACAGCACCTGTAAATAGTTTTTCTTTGTAGTTTTTTTTTTTTTTCCATCTATGATGTTCTACTTGAAATTTCTGGATCTAGTTAGGTCAGGACATCGCTCTAGAGTGGATCTTAATAAGTTACTATGGCAACTGCTATTGTGGAGGGAGCCTTTGAAACATACAAATGTGAGACTCCATTATAGCACACCTGTCAAGCTCAGCACATCAAATAATTGCAGTTGGCGAAATGTACTAATTTAGTCATTATTTACCAAATCAGTCATTGCTAACATGTTAAACAGCTGTTTCCCCTGTAGCCAACTGAATTGTGTTGACCGCTTACTGCAACTGCTGTTTTAAGAGTTCCCTTGGCATCAGGTTTCAGTCATTTAGATCCTGAAAAAAAGACTAGATGGATTATAAAATCAATATAATTTAGGAATAGTGTATTTAATCACTACTGAATATTACATTACAGTTGTTTGCAAAGTTTATTATATGGTTAAATTAATAATAATAACATTAGGTGTCATGATTTTTTTTTTTTTTGCATTTATTTATTGACATTTTTAATGTGTAATATTATTATTGTATTATATTATAATGTACAATATTATTAATGTATTATATAACTAATAATATATTGAACAAACATTAATCATCTAAGTTTTTACATATTTAACCTAGATTAATGAATGCTGTAAAAAGTATTGTTTTTTGTTAGTTCATGATAGTTTATTAACTAATTTGCTAAAAAAAAAAAAACTTATTGTAAAATGTTGGTTATTTTACATTTCACCCTATCGTTTAGAGCTAGGGTTGACTGATTATCAGCCTGGTTGTTTTTCAGGGCCAATATTAAGCTTTTTTATGGTTATCGATATCGGCATTTACAGAATGTTAGTCAGAGCACTTGTTATTCGTAAGGGAACACTCCACTTTTCTCGACGCTAACGGTCTAATCTGATTCAATGATCTATGCTAAGCTATTAGCAAAAAAAGTGTAGTGTTCCTTTAATTTTGACATTAATTTTCATCTTTACACCAGACATATATATCGGGTCAAAATATCGGTTATCGGTCTTGATCTGTAATTATCGGTATCAGTATCACCCTGAAAAACACACTTCGGTCGACCCCTATTTAGGGCAATGCAGATGGATGAATTTCCTTTGTGGTAAGCAGTTTATGGATTAAATTTGGGGAAAATATGTAAACATATCTGCATCAGATTTCAGTCATTTAGATCCTGAAAAAAAAACTAGATGGGTTATAAAATAAAACAAATTTATAGTTAAATTTGTTAACATTAAGTATCATGATTTTTTTTTGCATTTATTCATTTTGATTAATGTTAATTTCTACATATACTAGCACATTTTAATGCATAATAGGATGTTTTGAATAACTAATAATATATTGAACAAACATTAATAATCAACAGCTTTTACATATTTAACCTTGATTAAATAATGCTGTAGAAAGTATTGTTTATTGTTAGTACATGATACTTATTGAACTAATTCACTAAAAAACCTTGTTGTAAAGTGTTGGTTATTTTACATTTTACGCTATCGTTTAGAGCTAGGGTCAAGCCTGGCTGATTTTGGGGCTGATATTAGTCATTTTTATGGTTAACGGTATCGGCATTTAAAGAATGTTAGTCAGAGCACTTGTTATTCTTTATTTTGACATTAATTATTATCTTTACACCAGACATATATATCAGGTCAAAATATCGGTTATCTGTCTTGATCTGTAATCATCGGTATCAGTATCGCCCTGAAAAACACACTTCGATCAACCCCTATTTAGGGCAATGCAGATGGATGAATATCCTTTGTGGTAAGCAGTTTATGGATTATATTTGGGAAAAATATTTAAGCATTCCTGCATCAGATTTCAGTCATTTAGATCCTGAAAAAAACCTAGATGGATTATAAAATCAATATTATTTAGAAATATTGTATTTAATCACTACTGAATATTACAGTTGTTTGCGAACTTTATTATATGGTTAAATTTGTTAACATTAGGTATCATGATTGTTTTTGCATGTATTCATATTGATTAATTTTAATTTCTACATATACTAACACATTTTTAATGTATGATAGGATGTATTATGTAACTAATAATATATTGAACAAACATTAATAATCAAGTTTTTACATATTTAACCTAGATGAATTAATGCTGTGAAAAGTATTGTTTATTGTTTGTTCATGATATTTAACTAATTTACTAAAAAAAAAAAAAAAAAAAAGAAAAGAAAATTGGTTCTTTTAAATTTCACCATATTATTTAAAACTATGGTCACCCAATTATCGGCCTGGCTGATTTTCGGGGGGCCGATATTAAGTATTTTTATGGTTATCGGTATCCCCATTTAAAGAATGTTTGTGCCAGAGTCCTTGTTATTCTTAATTTTGACGTAAAATTTTCATCTTTACATTAGACATATATCAGGTCAAAATATCGGTTATCGGTCTTGATCTGTAATTATCGTATCGGCATTGGCCCTGAAAAAGACACATCGGTTTACCCCTATTTAAGGCAATGCAGATGAATGAATTTCCTTTGCAGTAAGCATTTTTATGGATTATATTTGGGGAAAATATGTAAACATTCCTGCATCAGATTTCAGTCATTTAGATCCTGAAAAAACAAACAACAAAAAAAACCTACATAATTATAAAATCAATATTATTTAGAAATAGTGTATTTAATCACTACTGAATATTACAGTTGTTTGCGAAATGTATTATATGGAAAATGTGTTAACATTAGGATCATGTTTTTTTTTTTGCATTCATTCATATTGATTGTTAATTTCTACATATACTAACACATTTTTAATGTATAATAGGATGTATTATATAACTAATAATATATTGAACAAACATTAATAATCAACAGTTTTTACATTTAATTAACCTAAAGTAATAAATGCTGTAAAAAATATTGTTTATTGTTAGTTCATGATACTTAATTATCTAATTTACCAAAAAAAAAAAAAATGTATTGTAAAATGTAGGTTATTTTACATTTCGCCCTATCGTTTAGAGCTAGGGTCAACCAATTATCGACCTGGCCGAATTTCAGGTCCGATATTAAGCATTTTTATGGTTATCGCACATTGGCATTTAAAGAAAGTTTTTGTCAGAGCCCTTGTTATTCTTCATTTTTACATTCATTTTTTTTATCTTTAAACCAGACATAAATATATCAGTTATCGGTCTTGATCTGTAATTTTCCGTCGGCCCTGAAAAACACACATTGGTCACCCCTATTTAGGGCAATGCATATGGATGAATTTTCTTTGCTGTAAGCAGTTTTATGGGTTATATTTGGGAAAAATATCTAAACATTCCTGCTTCTCTCTGCCTCTCCTTGTTACACGCACACAGTTACGTAGACACAAACACACACACATCTCTCAGCAGGCAGGCCCTAATGCTGGGCATCATGAATTATGGAGAGGGTACATGTGCAGCCGGATTCTCTTCCATCAATAAAACATCAGCATGGCCCTCACTATGGGATAGAGTGCTGGGAATAGGAAAGATGGGATTGATTGTGACTCTAACCTTACTCTCTTTGCCATCTCTCTTTTTCTACTTTCAATCTGTGTCCCCCATTTCTAGATTTTGTCCTGTGTTAAAGCAAGCCTCTTTGTTGCATTCTTGGCTCTGTGCTTCTCTCATGGTGTCCATCTCGTAGTCTTTAATCTCTTTCTCGTTCCCCTCCTTTCTCCTCGCTGCCTCACATTACAGATCCCTCTGAACTGTTTTCTCCCATTCAGGTTTCTGTATTAACATTCCTCTCTTACATTTTCATCTAATGGTGGTGGATGATGTGTTTATTCATAATTCTTAGCCTTTGTTAATACGCTGTCACAACTGATTTGCAAAAAAACCTATAGGAGACAAAGACTACACAAGATTTAAAATGTACAGTTCACCCCAAAATGAAAAATTATCATCATCTACAAGTGAGTAAGAAAGAAGGGTGGACAAAAACCATGCAAAGTCTGTATGTTTTTGGTCCACACAATAAAAGTCAATTTAGTCCAGTATTTTTTTGAACCCCATTGACTTTCATTGTATGCACCAAAGCTGTTCTTCACAATATATGCTTTTGTATTTTGCTTAAGAAATTGAGTCATACAGGTTTGTAGCAACATGAGGGGTGAGTAAATTATGACATTTTTCATTTTTGGTTGAACGAGCCATTCAACCTGCAAATCACTGTACAGGCATCCTCGAGCCAGAACAATTGTTTTGCGTCATCTCTCAAATTGTTCCGTTTCCTTGATACACCATCCAACCTGCAAACAACCCAGTCCCCACTTAGCATAATCCCTGACTATTTTGGTATACAACTTGCTCCCATTTTGGAAGTATTACAATATCTGTTGCCGACCAAAGATGCAGCGTTTTTCTCTTCTTGACATCAGAACTCCTGCCAGAGTTGGGAGTGCAGCCAAATCAATCAACTCTCAGAGAGGCAAACTATTGATGTTCAGTTCAGAGAGTGCTTAAGAAAAGCTAAATGAAAGTGTTGTAATGTATCTTTTTGTATTTACAGCATAATGAGAAACGGAAAAAAGTGGATTAAGAAATTAGTAGTTACAGGTAAAAATTAGAGTGGAAATGGGATGATTAGCCAAGGGATCATTAAAGGGTTAGTTCACCCAGAAATGAAAATTGTCATAATTTCCTCAGCCCCATATTGTCTCAAACCTTACAAACCTACGGACTGACTTACGTCAGTGAAAAAGAAGATATTTTAAACGTGATTCAGTTTGTTTTTGTCCACGTAATGAAGATCAATGAGGTCTAGTTTTGCTCTAAACCACACTAACTTTTTATTGTATGAACAAAACGGTTCTTTTGTGGTCCATTGAAGAAAGAAAAGCACATGTTTGGAACAACATCTCTTTAAATTAATAGTGCACCCAAAAATAAAAATTCTATCATTAATTACTCACCCTCATGTCTTTTCAAACCCACAAGACCTTCATTGGATGGTTGAACCACCGATGCTTTACTGATGTCCTTACTACCTTTCTGGGCCGTGAGCCTGGTAGCTGTGTTGCTGTCTATGCAGGGTCAGAAAGCTCTCGACATGCATCAAAAATATCTTAATTTGTGTTCTGAAGATGAACAAAGGTCTTGCAGGTTTGGAACGACACGAGGGTGAATAATTAATGTCAGAATTTTCATTTTTGGGTAAACTGTTTCTTTAAATACTAGACTCAAAATGTTTTCTGCTCAACCACTCTGCTGAAATAGCTGTGAAATGGTGAATGGTTCAAATCTAATCTCCATCCTGGAATAGAGAGCCTTTAGATGCAACGACATTCATGTTGAATCCTGGAGATGTGGGTTGGAGTTCACAGACATGGAACGGTTTCACTCGGGTAGCTTTTGGATGGAGTTCCTCAGTAAAGCGGCGAGATGTAACACGCGATTGGGCGGTTTGCGTTTTGACTGACAGCGAGGCTCCATCTGTTGGGTTGGGCTCCAAGGCCAGGATGCACTACCTGCAGGGCTAATGCACGGCGGCTCCCAGAGGGACGGCCATCTCCTAAACCCTCACCTCTGAATTATAGATACAACTCCTCATCTGAAACTTTCTCTTTACTTTCCCGGACGTGCCTCACAAATATTTCAGTGTGAGCAGTCTCGTGTGCACAAGTAGGGAAGAAAAATGTGGTGTTCGAGAGTGAGGCATGCAAAATCAGCCTGTGCATGCATGCATTTTTTGCATGTTGATTGCAAGGACAATGAAACATTAAAAACTGGTTTAGTCAAACCAGTCTTAGTCTTAGGACTATATTGCAGAGCTGTCATTCAAATCTTGGTATTTCCCTCTGTGTTTTTGAGTTAACGTGAACATCTGCTGAAGAGCATTTAGTGCCTGTGTGTATGTGTGTTTGCATATGAAGGCTTCAGGAGAGGCCCACTTGAGCACTCGTCAGCACATAAAAGCTTTTTCTCACTGGTCTGAGAGGCCTCCTGCATTAGGGCTATTAGATTTGAGCCCTGTATGCTTGGAGACAGCTAGAAGATTACACCTGCGTGGGTGTTATGGGGTGTCTGAATTTATGAATCGAAAACACAACTGGAAAGTGAGACGTACCAGGGACACCAAGAGGATTATAGTCCAGATTTGAATCAAATGCACATGACAGAGAAACTGCTCCTCAGCTGTTCTATCTATTGTTCTACTTATAATTTTATCTATCTATCCATTTGTCTGTCTGCCTGTCTGTCTCGCTGTTTATCTATTGTTCTATCTATTTATCTGTCATTCTATCATTCTGTCTACTGTTCTGTTTATTGTTCTGTCTTTGTCTATCATTTTATTGTTCTATGTATTGTTCTACCTAAAGTTCTATGTATCTATCCTTCTATCTATCGTTCTATGCAATAAAAGGAAAATACATATGGAGAAATGTATACACGCATATTTTACTAATTATACATATTTGAATTTATAAATATATACATTATGTATGATTATATCCAACCATCTACAGGCTATTATATATTATATGTACAGTATATTGTACGATATATAAACTTTTATTTATTTTCTTTGTTTGTGTACAAAGTATTTAAATATTTGTTTATTAAAATATATACAGTTGCATAAACTCAATAGTGACATCATCATCATGATCATGAATTCCTCAAGGACATGTGTTTCCTTTGTTTTTTTACTACTTTGTATTTAAGTTAAGTTAATGAACCCTTAGTTAAGTTTATAAACTCTGTTAAATATTTTTAACTGTTTATTGAGCAAAAAAAAAATTATATTTGTGGAAATATGAACAACACCTTTCAGTTTTGTGACCTTGAGCACTACCCTGCAACCATCAACCTTATGTTTTTGCATATGTAATTTTTTTTTTTTTTTACATTAATTTACATAATTTAGCTTGAGATGGGACAATGCAGTTTCTTAGCACTTAACACATTCGTTGTCTCATAGAACATTTACACATTTTAAATAAATTACTTTTAAAAATAGGCTAAATGGCACCTGTTCGTGGAATGACCCAACGCACCTATCCGTCCTGTTCTTGCATTAACTCGGAGGTTTGAACTCGGCGCATGTGGCATGTTGTGTGAGCTGACGTGATCGCACTGTAACGGAGCAGAGTAGGAGGGATTTGAGGGTGGAGAGAGAGATAGAGAGAGTGAGTCCCCCCCGCCTCCTCCTTTCCGTCCTCTCCATCCGCGCGCATAGCAGCCCGCGCGGATGCTGCGTCCACGGTCCTCAGCGCGCAGCTCAGCGAGGGGGCTCTCATCACACATCGCATATAAAATCCAAATACCGCATCACCACGCTTTACCACCTCTTTGATTTACACGTTCGGGAAGAAGCGTAAAAGCAAACAAAATACCTTTGCCTCTTTTGATTCATTGGTCGGGACAGTCATCTCCAAACGATGTCTCCATCTCTAATTTTTTCCTCTGCGGAACCTCCATCTAACCAGGCAACAACTGCACTATTTTAGGATCCATCATCTCCATCCGTAGTAAACACACTGCTGAACACCTGGGTGATAAAGGACATGATAACAGCTACTGAGTGAATCCAGCCGCTCGTGTTTCTCCAGGATATTCCCTTTTCCCAACAAACCGCGGCAATGTCCTTGGAGCATGGCCTGGTGAGTATCTGATATTTACACCAATCAGGATGTGTTTGCCATGGTAACAGTTGGCAGTTCGTTATCATTAACGTCCGCTCTCTGTCATACTGCTAAATTGTCCCTGCATGTTTTTCTAATGCAGATCTCTTTGTCATGTAGCTGTCAAGCAGGTTCAAACTACTGCATTGAAGCCTTAATTGTCTATTAGTTACCTAATTATTCACAATTACACGTTTTCTCATCTCTGAGGTGTTTTGTTGACTATTTACCACCGCTTGTCCTTTTGATCGTGTCGGACCGTATGACTTCCCAGGATGTTCTGACATATTCCCGCACCGAAAATATATCAGGTATTATCATTCTGTCACAAAATCAAGAAAACCCACATACGTTTGGCTTATAAACGTGTTGTTTTTGTCTAACATCTCTGTGAGCGTGTGTATCTCGCATTGGTACCCACACTGGTCACCTTGCGGAGGGGCATTGCGCTTGTTCCGGATGCGAGTGGCGCACCATCCTCTCACAAGCAGCATCTTCGCGCTATTAATTCAATTAACATCGCTAGCAGCTCACAAGACTCAAAAGAATCGCGTATTGTTTGTAACTCTTCGAGCTGTCACACTTGTTTTTTGCGTGAGGACCGGTCGCCCTCTGAAGGTGACCAGTAAAGGTCATTTTATCGTGGAAAACAGCGCGATGGGAAACACACCTGACTGATGGAGCGCGGTGAGGGAACTTCACCATTTGAGTTGCTCAAGGTGCTCTGCTTTCATTTTCCTTGGCAACCGTGCGGACTTTTTTTTTCTCCTTCCTGCTGCAAGGTGTGCGAGTATGCTGGGTGTGGGACGAGGAGAGGAGGGGTAGTTGTAGTCTCGCATGGCTCAGACAGCCCGGTGACCGTGTATGAGTCCGTAAATCTGTACTCGACTCTGATTGGCCATTTACGTATGACCGTCAAAAGCAGGATCCCAGTTCTGGGGGTTTACATAATTTCAGAGAGATTGAGACTGTTACACTGCTGTGTGGAGACTGAAGTGACGTTTCAAACTGACGTGAAAAACGCTAGTCACTACTGATCAGGAAGAACTGTTTTTGAGGTCTTTTTTTTTAAACAAATTGATGTTTGTAGAGCAGCATTTGATTCTCAGGCTAATCAATATGTCAGGCTTCTTTGTGTTTGTGTGTTTGTCTGCTTAATTTAGAATAGGGCCAGGCAGAGTTGTAAATTGTGCCGGCCAGTGAATTGTAACATCATCAGTTTAACCAATTACAAATGACCTACAGGGGTGAAATCAATCTCCTGACACCATCCTCCTGAGGTGACAATGGACTTAAGTCTTAGTGTAAGAATATGAAGAATTTACAAGAATAAAGTATTTTTTGGATAATTTTAGGTCTCACTTATTTGATTGGTAATTATGCTAATGAGTGTTAAATGGCAAATTCTTAAGCTTAATTTTATATGCAATGTTACACAAGCTTTTCTACATGAAAAACGTACTTAGTGTGTAATAAAAATGATATACTTTAATTATGTGACCATGGACCACAAAACTAGTCATAAGGAGCACAGGTATATTTGTAGCAATAGACAACAATACATTGTATGGGTCAAAATTATCGATTTTTCTTTTATGGCCAAAAACATTAGGATATTAAGTAAAGATCATGTTCCACGAAGATATTTTGCACATTTCCTACCGTAAATATAGTAATATGCACTGCTAAGAACTTAAGGCATTTTTCTTAATATTTAAATATTTAAATATAAATAGATGTATCTCGATGTACAAATAGATGTATCTCGTATAAATCTCATTTTTGATAAACTGACTCTTAAGACTGGATTTATTGTCCAGGGTCACATATCTGTCCGATATGAATATATATTAGATTTTATATATATTTATATATATTCCAATGTACCTTTCCTGTACTTATAAAGACTGTGATGTTAAATAGGCATACATTTAAGTTTTACAACCCACCCTAGCAGTGTGGTATGTAGTTATAAAAGCATTTTTTATACTTGACATTAATTTACAGTTTAGTTTATGGATAAGTAGTGGATTTCTAAACTACTTCAAACAAACAAATGTGGAAATATTATATTAAACTTTCAGACACAAATCAACGAGTTACAAATATTTAAGCAATGTATGGCTGTAGATTTTCTCATTTAACATTGCAGCGTCAGTTCTTGCTTTGGCGTTGCCAATTAAGGCCGTTGCTTGGCTCTGTTTTTGTAAGTAACTTTATATCTGTTAGTGTTTAAATGCTTGGAAACTTTACAGAAAGTGGAAGGAGTTGGTGTTGCTCCAGTTCCCTGTCCAGGTTGCCCCAGTTTGAATGCTGTTGTTGCAGCAAAAAGGAAAGTTGACCTAGAAGATGTCTGGGGAAAACTGCAGCCGCACTCAATCTCATATGGATAAAAATGTATGCAAGAATTAGTTAAACATTATTTAATTAGATATTAAAAAATGTGTTTATAATATTAATAATATGATATTTTTAACTGGAAGAGCATAGAAAGCCAACTGTGATGTCCAAAGAACAAGGACTGAATATCGGTATACTGTACATGTATGCACTCTATGAACATGCATACAACAATGATGTGTTCTGCAGAGCGTGTGGAGTTGCAGATGCGTCTTGACACATGGATGGCAGAGCTGATGCTGAGCTAGATAACGTGTATAGAACAGGGCATGGTGAAAACAAATGACCCATGGGATGGCGGTTGATGGTTACATTTCATCTCCATGAGATAAAAATGTCTCTAGCCTGTTTGCAACACATAAATAGAACAAGAATCATCCCATCCTTGTGCATTCGGTCAACATCGCACAAATGTCTGGGCCATGAGCAGGTATTTAGAATCGAAGCCGAGCAGCTTATGTTACTCCCTACAGGCTCTTACGCCAATGCAGTCCATGTCTCGCTTTGAAAGCCTGAAACCAGTGTAACGAATACAGGCCACTGCAGTGAAGGTGGATGGGAGGAGGTAAAAATGGAAGAGCAAAGAACAGATGGACAAAGAGAATAAGATTGAGGATAATGGAGTGCGTGTGGAGGGGGTTGGAATCCTATGAACTTATAAAGAGAGAAGGTAATGTTCACTTACAGTAGCATGCGCTGAGTGGTTTTGTGCCCACATGAGAAGATAAGGGAGCCGTAATCATAAACGAGGTAATTCAAGCAGGTTTTGTTGTTGGGGAATGCACATAAAAAGTTCAGGAATCACCAACGAGTCTAGGAAGCAAATATCACATCTCAGCTGTTGCTGCTACAGCTAGCATGTGTGTCCAGGCTCCGCAAGTGTCATGTCAAACGAGTATGTGGATAAATGACAGAACGAACAAAAAAAAAGTTCAGAGTCATTGTGACCCAAAGCTTTTTCCTTCCAGTAAGTTGCTGCCTTTTCTTAATTATTAGCTTATAGCATATTCCAGAGGGAGTGCTATGTCCTACTCCATCAGTTTTGGCAAAATCACCTTTTTCTCACTCAGTATGACAGCACCTTCATTACCGCCACTGTGTTTGATCCCGTTAGTAAAGCCTTGTCAGCAGCAGGCCTGAAGGCCTCTGTGCTGTATTTACCCTTGTCACTGAGACACTACATAAACAGGGAGCTCATGGGAAGGAGAGTTTATTTTCTGCTCTTTAAAAAAACAAAAAACTACCGACTGACAATTAGATGAGTCTTGTAAAGTGTAGCTGTATTTGTCATTCTGCGGAAATAACTCAAGCGATGTCTGTCCGCTCACATTAAAGCAGCATAGGGCTGAACTGATTCTTTTTTTCTTTTCTTTTCCTTTATTCTCTTTATATAATTTCTCTTTGTTCCATTTTTAGAAACCGAACAGAAGGACATTTTTTTTCTGATTAAAGAAACTCACTGACAGTAAATTAGTGTCACGGATGTCATTTGTTAAAGTGACAGTTGACCAAAAAATGAAAGTTTGGCAACAGTTGCTTACTCGTAAGACTCTTTCTTGAGTGGAACAAATAAAAAGAGATTGTCCAAAATGCTGTCTTTCATACAGTGCAACTGGATTGGGGACAGAGACAGCTTTGGTCCCCATTCACTTTTAATGTGTGGAAAAGAGCAGCTCCCACAATATGCTAAATATCTCCTTTTGTGTTCCACAGAAGATCAATGAGTCACAGTGTACTGAAAAAATTAAATTCAGATATAATTTATCCACACTCATGTCATACTGCTCCCATAAGATTTCTTGCATGGAGCAGAAAAAAAAAGATATTTAGCAGGTTGTCCAAGCTGCTCTTTTTCGTACAGTACAACTGGATTGAGACCAGAGACTGTTTTGGTCCCCATTCACTTTTATTGTGTTGAAAAGAGCAGCTTGCACAATTTGCTAAATATCCCTTTTTTTTTGTTCCATGCAAGAACAAAGAATCACAGTGCACCAAAAAAATTAATTCTGACATACTGTAATTTACTCACACTCATGTCATTCCACTCTCATAAGAATTACTTTCTTGCATGGAGAAAAAACAGATGTTTGGCAGATTGTCCAAAGCTGCTCTTTTCCATACAGTGAAACTGAATAGGGGTAAGAGACAGTTTTGGTCCCCATTCAGTTTCATTGTAAGAAAAAAAAAAAAGCAGCTTGCACAACAGCTAAATAGCTCCTATTTGTTCCATGCAAGAACAAAGAATCACAGTGCACCAAAAAGTAAATAAAAATAAAATAAAAAATGAATAATAATAATAATAATTCTGACATAATTTACTCACCCTTTTGTCATTTGACACCCATAAGACTTACCTTCTTGAGTGGAGCCAAAAAAACAACAACAAAAAAACACTAAAAACTGAATTGGCACGAGACCTCATTTTGGTCCTCATTCATGTTCATTACATGGAAAACAACAGCTCGCACAACATGCTAAACATCTAGTTTTGTGTTCAATGCAAGAACAAAGAATCACAGTGCACCAAAAATAAATAAATAAATAAATAAATACATTTTTTTAAATTCATTAATAATTCATTCTGATTCTGATGTAATTTACAGCCATAAGACTTACTTTCTTGCATGGAGCAAAAAAAGAGATATTTGGAAGATTGTCCAAGCTGCTCTTTTCCATACAGTGAAACTGAATAGGGGTAAGAGATAGTTTTGGTCCCCATTCACTTTCATTGGAAACGAGCAGCTTGCACAACATGCTAAATATCTAATTTTTTTGTCCCATGCAAAAATTTTTAATTCTGACACAGTTTACTCACCCTCATGTTATTCCACACCCAATAGGGCTTGCTTTCTTGCATGGAAAAAAAAAAAAAAAAGAAGATATTTAGCAGATTTTTTTTGCTCTTATATAGTGAAACTGAATGGGGACAAGAGACAGGTTTGGTCTTCATTCAATTTTATTTTACAAAAAAGAGCATCTTGCACAATATGATAAATATCTTTTTTGTGTGCTTCACAGAAGAACAAAGAATCGCAGTGCATCAAAAAAAAAAAAAAGAAATTCTGGCATAATTTACTCACCCTCATGGCATTCCACTCCCATAAGACTTAAATTATTGCGTGTAGCAAAAATAAAAAATAAAAAAGATATTTAGCAGATTGTCCAAGCTGCTGTTTTCCAATATATAGTGAAACTGAATGGGGACAAGAGACAGTTTTGTCATTATATGGAAAAGAGCAGCTTGCACAACATGCTAAATATCTCGTATTCAACGCAAGAGCGAAGAATCACAGTGCGACAAAAAAATGTCATTCCACACCCATTAGACCTACTTTCTTGCATGAAGCAAAAAAAAAAAAAAAAAATAGCAGATTGTTCAAGCTGTTCTTTTCCATACAGTGAAACTGAATGGGGACAAGAGACATTTTTGGTCCTCATTTATGTTCATTATATGCAAAAGAACAGCTTGCACAACATGCTAAATATCTTATTTTGTGTTTAGTGCAAGAACAAAGAAATACAGTGCACCAAAAAAAAATAAATTCGTTCTGACACAATTTACTCACCCTCATGTCATTACACGCCCATAAGACTTACTTTCTTGAGTGAAGCAAAAAAAAAAATAAATTTGCAGATTGTTCAAGCTGTTCTTTTCTATACAGTGAAACTGAATGGGGACAAGAGACAGTTTTGGACCTCATTCACGTTCATTATATGAAAAAGAGCAGCTTGCACAACATGCTAAATATCTCGTTTTGTGTTTAATGCAAGAACAAAGAATCACAGTGCACCAAAAACAACAACAACAAAAAAAAATTCTGACATAATTTACTCACCCTCATGTCACTCCACACCCGTAAGACTTACTTTCTTGAGTGGAGCAAAAAAAAAAAAAAAAAACTGATATTTTGCAGATTGTCCAAACTGCTCTTTTCCACAAAGTGAAACTGAATGAAGACAAAAGACAGTTTTGGTCCTCATTCACTTTTATTGTGCAGAAAAGAGCAGCTTGCACAATATGCTAAATATCTCTTTTTGTGTTCCATGCAAGAACAAAGAATCACAGTGCACAAAAAAATAAATAAAAAATTAATAAAATAAAAAAAATTAAATTCTGACATTTACTCACCATCATGTCACTCCACATCCATAAGACTTAGTTTCTTGAGTTGAACAAAAACATGTTCATCATATGAAAAAGAGCAGCTTGCACAACATGCCAAATATTTCTTTTTGTGTTCCATGAAAGAACAAAGAATTCTGACACAATTTACTCACCATCATGTCATTCCAAACCTGTAAGATTGTCTTGCGTTGAACACAAATATAGATATTTAGCAGATTGTGCAAGCTGCTCTTTTCCATATGAAACTGGATGAGAACCAAAACTGTCTCCACTTTCACTGTATAAGCAGCTTGCGCAATATGCTAAATATCTCCTTTTGTGAGTCATATGAGTTTGGAACAACATGAGCGTGAGTAAAGAGGACAGAATTTTTATTTTTTTGGGTGAATTATCCCTTTAAGACATTTCATGTCTGTTCGGTTTGTTTATATCCTAAAAGCTTCTTTCCTTGAGGCCTATTTTAATCTGCCTCGGTCACAATAGTCTCATACAACTGGTGTTCATATTTGTTTTTATTTGGTAGGTGTTGAGGGAATATGTCTTTTTTTCCCATGGAAACTGTCATGCCTTGTTAAACAAGTCATGTCAGCTGACGTCTGAACGCGAGTGGACGGAAGTGCGACTAAATTACTTCGCTCCGTGGTTGGGGTGTGCGTTCAGACTCTGTCAGTGGCCTGTCTTTTTAATAAGAGTGAAGTGAGCAGCACACTGACTCATCGACCCTTGCTTGCTTTTTTATTTATTTTTTCATGCTGCAGACATCTTGATTTTGAATGTTGCCGGTTAACAAAGTAATCTCCTGCATTGTTTCGCAGTGGCAGATCGCTGGCTCCCGGTGTGATAGACTGGTGTGGGCCTTATTTAATGTTTGAATATGGGTTAGAGTTTCTTTTAGCTTTAGGGGGTTGTGTTTGTGTGTGTGTGTGTGTGTGTGTCTGCGCTCGTGAGTGGGTGTGAGCGTGAGTACTTCTCTGTTGGTTACTTAGACACATTACATAAGGCGCTGAACAATTTATGTAATGCTGGCCCTCTGTCTCTCCCTTTTAACTTTGGCAGATTGGGTTGGGTCGCGGTAGTCAGGGCTGGTTTGGGCAAGGCAGACCTGGGAAAGCTCAGTACGCTATCAACAGTGTCTTACCGAATGGCACTAGAGCACACTTGCTGAAAGGTTTGGGAAAACACGGATCAATATGAATATTCAGCATAATCTCCAGACCATCTGCCTCCTGCACACTGAACATAACTGCACGGTTAAGCAGTCTCTCGGTGAGGGAAATCTGGGGCTGCATAGACCCACAATTGTGTCTGATGCCAGCAAGTGGCCTCAAAAGATGCAAATTATAATTAGAATGAAAGGTCTGACTTCATATCTGACATGTAACCAGACCCAGGTAAAATCTGCTGCAATCTGATTGGCTGGCTTTCATGTTCAGAGGTTTCCATATTGATGCAATGATTGCTTTTGATTTGCAAGGTTAGTTGCATTAGAATTAACCAGATTTATGTTCATTTTTACAGTTTTTCTACATACACTAAAAAAACATTTGGTGTCAGTAAGATTTTTTTTTTTTTTTTAAAGAAAAAAAAACTTTTATTGAGCAAGGACGCATTAAATTGATCAAAAATGGCAGTAAAGAGAAATATACAATCCCAAAAGATTCTTATTTAAAAAAAATGCAGTTCTTTTGAACTCACATTTTTGGCTAAAATACTGAGCAGCACAATTGTTTTCAACATTGATAACTTTTTTTTTTTTTGAAATTCAAATCTGCATATTAGAATAATTTCTGAAGGATCATGTGACACTGAATACTTATAAAATCAAATAAAATGTTAAAATGTATCAAAATTTAAAACAATTATTTTAAATTGTAATAATATCAGTTTTTCTTTCTTTTTTTTTTTTAACTGTATTTTTTATCAAATAAATGCAGCCTTAAGCATTGAGCATAAGAGACTTCTTTCAATTTAACAGTGATTATTAATACTGAATGGACAGAAATGCTTCTGTTTTCTGTATAACTATTAGTGAAGGAGACAGTCTCACCACAATATCCTTTTTTTTTTTTAATAATCTTTTTCAGATGACCCCTGGCTCTAAACACATAAAAATTAAACTGTACAAGGCGCTCAGACTTTATTTTCCCATCTAAGTAGGTGGTTCTTGGCCGCAATAAGCAATGAAGACCAGACTATTTGCTTTTTCCTGTTTGGGTACATGAGACTACCACACTCTCAGTTTGATATATGTTCGTATGTAATACATTTTTGGATAATTTCCTTCAGCTACAGATAAGAGTATGGTACGCTCAGCTCCGTTAACACATTTTCAAATCAGTTCCTCTGATCTTCCTCCAAACCTAATGCAGAAAAATGTGACAAATGTCCATAGATTCTGTTTGGGCCTGCACGTGACTTCTGATTAGCTCTTGACTGTGCAGAACCTTTCTGTTGTGCATATAAGCAGTGCAGCAAAGAAGAAGAGAGGAGGGGGAAAGGAAGGCTGGGGTTAGTTAGTGAGTCAGCATGAGAATGATGACACCCTCTATGTCACTCCTGCACATTACCGGCCCTAGCTGCCCACACACATACTCACACAGCACGCTGCATACCCCAGACTCATGTATATTTTTACATTAACAATGTAAGCAATATTCTGTTTATTAAAGCCAAGTATCAATTTCATCAAGTTAGTGTTTTTAAGCACTTTACATTTATTCCAAAATAATGACTCAAGGCAGTAGCAATTTAAACTACATATTTTATTTGTGAATTTATGTTCAGCTATTCTTTTTAATGCTTAAATTTTAACTATTTTTGAATTTTTCGGATGATCAGTCATTAAGCTCTGCAAAATTTTGGCCACAGACACAGAGATTTACTTTAAAGTACTCACTAAAAACTCCCACAGATCATGTTTTTATGCCATTCCAAGTCTTATTTTGACGTAAGAAGAAGTTTTACCTACTTTTTAAATTTAGTCCTCCCTTTAACGCCGTTATATTGTTAATTCAGACTGATTTGCAAATGCAGAATGCACACAAACACAAGAGGTGGGATTTAGCGCATGAACCAATCACAGCCGAACATAACCATATCATCAAAGTACTGCCATAGCGATTTAAGAGCAGCCGGCTAACTCATGCTGCCTTCACGTCATGTCGTAATTACCGTAATTCCGAGATGACAACACGTGACATTTTACTCATAGCTCTTCATGTTGTCGGACTTGGAGGTAGCGCCTAAAGGTGCGTTCACGCCATATCGGAATTCCCGTAATTACGAGGTTCCAACTTGTAAAAAGCGTTCACGTCCTCGTAGAACTCGTAATTACAACTTGTGAACTGTGAGTCTTCTGAGAGCTACGACTTGTACCACAAGACCACTGTGCCACCTGACCAACGTAGGCTCTGTTTAGGCGTTGATAGTGTTGCCATAGAAAAGCATAATTCCGAGTCTGAGGACGTGAACAGCTCCGAGTAGACCGTCACATGTTCGAAATTACGGTAATTACGATATTGCGTGAACGCAGCATGAGTAGCGTGGTACATATGTAACTGGTTTAAGTCGTAATTCTAAAAACATTCCAAATGTACACGTTGTAATTACGAGTTCAGGAGCACGTGAGGGCTTTGGCGTTGATAGTGTTGCCATAGAAACTCATAATTCAGATAGAGTAGAATGTCACGTGTTTTCATCTCGGAATAACGAGATGGCCTGAATGCAACATCAGTGCTCACAAACCTGAGTTTTTAGAACACTAAACACTTTTACTTTTTACTTATATTGCGTCACATTTATTTAAAACACTGATAAAAAAAATCAGTGTACCCCCACTTTATTAATATTGAAATAGTATATGTTTATATATGCTCATGAAAATGCTTCAGAAACGTCTGTGTATTTGACAAATATTGCGAAAAGTGTCCAACTTGACGGCTTCGTTTTCAACTCGCCCCCGTACTGATCTCGGGCTTCAAGTGAAACACACCTATTGCCTCCTCTGTGTGACTTTTCCTCATTCATTCTCGTTTATTTTATTTTTTTAAATTTTTTATTTATTTTATTTTTTTTACGATTTTTAACTAGTCAACTTTAAAATTTAACTACAACATGATTCAAATAACTTTTTCTTTATTAACCCTCTAGTTAAAGAATATTCTATTCCAAGTGCACCACACATGAAGTTGTTAACATAATGTAAAAGTTAAACAAATCACTTGTTACATATCTTTGCAGAAAAGATGCATGAACTACAACAAACAACAGTAGACTATTATTAACTATAAATGTTCTGTAAAAACTATGAACAACAGCTTTCAGCCTGTCATCATAACGCAAACATGAAATATCAGACATACAATAGTATTTCTTAACAGGTTTTTATTCGATTGCGCTGCTTTTCCATTGTTTTTTCTATGTAAACATGGACACGTTTGACTGTTGCAGTCGCGTCTCTTACAGCGTTTCATGCATAAAACGGCATTATATAAACGCGGCGCTCAAGTTAAAAGAAGTTCACTACCATCTTCTTAACCGTTTTTCCTATTCCACTGCGCGCGTCGCATCTTTGTTAACAAAAAGTGCATTCTGTGTGAATGGCGCCTAGCGCTATTAGCGCGTCACACGAGGCACTGCCTCCCTTGCCTCCCTGAGATATATTTATATATATATGTGATTTTTAATCCTGGAATTTGGAGTCAGCCAATCACGTTAGACCTTGCCAGACTCTGAACGTTCTTTCCAGTTTTCTGTGCTGTATGCATCAGACCCACAGTGAACGGACCGTGGGTGGTCTGTGGGCGTGCCGTCTGAGGCTGAGACTGTCATCTAAGAGAACATAGGGACCTATACAGAGGCATGCTGGGAGATGGAAAAGAGAAACGGAGAAAGACGAAGTAAGAAGATGATGGCATTAGGGCCAAAATGATAGAGATGCAGAGGAAACTCTGTGTTAATGTAGAGGTGTTTGTGTTTGTGAGCAAGTGTGAACAAGAAGCAAGTGTATATGTGTGTGTGTGTGTGTCAGGGTATAGCGAGGCCGAAGGAGCTTTGTGGGAGTCAGAGGCATCTGTAGGTTTCCATGGCAACTATGGGCCAATGCAGTGGTCTGGATCGCTAGAGATACAGTATATGTTATATGCATCACCATCTGTGAGAGCACACATTCCTCATACTGTACGTCCACGGATTTTAGTCGTGTTGCGCTCGAAATGGACTGACCTGTCCGTTTAGCATAATTAATATCACGAAGACCTGTCTAATACCTCATTAATGAGAGTAAGGCAAGTGTGTGACTCAATTAAAACACAAAAGACCTTTGAATTGAGGTGAAAATGTGCTGATACATTAGAAAGCATTAGCTCGGAGCCGTCTGACTGCACGCTCGCTCCATCTCTTAAGGAATGCCCACTGTACTCCGAGTTGCTGCCCACACGAGCACTTTGAAGACTGTAATGTGTTATTCTGTCTGTGTGTCTCTGCAGGCTTCCTCACCAATCCCATCATCCCGCACCCTTTGAATCTTAACGCATCAGCGCTGCAGATCTACACAATATCCCGCTCGGTTTTGCGCCCCCTCTTCGTTCTCGTTCTCTGCTTCCTGATGGATTGGAAGCGGCCCGATCCCTCGTTCTGTTGACCCTCGGGGTGAGGGGGTTGAGTGGAGAGGACAGGATTTCTCCAAATACGCTAAAAGTGTCCGGCCGTCGTTGTCCCTATTTCCTCCTCTGATGGAGAGTTAGAAGAAGAAGGGGAGGAACTACTGGGGAGGGAGAGGAGTGGAGGAGCAAATTTGAAAAAACTCAAGCCAAGATCATCACTAATACTGACCTCGTGTTGCAGAAAGTCATATAGATCAAACATCGCTGACCCAGCACCCTAAGACTCAAGATGTCCACCACGGCGACCATGGGTGAGATGGCGAACAGTGCGGTGGAGTTTTACCCCAAGCGGGGTGGAGGAGGCGCAGAAGCCAACCATGCTGGAGACTTTGGGGTGACGTTGGATGAGCTCCGGTCCCTGATGGAGCTGAGAGGAGCCGAGGCCTTGCAGAAAATTCAGGACAGCTTTGGAGATGTAGAAGGCCTATGCCAGAGACTCAAGTCTTCCACCAGTGATGGTGAGAGAAATGTTTTGCTTTTCTGCCTTGATACCTCAACGATATCTCATTTAGTCCCTACACTTTAAAAATAAGGTTCCAAAAGAGGTTTTCATTTTTTGGTTCTATAAAGAACCATTCAGTGAAAACAATTTTTCTTAGTGTAAAGAACATTTTAAAAATCTAAAGAATCTCATTCCACTATAAGGATTCTTTAGTTGAATGTAAATTGCTCCCTGGGCGCTGGAGCAATGGCTGCCCACTGCTCCAGGTGTGTGTTCACAGTGTGTGTCTATTTGTTCACTTCTCACTGCTGTGTGTGTGCACTTGTGATGGGTTAAATGCAGAGCACCAATTTCGAGTATGGGTCACCATACTTGACAATATTTCATACTCACGACTTTTCACTTTCAGTAAAGTATCTTTATTTTTAAGAGTGTAACTTGTTATTCCTCATAAGATGTAGTGCATAGTTCATCCAAAAATGAAAATTCTGTCATTAATTACTCACCCCCATCATGTCGTTTCAAACCCGTAAGACCTTTGCTCATCTTGGAACACAACTGAAGATATTTTTGATGAAATCTGAGAACTTTCTGACCCTGCATAGACAGCAACACAACTGCCAAGTTCAGGGCCCAGAAAGATAGTAAGGTGCTCTTGTGAATGCACATCGAATGCTGACAGGGAAGAGAAGAAATTTCTGAATAAAGTTATTTTTGTTTTCTTTCCTGACAAAAAAAGTGTTCTTCATAGTAACATTACGGTTAAACCAATGTCACATGGACTAATTTAAAGATGTCCTTATGACCTTTCTGGCCCTTGAATGTATCAGTTGCTTTGCTGTCTATGCAGGGTCAGAAAGCTTGCGGATTTCATCAAAAATATCTTAATTTATATTCTGAAGATGAACGAAGGTCTTAAAGGTTTGGAACGACATGAGGGTGAGTAAGCAATGTCAGAATTTTAATTTTTGGCCCTTTTAAATACTACTTTATACCCCAAATATTTTCCTTTCTTTCCTCCTTTCTTTTGATTTCTCTCTCACCTCTTCACACTACTTGTCCACCACCTCTTTCTCTGTCTCACTCGGCCAACTTCCCACTCTGGGTGCACGCGTCGTGTTGGGTTGCTAGGCGACGGCGCTGTCGGCGGTGAGGTGGGTGTAGAGAGAGGGGTTACTGGGTAAACAGAGTTGGAGAGACTCACTCACTAGAGTCAGTGACTCGAAAGGTCCCCGCAGTGATCACAATTCTTGGCATATCCATCCATCCTCTTCTGACTCGCAGTTGAATGTGTTGCTGTGATGTTTTATACGCCATGATGATGACTGCAGATGAGAATTTAGATATGGGTGGAGATAACGCTCAGTCATGAGAAACAGATAAACTCCATAAAACTCAAACTGAATTGAACTGATTGGGTGTATTTATAGATTTATGATAAAGCCGTTGCTTAGGGTTCTTATGGATCTTTCGTTTTGCCGATATCATAAGCTCAAAATTATTTTCATGTTTTTTTTAAATAATACAAGTACTTCTTGGGATCAAAATATGAAAAATTGGTATTTATTTTGAGATTTACTAAAGATTACATTTAAATATTGATAAACTATTCTTGCTTTTAAGATTACTTGTAATTGTTAAATAAAAGCAAAATTACTTTAAATGTAAAATAAGGGAAATAAGTATGAACAATTAAATATCCAATACTTATGATACCAACTACAGTTTTATGCAAAGGTTTGCAGAATCTGTGAAAATGTGAATAATTTTAACAAAATAAAGAGAGATCATACAAAATGCATGTTAATTTTTATTTAGTACTGTCCTGAGTAAGGTATTTTACATTAAAGATGTTTACATATAGTCCACAGGACAAAAAAAACAAAAAAGTTTGGGAACCCTTGGTTCTTAATACTGTGTGTGGTTTATAGCTGTAATTTCAGCTATATTTTTGTCTTGTGGACTATTATGTAAACATCTTTTAAGACAAATATCTTACTCAGGACAGTACTAATTAAACAATAACTTGCATTTTGTATGATCTCTCTTATTTTGTTAAAATAATTAACATTTTTACAGATTCTGCAAGGGGTTCCCAAACTTTTGCATGAAACTGTAAATAATAATAAAAAAAAAAACCTCAGTATGGAACAGAAATGCGCATTACTAGCTTCCTTATGAATATGTTGTATGTAACTTTGTATAAAAATATTTTTAGGCTTTATAGAGCACATAAAAATGAAGAATTGATATCTGAAAATTAGCAGAGGAAAGTTTTATTGCTCTGAGGATGCTTTTTCATAGCTCATTAAAGTATTAGATTTGTCTTAGATGTTTCTCCCTAGATTCCTTAGGAGAAATGTCAAATGTTGTCTAAAGGTGGAGCTGTAAAATTAATATGGATAGTTCAGATAATTTGGTCTTGGAAAAATTTATGAGAAATCTTTAGTCTGAAATCTCTGACTTTTAATATTTTGCAGTTCTTAACAGAAAAGGTGATCTCTTCTAATGCACTTCTGAGACAAATGTGAGATTTCTAAAGTGTTTTAATTTGCTCATCATTTAACCTCTTTGGTGTTCAGAAGAAACTTCTGAGATACTACAGAGAAGTGTGTAAAGTGTAATTTTTAATTCTTGCAGGATATCAGTGAAGCTGAATGCCTACCATGCAAATTTTTGCTCAGTGGTTTTAGTACCGCATCCTGTTGAGTAATGAGTGCCTCACGCTTTAAGTCCACAAACATACTTTTAGAATGTAAGCATTGACCCGAATGTTTAGCCAACACACTGAAACTTATTGTACACACACACACACGCATGCTTAAAAATTACTATAGCGCTAGGAAACCTCAAGGGGGGCGATAGAGTTACCTTTAAATATGGATGTTATTTTTCAGGTTTCTCTACAATTAGCTATAAACATATTGACATGCTAAGTTTGATTCTAGTTGAAGTTGACCTGAAGGAGAAAGCAGACAATAAAAGAAGACAGTTAGGATAATGCTCATTATAGCATCCCTTGTGGCCACACTGAGAATGCAGTGCATAATTATGTTGTGTCATGATTATGAATGGACTCTATGCATGCTGACTGCCTACATATTTCCACTAAAATCTCAGTGCTGCATAAGCTTCCAGTATAGCAGTGATTCTCAATAGTATACATAATGTTTTAGTTTAAGTACTTTTAAGTGATGGTGGATCATATTAGTATTGCTTCGTCCTTTTCCTCAGTTTCCATACTGCACCAGAAGTTGCAGTGACCACTGAGGCTAAATTCGGACACGATGGTGCATAGAGTCCATTGCAATCTAAGACATTTTGGAACACAGTGATGCATGAAATTAAGCTTGCGTAGCTTAAAGCGTTTGCTTCTTAAAATATTTCCTCAACTGACTGGTAGACCATAGTTTGGTAGCAGATTAGAAGTGTAAAACGTATTACAAAATGGCCAATTTTGATTTGCTAATTTTTTTTTGCCCCTAATAATCATATTCTCACCATCAGTGCCAATAAGCAGGAAGCCATGTTTTTGTGTGAATCTTATGAACTTTATCCTATTGAAGAGAGCAGAAAGTAAAAAGTGCTATCAAATATTAAATACACTTATTACTTAATGCATCTTTGCCAATTGGAAAGTTTTTATTTTTTTTTTTTCGAGTTCAGAAAGTTCAGAATGAAAAAAGAAGAAGAATGTGATATTTTATTGATGAAAAGATGTTTTTAAAGACATGTTTCTTAAACGGATAGTTAACCCATAAATGAAGACAAATGAATGTTTTTAATTAAACCTGAGAGATTTGTATTTCTCCAAGTTGAATACACCCAGGGTGCGATTTGTGAAAAAAAAAAAAGCAGAGGGGGGGATGCTTTTGAAAACTTTTTTCTCTCCATAGGCCGAGGTAGACCCAGTGGCATAGCTTATTGGCACGCGGATAGGCACGCAGAGCACGCACTGCGGAGGCCTCCGCGTTTCGGGGGACCCCGCGATAACCTCTCTGTGCTGAGTTGTGTCGTATCATATATCAACGATAGCCAGAGATATTGTCAAAAGCATCAAATATTGGCAATATTAAGAGAATTTTGCATTTCCAATTAACATAGGCCTGTTACATTCTTTGTATTATTAGGCCTATTATTATTATTATTAGGTTGTGCTTATTATTAAATTACAGTTAGGCTAATTTGCCACGCAATCATTTCATAGTGCAGTATCACCGTATGACGGGCTGTGAGAATAATAAAAGATTAGGCTATTAGCTTACTACTCATTAAAAAATGTCTTTTAAAACAGGTTTATTAATGTATACAATAAATTATAGGTCTACAATTGAAATTATTAACACTGCAGTCATCAGTGAAAGTCAAGAGCAGCTTTATTATATGCACCGATTTTCAAAAACAACCTGCTTAACAAGAAATATGTTTCTTCTCATGTTTTTCACTATACAGTGCCACAAGAGAAATATTAAGGGAATCATTTAAGACAGTTGTATACCGTTATCATCATAGGTTGAAGCAGATTCACCTCTTGTTGTCTCTGAGAGAATATGCGCCATTAATGCAGTGTTAGAAAGCGCCGTCAGTTTTTTACTTTCACTTTCTGTTTAGTGATTTGACTGAGGTTAAGACGTCCACTTGTGCAAAGTTTGCATGTTGCTTGTGGTATATCCATTAGCTCTCCTTCATGTTTAAAACAGAAATATTACCAATATTGTGACGTCAATAAAACGCGTATTGTGAATATGTTGATTCAGAAC
The DNA here is from genome assembly GCA_036247105.1 of Cirrhinus mrigala. NCBI lineage: Eukaryota > Metazoa > Chordata > Actinopteri > Cypriniformes > Cyprinidae > Cirrhinus > Cirrhinus mrigala. The sequence continues at coordinate 18,536,467 of CM070029.1, forward strand.
GGGACTTAGCAGTGGGTTTTGCGGGATGTTTTTTACTCAAAAAATAATTCAGCAGAGGCAGGGATGCATAGACCAGAGTCCCCCCGAATACACCAAAACATAAACAGGTCAAAAAGTCCATAAAAACATTGTAAATGCAATCCATATGAATCAAGAGACATTGAATTGCTTTATATGATGAACAGATTTACAGTCATGGCACCCTTACAACTCTGTCAGAAAATGTAACCCTTCTCTCAGAAAATTGTACATTCTCCCAAAAGGATTGTGGTTTTGTCACGTAAGTTTTGGAAAACTCCACTCTTGCATTTTTATGCCTTTGTGTCAGCAGTGGTGTCCTCCTGGGTCTCCTACCCTTTTCGAGGTATAGTGCGAGCTGACACTATTGTACCCTGTGTCTGCAGATCAGCTCGCATTTGTTTGGAAGTTAATTGGGGTTCTTTATCCACCATTCGAACAATCCTTCATTGTAATTTTTCATTAATTTTGTTCTTCTGTCCACGTCCAGGGAGGTCAGCTCTTGATGATATTGCGCACAGTGGGCACAGGAACATTAAGATCTCTGGAGATGAACTTGTAGCCTTGAGATTGTCCATGTTTTTCCATAATTTTTTTCTCTCAAGTCCACAGACAACTCTTTACACTTCTTTCTTTTCTCCATGCTCAGTGTGACACACAACACAAAGGTTGAGTCAACTTTTCACCATTTTAACTGATTGCAAGTGTCATTACTATATTGCCCACACCTGTTACTTGCCACAGGTGTGTCTAAATACAAATTACAGGAGCATCACATGCTTGAAAAGCAATTATTTCTTACAGTTTTGACAAGGTGCCAATAATTTTGTCCAGTCCATTTTTGAGTTTTGTGTGAAATTTTATCAAGTTTGACTCTTCTTCTCTGTTTTTTTGTGTTATTGCAGTGCAAACAAAAACAATAAGCACGTGAATACAAAAACATTTGCAATTGGTACAATTTTCTGAGAGAAGTGTTGCATTTTCTGAATTGCAAGGGTGCCGATATTTTTGGCCAGGATTGTACATAGCGCATGAACATAAGGCATCAAATATGTGACCCTGGACCACAAAATCAGTCTTAAGTAGCACAGGTATATTTGTAGCAATAGGCAAAAATACATTGTATGGGTCAAAATGATAATTTTTTCCTTTATGCCAAAAATCATTAGGTAAAGATCATGTTCCGTGAAGATATTTTATAAATTTTCTACTGTAAATATATCAAAACGTATTTTTTGATTAGTAACATTCATTCCTAAGAATTTAATTTGGACAACTTTATCTTTTTGGACAACTTTTTCTCAAAATTTTGATTTTCAAACAGTTGTATCTCTGACAAATATTGTCCTATCCTAACAAACCATACATCAAGGGAAAGCTTATTTATTCAAGTTTCAGATTAAAATGAAAAAAAAAAATGGACCCTTATGACTGGTTTTATGATCCGGGGTCACATATGGTAAACGGATGCTCACATGTGGTTGCTTGATGCGTGAGAACCAATGAGGTTTGATTTTTCTGTGTAAAGAAAGTATGATTGAGCTTCTGTGTTTACCACAATTGATGAACACAATGCATGTGCATAGCTCAATGTTTATATGTGAATAAATCCATAATAAATCTGTTCGTCATATAAAGCAATAATGTCTTTTCACAAAACTTGGATTAAAGCACTCAATTGGATTTTTTGTAAGATGAAAAGTTTTGGTTTCATTGTCTCTCAATGGATTCATTTATGTTTTGAAATTACATGAGGGTGAGTAATTAAAGACAGAATTTTCATCTTTGGGGGAACTATACCTTTAACTAAGCATTTTAGAGTGAAAGATAGATGGATATATACGGTTGTTAGAATATCAGATGTTGCCCTGCTGTATAAAACCCCTTTGATGAGATAAATCTAAAATGAACTAATACAAAAGGTTTTGAAACCTTCAGACCTCTCATGGTGTCATGGTTGAGAAGACGTGAAAGCTTTCAGTCCAGCTTTATGTATGGAGATGGCTAACAGCTGTCATCAGAGACTGCTCTGTTGACAGGTGATAACAAAACCTGATGCTCCTGATGCTAATAGTCATACAATAAGTGGAGTTTGCCTCTAAGTGCAAGTGGAAGCAGAACTAATCCGGTTACATGGCCATGACAAAGCAGAGACAACAGCAGAGGAGAGGAAACCAGAGGGGGCGGAGATGAAGTGACGCTGAATAAGGCTGACACTGTGAAGATGAGGCCCTGAAAATGGAAGTCCATTAGTGTCTCTCCCTCCTCTCCAGCATTGCGTTTCAGCCGAGCTTCAGCGCGCAGACCGCAGATCCACGGGTCTCAGCTTGCTGCTATAAACATTATTTTCAGTGCAGGGCGTGGACGTATCAATCTATCAGCCTGAACATACACAGATACCTGTTCTGCTGCAGCAGGACATGGAGATCCGAGAGCAATGGGGGTAAAGGGTGGAAAGAGAATGAGAAAGCGAAAGAGAGAGAGGGAGGTTAGGAAGGAATGGAAGGAGAGAGAAGGAATTCTGGTACAGCTTGCCGCATTGTCAAGGACACACCAAGGGGAGATGGCGAGAGAGAGAGAGTGAGTGAGTGAGCGGGGTGGGGGGAGAAGGAGGTGGGGTGTTCGAAAAGCAAGAGATTCTTTAAAGCGAATGGATGCGGGCATGGCTACTCAGCAGTTTTTCTTAAAGGGACAGGTCATACATAAATGGAATTCCCGTCTTAATTTACTCAGCCTCCTGTTGTTTCAAACCTGTATGACTTATCTTTTTTGTGTTGAACACAAAAGGAGAAGTTTTGAAGATGTGCTGATTGCTCTTTTTTCATGCAGATTCAATATCTGGAGACAGGAACTTTAAAAGGATAGTTCACCAAAAAATGAAAATTCCGTTATTAAGTACTCACCCTCTATTCGTTCCAAACCCATAAGATGATTGTTCATCTTCAGAACACAAATTAAGATATTTTTGATGAAATCTGAGAGCTTTCCCAGACCCAGACCCATGTCCCCAGACCTGGAAACATAGTAAGAAGAACATTGTTAAAATAGTCCATGTGACATTCTTCTGCTTGTAAACAAGGCACGGCGCATGGTACTCTTAATAATGGCAAAGGATGGTGATGCAGAAGAGAAGAATTTTGAATTAATTGAGTAAACTAGATCAGTCTGATTCATGAATGAATTGTTGCTGGGTGATATACCGGTTCAAATGATAAACCGGTTTGAATTACACACACAGTGTGAATTTTTGAAGGTAAACAGCATTGTGAATTGAGGGATGTAGGGTTGCCCTCGACTAAAGATTTTTAGTAGTTGTTCATTTTAAGCATTAGTCGACTATTAGTCGCACTTTTATTAATAAACCATATAAATCATAATAATGAGACTTTAATTGCCTATATAGCCTAATAAGCGCTCAAGCGCTTCACTCTCTATAGATATATTTTTCATGTCTGTAGGGCAAGTCTACATAGAGTTTCGAAGTTTCGCACTCAAGTTCACAGAGACCGAGATGGCAGAAAGCGCATTGTGTTTGCTTTCATTATTTTACGAAAGCGCAACGTTCGGTTGTTATTCTGAGTGCACACAAATGAACATAGATCTTTACAGATTCGAAAGATGCATTACTTTTATCTGTATGACCAAAAATGACCAAAAAGTATTTTAAGAGCAAGTGACCGCACCGGCACCTCAATCTGTCATGCAGTGAGCGTGCTACTGTTCAGCTTCCACACTCCGCACAGACACTTCACTGGCACACATTTTCTAGGTTAGCATTAGATTAAGCTGTGAAGTTGCTACTACATACATCTTTCAGATGAAAAGCCATATTTGAGGTCGATGAATGATTGGTGAGCTTTTGGATGTCCTGCCCGGGGTACTTTATTACCACATAGACCAGCCGTTAACAATCCGTCTGTCATGGACTGCATGACTTCGGCACTTCCTGTGCATTTTTTTTCCTCCTGCGACTAAGCGACTAATAAAAGTTTAGTTGAACAAGCCTCTTTTCATTGACTAACAGTTAGTCGACTATAAGGGGGCAGCCCTGTTTGGAGACATTTTAGAACTATTAATAACGCACAACTTATTCTTTAACTGGGCAAATAAGCCAGCTGCAAATGGCCGTTAACAGAAGCCAGAGATGCTAAGGACGAATGCAAAAGGATAAAATGCTGTAAGATTAGCAGGTAGAGCAAACTCACTGTTTACAATGCGTGAAATACCAGAAGAAAATCAGGAAAGGTCCATAAGCCAGAATTCGAACTCTGGACACCTGTAGCACAACGACGCTGTGTGTTGACGCACTGCCCACAAGGCTATCGGTGCCAACATGTCGACGTAATTTCAACTGAAGCAGTTTGTATCATCCCCTGTCTGCTATACAGTGCATTATGTGCCAGAAAATACTAATTCTGTGAACAAGTAACCAATTTCAGCCACAGCTTCAGCATCTGTTTATAGTGTAGGGGCGCGACTCTTCGGATTCTAGAGAGCATTTGTTCGGACCGAAAGTTTGATGAGAAACTAAAGTGCAGGCTTACTGCTGTTGCGCCATCTGCTGTCAGAAAATTAATTTGCGTTTTCATTCGGCCAATCTGCTGTTTTTGTTTTGTGCAGATATGTTTATGTAGCATAATTTCATAAAGCTAAGGATCATTCTGTTTTTGCTTTAAATTACGTCAAAACAGCTCATGCTATATGTAGCATGTTTGTTTGTATCGTAATTAAAATGCAGTGGTTCTGACAGAATGACAGAACTGACAGAATTTTGATCATTTGAATCATTAAATTTACTGAGAAAATCTGACTCTGGAAAACAGGTCCTGCACAGGTTGGACATAGCTGTTTCTCTCTTAAATATGTCAGATGAGATTTTCAGTGAATAATCACTTAAATTTCATTTTTTTCCACTGCACTCAGTTAGTGAGTGAACTGGTTCAGTCTAATTCACAAACAAATCAGTCCAATTTTGTGAATGGGATCAGTTGGATCTCCATAGATCAACCAATTTAGTATCAAATCATTTGGACTGGTTTTGTGAACCAGTCAGTCAATTCACTGAAAAGATCTGACTAAAAAAACAGTCACTTCACAAATCAGACATACTGTAGCAGCTTTTCTCACGAATGTACCAGGCAGAGCTAGGAGAAATATTTTCAATGAATAATTGAAAAACATACGACTTCAAAAGACTTGGAGTACAGCGCACGATTTGTATAGATCACTTTGTGATACTTTTATGGTTCTTTCTGTGTCCTTGCTGAAGGTCCCCATTCATTCAAAAATGTCTACATTTCTGTGCAAAACATCTCTTTTTGTGTTCCACAGAAGAAAGAAATGAACACAGGTTTGGAATGACAAGAAGATGAGTCAATAGCAGAATTTTCTGTAAAACTTTACAATAAGGTCATTAGGTAACATGTACTAACAACAAACAATATATATTTTTAAAGCATTTATTAATCTTCATTCAATTTAGCTAATTAAAAACAGTTACATTAAATTGCATTAACTAATGTTAACATACAACTTCTGATTTGAAAAATGTATTAGTAAATGTTGAAATTAACATTAACTGAAACTAATAAATGCTGCAGAAGAATTGCTCATTGCACGTCCATGTTAACTAATGTAGCTAATGTTAATAAAGCCTTATGTAAAGTGTTGTTATTTTTAGGTGCACTGTCCCTTTAAAACCTTCTTCAGATAGCATGAGTTTGTCATCTTCATTCATCTTCTGTCCTTCCTGACTCTCTCTCTCTCTCTTTGTCTTTCATTCATACGTCCACTTCTCATCTAGAGTGTTGTATAACCATGCATCAGTAATGGTAATAGCAAGGTTTAGTGCTGAGTGTTGGTACGGAGTGACTGTGATCAGTGTACAGTATAACCCTCAGGAGCTCTCACCAGCAGTCGGCCTGATGCTCTGACTCAGTGGCGGTATACGTACCAGCCCATACATTTCTCCTTTGTCCACTTAAAGTATTTTCTGGTTGGATTGTCCTGTCCTTATCCATCCCTGAAGCATGTTCACTGCACACTCATGGACTGACGTCAATAGTGCTTCATTCAGCTGAGCTGTAATGCTGGGTTTCACTCTGGGTGACTCTACTGACTTCAACGCTGACTGAAAACATCATGAATTTGCTCTCAGGCTCTAAAAGACTCAGTGTCTGCAAAAACAGCTTCCACAGCAGACCAATCAAAAATCCATTATAAGGCTCACGCGGACCGCACCGAATCAATGACATCATCTGTAGCTGGGCGAAAAGGTGCCCGAAGACAGGAAGTTGAAGAGCAGCACGATTTGTGCTTGATGTCTTCATCGCCATGGAAACTGCACAAATCTATGAAAGAGTGAAAGAGAGAGTAAGAGAAAGACTGAAAGACATAGATGGCTGGGAAAAGGGGAAGGGGGGGCACATTAAACGCAATGTGTCTCATGTCTTCATATCCATTTCTCTTCATCCTTCCTGTCTTCTCTCGGCCCCCTCATTCAATATAGGAGCCCTTTGAGATGAGCAGAAACATGTGATTAATTATTTACATCAGAAATTCAATATATGTGGCTCAGTCTGACTCGCATCACTTCTTACTTTGGAACAATCTGTTTAAACAAATCGATACATTCTAATACATTACGCTCTGGCCATTATGGCTACTTGGTTAAGTTTTATTGTATCGTACACACATGCAATATATTGTGTGGGTCTGAGTGACCTTCATTTGAATCTTTGAGATTGTAAGATGGCTAAATGTGTTGTTTAAATGTGTGGTGATAATAGCAAAGGGAAGCAGTGCATATGCTATTAAAGGTGACAGTTAGCTCCATGGTGTATTTAAAGTGTGTGTGTGTGCTTTTGTGTGAAATAGTGTTGGAGTTGTTCACTGCAGGATTCTATGAGATATTTATCATTATTCATCAGCAAAATTCTGGTGACTTTAGGAACAGCATTTTTATATTTTCATTGGGGTGGCTATAAATTACTAGTTCAGTTTAGTATTTGCATAACTTTAACCTAAACAAGTTATTATTAACCTTGCAAACGGTCAGAAACTAAGTTTACTTTTTACGCATTAGTTAAGCTGCATCTTTACCCACTACATGTGTTTGTGTGTTTAGTGACAACTGGCTTATAAAATGCTAGTTAAAGGGATAGTTCACCCAAAAAATTTAAATTCTGTTATTAATTACTCACTCTCATTTCAATCCAAACCTGTATTAGCTTCATTCTTCTTCAGAACACAAATGAAGATATTTTTGATGAAATCCGAAAGCTTATTCTGACCCTGCATAGACAGCAACGCAGTCTGAGAAAGCTCTCAGATTTCATCAAAAACATCTTAATTTGTGTTCCGGAGACAAACGTCTCATGGGTTTGTAACAACATGAGGGTGAGTAATTAATGACAGAATTTTCATTTTTGGGTGAACTATCCCTTTAATATGTTGACTTTGATGTTGAAGTTTGGAAAGCCTTTTCTGAAACCTTGAATTCTGGAAACGTGTCCTGTATCTTAAACAGTAGAGCATGACGCTAGCAACACCAAGGTTATGGGTTTGATTCCCTGGGAAAGCAAGAGCTGATAAAATGTAAATGTGTACCTTGAATGCAATGTAAGCCTTTTCGGATAAAAGTGTCTGCCAAAATGCATTAATATGAATGCAAAGCACCCTTAGACTACATGACATAAACCTAGATGTTGAAGCTATATCGAGGAAAGGGAACAACATGGATATCCATGAACATATTCTACTAAATAGGAATTCAGACAGCTACTTATTGACATATTAGCAGGCTTGGTAGCTTCTTTTTTTAGTCTTTCTGAACACAATATCCCTGTACAACACAATATTCGAAGGCCCCCTATCCAGTCATAGGACAACAAACATGTTGTTTTCAACACATTTTGTTTTCATCTGTCATGTGTCTCTTAGCAACGAGGCGCATGTTTCTGCGTGTTCGGAGTGAAAGTCTGGTAGTATGCGATGGTCTTGTGTTACATATTTTATTTTCGGTGTTGCAAGCAGCCTAGTAAAACGTGTAAAACATTATAACATACTCTACTTAAAGGGGTCATCAGATGCCAATTTTCCACAAGTTAAAATGATTCTGTAAGGTCTAAATTAAAAGTCTATAATGTGCTTTGGTTAAAATTTCTCAGTGGTAGTGTAAAAAGACACCTTTCTACCTTCCCAAAACCATCTCTGTTCACAGCAACCAGTTTTGTTGCATGTTGCTTTAAATGCTAATGAGCTCTGCTCACCCTGCCCCTCTCTTCTGTGAGTGATGAGCCATTCTGTTTACTTTAGCCGCATTTAGCCATGAAACTTGCTAACTAGCACGTTATTAGGAAAGATTCATAAAAAGCCTTATACTCACTTCTTCTGTAGGTGAAGTTGCATCACAAATGATTTTCGCGAAGTGGACGCATTTAGGCAGATCAGGGATCAGCGCATTCTCTTCAAAAACTGAAGGTAACGTTAATCCTCTGTGTCTTCAGCAGCTCAGATGTCGGGAGTAAATGATGGCTGCTATGTTCATTATTACATGCAACAAGTGATCTCAGTTGCCTGCTCCAGCGTCGAAACAATGGCGGACTGTTTACAGCTCACTCAGGGCAGGTCAATTAACTGTCGTGGGAGTGGCCTTGGTCTGTGTGACGTCACACAGCCAAGAAGCAGAGAATGGCTTGATTTGAAAAAGGGGATATTATTTAAAGGGATTAAATAAAAAATCACTGGGTGGATTTTTATCATTATAGGGAGGTTGGGTACACACACTGCCAGCATACATTTATGTTCAAACAACATGTAAAAGTGAATTTTGCATCCAATGACCCCTTTAAATTGAATGAAGATAATATAAATGTCTTGGGATAGATGGCTGAAATGTATTCAAAAGATTTTACAGCTTAGCTTAATACATACCTCAGTGTGCTGGACTGTTGCAACGAAGATCTGTATCACAGATCTGTATTTTTTTTTAAGATCCTGTCCCTTTATATGAATCAGAATTCACTAAAAGGTTGCAGAACCACTGCATTTCAATCAAACGATCCAAACCAACATGCTAAATATAGTATGAGCCGTTTTCCATGTAAATTAGAAAGTCTGAAGCAAAACAGAACCGTCTGACCTTAGCTTTGTGAAATTATGCTACATGAATCATCTGAGTGAAACAAAAACAGCAGACAGACTGAATTAGAACACAAATTCATTCTCTGCCAGCAGGTGGCGCTTATGGAACAGCAGTGATACAGCGTTTTCTTGATTCTTGCTGTAAACAAAGCAGTGCTGCTTTTAAAAACTACATTAATATGCATTGTATGGTGGTAGATGGAAAGAAAATACCTTCTAAACTTTTCTGAAGACAGTCAGTTCCCCACAGAGATACATTCAAATAAACACCCAAATTAGTATTTAAGATTAGATTTTCTTACAGTATTTTGCACATCGTGAACAGTGATCTTGCTCTGCCTGCTACAATATTTTCTCCTTTTTGCGTTTGTCTTCAGCATCCCTGGCTTCTGATAACAGCTGTTTATAGTTGGATTATTTGCTCAGTTCAAACAATTAGTTTTATTAATAGTTCTTTAATCTTTAGTCAGAACTGTATGCAGTTAAGAGGGATTTCCTCTCAATTCACAACGCTGTGAAGATGGCCCAACACTAGTACCTCACTGAGCCTGTAAATTATAATTTTACATTCAATAACTTAATTGTTAAAAATATGTAATTTCGTTCTCAAATTAGACCTTTTTTCTGTATTTTATACAAACTATGTTGTATTTCTGCATTCTAGAAAAATCTTCATTAAAATTACAGTGTTTAGATTAAAATATCCCCTCTCATTTTTTTTTTTTTTTTTAACAAATCACACCCTGACTGTGTATCTTCGTCATTAGGGTTCAAGAATTTATCCATATCAAGGATTTCTCAGTAAAACTTCATAGTACCCTTGTCAAAAGGCATAGTTTGGCCAAAAATACTTCTTGCCAAAAGACATTAGGGCTAAAGCCATTAAAACCCAAATTGCGTCAAGAGCCAGACTGCAGATAGCAAACACAAGCATTTCGTTCTTAATGACTGTTTAAAAACAATATGTACTGCACTGGACGAAGCCAAATGCACAGGATGTTTCGAACCTTAACAGGAAAGTCCCAGACTCTGAGATGAGAGAGGCACACTAAGTTCCTTAATGGTATATCCTACTCATTCCCCCTCGGGGTGAGGGCGCCCACGCATTACAAAAATTGTGATGACCTCTGTTTGACTCTTCTGCTTTTCCTTTCAGGTTTGTCAGACAACCCGACAGATCTGGAGAAGCGCAGACAGGTATTTGGACAAAACTTCATCCCCCCGAAAAAGCCCAAGACCTTCCTTCAGCTGGTGTGGGAGGCATTACAAGACGTCACCCTCATCATCCTGGAGATTGCAGCCATCATCTCCCTCGGCCTGTCCTTCTATCAGCCACCCGGACACGAGAGCGAAGGTGAGAGAGAGAGAGAGAGAGAGAGACGACAGCTAGACAGGGATGTTTGAGGGATGAGGTGTGTAGAGGAAGGGAGTTAAAGGGATGGTGTGGGGTGAGGGAGGAGGGAATGACGGATAGAGAGTGGGAGGGAAGAGAGAGAGAACTGAATCAAGGGAGTGTGGGAGGAAAAAGGTGAGAATGAAGGTGAGAAAATGGAGTGAGAAAAGAGGATGTCAAGCAGGAATGCAGAGAAAGAGAAAACGAGTTTAGGGGTGCTGGGGAAAAATAAACCATAAAACATATAGCTTTGTGGCAAAGGATTTGAAAAGTTTTATACAATTGTATATTGAGTTCTGCATAAGGAAGGGATAATGTACAACCAGCCCAGCTTTACTGCAAAATAAACCCTGGCAGGGTGATCAGCCTTCTGAGTCCATTTTTAATATCGCCAGCCGTACTGCACATTATCCCATTAATTACATGGCTATTTACTAACATTATATACTGATTAGAACAGAATTTTTTAATTTATTTATTTTTTTTTTCTTGTATCTACCAGTAAGACAAACACTGCAACAGTATTACAACATTAATTCATTTAATAACATTAATCTGCAGTTCAAGTCATTTTTTTCTATAATTAGATAGCTGACATATTTAGCTACAATGTAAAAAGTCTTTTTCTGTTTTAAGGTTTTCTCATCTAGTTCTTTTGTCTCTTTCTAATTTGTTGTTATTCCAAGTGATATTTTTGTTTTCTTGCTTTAACTGGGGATTCTGAGCATCTAGTCATCTATCAAATGTTTTATGCTCTCTACCTTTCAAAAGTTTTTTAATGTTTTTAAAAGTCTTTTATGTTCAGCAAAGCTGCATTTATTTGATCAATAATACAATAGAAGCAGTAGTGTTTGTGCTCCAGAAACATTTTTTTTTATTATTTATGGTGAAAAGATTCTACTTAATATATTTGTGGGAATATTTTTGTAGATTTTTTTCTTTTTAGATTCTTTAAGGTATCATGATAACATACTATGTTTTACAGACATTGACATTAGCATTACTTTAATGTCTTTCGATTTAGGGGTGGGCAATATGTCCGAAATCTTACATCACGATGAGTAATTTTATTTAACGGAAACTATATATATAAATATATTGATATTTTTACTTTTAATAAGGTCTTTATGGTATCAAAAGTTTTGATGATATAGAAATTCAAAATTCTTGTCACCAGTGTCAGTATCACTAAAAAAAATAATACTTGCCTAAATTAAAAAACAAACAAACTCAAGCTCACTGAGGACAAGTAAACAGAAATAGAAACTAATTACAAGCAATATGACCAAAAAAATTACTGTAGAACAAATTTGTAAAAAATGCCACAGACATTGTAATTGGCAATTAAATGTGTAAAAACACTGCATATTCTTCACTGTGTAAATTAAATATATATTTCTTCTCATTAAGGTTACAAAAGTGATTTAGTCAAGAGCAGTGAGAAATTTTCTCTCTTTTGTTGTTTGATTAACATTAATGACAGACAGCAGGACTATTACACTGCTGTCACTTTAAGAGCTGCCCAGATCTAATATACTGTTACACGTTTTTTCTTTCTCAGCTGTTTGCTTTCACTTAAGAACTAAATTACCATTACGAGTATACTTGTGAAGACAGACATTTTGAAGTAAAAAAAAAAAAAAAAAAAAAAAGTGTGTGTTTAACTGTTCAAAGCCTGTAAAGCGGCAAAAATAACTCCTGCGCTCTATGAACGTGTAGCGAATTTAGTTTTCTTTCACTGTTGATTGCATTTCAACGTCTTAAAATGTGGCTTAAAAATGTGTGCAAACAATAACATTCATGTCCATGTAGCACAGCAACATTACGTAAGCCTGTAACCACGATTGAGATGATAGTCAAAAATCACTACCTTGTGGGCAGCATGCCGACATACAGCGCCGTTGCCCTACGGACGTCCCGAGTTCGAATCCGACCTTTCCCAATCCTGTCCCGTGCTCTCTCTCTCACTTCACTTCCTGTCAGCTATGATCTGTCCTATCGTAATAAATGCAAAAAAGCCAAAACTAAATCTTGAAAAAAAAAATCACTACCAGTTAATCGTGTCTACCGGTATATCGCCCACCCCTATTTCGATAGATTTTTTATTTAAAATAGAAATCTTTTCTACACATTCTAAATGGCTTTTACATTCTAAATGGCTTTGGCTCAGCAGGTTTCATGAAGTTTTGAGTTTTTCTTTAGGCTTTATAGGATTTTGGGTAAATTTGGGCAGACCCCTTTTCTAAACAACCCCGTTATAGTTTCCCAAAGGATTAATTTCAACATTTTTTTTTTTTGATAATTATTGGCCTAGAGAGTCCAGAGAATTGTACTGCAGTTTTTTCCAGATTGAGTGTAAAACCAACTAGTTCGCAAAAGTAGGTTTTTTACATCTTCTCAGTCATTTAACAAACGATTTGATTGACAGCGGTGGTTCTAGAGGCAAAGTTGTCCGGAATGAGGAGTTCTATCTGATGATATGAATATTGTGTGTATGTGCGAAGAAACTAAATTTCTTTCAAATTTCTCTCAGATCTTTGGGGCCATGACTCGAACAGCCTTATTGGCCACTGTGTTCTGAGTTTGGCAGAGGTATCTCATTGCGTTCAGGACTTATAGGCATTTTACTTATAGTGGCCCTGCCCCTTTCAAATGTTTTGGTGTCCCTTTGCGACAGCGAGACGAAAGTTCAGCTTTTTTTGATAATTATTGATATGCACTCTCTAGAGAATCTTTCTGCACTGGTTTGGTTCCGATTGGGTGAAAAACCTAAGACTAGTTCGCAAAAGTAAGTTTTTCAAAAAAAATGCGAAATACCAGAAAATTTTGTAGTTATGTAGTTTTGTAGTTATTTATGTAGTTATTGTGTAGTTTTGGAGTTATGAGCGATTCTGTGCTTTTGTTCGCTGTAGCGCCCCCATCAGCCACAGCAAACAAACGCACAAAATCGCTCATAACTCCAAAACTACAGTCCTTGGTCACGTTGTCAGCAGTGTGATTACTACCATCCCTCCAAGTTTCAAGTCTCTATAACTTAACCCCTACGCTCTATGCTTGACCCCCTAATAATAATAAAGCGCACAAGCTCAACAGTCAGCTTATCTTTCTGAGTTGCAAAAAGATGGCATACTTGCATTGGTATGAAATGAGACACAGACCAATTTGCAAATCAAAAGACATTAAAGAAATGTTTATCTCAGTATCTGAAAAATTAATGTTAATCAAAAGAGCTTTCCTTAAAAGTCCCATTAAAAGTCATCTCAGCTATGGGGTCTGAGTCCCAGATAGCACATGTACGTCTCCAAGATGCCTGTAAAGCACGCTTAATCTGGAAAGCCTCTGCTTCCAGCATCAAAAAGCATCAACTGCAATTGATCAATCAGAATCAAGCATTCTAGACGCCCATGTAATAATGAACTTCTAACCTCTGCAGGTTGTGGAAATGTGTCAGGAGGAGCTGAAGACGAGGGGGAGGCAGAGGCAGGATGGATCGAAGGTGCAGCCATCCTACTATCTGTCATTTGCGTGGTGCTGGTGACGGCTTTCAACGACTGGAGTAAAGAGAAACAGTTCCGGGGACTGCAGAGCCGCATCGAGCTGGAGCAGCGATTCGCTGTAGTGCGTAATGGAAACGTCATCCAGATCCCCGTCGCTGAGATGGTGGTTGGGGACATGGCCCAGGTCAAATACGGTCAGTTTCCTGTTCTGCTGAACCTGGAGAATGGAATAAATGCTGAGATTAGGCTTAACTCATTTAATATGAGGAAAGTGTGGATTAACACAAGGGTATTTTTAGAGTAATGTTCACATTTCCACAAACTCATTTGTTGATAATGCACCCTGTGCAATATAGCATTATTGGTAGGAACAGTGAATGCTTTTTGGGATATTAAGTGTGCTCTACTGATCACAGGATATTTATTTGTCCCACTTTTGTTTCCTGTCTCAGGTGACCTCCTACCTGCTGATGGGGTCCTGGTTCAGGGAAATGACTTGAAAATCGATGAGAGCTCTTTAACCGGTGAATCAGACCACGTGCGGAAGTCGGCCGACAAGGACCCCATGCTTCTCTCTGGTAAGCATACGTACATGTGTGGATCATACAGTAGATGTTGCTAGAATATATTAAATGGTGGTTGTAAAATGGAAAAAAAAAATCTATTATAGTTTTACAGCTGCTACCTTGAATTATTTTATTGATTAAAAGTATAGTTCACCCAAAAATTCTGTCATTAATTACTCACCCTTGTGTCGTTCCAAACTTGTAAGACATTTGTTCATCTTCAAAACACAAATTAAGATATTTTTGATAAAATCCGAGAGCTTTCTGACCCTGCTTAGACAGCAACACAACTGACACATCCAAGGCCCAGAAATTTAGTAAGGATGTGGATAAAATAGTCCATGCAACATTATGGAAGAGACACAGAAGAGAAGAAATTGTTGAATAAAGTTAATATTTATGTTTTCTTTATGCTCAAATAGTGTTTTCATAGCTCTGTAACATTACAGTTGAACCACTGATGTCACATGGACTATTTTAACAATGTCCTTACTACCTTTCTGGGCATTGAACGTGTCAGTTGCGTTGCTGTCTATACAAGGTCAGAAAGCGCTCAGATTTCATCAAAAATATCTTAATTTGTGTTCTGAAGATGAGCGAAGGTCTTACTGGTTTGGAATGACATGAGGATAAGTAATCAATGACAGGATTTTCATTTTTGGGTGAGCTATCCCTTTAAATACTTAAATTTTTATTTTATAGTAGAATTGTATTTTTTAATATTTTATTTAATGATCACAATTAAGTCATAGTTGTTATTATTTTATAGCATTATTAAATGTGTAGTGGGAATATGGCCTATGAAAATAGTTTACTTTATGATTATTGAAAGAGGCTTTAAAGGAGAAGCTTATTTCCAGAACAAAAATTTACAGATAATTTACTCACCCCCTTGTCATCCAAGATGTTTATGTCTTTCTTTCTTCAGTCAAAAAAATGTATGTTTCTTGAGGAAAACATTTCAGAAATGCTCTCCATATAGTATAGTAGCTTTCCAAAATACAGTTTAAATGTAGCTTCAAAGGGCTCTGAACGATCCCAGCCAAAGATGAAGGGTCTTATCTAGCGAAATGATTGGTTATTTTTTTATTTATTTATTTTTTTTAAATTACAATTTATATACTTTTTAACCTCAAGTGCTTGTCTTGTCTAGCTCTGTAAATGTGCATGTGTACCCTGTGTAATCCAGGTCAATACAGTTAGGGTATATTGAAAAACTCCCATCTCTTTTTCTCCTCCAACTTCGAAATCATCCTACTTCACTGCAGAAGTACCGACCCAGTGTTTACAAAGTGAATGTCCAAATAAGGTCAAACGCCCTTAACCAAAAAGCGTAAAACAGCGATGTCGGACGATTTTGAAGTTGGAGGAGAAAATGAGATGGGAGTTTTTCGACATACCCTAACTTTATTGAACCAGAGGTACACAGAGTATGCATGCACACTGCAGAGCTAGACAAGAGGTTAAAAAGCATATAAATTTCTTTCTTTCTTCCTCGTTTGGGATCGTTTAGAGCCCTTCGAAGCTGCATTTTAAGTTATTTGTTAGCTTTTTAAAATTATGTTTATGTTCTATATGCAATCCCTAACAAAATCATCATTCTAGAATGATTACTTCTTCCCAAATATACCTATTTAAGTCGTCTAGTGACAATATCAGTTTTTTTTTCCAATATTGTGTAGCCCTAGTTCCATTGATCTCTCAAAATAAAGTTAAACCAATTACATCACCATTCCTGATGCACATCCTAAAGAGATGCAATTTTTTTAAATTTATATTTAAACATTGTCAGTCAAACAATCTATTGTAACCTTAAAGCAACAGATATTTCTTTGATCCACAGTAGATCATATGAGGTAGGAAGCACTCTATACGTCTGAAATCTCAGAAGCCCCTCTGGTGAGAGTCACTTTAATTTAACAATGAATTTTAAGTTTAATTGTAACTCAGTGCAGTGAGATTCCCAACTCCACCTGGAAGTGGGTGACCCACATTATTTGAGTCAATCATAAAACTAGCCAATCAGAAATGCTTTATATCTGTGAAAATTTGGACATGACTTTGGAGAGAGGAGTTTTGGAAAGCAGTCAGTGTGGTGGAAGTTAACAAAATGGCTTAAGTTAGCAAAACAGGTAAAATTGCTGACAGCACCTTTAAGACTCTAAATACAGTCTTAAGGTCCGTTCACACCAAGGATGATAACGATAACTATGCCTATTAAGTTTTCATAATCTCCTTAATGATAGGAGTCCATAACACAACTGTAATGATCTCTGGTATCATTTTAAGGACATCTTTTTCTGGCTCATTAAGGATAAAAACATTGAAAGCCAATCAGGATCCACTGACTTTAAATAGCTTGAGCATTTAAAGTGGCAGGCAGCATACAGTATCTACAGCACTTATAATAAACAGAATGTCATTGTCTGTATGTGTGAATAGTAAAATAGTTATGGTTATACACTACCAGTCAAAAGATTTTTAATGTTTTTTAAAAAGTGAAAGAAGTCTTTTCTGCTCACCAAGCCTGCATTTATTTGATCCAAAGTACAGCAAAAACAGTACAATTTTAAAATATTTTAGTATTTAAAATAGCTGCTTTGTATTTGAATATATTTTAAAATGTCATTTATTCCTGTGATTTCAAAGCTGAATTTTTAGCATCATTACTCCAGTCACATGATCCTTGAGAAATCATTTTAATATTCTGATTTGTTGCTCAAAAACTTGTATTATTATTATTATTATTATTATTATTATTATTATTATGTTGAAAACAGCTGAGTAAGATTTTTTTCAGGTTTCTTTGAAGAATAGAGTTCAGGAGAACAACATTTATCTGTAATAGAAATCTTTTGTAACATTATACATGTCTTTATCATCACTTTCGATCACTTTAAAGCATCCTTGCTAAATAAAAGTATTAATTTCTATAATTTCTTTCCAAAAAAATAAAAATACACACTGACTCCAAGCTTTTAAATGGTATAATGTATAATGTTACAAAAGCTTTTTATTTCAGATAAATGCTGATCTTTGGATCTTTCTGTTCATCAAAGAATCCTGAAAAAATGTACTCAACTGGTTTAAATATTAATAATAATAATACATTTTTATTGAACAGCAAATCAGCATATTAAAATGATTTCTGAAGGATCATGTGACACTGAAGACTGGAGTAATGATGCTGAAAATTTAGCTTTGATTACAGGGATAAATTTTATTTTAAAATATATTTAAATAGAAAAGAGCTATTTTAAATAGTAAAAATATTAATGAATTTTAGTGTTTTTGCAGTATTTTGGATCAAATAAATGCAGGCTTGGTGAGCAGAAGAGACTTCTTTAAAAAACAATAAAAAACTTTTGACTGGTAGTGTAGTTATCTGTATAGGTATCATTCTTAGTGTGAATGGGCCTTTATGCTAGTAGCAAAAAAGTACTGTGCATTAAAGGTGCTAAAGTTAAATCGTTGATTAAAGGTTGATGCCCATCACTCTCCTTGAGAGACTGGTCAGCCTTTCTTGAAAGTGTCTGAAGTAGTTTTGTATTCTCCTCCTGGCTGCCCTCCTTCAGCTGTCAGTCAGCAGCATAAAGCACTCGGAGCGTCCGCATTCTGTGTGTCAGAATAACTGAGATGCTGCAGTGGCATCCAGATGTTGTTAATTAGATCTGCGAATCTCTGTTTCCTGCTGTGAGCACTGGTGCATGCCCTCTCCCTTCCTCCATGCTATTCTTAGACACTTGGGATGATAACTCCATTCCCTTTATGAGGCTGTCCTGCTCTACTGATGATATTATTGAATAATATCCCAATGATATTTTTGTGAAGTTGATGTGTGGAGGCTGTTGTTGTGTGGCGTCTGTAAGCAAATGCTAATGGTGAACTGCAGCAAGCCAGGCTGTCTGCATTTGTAGATAAATAGTCAATGTGTAAAAAGGAAATGTTGAGAAAACGTGAAAATAATTACAGAAATATGAGCCGCAACAACTGTCATAATAACTGTCTATGGTAGCGCTACTTTGTTTAGCCAATTTTAATTTGTGCACTAAATGTAAAATGTCTTATTCAGCCAAAAGATTCTTGTCTTGGCAATTATAGATTTCATATTTAGAAAGTTAGAGAAAATTGTAGGTAAAGCAACCTTGAGTTTTGCAAAAGTGCATTATAAATTCTTCTTCTTCTTATAGAAATTGGTCATTTTCTTGTAAAGCGGGTTTGAATTTTGAAATAAATATTTTAAATAAAAAATGAAACTATTATTATTATTATTATTATTATTATTATTATTATAAAAATTGGTCATTTTCTTGTAAAGCAGTTTTGAACTGAAAAATATTTTAAATTATTATTATTATTATTATAATTATTATTATTATTATTATTATAGAAATTAGTCATTTTCTTGTAAAGCGGGTTTGAACTTTGAAAAAAAAATACTATTTAAATTAAATTATTATTATTATTATTATTATTATTATAGAAATTGGTCATTTTCTTGTAAAGTGGGTTTGAACTTTGAAACAACACTATTTAAATTAAGCTATTATTGTTATAATAATAATTATTATTATTATTATCAGAAATGTGTTATTTTCTTGTAAAGTGGAGTTGAACTTAAGTTAAACACTAATTAAATTAAATTAAATTAAATTAAATTAAATTATAGAAATTGGTAATTTTCGTGTAAATAGGGTTTGAACTGAAAAAAAACATTTAAATAAACCTATTATTATTATTATCATTATTATTATTATTATTATTATAGAAATGAGTATTTTTCTTGTAAAGCGGGTTTGTACTTTGAAAAAACACTTTAAATTAAATTAAATTAAATTATTAATATTATCATCATCATTATAGAAATTAATAATTTTCTTGTAAAGCGTGTTTGAACTCTGAAAAAACACTATTTAAATTAAATTATTATTATTAATCTCAGGGTCACTTTACAAGAAAATTACAATTATTTAATTGTTTTCTTTTTTTTAATTAATTTAGACATTGTTATTATTATAGAAATTTTTGTTACTTTCTTGTAAAATGAACTTGAGCTTTGAAAAAAAAACAATTTTACGTAAAACATTATTACTGAGCAATAAGTCACTTTACAAGAAAATTAAAATTATTCAAATGTATTGTTTTAAACATTTAGACATTATAAATATGTTTACTGACATAAAATGCATGATTTTACTCTTACACATAGTTTTATATTGACTCCTAATATGAAGTGACAATCTCTGAAACGGAAGGGTAGAACATAATTTATTGATGCTGCAGTGCATGCTGGGAGGTCACAAATCAGCAAATCAGGAAATTATTTATTTACACTAGTTCTGTGAGGATAGTTGGGACAACCTTTGCAGATTTTTGGGGGGGTTCCATTTATGCTGCACTAAAATATCAATCATTTCTGTCTACATTGTGTCTTTTTCCTAAATCTGTCTGTCTCTCTCTCAACCTTTCTCTCTCAGGTACCCATGTGATGGAGGGATCAGGCAGGATGCTGGTGACCGCGGTTGGAGTCAACTCTCAGAGTGGCATCATATTCACTCTGCTGGGAGCCGGGGAAGGGGAGGAGGAGAAGAAAGAGAAGAAAGGTAGGTGTAAGAAGGAAGAGCATCAAACGCCAAGCAAAACACACCGTAATGCTCAGAGAAAATGCTGAGGCTAGTGTAGGATGTAGTGAGAATGACTGCACACGTTGTGAGTAGCACTAGCAGACAGTAGAGAATGGAGAGAGAGGGGGTGGGAGATCCTTACATAAGAGAGAGATGGGTTGAAGATGAATGGAGGACCAGTGGGCTCGGAGCCTGCAGGAATATTTATGAATGGTAAGACGAGCAAGAGAGACAAGCAGAGCTCCACTG
The DNA here is from genome assembly GCA_036247105.1 of Cirrhinus mrigala. Classification (NCBI taxonomy): domain Eukaryota; kingdom Metazoa; phylum Chordata; class Actinopteri; order Cypriniformes; family Cyprinidae; genus Cirrhinus; species Cirrhinus mrigala. Next base: position 18,556,958 of record CM070029.1, read on the forward strand.
CTGCAAACTTTATGGCCCATGTCATGGCTAATTTAACCTGCAGCCAACAGAGAGGAGACTGGAGAGAAGGGAATAGAGAAGGATTAGGAGTTATATTGGAGGAGGCTGATTAATTATTCAGAGAAAGGGAACGAAAGAGAGAAACAGAGAGAGGGAGAGGGAGCAAAGGTTGGATGTGGGTGGATGAAGGATGAAGTGGCGCCATGTTCTGTTACTGTCCCACTGAATCGCTCTATATGTGTCATCAGCCACCCAACGGACTTAGAACTGCCTCACAATCACAGCTGAATTGTCTTTTTTGCTGTTGCAAATGTGATTTGTAATATTTCTACATCTTTTCTGATACCCATAATTGTAGATTAGCAGAATGCACAAATGACAAATAATGTCAACAAACCTTTTTATTCAGCATTTAAAGTTTAGTTTAGTTTAGTTCACACAAAATTGAAAATTCAGTCATTAATTACTCACCCTCATGTTGTTCCAAACTTCGTTCATCTTTGGAACACAAATTAAGATGCAGTATTTTTGATGAAATACGAGGGCTTTCTGAACCTGCGCACATCGTGGTGCTCCCGTGAACGCTGACACAGAAAAGAAGAAATTCTTGAATAAAGTCGTTATTTTTGTTTTCTTTGCACACAAAAAGTATTCTCGTAGCTTCATAATATTAACGTTGAACCACTGTTGTCAAGTGGACTATTTTAAAGATGTCCTTACTACCTTTCTGGGTCTTCAACGTGTCAGTTGTGTTGCTGTCTATGCAGGTTCTCGGATTTCATCAAAAATATCTTAATTTGTGTTCTGAAAATGAACTAAGGTCTCACGGATTTGGAATGACATGAGTGTGAGTAATTAATGACCGAATTTTTATTTTTTTGGTGAACTATCCCTTTAAGATTTGAAGTTAAAATCCACATGAATGCATGAGGGATAGTGTATATTTAGTCAATTAACAGGAGGCCATAAAAACTACATATATAACAATTAGGGCTATCAGTGAATTAATAAAATAGAATTAATAAAATAATTACTCAATGTGTTGATTACTCACAATAATGTTTTTGTCATTTTTTTGTAGTCGTTTTTAAATATTAAAATGTGTGTATATATATATATATATATTATATATATATATATATATATATATATATATATATATATATATATATATGAGTGTATATATTAATTTTAATTTTCAATTTTTAAATAAATTAAAATGAGAAATGTTGGCTTGACAGCTAGATGAAGTAAAAGTTTTTATAACAGTTAACCTTTATTTATTTATTTATTTATTTATTCATTCTAGCTCCAGCTTTAGTTTTAGTTAACTGTAGCTGCGTTTCCATTACCCTACAAATTGCGCAAACTGAAATTGTGAATTGAAAATACCTCTAATGGAAAACCGTAAAAATGTTTTTACGTTCGCATGAGGTGGTTTTTCAGGCAATTCAAAAAAGGATTATTTAGCAAAACTGCAATGGAAACATTTTTTTCGCATTTACAGGTCACGTGGCGTATGTAAAAAGTAATGTAATCTTTCTTCAGTGTACCTCCAAGAAACACTTCATACGTGGCCACTCTCAAGTTTAAGGGGCTTTCCCTGCCATTAAGGCTTAGACCCGTGTTTCTCAAGCCTGGTCCTGGGTGCCCCCTAACACTGCACATTTTGTATGTCTCCTTGATCAAACACACCTGATTCAACTCATCAGCTCATTAAAAGAAACTCCAGGACCTGAAATGGGTGTGTCAGATAAGGGAGATATACAAAATGTGCAGTGTTGGGGGGCACCCAGGACCAGGCTTGAGAAGTACTGGCTTAGACCATTTACTCTGACACGGCCACCGGAGCTGATCGCGGTCACTCTAGTCAATGCTTGTGTTCACGCCAGCCACGCTGTGTACGTTTGAAGCAACTCTCCACGCTCCTTCTGTAAAGATACACGCATATGCCTCCTTCAATTAAATATAGCCAAAATCCATCAGAATCTTACAGAAATCTGTTGCCATGACTTATCGCGAGAGGATAAAATTATGTTTTAATTGCATAAAATTGGTTAATGGAAATGCAGTCATTTTGCAATACTTTTTTTATCAACATTTATAAAATATTGCCTTAGTTTTGTGCAAATCTGTAATGCAAACACTTATAATAACTGTTGCGTATAGAAATACTTGCTGAGCAAAGCCTCCAAATGATGTTAATTCACACATTATATAAGAGTAAATCATTGACTAGATTAATATATTGTTTATAAGTAGATTCTTTCTCTTTTTTATTTAGTATTTTTTTCTTATTATTGATCTCCGTTGCTCTGTTCTACCGTTTTTTCTGCATCTTGCACCATAAGTGCTGCATTTAAGGACACTTTAAGTGAAATGTTAATGTCACATAGCTTGTGAATCTGCTGATAATTAATCATGCTAAATTAACTAGATTACTAATTTAACTAGAATGTTGACAGCCCAAATAACTGTTACAGAAGAATTAGAAAACAATCTTTTACATGAGGCAGAATCATCTTGCAGGAACGTCACACTGCAGGACACTAATGAAGTACTGTCAGTACTTGTAATTTCATATTAACAACCTTGTATAGCACATGCAGTTTTGGCTTTTTTTTCCAGTTTCCCTTAATACCACATGATCATCATTAATTTCTCTTTTTTTCTCACCTCTACCACCACCCAATCCTAACAATTTCCCACGATCCCCCTCCTCCACACCTGTATTATCCCTTTGTTTCGCTATCCAATCAGAGGACAGTAGTTACTCACTAACAACTATGGCCAAAACGAGTGGCATCACCAATGGTACGTAATGCACAGCCCTGTTGTTTTGAATCCACTGGAGTTACAGAACACTTTCAGCTTAGATGAAGTGTCTACAGTCAGCACTAAATAGCCCCAGAATTGTGGTGGAGCGCATTCACAGGTTTAACATGTCATAGTTTAAGAGCTCAGCTCAATGTGTGTGCCGTATGTTTGCGTTTGTGTGTCTGTTTCCATAGTTCTGTGCGCTCTCATTTTCCCCACTCAAGAACACTGTGTGCCCTGTCTCTCATTCTGTCTCTGTCTGTCGCTTTTTATTCCCTTGTTTCCCCTCTATCTCTCTCTCTGTCTTTCTCTCTCACAGGCAAACAGCCAGAGGCAGCTGTGGAGACCAATCAGAATAAAGGTACCACAGGGATAGTAGAGTAGATGAATGGAGCGAATGAGGGGTTAATTATTTTCTTGTTGTGGAAAATTTCTGTGGACTCCTCAGCTACACTGTTGCTATATGAGGATAGCAACGGGAAATATAAGCACTAATACCATGTATGCACACAGCCACATACATAAAGAGGCAGAAACACACTCTTTGTGTAGCATTGCACACGGTTGCTCGACGGCATACATGACGACCGCTTCCTTGCGTAGTACACTGTAACCTTAGTGCATTGTTTCCGGTTTCGAGGAAAAGCACCCAAATACATTTTGCTGAATAGTGCCAGCTCTGTACAACTCGAGAACTTGTTGTGGTCTGACTCTCAGTGTTTATGCTGTGCGTGTCCACATTTGTCTTGCTTTCCTTCGTTGTGCGTCCAGTGTATGTGTGTATGCCACTTCGAGTGTAAACCTTCGATGTGTGGCATGAAGGTATTCAGAGCTTTGAATGAGTCTCGTTCATGCCGGAGGCCTCTCACGATGCCTCTGAGTTGTGACACGACAGATTTGATGTCCATATGTAGTGACGCTAACTCATGTCCCGCCCACCAGCCAAAAAGCAGGATGGAGCCGTTGCCATGGAGATGCAGCCTCTGAAGAGTGCGGAGGGCGGAGAAGTGGAGGAGAGAGAGAAGAAAAAAGCCAACGTGCCCAAGAAGGAGAAGTCTGTACTGCAGGGCAAACTCACCAAACTGGCTGTACAGATTGGCAAAGCAGGTGCGTGGGACTTCATGTGGCCAATTACGAGGTGATGTCATATGGAAAGATAAATCACCTCACTCTTGACACACTTACACTCTGCTGTGCTCATCCTATTGTCTTTTATTTGTTATGCTCATACAAAGCTATATTCAGTGATGAAGAATATTACTTCTAAGTGCTAAGTGTGACAGTATTCTGTTCCTTCTTAAAAAAAGTATTTGTGCTGGATTTTTATGAAAAGTAACAGTTTAAATTACTTTTGAGCTTATTGCTAAATGAAAGAAAGCACTTGCTAATTGTGTTACATCGTTACTTTTTATGGAATGTAAAGAATTGTTACTTTTGTTACATATTCTCTCAATAAATTGATTGGAAGTGCTCAATAATTGTATTACATTGTTACTTTCTATTGAAAGTAACATTAAATTTAGTGCTACATTTTCCCACTGAGAGGAAGCCCTTGCTAATTGTTACATTGCTACTTTTTATGAAAAGTGTTACTTTTGTTACATATTTGGTACTTTTTATGGTAAGTACCATGGTAAATTTTGTGCTACATTTTCTCAGTGTTAACTCAAAGGAAGTACTAGCTAATTGTGTTACATTGTTATTTTTCATGGAATGTAACACATTGTGTTATTTTTGTTACATATTCTTACCAGTAATGGTGTTTAAGTGCTGAAAAATTGTGTTACCTTTTATGGAAAATAACATGTTACATCTTCTTAAAGGAAGCACCAGATATTTGTGTTACAATGGTATTATTCATGGAATGTAATACATTGTGTTACATATTCACACCAGTAATAGAGTACAAGTCCTGATTGTGTTAGTTTGAATGGAAAGTAACATGTTACATGTTGTGTTACATTTTCACAATGTTAACTCAAAGGGAGTACCAGATACCTGTGTTACAATGTTATTTTTCGTTATTTTTCAAGGAATGTAACACGTTGTGTTACTTGTTACATATTCTCACCAGTAATAGAGTGTAAGTCCTGATTAATTGTGTTATTTTTTATGGAAAGTAACATGTTACATGTTGTGCTACATTTTGTCACTGTTAACCGAGAGGAAGAACCAGCTAATTGTGTAACATTGTTACGTTTCATAGAGCGTAACACATATTAATTTTACATATTCCTGCCACAAAGAGGAAGTGTTGACTAATTAATTTGCTACTTGTTATTATGAATGTATTGTTTTTGTGCTACATTTTCACACTCACACTAACTGAAAGTAAAAAAAGTGAAAATGTTGTGACAGGTATGATAACCTATATTCACAATTTGTGCGACTTTCGGGTTACAAGTCCAACTTCCTAACCATTAGGCCAAAACTTTGTAAAGTTGTTGCTTTTTATGAAAAGTACACATCAAGCATAAGTGTTTTCTTTCACAATTGCAATAGCTTATCATGCACACAAATAATTATCATAAAAAAGACAGAAAATTTAGTTTGTGGCACCTAAAATATACCACTATTCTTATTTTGCATAATAAATCAATTAAATAATTAGAAATGTATCAGATATCATACTGTAATTTTGATAAGTAATGTATCACTTTATTTATATTCAATAGATTGACCATAGATTTATCTGCAAGTATCCTGAAGATTATGTATTTTGTGCTCTTGTTTTTGTAGGTCTTGTGATGTCAGCCATTACAGTTATCATCCTGGTGCTGTACTTTGTGATCGAGACGTTTGTGGTGGAAGGGCGAAGCTGGTTGACCGAGTGCACGCCCATCTACGTGCAGTATTTTGTCAAATTCTTTATCATTGGTGTGACTGTGCTGGTGGTAGCTGTGCCTGAGGGTCTTCCCCTTGCTGTTACCATCTCCCTGGCCTATTCAGTTAAGGTGAGAGAGAACAGGTGCACTGTGTGTGTGTGTGTGTAAACAGCAAATCAAATGTATTATAGAGCTAACACATTACATAAGCAAATTTGAACACAATAAACACATTTTTCTCTGGATGTTTATTCATGTAATATTTTCATCATATCTTGCTTTTGTCAGCGTTGTTTTTTCACCACCCGAATCTTCTGTTGTTGTTAATTCAGAAAATGATGAAGGACAATAACCTAGTGCGTCACTTGGATGCCTGTGAGACAATGGGCAACGCCACTGCCATCTGCTCCGACAAGACCGGCACACTTACCACCAACCGCATGACTGTAGTGCAAGCCTACATCAACGACCAGCACTTCCGTGAGATCCCGGACCCCAGCCAGATCAACCCCAACACCCTAGAGATGATTGTCAATGCCATATCTATCAACTGCGCCTATACCTCCAAAATCATGGTGAGAACTTCTGTAAATCCAGCCTCAGCTAGTTTTAGCTGGTTAAGCCCTGGCTGAAATGGTCTTTAGAAGGTCTAGAATTTACTGTTTTGCTGGCTTGTCAAATATAAATAGAAACTTTTCCAATCCAATTCTTTCTATTTTCTCTCCTCCGTGTTCTATGCTTCATTTCAATTTTCGTTCAGCCACCGGATGTGGAAGGTGGTCTCCCCAAGCAGGTTGGTAATAAGACAGAGTGTGGTCTGCTTGGCTTCCTGCTGGACTTGAAGAGAGACTACGTCCCTGTGAGAGAGCAGATCCCAGAGGAGAAGCTCTACAAAGTCTACACGTTCAATTCTGTACGCAAGTCCATGAGCACTGTGGTGCAGATGCCAGATGGAAGTTTCCGGCTCTACAGCAAAGGAGCCTCTGAGATCCTTCTAAAAAAGTTAGTAAACCACAATGAGGTGTAGGAATTAAAACCATCAATCTTTTGTTGGTTGTCATTAAACACCTTGTTTTGTCATTCATGCTTTCTCTTGCACCTCAGGTGTTCCGCAGTACTTGGTGCCAATGGTGAAGCACGAAGCTTTAAGCCACGGGACCGAGATGAGATGGTGAAGAAAGTGATCGAGCCCATGGCGTGTGAAGGCCTGCGAACCATCTGCATTGGTTATCGTGATCTTCCCGGCGACCCTGAGCCTGACTGGGATAGTGAAGCTGAAATTGTCACCGATCTGACCTGCATCGCAGTCGTCGGGATTGAGGATCCGGTTCGACCTGAGGTACAGTATACAGTGAGAACATGTCTCCTATATCCTCAAATGTGTTTTCTCTTTTGAAGCATTTCTCTGCGGCTCCCGCAGGTCCCTGAAGCCATTCGCAAGTGTCAGAGGGCAGGAATCACTGTGCGCATGGTCACCGGCGACAACATCAACACGGCACGAGCTATTGCTGCCAAGTGTGGCATCATTCAGCCCGGGGATGACTTTCTGTGCCTGGAGGGTAAAGACTTCAACCGAAGAATTAGGAATGAGAAAGGAGAGGTTTGTGAAAATTGGATCTCAGACATCTCAGCACCAAACCAATACAGACTAAAGTAAATCATGGATGTCTGTGTTCTGTGTACGTGCATGTGTGTGTGTGTTCGTGTTATAGATTGAGCAGGAGAGGATTGATAAGATCTGGCCCAAGCTCAGAGTCCTTGCACGTTCCTCCCCCACGGACAAACACACTCTCGTAAAAGGTGGGATGCTCTTTCTACTCATCATTGACAAACCTAGACTCGCTTGAATCTTATTGTACACTACCATGTATGGTATGGGAGTTATGTATTGTCCAAAACTGTTAAACTTACACTACCAGTCAAACGTTTTTTTGACAGTATGATTTTTAATGATTTTTAAAGAAGTCTCTTCTGCTCACCAGGCCTGCATTTATTTGATCCAAAATACAGCAAAAGCAGTTGTATTGTGAAATATTTTTACTATTTAAAATAACTGCTTACTATTTAAATATATTTAAAAATGTAATTTATTCCTGTGATTTCAAAGCTAAATTTTCAGCATCATTACTCCAGTCTTCAGTGTCACATGATCCTTCATAAATCACTCTAATATGCTGATTTGCTGTTCAAGAAACATTTTCTGTTATTGTTATTATCAATATTTAAAACAGTTGAGTACATTTTTTTCAGTATATTATTTTTTATTTTTTTGGAAAGAAATATAGAAATAAATACCTTTATTTACCAAGGATGCTTTAAATTGATCAGAATTTATAAATAAATAAAAAAAATGTAATAGTAAAAATATTTCCAAATTTTTTACTGGAGCAAATAAATACAGGCTTAGTGAGCAGAAGAGACTTCTTTAAAATAAAAACATTAAAAATCTTACTGTTTAAAAACTTTTGACTGGTAGTGTACACTTTAGATCAAACAGACATCTAGATTAAAGTATTTTAAGATCATCAGAAAGTTCTCTTATGCTCACCAAAGATGCATTTGTTGGATCAAAAATACAGTAACTTTAATATTATAATATATTATTAGAATTTTAAATGACCATTTCTGTTCAATATATATTAAAGGAGAAGTCCACTTCCAAAACAACAATTTACAAATAATTTACTCACCCCCTTGTCATCCAAGATGTTCATGTCTTTCTGTCTTCAGTCGTAAGGAATTATGGTTTTGAGAAAAGCATTTCAGGATTTTTCTCCATATAATGGACTTCATTGGTGCCCCGATTTTGAACTTCCAAAATGTAGTTTAAATGCAGCTTCAAAGGGCTCCAAATGATCCCAGCCGAGCAAGAAGGGTCTTATCTAGCGAAACACTCTGTCATTTTTTTCAAAAAATAAAAATTAGTATACATTTTAAGCACAAAAGCTTGTATAGCACAGGCTCTGAGATGTGCGTCCACGATGCTACGAATTAGTGATAGGGCGTTCTTGAATGATTCAAATCTTTAACGTGACTCGGGAAGAACGAGTCGTCTCGGGAGTGATTCGTTCAGCCGCGCATGCGCAACATCCTATTAGGATCTGCACTGGAATTAGTTCACCTGTTTTGAGTCTTCGGGTTTTTCGAGTCATTCGTTCATCTTATGGGGCTGTCACGTGATGAACGAAGGACTCAAACCCGAAAACTTGTCAGATAAGAGGTGAGGTGAGCTAATCATAGACTAAAGGTAAACAATGGATTAATCTTTTCTGTTTCTTATAGCATTATAGTTTTGTCTTGTTTGTAGTGTGATCAACGTTTGTGTAAGCAGTAGATGTGTTAGGGAAGTAACACGTAACATTTTAATTATATTTTGCTAAAATGGACGAAATGAATGAAATGACTCGAAAAAAGATTCGTTCATTTTGCTGAACAGTCGGTAAAATGATGCGAACTTCCCATCACTACTACGAATCAGGTCTAAGTTCATCGTCTGTGTACTCCGGCTCAAAAATGTAGAGAATGGCGAAAAACTCTTATTTTTAAACATCTTATTTTCTCCTACAACTTCAGAATCGTTCAACATCGTTGTACCTTTTTGTTTGTAAACAGAGTTTGACTTACTTGCACTTTCTTAGTCTTTGCGGACTTGCTTTGTAAACACTGAGTCTGTAGTTCCGCTTAAGTTCCACGTGACCTTTCAACATGATTGAACAGTACGTAGTGTCATGAACGCGCATGCCAGAACCTGTGCTACACAAGCTTTGGTGCTTAAAAAGTATACAAATTTTTATTTTCCGAAAAAAATGACAGATCGTTTCACTAGATAAGACCCTTCTTCCTCAGCTGGGATCGTTTAGAGCCCTTTGAAGCTCCATTTAAGCTGCATTTTGGCACCAATCGGGGCACCAATGAAGTCCATTATATGGAGAAAAATCCTGAAATGATTTATAAATGTTAAAAACACTGTGCTGCATTAATATCTTTTTGCAAACTATGTTACATTTTTTAAGGATTCTCTCATCCATTTATTTAAAATATAATCTATTTATATATAATATAGCTTTTATAACATTGCAAATGTATTTACTGTCAGTTTTGATTAGTTTAATGCATCCTTGCTGAATAAAAGTATTTCTTAAAAAAAAAAAAATTGAAATTTAATTGAATTAAATTTCTGTTCTGTGGTGACAGTAGTTGTATTCAGTGATTGGTCAAGGTTATATCCTAGCTGGTAATTGTTTGCTGGGTGATGACGCCATTGTGTAGGCATCATTGACAGCACTGTGCTGGAGCAGAGACAGGTGGTGGCCGTGACTGGTGATGGGACCAATGACGGGCCGGCTCTCAAGAAGGCAGATGTGGGCTTTGCAATGGTAAGCATATCTGATGAACACTTCCCTCTAATCTATTCATATATTCGTCCTTCCATCCAAGAGGTAGTTAAGAGATGAGTAATGCTAAGAGATGAATATTGATTTATTAGAAGCTTTACTTATATCATGTTCACCCAATAAGGGTGTATAATAACACAGGAGAGCAAAAGCCGGCGAATAAAAGCCACTTTTCTCCAATGAATCTGACTTTGATGCATGCGTTGCCTAAATTTCTCACTTTTTCTCTCTTTCTTGCCATCTCCAGGGTATAGCAGGCACTGATGTAGCTAAAGAAGCCTCTGACATCATCCTGACCGATGATAACTTCTCCAGCATTGTGAAGGCTGTCATGTGGGGGAGAAATGTGTATGACAGCATCTCTAAGTTCCTGCAGTTTCAGCTTACTGTCAATGTAGTGGCCGTCATCGTAGCTTTCACCGGGGCCTGCATTACACAGGTAACGCACACACTAAAGCCACTGTCATTTTAGTTTTATTAAAGGAGAAGTCCACTTCCAGAACCAAAATGTACTTTACTAATCTTGGATGACAAGGGGTTGAGTACATTATCTGTACATTTTTGTTCTGGAAGTGGACTTCTCCTTTAATATGATATTATAGTATTTTGGGATTTTATTTTTTTGTTTTCATTTTAATTTTAGTTTCAGTGATTTTGCAATGTGTCATTTTCATCATTTTTTAAAATGATTTCTGTTTAGCTTTAATTTTATTTCAGTTTTAGTTTTAGTAATTTATTGCTTCAACTATATTTATTATTTATTATTTTTAAGTAAAAGTTTTAATATAATATTTGTAATTCATTTCATATTTATTTCAATAACTTAAAATGATTTTTATTAATATTCAGTTATAGTATTTATTAGTTTCCATTTTAAATTCAGTTTTAGTGATTTTTGCGATGTGTCAGTTTTAACATTTAAAAAAAATTCTATTTAGCTTTAATTAATTTTATTTATTTGTTCAAGTTTTATGTAATATTTTATTTTATTTCATTTTTACTTCAATAACTGAAATAAATTTTTATTATTATGCTATTATAGTATTTATTAATATTTTGAGGGTGTATTTTTGCTTTTCATTATAATTTTAGTGATTTTGTGATCTGTCCTTTTTTTCTTTTTTTTACTAATATTTCTAGATATTTTTAAATAATTAATTTTATTTCAGTTTTAGTAATTTATTGCTTCAACTTCAACTTATTTATTTATTCCTTTTTCAAGTTTTTATGTAATATTTGCAATTTATTTTATTTCATCTTTATTTAAATAACTTAAAAATATTTTTATTAATATGCTATTTATGTGTGATTTTATGTTTAGTTTTCATTTTCATTTAAGTTTTAGTGATTTGTCAGTTGTGCCATTTTTTAATATTTCTATACAGCTTTAATACATTTTATTTCAGTTTTAGTTTTAGTAATTTATTGCTTCAACTATATTTATTTATTATCTATTATTTATTATTTTAAGTTAAAGTTTTAATATAATATTTGTAATTTATTTCATCTTTATTTCAATAACTTAAAATGATTTTTATTAATATTCAACTATAGTATTTATTCGTATTCATTTTAAATTCAGTTTTAGTGATTTTGCGATGTGTCAGTTTTAACATTTAAAAAAAAAATTCTATATAGCTTTAATTAATTTTATTTCAGTTTTAGTCATTTATTACTTCAACTTCAATGTACAGTTTATTTATTTTTTCAGGTAATATGTAATATTTGCAATATATTTTATTTCATTTTTACTTCAATAACTGAAATTAATTTGTATTATTACGCTATTATAGTATTTATTAATATTTTGTGATCTGTCATTTTTTATCTTTTTTATAACTAATATTTCTATATACTTTTAAATAATTAATTTTATTTCAGTTTTAGTAATTTATTGCTTCAACTTAATTGCTTTATTCCTTTTTTAAGTTCAAGTTTTTTTTTAATATTTGAAATTTATTTTATTTCATCTTTATTTAAATAACTAAAAAATATTTTTATTAATATGCTATTTATCTGTGAATTTATGTTTAGTTTTCATTTTCATTTAAGTTTTAGTGATTTTGTGATTTGTCAGTTGTGCCATTTTTTAAAAAATATTTCTATATAGCTTTGATAAATTTTATTTTAGTTTCAGTTTTAGTAATTTATTGCTGCAGCATAAGATTTTTTTGTTTAGGTTTTTATGTAATATTTGTAATTTATTTTATTTAATCTTTATTTCAATAACTGAAAGTGTTTTTTTAATATATTATTATAATATTTATTAATATTTTGGGGTTTTATTTTTAGCTTTCATTTTAGTTTTAGTGATTTTTGGGATTTGCTGGTTTTATTACTTTTTTAATATTTCTATATAGCTTTAATTAATTTTATTTTAGTTTTAGTTTTAGTACTTGTATTGCTTTAACTTAACATTTTCTTTTTTTAGAACTTTTTTATGTAATATTTGTAATTTATTTTATTTATTTTATTTTTCATTTTAATTTTAGTTTTGGTGACTGATTCGTCAGTTTTATCATTTTTATCAAAAATATTTCTACATTGCTTTAATTTTATTTAAGTTTTAGGTTTAGTCATTTATTGCTTCAACTTATTCATTTTTTGTAATTTAAATTTAAAATAATAAAACCATTACAAATAATATAAACATTTGTAAATTATTTTATTTCATCTTTATTTAAATAACCGAAAATGATTTGTAATATTTTTTGTTTTAGTTAACAATAACAACTCTGTCTCACACACAAGTTAAACTCTGTCAACAGCATTTGTATTACCTCAAAAAGTAATTTCCAATTGTCTCTCAAAAATTCAGGTTGTGCTGATGCACTTGCAACTGAGCCAATTTTTGGAGGATTTAAAAGCAGAAATGTGAAGCTTATACTTTTATAGAAGCACTTGCAGTCATTTTTCTGTTAAAACGTATAATTTTGGGCGCTCGTCATTTTTAGTCATTTTAGAGTTTGAGGTGTCAGGTTGTCATGGCAATGAATTGGATGGAACTTTACACAGAGAAGGTTAGTAAGTATTTCTCACACTAAAATCACATTAACACATGTTGTTTGCATTTTAAGGCTGTAATTTTGAAACAGTGAGTATTTTAACATTGCCTCAGTGTAGCCCAGATCTTTTCTTTTCTTTTTTTTTTTTTCTTTTTTTATAAATAAAAAAAGGGGGGACAAGTTGGAATTTTTGTGGTAATCAACGTTATGCCACAAGTGCTGTCAGTTGAGCTTATCGTATTGAACCTGGAATTTTCTTTTAGAAGTTCACCTGCATGACTTATTATTTCTTAAAGCTCCTGTAGCAGTTAATACTTCATTTACAAATGCAAATGATTTGAAACAACTGATAAGAGAAGGCAAGGGCAATTGCACCCCCCCAAATCTCCTCAGATCAGTGTCGTTTGACTTAGCCGGTAGCGTTGCAGTAAGTGTGAGACGGCCGCTCTACATCGCTGATGGCTCTGTGTTATGCAGGTTAGGAGAACAGACTGCAATGCACCTCTCAAAGAAAGCTGTAATTAAACCAACCACTGAGCCCCCTGCTGGAGACTGCTGCTACTGCACACACTTCACTAGCTCAGAACATAGTTCAGTACCTTCATCAGTAATCGCTGTGTGTTTGTGTGTAGGACTCTCCGCTAAAAGCAGTACAGATGTTGTGGGTCAATCTGATCATGGATACATTTGCTTCTTTGGCTCTTGCCACTGAGCCGCCCACCGAAGCTCTGCTGCTTAGGAAACCCTACGGCCGCAACAACCCCCTCATCTCGCTCACAATGATGAAGAACATCCTGGGTCATGGAGTCTATCAGCTCGTCATCATCTTCACCCTGCTGTTTGTCGGTAGGATAGAGTTCAAGAATCAATGTGTTGTTTTGCATTATTTATATGATGAATAATACAGGAATAATAAGGATGAAACTCTTTACTGAAAAACTAGCAGCTGAGAATTACAACATTATAGTCTTAGATATGTTACATATATTTAGATATTCATATAGCAGATGCTTTGAGAGTGGGAGCAATACTACAGTGAAAACAATGAGTGCATATTGAGTGCACCTTTAAAAGTTTTAAGGACAGTTTTAATTTTGTATGCCTACATCTCTTTTATTCACCAAGGAGAGAAAATCTTCAACATCGACAGCGGCCGTAACGCCCCCTTACACTCCCCGCCGTCTGAACACTACACCATCATCTTCAACACCTTTGTCCTGATGCAGCTCTTCAACGAGATCAACGCTCGCAAGATTCACGGCGAAAGGAACGTGTTTGACGGCATCTTCGCGAACCCTATCTTCTGCAGCATTGTTCTGGGAACATTTGGAGTGCAGGTTAGAGCTACTGTTTGCATTTTGCTGTGTGAGCAGCATGGCTAAAACCAGGGTTTGAAAATTAGTGAGGTCTGGTGTGGGGGTAAAAAAGAAGTTCACTTACAGAACAAAAATTAACAGATAATTTACCCCCTCGTCATCCAAGATGTTCATGTCGTTCCAGCGGTATAATGTAACGAAGTAATACTACTTCGTCACAGTACTTTAGTATTTTTTGGGAGTATCTGTACTTTACTTGAGTTTTTATATTTTAGCCAACTTTTACTTTTATGTCACTGCATTTGCTAATTAAAATGTATACTTTTACTCCGATACATTTCCCCGAAGTGGTCTGCCGCTTGCAAGTTAGACTCCTAAAAACACCTTTGCTCATGTGCAAACAAGTGCGCGCACAACCGCGGAAGATTCATTTTACACTCGAGTCGAGTCTGGGGTGTCTGGGATATACAGTATATCTTCTGTGATAATATGGTAAGTATTGTTGTAATGATGTGCGATCTGACATTATTAAGTAGGCTATATCACCAAATCGCACACAGAGTGCACGCACAGTGATTTATTAGTCTAATAAAACTCAAAATTCCAGGCATTCTAAATTGTAGATGGCAAAAATGCTTCTGTATGCTTTATTTATATCATTTAATATAGTTAACTTAATTTATAATACACAAAGAGCATAACACATTTAATAATAATTTTATACAAGTTCAGTAAAGCAATAAGTGACTTACATTTTAGAGGTAATTTTGTCAATGAAAGTAGTTCCGAACAAAATCGCAGCACTGTTTTGCGTCTTTGAGCAATGGACGGTGTTTACTTATTGAATGAATCTGCTTTTTGAACGAATCGGTTGGTAAAAATGATTCAGTGATTCACTCATTAACACAGTCAAATGCTTTGTTCCAGAATGAATCAGCCATTTGAATGAATCGTTGAATCTCAGTGACTCACTCATTAACAGTCACGTACTGCCACCTACTGGCGGTTTTAATTTCACATTTCGACTATTTTTTAATGTCTTAAGTTATTTCAAATATCAGTATTCAATGTTTTATGTTAAAAACAAAATAAAACAAATCTGTACTTTTACTTAAGTATGGCTTTCAGGTACTTTATACACCACTGTGTCTTTCTTTCTTCAGTCATAAAGAATGTTTTTTTAAAGCAAACATTTCAGGATTTTTCTCCATATAGTGGACTTCAATGGTGCCAGCGAGTTTGAACTTACAAAATGCAGTTTAAATGCAGCTTCAGGGCTCTAAACGATCCCAGCCGAGGAAGAAGGGTCTTATCTAGCGAAATAATTGGTTATTTTCTTTAAAAAATTGCAATTTATATACTTTTTAACCTCAGATGCTCGTCTTGTCTAGCTCTGCATGAACTCTGTGCATTCCGGGTCAATAGAGTTAGGGTATGTCAAAAAAAAACTCCCATCTCATTTTCTCCTCCAACTTAAAAATCGTCCTACATGACTGCAGAAGCACCGACCGGGTGTTTACAAAGTGAATGCACAAGGAGGGTCAGACACCCTTTACAAAAAAGGTAGAACAGCGATGTAGGATGATTTTGAAGTTGGAGGAGCATTTGAGGTTAAAAAGTATATAAATTGTACATTTTTTTTTAGAAATTAACCAATCGTTTTGCTAGATAAGACCCTTCTTTCACGGCTGGAGTCGTCCTTTGAAGCTGCATTCAAACTGCTTTTTAGAAGTTCAAACTCGCGGGCACTATTATATTATAATGCACGTAAATTATATCATATTGAATCAAAATTAGTTAAAGCTTTACTATAGGTTAGGGGTGGATAATTTTATCAGTTGTTTACTATTCATGCAGCAAGACATATTACTGTTATGTTTTTCATTAATAACCATTTCTTTATAGATGATAACTTTGTCTAGTGCTCTTATGGATGTTTTTAGCATGACTTTGTGAAAATTTAACTACTATTGTGAAAGAAATAGCTTAGACTTCTTCAAGGCTAGTGCATTTCATTTAACTCTGTAACTTGCTTATTCTACAGATCTGTGCACTGGTGTTAAATGCTACTTTTTTGATAATGCTGATAATGTTTCTGACAGATTATATCATGATGTTCTTTGCGTTTGCCTTACTGAATGTGCAGAGAAAAAAAACAACAGTCATAAAGAAATTGTTTTTTGAGGAAAACATTTCAGCATTTTTTCCATATAATGGACTGATATGGTGCCCCGAGTTTGACCTTCCAAAATGCAGTTTAAATGCGGCTTCAAATGAACCCACATGCAGTTGTAAACTAACCCAGCTGAGGAGGAAGGGTCTTATCTAGCGAAATGATCGCTTATTTTTATAAAAATAATACAATTTATATACGGTTTAATCTCAAACGCTCGTCTTGTCTTGCCCTCCCTGAACTTGTGTATTCTGATCCAAGACAGTTAGGGTATGTCGAAAAACTCTGATCAAATTTTCTCCCTCAACTTCAGAAATGATTTTAAAATCATCCTACATCGCTGCAGAAGTACCGACCCAGTCTATGCAAAGTGAACATGCAAATAAGATCAAACACCCTTAACAAAAAAGTTAAAACAGATGACGATTTTGAAGTTGAGGGAGAACATGAGATGGGAGTTTTTTGACATACCCTAACTGTCATGAACCGGAGAAAAACGTTCTTGGAGAGTTAGACAGGACAAGCGTTTGAGATTAAAAAGTATATAAATTGTATTATTTTTATGAAAATAACCGATTGTTTCACTAGATAAGACCCTTCTTCCTCGGCTGGGATCGTTTACAACCGCATTTGGGATCGTTTGAAGCCGCATTTAAACTGCATTTTGGAAATTCAAACTCGGGGCACCATAGAAGCAAAAGAAACTTGAATTGAGTACCAATATAGAATTTACTTAGTTCAGGCAATAATTTTAAAAAACTAACTTTCTAAAGTGTCAAATTAAGTGGAAAAGACAAGTCCAGAGACGCTTATAATAGCTTGATCTGGCAACACGGCAGAGGCTGCATCCACGCCCTCACTCACAACTCTCTCAAGCCTCGTCTACTCTGCCAGCGTGTTGCACCGATTATTTTCACACCACGGATGCTACACATTTTTGCAAACTGTCTAAGCTTTATACATGTAGACACTTACATGAGGAGTTTTAAACAGCAAATTAGTCATTCAGAGAACAAATTTTATTTTTGAACATGAAAAATTGACTGGTGACCTAATAGCTGGATGCAGCCATGAGAAGCAGATTCTCCAGATTTCTGCAGAATTTGAATCTCATCAAAGTTCTGCATATCTCTCACCCCTTTTGTATTAGTTTATTAATACACTATTTAATCAGAATTTTTGTGTTGTTTGCCTTTTGAAAAAATCTAAACATCTTTTAAACAAGATGAATTTCTTTGAGAATTTAATTGCATAAGATATTAAGACTAGTTATACTAATATTTACTATTATATTTTATAATATTTAATATTTATAATATTTACTATTATATATAACTATTATATTTTAAACTTTTACAGTATATAGTTTTTTCTCGTCTTGTTTGCAAATAGTTTTTTTCTTGAATTTAAGGAGAAGTCCACTTCCAAAACAACAATTTACAGATAATGTCATGTCTTTCTTTCTTCAGTCGTAAAGAAATTAGGTTTTTTGAGGAAAACATTTCATTATTTTTCTCCATATAATGGACTGCTATGGTGCCCAAGTTTGAACTTCCAAAATGCAGTTTAAATGCGGCTTCAAATGATCCCAAATGCAGTTGTAAATGATCCCAGCCGAAATGATCTAGCGAAACGATTGGTTATTTTCATAAAAATGATACAATTTATATACTTTTTAATGTCAAAAGCTTGTCTTGTCTCACTCTGCCTGAACTGTTTTTTTCCAGTTCATGACAGTTAGGGTATGTCAAAAAATTCCCATCTCATGTTCTCCCTCAACTTCACAAACGTCCTATATCGCTGTTTTACCTGTTTGATCTTCTTTGCATGTACTTCTGCATCGGTACTTCTGCAGTGATGTAGGATGATTTTAAAATGATTTTTGAAGTTGAGGGAGAAAATACGATTGGAGTTTTCGACATACCCTAACTGTCTTGAGCCAGAATACACAGAGTTCAGGAAGAGCAAGACAAGACGAGCATTTGAGATTAAAAAGTATTTAAATTGTATTTTTGATATGAAAATAATTGATCGTTTCGCTAGATAAGACCCTTCTTGCTCGGCTGTTATCATTTACAACCTCATTTGGGATCATTTGAAGCCGCATTTTGGAAGTTCAAAATCAGGGCACCATAGCAGTCCATTATATGGAGAAAAATGCTAAATGTTTTCCTCAAAAACATGAACATCTTGGATGACAAGGGGGTGAGTACATTATCTGTAAATTGTTGTTCTCCTTTAAGAATAAATTTAACAAAATTCAATATTAAAACATTAAAAAATTACCTATTTAAACATATATGTATTTACATATAAGCACACACACACTTTGTTAATGCTTGCAGTTAGAAATAATTATTACTTTTAATTATTACTTAATACTTTTACTTACTACGTAAAACATATTACTTCCTTAAATTAATGTTCTTTCCCAAACCAGTCAAACGCAAATCTCACCCCACAGCGTAGCATTGGTAGTGCATTCTGATAAATCCATCAGTTTTTGACAGGTGATTGTGTGATTGAGTTGACCAATGAAATCGCCTGTAGGGTGGGATTTGTGCTTAACTGGTTTGGGGGGAAAGAAACTCATGTTGTTTTAAACCTGTATGAAGTTCTTTCTTCAGTGGATCATTTTGAAGAATGTTGATAACCATACAGTTTTGTTACCTTTGACTTCCACTGTGTTTTTTTGTCCATACAGTGGAAGTTAACAGAATCTAAAGCTGTTTGGTTACCAACATACTTCAAAATATCCTTTATGTTCCACAGGAATGCATGCATTTCTGCTGTGCTAAATAAGCTGGGGTTGACTGTGTTTGATTGTTTTCTGTTGATGTGTGTGCAGATTGTGATTGTGCAGTTTGGGGGAAAGCCCTTCAGCTGTGCCCCTCTCAATGTGGAGCAGTGGCTGTGGTGCCTCTTCGTGGGAGTTGGAGAACTGCTGTGGGGTCAGGTAGGAGAGCAAGAGACACAAAGAACGAATAAAGAGAACAACTATCAAAAATTTTGTGACTGAAGGTGTCAAGTATTTCATCATACACATATGATCTTATTTTCCAAACGAAACCAATTAATTGTTTGATGTTTGGGCATTTTGAAATTATTGCATTAGCTGATAGCTGTGTTAGATTGCCTATTGAAAACAAGTGGTTATTCTGAAAGAAAAAAAAGAAGAAAATATTTAAAAAATGTTCATTATTTTGTGTACATCTAATTTACTTTCCTTTGCAATTGTATTATACAGTACACAACATAGCCACAAGCATGTAAACACGCAAACTCCACACCCAAACGTGCCATATGCAATTAATTTTAAACCGATGTCCATTAATTGGGTGTTAGTCCTCCTTTTATTGCTACAACAGCTTCTACTCTTCAGGGAAGGCTTTTTTCTACTAGATTTTGGAACACAGCTGTGTGAATTTGCTCCCATTAAGACACAAGAGCATCAGTGAGGTCAGGCACTGATGTTGGGTAATGAGGTCTGGCTCATCCCAAATTCATCCCATGGGTGTTCAGTTGGGTTCAAGCTCTTCCACACCAGACTCAGTACAGCATTTTATTGGTGGATAAGCTCTTTGGTTCTCATCCTACTGTGAATATTTGTCAGTGGATGTATGATCGATTTTATGTATCTGGAAGTCTCATAAATTGGTGTAGCCAAAATAGACATCCCTGCTAGGTGCTAAAAGTGATTTTTAATAGAATGCTATTTAGAAAATATCCCCATTGCCTGACAGACCACAGATCCATTGTTTAACCGCTTAAAGCTGAGGTACTTTATGCCTGTCAATCATTTTGCGTATTTATACTAGGGCAGTCCAAATATAGGCAGTAGGAAGCTGAGAGCTTGGTGGATGAACTGGGTCATGCAAGTTAAGCACTAATTCCAGCTTCATAAGCATTTTTCAGCTTTGTCTTGCAAGAATGTTATCTTGCTGCTGCCACTTTCTGATGTCTCAGCTGTATCTTTATAGGGTGGAGTTTTGGGAAGGGGGGGTGTG
Organism: Cirrhinus mrigala; assembly: GCA_036247105.1. NCBI lineage: Eukaryota > Metazoa > Chordata > Actinopteri > Cypriniformes > Cyprinidae > Cirrhinus > Cirrhinus mrigala. The sequence continues at coordinate 18,577,495 of CM070029.1, forward strand.
GCTAATTCCACAGCTAAATCGGATAGAATGGCAGTACTTTTAATCAGAAGGGGTGTCTTTTTTTTTGCCCATATTGTACAGTATATACTGTAAATCGAGCACTGCTCACCATCATACAGTATCAGTCATTTATGGAAGCCCGTTTCCGCCACTAAATAAAAAATTTAAAAAAGATATTGTGACTTTTTATTTCACAATTCTCATTTTTCTTGCAATTGCAAGTTTACATCTCACAATTCTGACTTTTTTTTCTCAGAATTGTGAGATATAAACTTGCAATTGTGAGTTATAAAGTCAAAATTGTGGGATATAAACTCGGAATTCTGACTATTTCTCTCACAATTGCAAGTTTGTATCTAAATTCTGAGAAAAAAAGTCAGAATTGTGAAATATAAACTTGCAATTGTGAGTTATAAAGTCAGAATTGTGGGATGTAAACTCGTAATTCTATTTTTCTCGCTATTGCAAGTTTTTATCTTGTAATTCTGACTCTTTTTTCACAATTTTCTTCCTCAGACTTTTTTTCCTCAGAATTGTGAGATAATTCGCATTTGTGAGTCATAAAGTCAGAATTGTGGGATATAAACTCATAATTCTGACTATTTTTTTCACAATTGCAAGTTTGTATCTCACAATTCTGACTTTTTTTTCCACAATTCTGACTTTTTTTCTCAGAATTGCGAGATATAAACTCACATTTGTGAGTTATAAAGTCAGAATTGTGGGATGTAAACTCATAATTCTATTTTTCATAGACAGAATTACAAGTTTATATCCCACAATTCTGACTTTACAACTCACAAATGCAAGTTTATATATAATTGTGGGATGTAAACTCGTAATTCTTTTTTTCTTGCTATTGGAAGTTTATATTTCGTAATTCTGGCTCTTTTCTCACAATTCAGACTAGCATTTGTGAGTTATAAAGTCAGAATTGTGGGATGTAAACTTGCAATTCAGTCTATTTTTCTCACAATTTCAAGTTTATATCTCGTAATTCTGACTCTTCTCACAATTCTGATTTTTTTTTTCTCAGAATTGCAAGTTATAAACTCGCATTTGTGAGTTATAAAGTCAGAATTGTGGGATATAAACTTGCAATTCAGTCTAGTTTTCTCACAGTTGCAAGTTTATATCGCAATTCTGAATCTTTTCTTGAAATTCCGATATTTTTTCACAGAATTGCGAGATATAAACTCACAGTTGTGAGTTATGAAGTCAGAATTGTGGGTTATAAACTAGTAATTCTATTCTAGACTATTTTTCTTGGGTGAAAAAAGGCTGATATTTTCTCAGAATTGCGAATTTATGTCTCTCAATTCTCACTTAATACCTCACAATTTTGTGTTATAAAGTCAGAATTGTGAGGTATAAACTTGCAATTCTGAGAAAAAAGTAAGAATCGCAAGTTTAAATATTTCAGTTGTGACTTGATTTTTCAGAATTGCAAGGTACATCCCGCAGTTCTAACCTGAATTCACAATTTCAAGTTTATCCTATGCAATTCCAAAAAAAAAAGAGTAAGAATTGTGAGTTTATTTCTCCCAATTCTAAGAAAAAAATTCAGAAGTGCGAGTTTGTGTCACACATTTCTGAGAAAAAAAGTCAAAAGAATTGTTAGATAAAAATTTGGAATTACCTTTTTTAATTTTTTTATTCATTGTTGAAAACAGGCTTCCTTAGTCATTGCACTCCTTGTCTTATAACAAATTATTCTTTTCATCTCAGGTGATCGCCACAGTGCCCACTAGTCACCTGAAGTGTCTGAAGGAGGCGGGCCATGGGCCAGGGACCGACGAGATGACGGAGGACGAGCTGGCCGAGGACGAGGAAGAGATAGACCACGCTGAGAGAGAGCTGCGCAGGGGGCAGATCCTCTGGTTTAGAGGCCTTAACCGTATCCAGACTCAGGTGCTGTGCATGAGACCCCTTACCTGTGACCAATCAATCCCTCTGGTAGAACTAGTTAGAGCACTAGTCACGTAAGATGGTTTCCACAGACAGTAGAACTTATGTCTCCTCAAAGAATGCTCTTTTGCTTTTCGTTTCCTCCTCTTCTCTCCCCGCTCTCTCTAGACCCTCTCTGAATCACCAACATTAGTTCATCCTTTCCTCCTCTCCTTTGCTACTCTATCTCTGTCTCTGCTTTCCACTGTTGGGACCCTTCACTAAATGCGTATAGATTTCCCCCAACAAGAATCTATAACATTACCTCCCTCTCTTCCCATGCTCAGAGCTCTGTTTTGTCACTCTATTATGTAACTCGAGTCCTTTAAAGTCCTAATTTATTGCTTAGTAACTCATTTGGCTCAAAGTCACAGCACAGATATCAGTCGCTGCATGGGACTTGAGAATGTTGCACCTCAGACTTGATAGAACTTGAACGATTTGATGAGGATCTGAACAATGTTTGACTCTGGGGATGCAGAAATATTAAATATCTGGTTGATATGATAAGCTGCTAATTATTTTAATGTTTTGGCTGATGTGAAAAGTCTATATTATGTTGTTAAAATCAAAATCACTAAAACTAAAATCAATTGGTTTAAATTCATTTTGTACATTTTAATGTACAGTATGAAATTAGCGGTTCAGAAGTTTGGGGTCAGTAAATGTTTTTATGTATTGTAAGTCTTTTATACTTACCAAGGCTGTATTTATTTAATCAAAAATACAGTAAAAACAGTAATATTGTCAGAAATTATTATTATTATTTAAAACAGATTGTCTGATTGTCTTAACATTTTAAAATGTAACTTATTCCTGTGACGCAAAGCCAAATTTTCAGCATCATTACTCCAGTCTTTAGCGTCATTTAATCCTTCAGAAATCATTCTAATATGCTGATTTATGCTCAAGAAACAATATTATTATTAATGTTAAAAACATTTGTGCTGCTTAATATTTTTGTAGAAACTGTAATACATTTTTTTTCCAGGATTTTTTTGACATTTTAATTGTCTTTACTGTCATTTTGCTTCATTTATTTTTTGCCTTGCTGAATAGAAGAATTAATTTCTTTCAGCAAAAAAAATAAAAACTCACCCCAAACTTTTGAACAGTAGTGTATCTGCTGATATAATCAAATAAACCTCTAATATCTACTTATATGGTACTGATTTATAGTGCATCCCTATCTTACACATCAAAGCTTGTAATATTTTCATAAATGTGCCTACCTTTGTTACAATATAGGGCAAGAAGACTATAATAGAAGTAGTTATTACTTTGATTTGATCTGTATATATGTAATCAACCAAATGTGTATTATATTATCTTGTTTCTCTGTCCATTTTCTGTTCACTGTCTCTTTCTCTCTACAATTTTAATGGAAAGTCAGCTTACAGGGTTTTTTTTTTTTTTTTGGATTGTTAAAGTAATTTGATTTGAGTCCAATGCTAAATTAATTTCCTTGAGTAGAACAGAATTGCACTTATGCTAATCATAATTCTCAGTCTGGACTCCATCCCTGACTTTAAGTGAGATTTTTCTCTCTTTATGTGTTTGGGTTTGCTTGGAATTGTTGGTGTGCTGGTTCCTTAAATTGTGGTAGAAGGAAACGTGTAGAAGTATCGCGGTGTGTGTTACTTGTGTTTCCTGAGCCGAACTGCACTAGGTACATATATGACATTGAAGGTCAGCATGCATAGAGAAGGTTTGTTGTGGTGCCTGTTGGTTTATGTAACTTACTGTAACTTTAGAAAGAGCTAGAACGTTCTCAAAGCACGTGCATGCATGATGTAGCACTTACTCTTTTGGCCATGTTCTTGCCAATATACACCATCAGTGAGCAGACTTGATGGGACAGTAGAGCATTATATAGACATATTTAAAAATTTGGAGTGCCCGGTATGGATTGCTGAAGTGCTTGTAAAGCTCCTTACAAGGTTTCCATCGATTCCCTGACTGCTCGACACTGAGTAGGCAAAACACGACACACATTATAGCGGCTGGCCTCATATCATCATTCAGCCTAATCTAATCACGGCTTTCATCCTGCGTGGCTCCACTGAAGAGAGCACCTCCATTTCTCAGTGTTGTGTTTTTGACACAGGGTATTTGCAGATTAATTATCGATGAGGTTTTATGCAAGATGATTGCATATTCTTACGGCATTTCCCATTTCCGTTTGGCCTGGTTCAACTTGTTCTTAAGGGCTGCATGCAAAATTGATTCAGCGCACAAAGTGAGTTTCAGAGAAGTGAAACATTTGGGGTGGTGTGGTTGCAGAGGCATCCATTTGTTGTGTTAGCTTTTATTACGAGGTGAACTTGTGTGGTCTGTTTGATCTTTTAACAAAGCCATTTACATACAAAAGAATACTGCAGTGACATCCGCACTCTATTTGTGGAAAAACAGAACGGAATTCTGATAAATGTGACCCAGGACCACAAAACCAGTCATAAGTGTCCATTTTTGGAAATTAAGATTTATACATCATCTGGAAGCTGAATAAAAAAGCTTTCCATTGATGTATGGTCAATAAATGTTCGAGATACAGCTATTTGAAAATATGAAATCTGAGGGTGTAAAAAATTTAAGTATTGAAAGAATCGCCTTTAAAATTGTCCAAATGAAGTTCTTAGCAATGCATATTACTAATCAAAAATTAAGTTTTGATACATTCACGGTAGGAAATTTGCTAAATATCATTATGGAACATGATCTTTACTTAAAGGCACAATATGTAAGATTTTTTGATTCAAATATCCAGCTAGATCAGTGTTATATATTTTGCTGACTTGTGTACTTGCATTATCCCAAATGTTTTGAAGAATGTTAAAAAAGCAATTTTAACTAGTGTAACGGACCGTGTCATTGCGTCGCCTGACAATGATGTCAAACACCCTTCCGGTTTTATTTTGTAGAAAACATGGAAACCCCAAAGACACTTTAATATCTTATGCATTTTATTAAACAGGTGATGAACGCACAGAGTAGGATTATGACAGAACTTTCAACACACTCAAATGCATCTTGTATGATAAAACAGCACTGTTTTACCTCACATACACATGACTGGAAGAAGCGGAAGCGGTCGACTGTGGCATAATAAAAGCTCCGCTTCTTTCGAGCCGTGTAATGCGCTTGTCCTTCATACTGCTTCATACTACAGTGACTTTAATAAGTTTTTAATACATTAGCTCATCCATGAACATGATTTCTGCCAAAGTCTCGTCAGATTGCATCAGCTGTGGGGATGAAGACCACAACTCCCATCTCAATCATTCCACACTCAATCATGGCGTCATCAAACAACGCCTTTGGTTCTTTGTTTGTTTTAAATATGCACCCTCTAGCAGCAAAAACGTACATATTGTGCCTTTAATATCCTCATGATTTTTGGCATAAAAGAAAAATCGATCATTTTGACCCATACAATGTATTTTTGGCTATTGCTACAAATATACCCGTGCTACTTAAGACTGGTTTTGTGGTCCAGGGTCAAATAACTGTTGTGTTTGTGAGGTGAATATAGAACGCCATTTGCAACCAATTTGTTTATTCTTCAGTCAATGTGATATTCAGGACTTTATTTTTTTATTGGAAAATGGCTGAATAGTGCAAAGTGATCTTGGTGGTCAGCGATAAGTTTTTTAGTTATTTTGATGAATGATTATAAAGAGTTTTATTTTCTTTGTTTCTGTGCACCAATAAATCATTCTTAATAAGACCAAGACCATGTACTAAGTAAGACAATTAATTGGGTCAACTATGATTTCATCACGACTTCATTATGATCCTGGTTGCAGATCCTTAAAGGAGTAGTTTACCCAAAAATGAAGATTATGTCATCATTTACTTAGCCTCATGTTGTTCTATATATGACTTTCCTCCTCCTGTGGAACACAAAGAGAAATTCTTAAGAACAATTATATCGGTTCCCACGTTTCTACATTGTCTGTGAAGCCCCAAAAAATTTGTGTGAACAAAAATTAATTTTTGTTTTCCACAGCAAATGGTTTTAGAATGACATGAGGAGGAATAAATAATGACCGAATTTTCATTTCTGGGTGATGTACAAGATGTACAACATAGCTTTGTTTTCTCCTACCGGGTGAGGTATCACAAGCATATTTTCTCCTCGCTCTGCTGCCTCCTTGTTGCTCTTTCTCTCTCTTTTCTTGCTCTGAAGTGTGTATATGATGTGGTTCTCTCTCTCTCCTGCAGATGGAGGTAGTGAGTACGTTCAAGAGAAGTGGTTCGTTTCAGGGTGCAGTGAGACGTCGATCCTCAGTGCTCAGCCAGCTCCATGACGTAACCAATATTTCTACCCCCACTCATGTAGTTCTCTCCACTGCCAATGCAAGCGCCGCTCCCGGGAGTGAGTTCCCTGCTTTCCCTACCTGTGTCAGACACAACACTCACACACTCACGAAACATGAAAACGCTTACAAACGCACTCACACACGCACAGAGCATTCCTCCTGACACACAGCAGCACATGCAACACCCCACCGTGTGTGCCGTGGTACTTCTGTTCTGTATCTGAAACCTTCTCTGTAGTCGTCTCTCTGTGATTGAGTGGCTCTTTGCAAGATGGCCTGTCTGGCTTTGACTGATCCTCTATGGGCCGCTGTTTGTGTCTCCTTCCCGAGTCCCTCCTCTCCTTCTCTCGATTTCTGTGTGCTGTCTTGCTGTGTCGGGCCTTTTCTCTTGCTGTTGGGTTCTTCTTTGTTGTCTGAAGGTGTTGGTTTTGTTTTCAAATCCCTGTTTCTCGATAAGCCATTCTCTGTCTTCTCTCTGTCCAAAACGAAACCTATTATCTGCAACAGAATGTAGGTTAGTGTTAAGTGCATGGCAGAAAATATCTTTCTTTTTTAAAGCTGAAGTGGTTGTTTTTTTGATCTATGATAGATCAGATTTCATTGGTTGGATAAACAGATCCACTGGTTGAGATAACGTTGTTTTAATTGCACCACAGAGAGACACTTTTTGGATAAATCAACCTACAAATGACTCATTTATAGTTGTCTATGGATATTTTAGACTGTAATAGGATTTTATCATAAAAAAATAACACTTCAGCTTTAAAGTAGTATATTCTTAAAGATTTGTTATATACATTTGGACAACAGAATATGTCACACAAGACATAACTTTGATGTATATTAAATAGTTTAATAATTGCATTAAATATTTGAATATTTGCTTTTACTATGAATTTATTTTTTTTTAATTATGTAAGAAAAACCTGTATTTAAACCTGAGAGAATACAGAGAGAAGATGGCACTTATTTTCCGAGAGGCTTCTGTTGTCAAGCGTGGTTTGCTAAAAAGATGAGGTTTTTCAGTAAGCAGATGTACTCAATGTGCTGCACTGCTATGGCTTTTGAGCCTACACTGGGGTAAACCTTCGAGTATAAGCCCTATAAGGTTCTTTTCCCTCTGATAGTTCTCTCTGTCTCTCTCTCTTTCATTCTCTTTCCCTCCGTTACTTTTTTCCAGATAATGCATCTTGTAATTTCCATCATGAGACTGTGTGAAAGCATCCTCTAATGTCTCTGTACAACTGACTGCGTCTCCCTTCCACAGATCATCACAGTCTTTTTCTCTGTCCCATGGTTCACATGGTTCATGGCTTAAATCTATTTTTACCTGTCTCCTGTTCTCTCCTCTAAAGGCATCTTCTAAACTCTTCTAAACTAACAGTCTTTCATTTTTCTATCAAACGTAGTGCATTAGCATATGTCTAGATATCAGGAATCAAAACAAGGGTTCAAAACAAGTTCAGATCTATTGATAGCATCCGTGTCATGCTGTTGAAAATAATATCAGCTTGTCTGTCAGTTTAAAAAAAACAAGCAAAGATGCTGTCAATTGAGTCATAGGTTAAAAGTCTGTCCTAAAAATACATTTGACTTTCTTTCATCTGTGGAACATGAAATCAGATGTTTTGAAGAACGTTTATGCTGCTCTTTCATACAATAAGAGTGGATGGTGACCAAGTGCTTCATTTGAAGCACCATAAAAGTTTCATACACACTATATTTAATGGGGTTATATGATGCGCTTTCATGTTTTCCTTTGTCTTTGGAGTGTTACAAGCTGTTTGTGCATATATAAACCCAAATAGATAATCTTTATAAAAGTTAAGACTCAGCCACTCTTCCTAAAACGGCTCATTCAAACATGACCCCACGTCTATGTCACGGTGTGGGAATATTTGCATAACACTGCCCAAATGTATACGCAAACAAAGAAGGCATAACTATTATTCTCGCTGTAGTATTGTTGCAGCCGCCACCATGTTGTAGAGACGCTGTGTGTTTCGTTGCAAAAGCACTTTGTTTGGCCTTCCAAATGAATACACTAGAAATCAGTGGTTAAAGGAGAAGTCCACTTCCAGAACAAAAATTTACAGATAATGTACTCACCCCTTTGTCATCCAAGATGTTCATGTCTATTTTTCCACAGCTGTAAAGAAATTATGTTTTGTGAGTTAAACATTTTAGGATTTTTCTCCATATAATGGACTGATATGGTGCCCCAAGTATGAACTTCCAAAATGCAGTTTAAATGTGGCTTCAATCGATCTCAAATGCAGTTGTAAAAGATCCCAGCTGAGGAAGAAGGGTCTTATCTAGCGAAACGATTGGTTATTTTCATAAAAATAATACAATTTAAATACTTTTTAATCTCAAACGCTCGTCTTGTCTTTCTCTCCCTGAACTCTGTATATTCTGGCTTAAGACAGTTAGGGTATGTCAAAAAACTCCAATCGTATTTTCTCCCTCAACTTCAAAAATCATTTCAAAATTATCCTACATCGCAGCAGAAGTATCGACCCAGTGTTTGCAAAGTGAACATGCAAAGAAGATCAAATACCCTTAACAAAAAAGGTAAAACAGCGATATAAGATGATTTTGAAGTTGAGGGAGAACATGAGATGGGAGTTTTTCGACATACCCTAACTGTCATGAACCGGAAAAAAACAGTCCAGGCAGAGTTAGACAAGATGAGCGTTTGACATTAAAAAGTATATAAGTTGTATAATTTTTATGAAAATAACCGATGGTTTCGCTAGGTAAGACCCTTCTTCCTCCATTCTCGGGTTTACAACCACATTTAAACTGTATTTTGGAGGTTCAAAATCGGGGCACCATATCAGTCCATTATATGGAGAAAAATGCTGAAATGTTTTCCTCAAAAAACATAATTTCTTTACGACTGAAGAAAGAAAGGCATGAACATCTTGGATGACAAGGGGGTGAGTACATTATATGTGAATCTTTGTTTTGGAAGTGGACTTCTCCTTGAAGTTATATTTACAACGCAAATATTTGAGTGTGTACGGCGTATTTTATGGAGGACTGTTTCCTGAACCTGGGAGAGTAGCCTACAATGCAGGCTGTGCACACTATAAATTCTAACTTTGCAAGGATAGTCTGGCGCTTCTGACTCACAGCCTGTAAGTACGTTTTCATATTTAAAGAACTTGCTACTGGCTATTCAAACGTGCGTTTTGAGAAGTGTAGAGTATTCACAAATCATGGTGTTGTTTATGTGGCGCCATGCAACACAGTGCATAAAAAGACAGTATGAGTCATTATAATCAGTATAATAATTATGTCCTCACTGGATGCAACAAATGGCTCATTTATAATGGGTTTTATTGTTTTTGTCTCGATGCGCCGGGACACGGCATCACAACATGGTAAGGGCGTAACATTTCCGTCACAGGCTTGAGGTACTCGGCCACAACACACCAGATAGCTGGCTAATCAGAGCACACCACGCTTTTCAGAACGATGAGTTTTGTAAAAATCGACACGTTTCAGAAAAGCGGGTCAGAGAGGAGCAGCAATAATGCACAGTATGTGGAAAACAATGTGATTTTTTTTTTAACCTCAAACAGCGTAAACATATTGCATTACACCAAATACACAAAATAATGTTCTTTTTACCAACATCATATGACCCCTTTAAACAGCTTTGTGAGAGGAACAGACCAACATTTAAGTTGTTACATGCTGAAAATATTGAAACAAAACAAAACCCTCTATGGTCACCATTCACTTTAATTGTATGCAAGTTTGGGCTTGGACTTTGGATTTAGCTATAAATATCTGCTTTCATGTTCCACCTAAGAAATAAAGTCATGCAGGTGAGTAAATGATAATTTAATAAATATTATTAAAGAATAATAATTACAATTTGGGTGAGCTATTCTTTTAACTTGTTTTGAACCCAGAACAATGATATAAAGGGACAGTTCACCCTAAAATGAAAATTCTGTCATTAATTACTCATCCTTATGTCGTTCCAAACCGTAAAGACCTTCGTTCATATTCAGAACACAAATTTTGTTGAAATCTGAGAGCTTTCAGACCCTGCATAGACAGCAACGCAACTATCAAGAACATCATTAAAATAGTCCATGTGACATCAGTGGTTCAATTTTAATTTTATGAAGTTACAAAAATACTTTTTGTGAACAAAGAAAACCAAAATAATGACTTTATTCAACAGTTTCTGGGCCTTGAACGTGTCAGTTGTGCTGCTGTGTATGCAGGGTCAGAAAGCTCTCGGATTTCATCAAAAATCAAAAATGTTTTAATTTGTGTTTCGAAGATGAGTAATTAATGACAGAATTTTCATTTTTGGGTGAACTATCTCTTTAATACATCCTGATAGCACTTTAATAGAGATTTTTAAGAATGTGTATTATAAGTTTTCTTTCTGGGAATAGTGGACTAACTACATTTTTATCAGTACTTCAAGATTTTTTTTCCCAGCTGTTTCTCCATCTTTGTGGTATTTTTTGTTTCAGGCTTGAACTGTTAATTACAACTACCATATATCATTGCGGCTGACTGCTCTGTGATGTGTATCTTCATGTGTATCTGTACATTTTTCATCTCATTTTTTCACCTGTGCTTATATGGGTGAAATGTGCCACTCGACTTACTCTAGTCTTCTTTTTCAGCCCTATACATATCATTTTTGTTGTTTTTCTCAAGCTAAATATTCTTTGGCTTTGACTGAGATCATGCTGTCTACCTCATGTTAGGAATCAGACTACAGAAACATTTAGTAGATGTCAGTGTGCCTAAATGTAGTATTTTTATTCATTTATGATGTATATATGTATACATCATCTGAAAATATCTTTGAAAACATTTCATGCCAGCAATGTAGCTCTTTAGTGAAGAAAACACTATATTTAGATCAATCATTGATCACAGCTCTCCAAAAATGTCTTTTTTTTCCCTCACAGCTGTCTCAAACACAAATGTTTGTTTTAAAAATATTTGACAGATCTACGGATCAAGTTTGTTTTCATTTTAGGTTTTGTAATTTGGGTGCACATTGTGACCCAGAGGTTGAGAAGAGACGCACTGCTGCCACTGATAGATTCATGTTTATCTCACTCATTTGCTCAAACATTTGCCTTGTATGGTAATGGTCCACTGCTCAACACAGATGCTTCCTATCAGTAAAAGAGTCAGTGGAATATATTTGCTCAAAGCGGAAAGGTCCAAGCGACGCTAATTTATTAAAGCTTTCCTAGCTTTGATTACAACCATCTGATAAAAATAATCATATTCATAGTCTGTGTCACTGTGTGAATTCTGCCATCAGATTATACAGTGCATTTTACAAAGTGCATTGCTAAATGCGTAATATTGTATAATATCACCATAGTTCAATTATTCAAGATGCAAATATGTGAGATATGTGAGATAAAACATAAATTATGGAAAAGAGAACTAAAAAAAAACTTGCAATGTGGAGAAAAATGTAGATAATTTCAATATAATGTTGAGTTTAATTGGACAGAATGTGATATTCACTAAATGGAGAGAATTGCACTGTATAATTCACAGCATTTACAGTCATTTCTAAATATAAATTATGTCGAATTAAAAAACAGCAGTTAGATATATTAATAATTCACTCTTATTTTTGACCAGCTTCATTATTTACTCATTATAAAGAGTGAAAATAGGTCCATGTCCAGCAATTACCTTTAAACAATCTTTATGCGTCAACTTTTCTGAATGCATTCATACAAATTCAACATGATATCATTATTTCATCACTGCTTTGTTAACTACTTCCTCTCCTTTCCTGCATCTTATCACGTTGTCTGCTTCAAGTCTTTCTGTGTAGCTCTATTTTCATTTCAGACATCTTTGGGAAATATTTGTTGAGTAAAGACGTCTTTTTTTGGTTTTTGGTTTTAATGATAAAGTTTTTCCATCAAGCTTTTTTTCTTTGAAGGACAGCGTGGGGGAGACAGTGGATAGTAATCTGGCCTGCAAACATCCAGAGAGTAAAAAAAAATAAAAAAATTAAAAAAATAAAAAATTTCCCAAAAGTGGGCGATATACTCGAACGTTTACCTGTATCCATGCAAAAAACCAGAAAGAAAGAAACTCGAACAAAAATGAAAACAAACAGTTTCTCAATTGAGATTTGCATGACTTTTTCTCAACAAACAGGCTCTTTGGAAAAACAGATAAGCACTTAACCAAATGCTTGACCGTCCCTTCCTGTTTGTTTTGTCTCTTGTAAATTCTTTCTTGGTCATTTTAGCTTCTTTTCCTTTGCTGGGTGAGTGTTGAAATGTGGGTAGGGGTGGGCGGCACCGGCCTGTGGCCACAGCAAAGGATTGCGCTCTCAAATCTCCTTCCTTCTGAATATATACACATGAGAGACGCGTGTGTATATGTGCTCCGGCCGCATTTGAGTTACTCTTACAGCATGAGCCTGACTGCTTACCATCACGCATTCAAGTTTTTGAGTTTGACCTCGACTTTCATTGTTTCTGTTCCTGTGCCACGACTACGAGACAGCTGCACTGGAATGAGCGTTTTGCTTTCTGATCGGTTCCCGTGCTCCTTCTTTTTCTCTGCATATAGACCAAGGCAGATCTCATCAGCACTCTTCAGCTCTTCTTCTCTGTGTGTCATCTGCACTCGACTGCTCTGCTGCATGCCAAAAGATGCTTGCACTCTCTCTATCTATCTCTCTCTCACTGAATGTGCTTTTCCACACCTCTCTAAACATCCACAACTGAATCTGTCATCCGAACAGTAATCCAGAATAGCCAGATAAAAACAAAATTCAATTCCAGGCCTATGATACTGTACGAAGGTGTGATCCATTTGTGCTGATAAGGTGACTTTTGCAGAAACCAGAGATGCTGTGACCTTGTTTATTGTGCCTGCTCTGTTCTTGTCAGTGTGATAGTGCTTGTTAAGGTCTTCTGTCACAGCGGTTGGTGTCATGTAATCAATGGCTCAGTGCCAGGAAGTGACTAGACTCAGAGAAGTCATCATCATCCGTCTAGATGATGTCTCTGGAAATTTTAGAACTTATCCTCTGGCAGTCAATGTAATCTGAGCCTGTGGAGCAATTTATCATATAGGCCTACTAGAGCAGACTCACATCTGTAGATCATTTGCATGTGTTTCTTCAAATGTGCACTTTTATATCATAGGAGTTGATATATATATTATAAAACAAACTAACTAAAAGCTACAACATGGCTAGAGGCACACCAAAAGTGTATGACTGCAGAAAAATATATACATTTGTATCGACCATTTATGGAGTAACAAATTTTGTGTGAAAATAAATCATACGAGTTGTTTATTTTGTTTAAAAATCATATAAATGTATGATTTACCCCACACACGGGGTAAAAGGCTCACCAGCATGAGTTAAAAGCACACAGTATTGATGCAAATACTTTTGCTAAAATAATGTTTTTTGTTTTTTGTTTTTTTTAAGAATGTCTAAGTTAATACTTGTTCAAAACAATCACTTTAGCAAAGTTTGTACTATTTTCTGCTTATTTTGATAAATAAAAGAATTGATTTTTGTTCAATAAATATACTGTCATTAAAATATGTTAAAATAAAACATAATTTAAAATACAGAAAATCATTTTAAAATGCAAAGATTATACAAGATAATGTAGTAACAACAAATTATATTAAATGATAAAATTAATAGCATGTTTTTAAATATGATGGTTTAATTCTAAACATGGTGATTATCTTTAAAGGAACACTACACTTTTTTTGAAAATAGGCTACTTTTCCAACTCCCCTAGAGTTAAACAGTTGAGTTTTACCGATTTCGAATCCATTTAGCCGATCTACGGGTCTGGCAGTAGCACTTTTAGCATAGCTTAGCATAGATCATTGAATCCTATTAGACCGATAGCATCTCACTATAAAATGGCCAAAGAATTTCGATACTTTTCCTATTTAAAACTCGACTCTTCTGTAGTTACATCGTGTACAAAGATAGACGAAAAATGAAAAGTTGCGATTTTCTCCTCTATACTCTCATTTCGGCGTAATAATCAAGGAATTTTGCTGCCGTACCTCTGCCGTCAACTCTGCCGGCTGCAACTCTGCATCTACACAAACTTAGTGCCGGTCACTTTCAGGTGCTGCGTAATATCATTGCGCCTTCTGCACATGGTACGGCAGCAAAATTCCTTGATTATTACGCCAGAATGATAGTTCCTAGCCATATCAGCCTAGAAAATCGCAACTTTTAATTTTCCGTTAGTCTTAGTACACGATGTAACTACAGAAGAGTCAAGTTTTAAATAGGAAAAATATTGTCATTATATACGGTCATTTTTGAGCGAGATGCTATCGGTCTAATCAGATTCAGTGATCTATGCTAAGCTATGCTAAAAGTGCTACCGCCAGACCCGGAGATTAACTGAATGGATTCGAAAACGGTAAAACTCAACTCTAGGGGAGTTGGACAATAAGCCTATTTTCAAAAAAAGTGGAGTGTTCCTTTAAGATGGACACCCAACATAATATATGATATTTACCATTTGAAAATAACAATGTCATGTCAACAAATAGAAAAGTCAGCCTTCTATTAATTATCATGTCAAATATTATGCCTTTTAGCCGCAACGACAGGGGTGCTTTTTACACCAAATATCATACTTTTACATATTCTTTAATTATTTAAAAACTGTTGCTTTAATTATCTTAAACAAAACTGAAAATCATTAAGAAGACCTTTGTCTCAACACTGTAAAAAACATTTGTTGAGTCAACTTAAAATAATTCATTACCTGGCTGCCTTAAAATTTTAAGTTTATTCAACACTAACAAGACTTAACATTTCAGTTGACTAAACTTATTTGAGTTGACTAAACTTAAAAATTTTAAGGCAGCCAGGTAACAAACTATTTCAAGTTTACTCAACAAATGTTTTTTACAGTGAAGATATATTTAATAATTTTAGCAATTCTCATTTGCTACTTAAATCTACAACATTTTTTAAAACATCAAATATTAGATCAAGGAAGCACAGAACCGACTTTGCGCTGCTGCCCGCAATCGCGTCAAGCATCAGCTAAAATTGTATGTGGATCTTGAAAAGCGGATGTTTTGGAAAGTGCTATGGGACATTTTTAGAGGAAAATAATAAACAATAATAAACAAAGGTGCCTTTTACCCCAGAGCACCTCTAGCCCTGTCATACCCTATATGAAGGTCACATTAAAAGATTCTCAAACTATGATTCCATCCTAAAATATTATTTTTTTTTAAATGATCATAATACATTTAATCATTTTTATTGTGAAAATTAATTTTAGATTTTTTTTTACACAAATTACTGTTCCTTGTTTGTGCCATAAATTTAGCTGCAAAAAAGGAAAATACTGCTTGTGAGCAAAATATTGTACATAATTTCGAATCAAGCTGTAATTTTGTCAACTTATCCTAAAAAATGCAAAATTATTATTTTGTTTAGGATACATAAAATGCTAGCTATGAAATTAAAGATTGAAATAAAATAGCAAGATAACTGGCCATTTTATTCTGTTTTACAAAAAAAAGAAAGTGGTGGAAATATTCATGCATACACAAAATATCACAAAATAATGAGAGAATTCTACTTCCTGTATGATTCATGTACAGTATATCTGTTGTTGGATATTGTTATAAGTACAACTGAAGTTAAATTATACTAGTGAGAATGTAATAAGTAGCGTTGTCAAATCGATTAATCGTGATTAATCGCATCAAAAATATGTGTATATATTTAATAAATACTGACGTGTACGTGTGCGTGTATGATTTATATTATACATAAATATAAATATTAGGGGTGCGGCAATAAATAAATTTGTAGATCGATTACGTGATTTACATGAACACATCACAATTCACTCTTGAATCAATTATGAGCTTAGGTTTTAATGGCAGATGGCACTGCGTGCTTTAGAAACAACTGTTTTCTGTTTGTGTCCAGTTTCTTACACACCACCTGAACCATAAATGATTATTCATAAAGTTTAAAAAGGTTGAAGTGAAGAGTGTTCACAGTGGGCTGTTTACATTAATCTTGCGTCATAAAAGCAAAAGTGCGAGTACATTTAACCACTAACATTACTCAGCTGAACGCACAAGCGCTCTTCATCGTGAGCATTTAAGTGTGCAGGTTAAAAACTAGTCTACAGTGCCATCTGCTGTTAAAAACTAAGCTCAGAATCAATTCCAGAGAGAATCATGATGCATTCGGAAAATCGAATCAAATCGATTTATCGTCACACCCCTAAATATATATATTACATATATTTCTTAAATATATACATGTATGTGTGTGTGTGTGTATATATATATATATACATATAGATATACACAGTAAACGCATGTAACAACAAACTTTTATTTTGGATGTGATTAATCGTGTTGATTAATCGATTTTTAAAAAAATTTCTGCAAGTGCCCATAATTGAAGAAACACACATATGCAAACTGGAATAAAACTCATTTTGCTGATCAGAGAGACATATAAAACCATAGATAAGATTACAGATCATCTGGTATTTAACACCTCAGCTACAGTATATCATCTTAGCTTATGACCTATTTTCACTCATTGACATTAACTGACATCATTGGCTGATGGCCTCATTACGCATGTTGTATCCATGGCTTCTGTTATGACATCACAATCATATTACTAGAGTGCCACTGCTTCGTTATTACACTCCTGAATGCTGCTAGTACAACTGATGAGAATGTCATAACTCCTCCAAGAACAGCATAGTGCATCACTGTGGCTCCATCCTACCAGCAGGACCCCCAGTCATGCATCTGTCTATTCATAACATGCCCTTTGCTTAGCTGTGTTGCAGATTCTTACCCACTGTTTCTTCCATTGGCTGTGTGTCTATGTGTGTATCAAGACATCCTCCTTTATGTTTCTCTTTTCCTCTGTATCACTACCTCAGTTTTCACCACTAATAAGTCGATATACACACATGGCATATTGGCTTTTTGTTTGGTACCTTGTGCTTCCATTCGTCTCTTTGTTTAAGGCCTGGTCTGTTTTCTGTTTTGAGCTTATGAGAATGTTCATCAACTTTAATTTTGAGTGACAACTGTGAACTGACAGCTTGGGTCCATTTCTTGTGTCTTAGATTGGGTTTTATTTTGTCATTTGTCTTTCTTTGAGAAACTCTTAAGATCTGGTTGTGCAGCTTTAGTATAAAGCCTTATTTAGATTCTAAATAATGAATGTGCATTGTGTAATTTCTGCAGCATAAAACCTAAAACAGAATTGCAACCTGTTTGTCTGAGAAGCCCATCATTGGCTAAACCAGTGACCAGGGGCATCACGCACTGGTGGATGACCAAAGGAAAGAAAATTATTTGTTTTTGTAACAAATCTCAACCGCCTTTTGCCTAGTTTTTGCTCCACCAACAGTTCCAAATGCAGCCACAGCAGAATTAACTGTTGTGTCTTCAAGCAATAAACAATAGTGCCATTTCATTCACAAATAAATCAGTGTGATTGAATGAAGAGGTTAAATGAATGATTCAATTACTTATAACAGCAGCTGTCACCATCTTCTAGCTTAAGATT
Source organism: Cirrhinus mrigala (assembly GCA_036247105.1). Taxonomy (NCBI): domain Eukaryota; kingdom Metazoa; phylum Chordata; class Actinopteri; order Cypriniformes; family Cyprinidae; genus Cirrhinus; species Cirrhinus mrigala. Next base: position 18,595,366 of record CM070029.1, read on the forward strand.
GTAACATGCAGAAAGAATCACTGAAAAATCCCCACCTCTAAAGATCAAAGTTATCTTTGTTTTTTTTTTTTTTACTGAAAATGTGCATGTCGAACACCTGTTTTTGCGCATACTATCAAATGCAATACTCTTTGAAAGGCCACAACTTATATGTCAAAACTGAAGTATACAGTTTTAGTTTTGATGATTTATTTTGAGTCAAAGCTTTGGGCTTAAGCGTTTGCATTAAAAGTAAAGTATACTTTGGATTTAAGCATTCACAATAAAACTAAAGCATACTTTGTTTAAGCATTCACATTAAAACCAAAGCATAATTTGGATTCAAGCGTTCACCTTAAAACTTAAGCATACAGTACATCGGATTTAAGCATTCACATCGAAACTGAAGCATACTTTAAGTTTAAGCGTTCAAATCAAGTCTGAAGCATAATTAGGGTTTAAGCATTCACATTAAAACTGGAGCATATTTTGGGCTCAAGCGTTTGCATCAAAACTGAAGCATACTTTGGGTTTAAGCGTTCATGTTAAAACTAAAGCATACATCGGATTTAAGGGTTTGCATTATTTTTGATGCATACTTTGGGCTTTAGCATTCACATTAAAACTGAAGCAAACTTTGGGTTAAAGCATTTGTATAAAAATTAAGGCATACTTTGGGTTTAAGCGTTCACATAAAAACTGAAGCATATTTTGGGCTTAAAGGATTAGTTCACTTCCAGAACAAAAATTTACAGGTAATTTTCTCACCCCCTTGCATTTATGGTTAAACAAATGCACTAGATAAGACCCTTCTTCTTTGGCTGGGATCGTTTAGAGCCCTTCGAAGCTGCATTTAAACTGCATAGAAGTCTGTAATATGGAGAAAATTCTTGCAATGTTTTCCTCAAAAAATTTAATTTCCTTGCAACTGAAGAAAGAAAGACATGAACATCTTGGATGACAAGATTGTTGACAAAATTGTCTGTAAATTTTTGTTCTGGAAGTGAACTACTCCTTTAAGGGTTCACATTAAATCTGAAGGGTACTTTGGGTTTAAGTGTTCACATTAAAATCTAAAGCATACATCAGATTTAAGCATTCACATTAAAACTGAAGCATACTTTGGGCTTAAGCGTTTGCATCAAAGCTAAGGCATACTTGGGGTTTAAGCATTCACAATAAAACTGAAGCATAATTTGGGTTTAAGTGTTCACATCAAACCCGAGGTATACTTTCAGTTTAAACGTTCACATCAAAACTGAGGCATACTTTCAGCTTAAGCATTCACATCAAAACTAAAGCATACTTGGGGCGAAAGCGTTCATGTTAAAACTGAAGCATACTTTGGGCTTAAGTGTTCACATTAAAACTGAAGCATACTTTGGGCTTAAGCGTTTGCATCAAAGCTTTTTTTTCCAATTCTGTTTTTTGTGACTAGAAGTTACACATTGCACCTTTAAGTACCAAATTAAAATTATTACTGTACCTACCCTAATAAAAAAAAGACACAGGCAGATTTAGTGCACAATTTTGCAGCAACCTGATCTTGAGCTGTCTGTGCATTGTAAGGCATGTTCAGAACAGGTTCTACAGTGTTTCAGGTCTTTTCTGTCACACATGTACTGAGAGATCTCTTTGCTCCCACCCTCCTCTGTCTCAACCCTCTCCCTGTCCTCACTTCTCCCACTCTGTTTTCTCTCTGTCCTCCTCTGTGCCTCGTCCCCTCTGTTCCCGTGTAGATGCGGGTGGTGAAAGCGTTCCGTAGCTCCCTTTACGACGGAATCGAGAAACCCGCGTCCAGGAATTCCATCCACAACTTCATGGCGCACCCCGAGTTTCTCATCAACGACTTCATCCACAACATCCCGCTGATCGACGACACTGACATTGACGACGAATCGGAGTGGTCGAGGCACAACCACCACTTGCATCCGGCCTTCCGAAAGCCCCCTCCTCCTCCGGTCCAGCAACCACAGCGTACCCGCCCACCGCCCCGTCCCTACCGCCAGTACAGCCTCCCCGCCACGCCTAACCGCAACAACAACGCCATCGAGAGTGGCGTCTACCACCTGAACCTCCCCACAGGCCCAGACGGCCACTGGACAACCCCCTCTCGACAGCTGTACCCCCTCCTTGCCCTGGAGACCTCTCTATGACTGACCACGCTCCAGAGGACGAGACCCTAAGAACTTTGAGGATGTGGACCTGTGCGGGTCAGGCTGGTGGGGGAGGCTCCTACGGACACGTTGTAGGTGGTTGGCCCCCAACACTAAGACAGGGTCATCCCATTACAATCATTTGCTCACTACCACCATCCACCGGAAGCACTATCACTCCTCATGTCTCAACAACATCCCCACAGACACCTCTCCTCTCACCGTGTGGAGAGGAGGCCAGTCTGCTGCGTGTCTGCGATTCCTTTGGACGGACCTGAGAAGGTGAGGAATCCAGACTCGATGGATTTTAGCGACTTTTTAGTGCTGGTGACTATTGACTTCTCAGAATGCAAAGGAATACGTTCCCTACGGGTGGAGTAGGGGTCCATTCACTTTACTTTTATTGGTGTTACTAAACTCAATATTATTATTATCATGTTTGACTTCTTACTATCGCCACCGTCATCCTGAGTGCTCGGATTATCATTGCGATATCACAGACTTTTATTACTCTGAGTCATGCTTTATGGATTAGCTTTAAAACATTTTATTTATTTATTTATTTAATTATTTATTCATTTGTTTATTGTGATCACCAAGATTTTTTTTTTTCATTTTCACTTTGTCTATCTCTCTCTCTATGTGTCTGTGTGTGTGATGTGTCTGTCCTAAGAGCATAAAAAAGCAAGAAAAAAGAACTACTAACAAAGCAAAGATAATATTAATTTGAAGCTTAGACTAATTCAATTATAATGCGTCTGCTGATAACAAAAAGAAGACTTAAAATGTCGCCGCACCATTGTTTTACAGCATTTTGTGTAAAAAAAAAAAAAGTATTCTATTATTTGAGGGCAATTTGTAGCTTCACTCTAAGTGAGGGTAAGCATTTTTAAACACAAAAATCATGACATCTTAAACATTTACACAACATGTTCATGTTTAAAATATGCTACAGGGTAGAGGATTTGGGCAATCCCATCACAATGGTCGTGGGTGGGATTTCGGTGGTTTTCCATCTCAGCAATGGCAATCAGCCTTATGACAAAATGGTCTTGTTAATATGTCTTACCTTGTTCAAAGTAGCTGAAATTGGATTTATGGATTTCAGTGGGTTTGCCCAGACTCGACATTTAATGGTGTCTTATATTTCTTTCACATAGAAGCCATTAAAATTCATGTTGTGCAGATGACACCAACAAATGCATCAACCCTTTAAACATGCTCAAGTAATTTTATTCGCTCAGTACATGCATATCTGCTGGCCCTTTAAATACATTTGCACTCACATTTGCTTTCCTCATGTGTGTGGAATATTTATCAGATTGTGAATATCTGCAGACTGTGGTCACCAGGGTAGGGAATCCATCTTATACTGCCACACCATAGTTGAAAATATCAAAGATGCTAAAGATGGACAATCCGTGAGGGTATCATTACTTTTGCACAATATCGAGGTTCTCTGTCTGGTGGACTTTGATAGACACACTGTCTGGCTATTGGTCCATACATAGACAACATGTTTGCACAGATCAGTAATCCCTATTATATATGTAAAGACATGCATGATTCTCCATGACAGATGATAGTGTGTTTGATTCAGTTACATTCCATTGACGTTCCACTGATCAGTCGTACCATCCGGGGTTACCTCCTTCAACACCCTATAATCTTCTGGAACGATTACGATCATACTGCTACAGTCGATACACTGCAACCTAATACAATCATTTTGGGGAATGAGACCGGCACTTATGCAACAGACTGCCCTGCCCACAGCTCTGTGAAATACGCTTCACGACATGTACATATGGATCTCGAAAAAAAAACCTTTATCTGTATAGAATACTTTTCTAGATTGTCCAGTTCAAAGAAACTGGCGAATATCGAAAGCAGACAATGCAAGCATGAGCGTCACTAGATCATGTCATTGCATTGGTCAGTCGTGTCTTTGCGGAGCATGTTGATATCATATCGCTCGCTTTACACTGTCATTGTTTGACTTCACTTTCGTCTGTCGATGCTTCACTGTGGCTCTTAAGCGGTTGGTGGACACACGTTTCTCCTCCCAGCGCATCTGTGCTGTCATTATTTGTGCTAGAGTCCATGCTGATGTTCTCCTCCCGATACTCTGCCCTGTCTGTGGCATGGAGCCTGGAGGTGGAGCAGTGTCGCACTGCCAATTTGACTACTTGTTAAATGCCAACAGATGCGTTGCTTAAAATGGGCTGACTCGTTCTACGACTAGCAGAACACTTTGTCGTTGGATCTTAAAATGAAAACCCATTTTTAAAGGAATATTCTGGGTTCAGTCCATGCTTTTCTTTCCTGCTCATAATGGGAGTGAATAGGCTAATCTTTAAACACTGAAATACTCATTGTTTCAATAGAGTGTTTTCACGTTACGTCATCAATCCGGAAGTCGGCCATTGCGGCGGCCCTGATCATAAACGATGCTATTGAACTGAATGTAACTTGTGCATGGGCTTGGCGAAAAAACGAAGAAACAAAAGTAATTCACAATGTCGGGATAAGAAATAGAAGAAAGAATTGTCGGGTCGTCAGTCCGTGACAAAGGAGGCAGATCGTACGGATACATACGTTCATATTCTAAAATGTCATTTGTGTGGAAATCTAAAATTATTATATTTACTCTGTAAAAGGCTCTTAACGGAGGCCAAAAATGCTAAGGACGGACATAAAGAGGAAAAAATACTGTAGCAGACAGATCAATCTCACTGTTCACAATGCACAAAATAGGAGTTTATATGAATGTATCTCAGAGGGGAACTGTCTGTTTTCAGAAAAGTTTACATGGCATTTTCTTTTCATCTAGCATCTGTATAACACATTATAAAGCAGTGTTAATAAGCATAGCGCAGCTTTGTGTACAGCAGTAACCAAGGAAATACTATCGATGCTTAATGTTGAGCCCTGTATTAACTTTAGTTTGTTAAATAATAACGCCCTTTCCTGCTTACTAAGTCTTTCTCTGTATGATTTAGCAGCTTCCACACATTTTTCCGTGGTTTAGACATTATAAATTAGTACAACGTCTTAAGTAGTACATTAACCATGCAATCCATTCTTCAGTTTATATCAGAGTATCGCCACAATGGCCGCGCATCCGGGTAACTGACAACAACGTGACATAGGTGCAAACCCTCTTTTATGTAGCCACAAGATGTCAACAGTATGAATGTCAACATGAATTTCGTGTAGGAAAAAATGACTTACTAACCTTTTCTGTGTAAAATTAAATCCAAATATACAACTTCTTCCATTACAATGCAACAGCATAGACCATAAAACCCTAAAATGATTGTAAAAATGATTGTTTAAACTGCTTAACAGCTCAAATAATAGACATTTTAACGACAGAATTAATGTAAGTGCAATTTTGGATTATAACTTCTAAATCCTTCAAAAACCATTCAATTTCTTTGTAAGTGCCTCGCCACAACCTCAATTTTTCAACCTAAAGTTAATAGGTGGGTAAAGATACGTACGAGCAGTATTAATTAAGATATTAGCCTAATATTTCACCTACCTGAGGGGAAATGATAAGAACAAACAGGAATGTTGTCAAGACTCTTGCCCTGGAAATCCTGGTTCAGTTTGACCAACCGCATACGTCTTTGTTCCTCAGACAGTTTTTTTGCATTCTTCTCCTCGATTTTTTACAACTTTTGTCTGTAGTACTTCAAATGTTTTCCCCGATTAGTACAGCCCAAAACATGACAATAATTGACCATTTTCAGCAGCGATAATCAGTTCGGTTCACCGGCATTGTTTACGTCCCGTGCCGCCAATATGTCCAATTGATGACGCGTCCTGAAAACACTCTATTAAATTACGTGATACTACACTGGATGTGGCACGACTCGACCCTTCAAATCTCCGACGGTAAACTGATGCCTCATTCTATTTTTTGACGTACTGACACAAAGTTAAAATAATTTGCAATGGTCGCGGTTGCTTTGCCGTGTCCAGTGTAGACAGACTCTGTTGAGGAGCGGTGCGAGGCGACAAGTGTCGCGTCCGGTGTAGACACGGTGTAAAAGTTTTCTTGTTGTTGTGAACCCGGAATATTCCTTCAAGCAAAACGGTGTTATATCTGCATGAGTGTGTCCAACCTTTCGCTGGGTTCGATCAGGCTCAGACAGTTCCAGTGGAGTCTCTAATGTCGAGAGCGCTGGCAGGTCTCACAGACTGAACCCATTTAAAGGCCCAGACACAATCAGCGGGCTGAAGTGGTGGTCAGGGAGGATAGGTCAGTGAACCTGCTATACCATATTAAAGAAACATTTCCTAACCTTATCTTATCCTCAGCAAAGCTTAACTACCAAAATAGGCCTCAAGCTATGCTCGTCTCTGAATAATTTTTAAATCTAACTATATCTAAGACGTATACCCCAATCATTGAACTCTCCAGACAGTGATCATATATATTACAGTGGCATATGTATGGTATCCCTCCTCTCCACCACAACAGACAGCCACTTTATCAAAACTCCTGATAGAGTGACAAATATATATACGCATATATATATTTAAAGAAAAAAAAAGAAAAAAGAAAACAAATAATCCAAAACTCCATCGTCTGCCTTCATTTTGTTCCATTCTGTTGTAGAAAAATCACGCAAGGTAAGGTGAAAAAAATGTAATGTGAAAAAGAGTAAATAATATACTATATTTAATATAAAGTTATAAATTATTGTACAACTGCACCATAACTGTACATTTTGCCAAAATGTGCACATGTGCATCTTTTGTTTACGATTTAAGCACTTTTTTTTTTTTTGTTTTATTCTATTGTCTCTTCCTCTTTCTTTCTCCTTTTGCTTTTTTGTAAAGAATTAAAATGGAACAGCTTGTACATTATTATGATTATTATTATGACTATTATTATGATTATTATTATTATTATTGTCTTTTTCCATCAGTGCTCTTTTAGCTGATGGAAAAAGCAGTTGCACATTCTCCTGAACATACACTTACTGCTCTACAATGGAAAAAAAGAGAAAAAAAGAGAAAAAAAAAATTCAACTATTAAATATATTAATAATTACCTGCCTGTTACTTAAGAGAAAAAAGTATCTATCTATGATGAAAGAACACAGCTGTATACTGTAGACTAAACTGTATGGAAATCTAAGAATTTAATGGGAAAATAAGTCAACACTTTTTGTCTGTATAAAAAATCAAATCAAAGTATTCTACAATAATAACTTTGACCAGTGTCTGTGGTTGTGTTTCATTGTGTGCCTGTGATTATTTCTTTGGCCTGTTGACATTGCGTTACATACTGCCAGAACACCTCTTATATTGAAAAGATAAAGTTATTTTGGCATTGGCAACAAGGTGTCCAACAGTTTTGCATTAGATATCGCATTATCAAACTTAAATATTCTGAGCATTGTTTCAGTACCAGTGTCCTTTGTTGACAAAAAGGAAACAGCCCTGATTTTTTTTTTTTTTTTTAAGAAGAACTGCTGCTTTCCTTAGTTTCATTTGCGTAAAAAAAAAAAAAAATCTGTTCCTTATTGCAGGACATTCTTGCCAGGAACTTTCCACTTAGACAGGAAGAGATGCTAAATGACTGTAGGTTTTTTTTTTTTTTATGTGCCAATGGGAGACAAAGCTGAATGTTACTGTCTTGCTGCCCCTGATGGGGCTCTGCTTAATAAGAATATATAATATTTAATGCCATCGAAATAGAGGTGGAGTTAAGATGTTTCAGGATATGCTGGATGAATTGTCATGGAGTGAGGTAAGTTGGTGTTTATATATCAAGAAGGTCACAATGGCTGGAGCCTGAATATACACAGTTTAAATTAATAGCTCGTTTCAAGTTAAACTTCTAAAAATGATAATAAAAAGATAATTACGAAAGATATAACCGTTTTCTATTATTATGCTTATGGGTTTTGATATGTGGTTATGGCTTTAAGGGAGATGCATTTTAACATATCTTGATGTAACTGTGTGATAAAGTACATGAGGCCAGTAATCAGTGAGTAAACATTGAACATTGAATTAAAAGCCTGTAATTAATAAGATGAATGTGACTTATCGACATATTATGACGTAACTGAACTACTGAAAGAGTCCCTGAACGAATCACAGCGACTCTTTTCAGTCACAGGTATCAAAAGATTCGAGTCACTGTTTATAGTCAACACCACTACTGCCAACGCTTATAACCAATATAGCAGAGTTGAAGACGCAAGCCGTTGTTTATGTGTCATTGTAGAAATCAATTCTTTCTCACGGGTTGAATTTTTACTTATTTATTTATTTATTTATTTATTTGCTTCGTGAGCTCCTCGAATGCTTTTTTTTTTTTTTTTTAATAATCCTATCAAGCGAAAATCTTCAAAGTTTAGCATCAGACTCTATGGAGGACAACCGACTTTACAATGAACCAGGAAGGGCAGAGGTAAAGCTTTTTGCTTAAGTTTGATACTTTTGATTCAGTAAACGGGCACAGTTCAGTTTCAAAATATTTCGGTTATTCTTTTAGCGTTATAGGACGACAATGAATGGAGAAGTTGCGTTGTGTTATTCATCTTAAAATGATAACTATGTTTTATATTCTGTATTCGTTCTTATCAGTTTTATTTACAGGTTTATCGATTAGCCAGCCTATAGTCTGTCAGTTTTACAAAATGTTGTAATGAACATCTATTGCAGTACATTTGACATGTGAAAGAGGAATTAAACCAGTTCTGTTTTGTAAGAATATAAATAGCATATTAGGGAGTGGATGTATTGGCTGCTTTTATAGAACATTTGGGTTTGAAAGAACTGGAGAACACCCTTCATCACCACCCCAAACTGCTATGCTGACTGACACATAACTACAGGCTTACCCTGGCGATGTTATCGTTTCCATCTTTTGTATACCAATTATTATTGAGTTATTATCCTTAATCCATAAATCAGTCTCTTCAAAAGCAACTACACAAACATTTAAGAAATGTAAGATAAGAAAACCTGGTAACATTTCACAGTAAGGTTCATTAGTTAACATGAATGAATAATAAACAATACTTCTACAGCATTTATTAATCCATTATTAAAATCACAAATTATGTTTGTTATCATTAGTTAATGCACCATGAACTAACATGAACAAACAATGAGCGACTGTACTTTTATTAACTAACATAAACAAAGATTAACAAATACTGTAATAAATGTATTGTTCATTATTCGTTCATGTTAGTTAATACATTAACTAATGTTAACAAAAGACACCTTATTGTAACAAATATCTAAGGGTCTTTGACATTATGAATGATGTGGTAAGAAGTAAAAATGCACACCATATGTTGCTTTTTTGATTATGCATACAGTATTATACAACACATATATGCATAAACTTGAACCTATAAGTTTAAATATCCTAAAATAACCCTAAACAATCAAGCCATATGACAATATTGATGTCCAGCTCAATTTACATAGAAATGTTTGAGCACAGTCATATCACACATATAGCCTATATTTAACCCTCATCTTCTGTTTAAGGACTCAATTAATCAGTTTAACTCAAAAAACATATTTTACATGTCATTTGTGGGCAGATTGGTGGTTATCGTATAAAATTGTATGTTTTCATAATATTACTGAAATGTTAACTTAAGTAGGATTAGAATCTCAGAACATTATTTTTGGTTTATTGGTGAAATTTGTGCACTTTAAAGTGATTTTGTTTAATTACGACATATATGGGCCATTACAGAACTGGTGCAAACTTGTTTTTGATTAAAATCATTATTGATTTACCTCTGAAAACTTTTTAACAAAATAGAAAAAAATATTTATTTACAAGGAAGATGCAAGCAAAATCTTAAATGGTCAATATAACCACCCTGATAGCACACATATATCTCGGAGACGTCTATTTGATGTCTGCATTTACATCTGCGAGATATTTTTGAGAGTGTTTGCTCATTTGCAATATGTCTACAGGATGTTTCCTATCAGATGTCAAATACATGTCTATTAGATGTCTTTAAGATGTTTATGATTCAAAATGTATGTAAAACTGACATCTTACAGACGTCTGTCAGATGTTTGTACACAGCAGATGCTTTTCAGATCAAGTAATCTTTAATGGACATCTTGCAGACATACGTGTGCTATCTGGGCCTTCTTATTAAATTATTTATTACTGTGCTTTGGTAGTGACAAATTTGGGGAGAGGAAAGATATTCAAAACTTTCTGAAAATACAATATGAGAATTAACTGCACAATCACTAGAAATATGTACCTTGGATATTATACAATTTACATACATGCACAATTTGTGGAAAAATACGTTTCCAACTTTGACTTTGAATCAGTTCTGTAGAATGGCCCATATATTCATTTGTAGGGAATATAGATGATGTTTAATGTTTACAGTGTTCACCCGTGGACTTTTTATGTAATGTTGACTCCCTGTCAGACTTCTAATGCAGGGAATGCACAGCCTAAATTCAACATGAATCATTACGCTACTAAGAAGAGTGCGGCACAGAGCATGTTGGATGTGGCTCTTCTGATGGCGAACTCCTCTCAGCTGAAGACAGTGCTGCATTATGGATCGCAGCACCGTTTCTATACTCCTCTAATCGCTCTGATCTCGCTGTCAATCTCACTGCAGGTCATTGTTGGCCTCCTGCTCATCTTCATTGGTTAGTTTACACTAATGTCTGTTATGAAGCCTCTAGTCTCATTTCATTGATGTAACACTGATGTGTTTTCTCTTGCTCCTTTCAGTGAAGTATGATTTGAACGATGTTAAGAAACAACCGAGGCTTAACAAAATGAATGACGCGGCAACTATATTTGTGTTCTTTACTGTTCTTATCAACATCTTCATCACAGCATTGGGATTTGAGTCTGGAGGGTGAGCAGAGTAACAGCAAAGTCTCATTTGAAAATAGGTTTATTCTCATTCTCGTTTTTCCAAATTTATTTTCCATTGTTAATTGAGGTAATGCCTCAATAAGAAGTCTGTGAGCATCTATCCCTTCTTTATTCTCACTTCGGAATAACTCTCAGACTGCACTAACTTCACATCTCATCGCCTTGTTCTAGGGGCAGTGAAATATTTGAAACTCCACTCGCTCAGACCAGATCTGTAAATTACACTGATGATGTATAAGTGCACAAGGACTGCTCACATGATTGTATCGGCACTCAACGTGCCTTACATGTCATCAAAGTGTCTTTAACAAACAACTTACTGGACATTGTACTTCATATTATATCATAGCACATTTTAACAAACTATGAATTTGTGACATCAGGCATTAGGGACACCTTTTTATATAAGGAACGCAATAGAGCAGGGGTGCCCAAACTCGGTTCTGGACTTACCTCAAACTCGACTCAACATACCTGCCGGGAAGTTTCTAGTATGCCTAGTAAGAGCTTGATTAGCTGGTTCAGGTGTGTCTAATTGGGTTGGAGCTAAACGCTGTAAGACACCGGCCCTCCAGACCCAAGTTTGGGAACCCTGCAATAGAGATTATAGTAGAATGTTTGTGATAATTTTTTTTCCTCTTGGTTATTGCATCTTTAAAGCAACGTTACTGAAAACCTTACTGAAATAAAACATATTTATTCACTTAATCAAGCTGTTTTATGTAGTACATTTTACATTTAATTTGTTCCAGTAAAAATGTTTGGGATTTAATGATAAATCAGTTTGCATATGAAGAGTTCAGACGCAAAAGCCTCTAAATCCATCTGACGTATTTCTTAAAAATTAGCATTTCTTTCTGGCTAATTTTGTATAGGTTTCTATGTAAGTACTGGTAGTTCTGATTGGGCTGAGGCTGGAATTTAGCGAGTTTGAAGTAAAAGTATGGACGTATAATATGTGTCAGGAGCTTTCACTTAGTATCATTATCTCATTTTTGACCGAGATGGCTTTTAGCTGGTTTTGCATCTGAACTCTTCATATCATCTAGTATTAAAACAGTTTGGGGATGTGTAAAAATATAAACACATACATACACAGAGATGAGTAGATTACTTACAAATTTGAATCCATTACTGATTCCAAATTACATGACAAAATTTGTAGTTAATAATGTAATTCATTAAATTACACATTTCAGGTAATATGATTAGACTACTTTTTGATTACTTTTGACTTAACTTGTTTATCACATTGATGTAAATACAGTAGAATAATATTGTACCATATTGGTATAAGAATACAAAGAGTAAGAAAATATATTCCATTCATTGTAATTAACAACATAATGCGCATTAAACATTACATTACCTTAAGGTTTACCAAACTGGGGTTCACAAAGGTACTGCAATGGGTTTGTGAAAAGCTAATCATTAATTAAATAATGAAAATGTAAAATTAAAATAAATCATTTTAAATAAGCATAAATCAAAATTAGACACTTCCTAAAAAAAAAAAAGTAATTTTATTTTTTATCCTGCATGTGATGTGACCATTAACCAATGTCAGAGAACCAATGAACATGAAAATGTGATAACTATTAAATCTTCAAATTTATTCATATATTATTCTGTAAATATAAAGAGGTTCAGATGACAAAAAAAGATTGGAAATAATTTGGGATTGTATAACATGTAAATAAGAAATAACGTGAATTTGTGCATTTTAATGCGTTTGAAAGACTAAAGCTTTCCAAAGACATAGTAATAGATGGTAAAATAACCTACTAAGTAGTTGATGCAGTGCTGAAACACCTGAAATGATTTTTGTAAATCCAGTGGTGCAGTGTAGACAATTGACTATTGGCAACTGGCCTTTATATGAATGTCCACAAAACTTGAAGACTTTCTGAGTGTATATAAGCAGTATAGGCTATTTCAAAAAGGAACTTATAAAATATGGAAAAGGAGGAATTAGGGGGAATCAGTCAATTATGAATAATTTATTGCAGCTGTGAGAATAATATGTAATCATGTAATCAATAAAAAAGTAACTGTACCCTGATAGCACACGTACATCTCGGAGACGCCTATTTGATGTCTGGATTTACATCTGCAAGACCTAGTTTGCTCATCTGCAATACATCTATTGGATTTTTCCTATCAGATGACAAATAGACGTCTATTAGATGTCTTTAAGATGTTTATGATTTAGAATGTAAAACTGACATCTTACAGACGTCTGCCAGACGTTTGTACACAGATGCTTTCCAGATCAAGAGATCCTTAACAGACATCTTGCAGACGTACGTGTGCTATCTGGGTAGTCTAATTACAAATATTTAAATAAAGCAATAAGACCCAAGAAGCTGTGGTTTACAGTGAATTTCTAACAGCTAAGGGGCGTTGTTAGGCACAACGCAAAGATACATATGTAGATGCCTCTTTAGCAACCATTTCTATGGGCCGCTATAAGCTGTCTGCCATATTGTAATGGTCAACTTGACGTCATGCACCGTAGTAATTACTGAATATTCGAAATGCCACAATCCTGCACAGCCGTTGGTCTGCAAACCTAGGGTATGGTTAATGACCTCAAGTTGACCGTTCCAAGATGGCGGACGCATCTATGTGCTTGAAGGGGTCACATGGGGAATCTATTCATATCTATGCCTAAACCCCCTTAGCTGTTATAAATTCACTGTAAACCACGGCTTCACAGGGCTTATTGCTTTTATAAAACGGTTATTCCATTTACGTAGTAAGGTTTTACAAAATAAAACAGAGCAAATAAAGTGTAGTGATTTTAATAAAAACAGTATTCTTCCGCCAAACAATGTAGTTCCCTAAGAAACGGTGGTAACGCTTTAGATTACAACCTGCAAAGAACTACGTAATTAAACTGAATTTACGGTGTATGTTTCTGCAATTATAGTGTACCTATAAAGTACATACATGTAGGTATAAGGGAACAACATGTTATATTTGGGTAATAAGGGGATAACAAACCAGATATTCAACCTGCAAAAAACTACATAAATATACTGAATTTACGGTGTACGTTTCTGTAATTATAGTGTACCTATTAGTACGTATGTGTAGGTATACGGGAACATTATGTTACGTTTTGGTAATAGAGAGTAACAACCAGAAATACAACCTGCAAAGAACTGCGTAAATAAACTAAAGTTACGGTGAATGTTTCGTATTTATATTGTACCTACGTGTAAGTATAAGGGAACAATAGGTTACGTTTATCACAGATATACAAATGATTTATAATGGATTAATTTAAAAAACTTAACAGGGACCTGTTCTATTAAATCGTAGTTTGGTGTATCTATACGTAAGCTTTTTAAAATTACTGGGAAATTATACTCTTGTTCCATGTAGTTACAGGGTAATTTTGCCATCTGCGGGCTGTAAATTAAAGTGGCGATTGTTCCCCTCTTGTTCAAGGAAGTTACAGGGTACAATACCAACAATAACAATAACAAATACAATAACAACGCGACGTAAAATGTGGTTCTACAAAATGTACATTTATTTACATTTTACAGACAATAAATGTACAATACTGACATATTTACATCATCTAAACATTTAACGTTTACGTAATATGAAATTATAACATTTCATTCTGTTCTGTGTGATTTCTGTTGCCAGCTCGTTTCCAAGAATAGGTCTACATAATGTTATCATGACTACACGTTAAACCCTTAAAATAAATAATATTTCTGCAATCGTTTAATCATTCATGTAATATTAACTTCGTTTGTGGTGGAACACAAAGGCGTTTTCTCTAACATGCTGTGACTAACAATAGAACCATAAAATACACCGAACACGCATCATAATTACAAATTAAACCATTTTATTTGTGCGCTGTAACCCAGATCTTCAGAATCCATACGATTTGCGAGGACCAGAACCAAATTCAAGGCTTTGTCCGGCGATCTTCATCTCCATCTCTAGCAGCGAGTCCAGCAGCAACAGCCGTAAACCCGTGCTAAAGTGCATTTTGCGACAGGAAAATCGGACGTTCATTGGCTCTCGCCTGCATTCGTCACAGATTACGACATGCCGTGTTTCTGGTGAGATGTGTTGGACGCGCGGGCGCCTTCGAGGAGTGGATCAAGACAATAATCTGGATAATATTTTCAGCGATTAACAATTTAAATTCTGCTCTCATCCTACTGCACCTCAAACCTACTGTATTCCGCCAAAAAAAGACTGCGGCTGCAACGCATCGTTATTTGGAATACTTTTTTGTATGGCTGTTGACATTTTTGCAATAAATAAATGATTGTGATTGCACTTTCCTGTTTTTTATATTTTTATTACTGTTCAGTCATAGTTAACGTTAGGTTTAGAGGTAGAAGTGGGATTAGCGACTATAAAAAATATTAAAATACACAGATTGTGTGTTTATGTATTGCACCTACCCTGTAACTTCCTTGAACAAGAGGGGAACAATCGCCACTTTAATTTACAGCCCGCAGATGGCACAATTACCCTATAACTACATGGAACAAGAGTATAATTTCCCAGTAATTTTAAAAAGCTTACGTATAGATGCACCAAACTTACGATTTAATAAAACAGGTACCTGTTAAGTTTTTTAAATTAATCCATTATAAATTATTTTTAATTATTTGTATATCTATTTGCTACCCCGTTATTACCCAAACGTAACGTATTGCTGCCTTATACTTACAAGTAGGTACAATATAAATACGAAACATACACTGTAACTTAAGTTTACTTGCGCAGTTCTTTGCAGGTTGTATATCTGGTTGTTACCCCCGAATTACCAAAACGTAACATAGCCTATTGTTCTCTTATACCAACACATACGTACTAATAGGTACACTATAATTACAGAAACGTACACCGTAAATTCAGTATATTTATGTAGTTCTTTGCAGGTTCAATATCTGGTTTGTTATCCCCTTATTACCCAAATATAACATATTGTATCCTTATACCTACATGTACGTACTTTATAGGTACACTATAATTGCAGAAACATACACCGTAAATTCAGTTTACTTACGTAGTTCTTTGCGGGTTGTAATCTAAAGCGTTACCGAAACGGTTGTGGTTGTAACAAAGTGGTTGCCAAGCAACACACAGAAGTAAACAAAGGTGTATGTTTGTAGAGTAATTTACAACAGCTTCGAACATGGCTCAACCAATCAGAATCAAGGACTGGAACTATCTGTTATATAATAAAGCAATAGGCCCCAAGAAGCCGTGGTTTACAGTGGGTTTATAACAGCTAAGGAGCGTTGTTAGGCACTACGCGAAGCGGATTCACTGTAATCCGTGGCTTCACGGGGCTTATTGCTTTTATAAAATGGTTATTCCATGTACGTAGTAAGGTTTCACAAAATAAAACACCGCAAATAAAGTGTAATGATATTAATAAAAACGCTATTCTTCCGCCAAACAATGTAGTTCCTCAGAAACAGTTGTGGCTGCAACCATAGATATAAATATACATAGATGCCTCATTAGCGACTGTTTCTATGGGCCGCTATACGTAAGACATCCGCCATATTGTAACTGTCAACTTGACGTCATTTACCATAGTAATCACTGAATATTCGAAATAGCACAATCCTGCACAGCCGCTGGTCTATGAACCTATAGTGTAGTGAATGACATCAACTTGACCGTTCCAAGATGGTGGACTCATCTACGTGCTTGGAATTGTCGAATAGGGAATCTATACATATTATATATCTATGGTTGCAACAAAGTGGTTGCAGAGCAACACACAAATCTAAACAAAGGTGTATGTTTGTTGAGTAATTTACAATAGCTTAGAACACAGCTCAACCAATCAGAATCAAGGAACGGAAATTTAGTCTAATTATAAGTACGTAATTTTTGGAATCTGATTACATAATCCAGATTACAAGTAATCGGTTACTACCCAGCTCTGTATATACATACATTCATACATACCTGACATATAAGAAATAAAAGACTCACACGTTTTGCCTTACTGAATCATCAGAGAAAAATGCTCACAGATCAAGAATTATAGTTGTTATTATTATGCGCAAGGTAAATATTATAATCATAATTAGTCCTACCCAGTGTATTCTATCCTGCATGGATTGTGTTTCGTTGTAATATGCGCGTGGCCGCTGGAGGTCGCTGTAACCATAGATAATCGCTGGCGCTGAATGACACTGACGCAGGAAAAACAACATGGCGGGTAATTCAAAAGAGCAGCTTCTGTCTATGCGTGTTTACAACAACCTTCAGGTAATTTACACCTCTTCATAGACGCACCACACAATGTAAAGACACATTCAATCATTTTCTGATGTTGCGCAAACTTAAAACTGGCTGTTTTGAGTTTGTAGTCGTGTTTTGTGCCTAATGAGCTACTAGCTGCTAGTTTTGGAGCTAACAGCTGTGTGTGTAGTTAAAATATCATACATTTTAAGATATTACCTGTTGTCCATAATTTAGGACGCCACTCGTGTAATAGAAATATACAGTACTTAATATAATTGATGTTTTAGTTATCATTTTTTCTGTCGGACTCAGTGTATGCTGGATATGAACACTGTCTGTTTAGCGGGTTGTTTAATGCGTCACTGACAGTCTAAATATAAGAAACCGGACCAAAGTGTCAGTGTAACACAATAACCAGATCAGCTGTTTAACCTGTAATTCTGACTGCTCAGAGTCTGGGCTGTCCTCTGGTGGATGGGCTGTACCTGCGGGAGGCAGACAGTGTACAGGAGCTCCTCTGCTCTCCGTCATTACACAGGACTGATATACTCAAGTGGATTTGCGCCAGGTGTGACGCTTGATTAACTATTAAACATGAATATAATGATGCTAAATGTGTACTTTGCAAATCTGTATACTAAAATGCCTTTCTATGTTTGTTTTCACAAAGCATTTGTCCATCCCTGAAGGAGAAGTTTTCCACAATTAAAGCAACTCAGAATGAGGATTTAGTTAAAGGTAATTCTTTGTATAATACGAAAACGGTTTTTTAAGCATCAAAATAGCAAAAATAATGACATTTCATAATCATACATTTTTGCCATGATTTACAGAAGACACACACTAAAATGCCATTCAGTGTAATAATAATTTAGGTAACACTTTAGAATAGGGCACACTTATTCATTATTAACTACAACTTTTCCCTCAATAAAAATTTCTAATTTGCTCCTTATTAATAGTAAGGTAGTTGTTAGGTTTAGGTATTGGATAGTATTAGGGATGTAGAATAAGGTCATGTAGAATAAGGCATTAATATGTGCTTAATTTAGCTAATAAATGGCTACTATTTTAGTAAAATACATGCTAATAAGCAACTAGTTAAGAAACCGTAAAATAAAGTGTTACCATAATTGATATACCAGAAAATCTTGTCATGCATTTGTAACAAGACGTAAAAGACTCTATATAAGAATCACTAATAGTAATTTAATTAAAATAAAATTGTAATAACTTCTTTTATGTATGTTAATAAGTACAGATTAGTATAAGTTGTTTCATTTTTGCATAAATATACACTACCAGTCAAAAGATTTTTCAGTGTTTTTTTAAAGAAGTCTCTTCTGCTCACCAAGCCTGCATTTATTTGATCCAAAGTACAGCAAAAACAGTACAATTTTGAAATATTTTGACTATTTAAAATAACTGTTTTCTATTTGAATGTATTTTAAAATGTAATTCATTCCTGTGATCAAAGCTAAATTATTAGCATCATTACTCCAAATAGAAAACAGTCATTTTAAACAATAAAAATAATTTCAGAGTTTTACTGTTTTTGCTGTACTTTGGATCAAATAAATGCAGGCTTGGTGAGCAGAAAAGACTTAAGAACATTAAAAATATTACTGTTCAAAAACGTTTGACTTGTGTAACTGTTACTATGATATTTATTTATTTGTAAAGAGAAGGTCCAACAAAAGCTTGGTCTACTCTTTCAAATTGTTTTGTTATTTTCTTATGCTTATTGTTTAATATATGTTTATATATGCTTATTGTTTTGTTGTCCTTTCTCTCGCACACAGAACTCACACGGTTTGGTCATGAAATGATGTTATGTAAAGCTAATGACAAGGATTTAATCAAGGTATGAAGTTATACAAAGTTGGTCTTTATACTGACAAGTGCATATTATGTAGCGGAATAGAGATTGAAATTTTATCTTTTCAGTTTCACTTGCATCTTTAGCAAAATACAGAATATGTTTGGGATGGATTGATACTTAAGAACAGCTGTTCTTATCTAATCATTTTAAATGCATTAAGTAAAACAGAATGAATTCATCTGTCCTGTTGCGTCTGTTATATTTCAGGGTCTTGCACCACCACTGCGGCAACTGAGGTTTCTGGAACAGCTTCTAATGGTCATTCAAACAGACTCCTCCATAAACTCTAGGTATTTGACTTTTGCACATTTTTGTGACATTGATTAAACATCAGCAATGAGTCAGGCACTCCTAAGGCCTAATATAATTTAATGTGGTCTTGTTTCTGTGTTGTTCATTTTTATGGCTGTAGGCAAAACTCATCCTCTGGTGAGAACAGTATAAAGAGCGATGATCTTCTTGGGGAGCTGATGTTTCAGGATCACTTATCTGACCTGGATATGCTCCAAAATCCGGTCTGCAACCCGTGGTCTGCACATATACGTGAATATCTGATACGCACGCAGTCAGCTCACAACAAAATGAACGGGAACCACAGTAAACCCAGCGATTTCATAAACAGGTCTGTATAATTGTTATGCACCCATGTACATTTTTTTTTCCCAGACTGTTTTCTTTGACACGGTTGTTATTTACCTGCATTGAAGGAGTGATCAACATTCCCGACTAGGAAGTCATGGAGATGAAAGCCTGACAGAGGCCATGGCCCTCCTGCAGTCTACCCAGAGCACATTAGATGAGCTTCACAAAGAGGTGAGACCACCATATGCTATTTTACACATCTGATTTGGTAGGTTTTAATTTCCATAAAAGCGTGATCCTCTCTGTTCCTCAGTGTGAGTTCCTGCAGTCAGATTCATCAGGTTCTGCAGCTGTTCTCTCCCCCTGTGCACTGAAAGTGGCCATCTCAGACATGTCCCAGCTCATGACGGCTTTCGGACACATCTACAACACAGACTTTAAGGCCTACTGCCAGAGAGCTCCTCCAGCCCTCAATTCTGGTGCTAGTGTGTTTCAGTCTGTACATCAGCTCCTGCATACCTGTAATACGGTAAAGCATCCTACGTTATTTATCTGCAATCAATTAAAGGGATAGTTCACCCAAAAATGAAATTTGCTGATAATTTACTTACCCTTATGTCATCCAAGATGTTCATGTCTTTCATTCTTCAGTTAAAAAGAAATGAAGGTTTTTGAGAAAAACATTCCAGGATTTTTCTCCATATAGTAGACTTCAATGCAGCTTCAAAGGGCTCTACACCATCCCAGCCAATGAATAAGTGTCCTATCTAGTAAAACAATCTGTAATGTTCTGAAAAAAAAAAAAAAACTAGCACTAGCTCGACTTTACATAATCATTTTGGAAAAGTCATTCATGATGTAGGCGGTACTACCAACCCAGTGTGTACAAAGCAAACACGCAAGAAATTCAAACGCCCTTTACAAAAAAATGTCTGATGATTTTCAGGTTGGAGGAGAAAATGAGATGGAGATTTTTGCCCTACCATACCTTTTTGAACCCAAGTACACAGACCAAGAACTAACCATGTGCGACCTCTCCAACATAATTACGTAATGCGTGAAGTCATAGACGTGCATCGTAAGACGAGCATGTTTAAAAAGTATTTGCATTTTTAATTTTTTTTAGAAAATGACCAAACGGTTCATTAGACAAGACTCTTAGAGCCCTTAGAAGCTGCATTGAAACTACAATTTGGACCTTCAACCCGTTGATCCCCATTGAAGTCCATTATATGGAGAAAAATCCTGGAATGTTTTCCTCAAAAACCTCAATTTGCTTTCGACTGAAGAAAGAAAGACATCAACATCTTGGATGACATGAGGGTGAGTAAATTATCTGGAAATTTTAATTTAGGTGTGAACTAACCCTTTAATTTACTCAACCTCTATACAAGGCTATACAAGATGTAGATGAGTGTTTTTATTCAGTAGAACAGTAAAGAAGATTATTATGTTTTTTTTTTTTTTTAAGTTGAAACCATGGTCCTTGCATAATGCATGAAATGCAAGTCAATGGCCATCACTTTGAGAGTCAAAAAAATATCAGGGAGTCAAAAATAATGCCCTTGGCTCCTGACAATATATTAATGTCTTATGAAGTAAAATCATCAGCCTGTGCAAGAAACTAAACACTTTCTACAACATTATTACCTGTAATCCATTTCAAGTTTGCATTTTTTTTATAGAAGCAAATGCAACGTTTCTTGCTTTGGGGAAAGCAATAGTTTTCCGAGAGAATGCAGCGGTTTCTCTAAGGAACGCAGTGATTTTGCAAGAGAATGGAAAAGTTTTGCAAGTGAATACAAAGTATTCTCGGGGGAAAACAATACTTTTGTGAAAGCATGTAAAAGTTTTGTGAGCAAGTAGTTAGTTTCTCTAAGGAACAAAATACTTTTGCGGGAAGAACCAGATGTTTTGTGAGCCAGTGCCAAGTTGCTCTAGTGAACGCAAAACTTTTGTGAGAGAATGCAAATGTTTTGTTAGCAAACGCTCATATTTTATCACCATGTCCACTTGGGGCCTTCGTAAATATCTGAGGGCTGTCCAGAAAGTATCCAGCCATGTAATTTGGAAAATATAAGACGAGAGATGCAATATTGATGAGAACGGCTGCATCCATGGGCGCCCACCCATGCATAACATCTCGTGCAGAATTTTTTGGCAAAGCATGAAATCACCCATTATAGCCCAGATTTGGCACCCAGACACTTCTGGCTTTTCCCAAAATTAAAATCACCTTTAAAAGGGAAGAAATTTCAATCCAATTCAATGAGATTTGTGTCCCTGGACCACAAAACCAGTAGTAAGTAGCACGGGTATATTTGTAGCAATAGCCAACAATACATTGTATGGGTCAAAATTACAGACTTTTCTTTTATGCCAAAAATCATTAGGATATTAAGTAAAGATCATGTTCCATGAAGATATTTTGTAAATTTCCTACTGTAAATATATCAAAACATAATTTTTGATTAGTAATATGCATTGCTAAGATCTTCATTTGGACAAGGTTTTTAGTTTTTTTTTATCTTGCATCCTCAGATTCCAAATTTTCAAGTAGTTGTGTCTCAGTCAAATATTGTCCTATCCTAACAAACCGTACATCAATGGAAAGCTTATTTATTCAGCTTTCAGATGTTGTATAAATCTCAATTTAAAAAATTTGACCCTTATGGCTGGTTTTGTGGTCCATTTTAAGAAAATGTGACAAGGCAGCTGAAGGTGATGTTAGTGTTTTGATATTACATTGCTAGATATTTTCCCTCGTATATATTTTTCATTTTCAAATACAAATGTTTTGCATATTCTTCATTAACATTTCAGGAGCTGGAGGCTCTTAAACAGCTGTCTGAAACCTCGTCGTCTCTCACACAAACAGTGCAACAGCTGCAGACAAACAAGCAGTACTGGTCTAAAGGAGAGAAGCACACACTACGTGAGTGTTTACTTGGATGTGTTGGATTTGAGCAAAATTTCTTACACAAACCTCTAAATAACATGCCTTGGTTTTTTTTCTTTTTGTTTGTTTTAGCCAAGCGGTTGGAAGAACTAAAGAACAGATATGTGGCTTTTCTCTCCCTTCACCAATCATAACCTCAAGGACTTAGCAGAAATCTACAACCTGCAGCTTGATTTTTAATTGGTAAAAGGCGTGAGGTGTCAAACGTAACCAATCAGACCACTTCTTTACATGACCAGGACTTATTCTTTAACACTTTGTGATTTATAACACCACTATGCCATGCACTCTTGTGCAGATTTATACTAGGAATAAATAAATTGCTGTTCCAAGACATTGATCAATACGCATTCCGTTTATAAAACCGCCTTTTAATAGAAAACTATAATCCACTTTCTGTTGTATTAACATGTTCAGTAACAAACACAAGCCTGTCTTTCACTGCCATTGTTTGATTTGCAGTTTGATTTGTCATGACGTTTTTTTAAAATAAAGACTCACCTTATAGAAACACAGGTTGTTTTGTTTGTTGTTTTTTTAATTGTAAATACTTCACATTTGTGTAAACTTAAGAAGTAACATTATGGTCTGTTCACACGTTGGTGACACTAATGGGAGGGTCTATGTCTCAATGTTTAAAAGCATCATCTTTTGGAACAAGCCAGGAATTTTAGCGTAAAACACTTCTTAGGCTGAGCCGATATGTTTGTGAGTTTCCTGTAAACATTTCTGCTGCTAAACAAAACCCGAAGCCAATGGAAAATCAATCCCTCAGTCAACAAGGAGAGGTGAGTAATAGATGTATGCTTTCTAATCTTTTTCATATTTGTTTGTTTGTTGAACTGCACCATGTTCCAAAAGCATTTTAGCTCACAGATAACATTTTGTGACTCTATCCACCTAATTTTTCCCATAAGAGTGGGCGCAGCCATTTGTAAATTTTATGGGTCTGGCTTCTGGTCTCATCCACGTCCAGCTATTTTTAGCTGTACAAAACAGCTCGTTTTGCTGCTTGATATTGCAAATTGGTATGTCTTACCATATTATTTTAATGTATTATCTTAATTATGAACACACTGGTATGTTGTGCAAACAGTTTTACCATTTACTGTTGTTATTCTTCTCGTTATTTCCTTCTAGCGGCCAATGAACTGGAAGTCTCGCCCATAAGCTTACTTCAGCTTTGTTCGATATCTGGCTATTGCATGCAAGCAGACTATCCACAATAGCACCTAAGTGATGCTCATGCTTCTGTAGAAAAGGTTTTTCAGTTGTGTGTACAAGCAGTGATGTGTGAAGTTTCATATTTGTTTAAGCTTTCAGTGAAGGGCCTCACTTGAGAAACAGAGATCTTTCAGTTCAAACGTGCCACAAGCTTTTTTTTTTTTTTTTTCCCTGAAGACGTTGTGCTTGTTAACTTTTGTTTTACACTCATTACTACTCTATTTTCTAATTTCATGTTCTTGAGTTGACAGGCCACTGAATGTTACAACATTATATTCACTCCGTCAGGCTCCTGACGCAGGGAATACACAGCGTCCTTTCAACATGAATCATTACGCTACTAAGAAGAGTGCGGCGCAGAGCATGTTGGATGTGGCTCTTCTGATGGCGAACTCCTCTCAGCTGAAGACGGTGCTGTTTTCAGGATCGCAGCACCGTTTCTATACTCCTCTAATCGCTCTGATCTCACTGTCCATCTCACTCCAGGTCTTTGTTGGTCTCCTGCTCATCTTCATTGGTTAGTTATTATTTCTGAAAGGATTTTTCTCCATTTAAGTTCTAATTAATTTGCTGTAATGGCATTTATGTAACAATGTGTTTTCTGTTGCTCCCTTCAGTGAAGCATGACCTGAATGATGTTAAGAAGCAGCCGAGGCTGAACACAATGAATAACATGGCCACTGTTTTTGTGTTCTTTATTGTTCTTATCAACATCATCATCACAGCGTTGGGATTCGAGTCTGGAGGGTGAGTTTAATAAGTGTACAGATTAGATGACATTACAATTTGACAAAGTCTGGAAGATAATGTTTTTTTATAAAGAGAATTTACATTTTTTTTTAGTATTAGACATCTATCCACACAATTTTTCCCATAAGTGTGGGTCCATTTGTAAATTTTATGGGTCTGGCTTCCAGTCTCATCTGCGCCCAGCTATTTTTAGCTGCACAAAACAGCTCGTTTCGCTTCTTGATATTGCAAATTGGTGTATCTTAACATTAATTTTTTATCTATAAATATGAACACATTGGTTCGCACATTGTTGTTCTTCTCGTTATTTCCCTATAGCAGATAATACACTGGAAGTCTCGCCCATAGGCTCACTTCTGCATTGAAGAGTACGCTCTTAAAAATAAAGGTGCTTCACGATGCCATTAAAGGACCTTTTTCGTCTAAATGGTTCCATCAAGAACCTTAAACATCTGAAGAACCTTTCTGTTTCACAAAAGGTTCTTTGTGGCAAAAGAAGGTTCTTCAGATTATAAAAAGGTAAGAGATGGTTCTTTAAAGAACCTTTGACTGAATGGTTCTTCTATGGCATTGCTGTGAAGAACCTTTTAAAGCATGTTTTTTTTTAAGTGTAAGATGGGATACTTTAGTCTTTACATACATTAATTATGTTGTAATACTGTATGGTACTGACTTTACATCCCTTCTGTTTCAGAAACAGCATTTGATACTGCAATTCCTCTGAATGATACACAAGGACTGCTCACACAAGATGTTTTATTATATATGCTTTTACCAAACCTGTAAGTTGCCACCATTCACTGTAAGTCTAAAACATCTTTCTGCCATCCTTTTGAGCCATACAGACATTATCATGTATAGTTTCTTATGTTTTTTTTATGGATACCTTCACTCTCTAATATAGCTCTAATGTAGAAATTTGATGTTCTTTAAACTGAATTTTCTAAGGTTAATTTTTTGTGTGTAGACATTTGCTGCTCCTTTCCTAGAGCCTCTAAACAGTATCAGGAGCCTTTACACATATCGAAACAGTACTGCTTAAAACGGGTGCTCAACCCTGTTCCTGGAGATCTGCCTTTCTGCAGAGTTCAGCTCCAACCCTGATCAAACACACCTGAACCAACTAATTAGGATCTGAAGGAGCACTTGATGATTTCAGACAGGTGTGTTTGATCAGGGTTGGAACTAAACTCTGCAGGAAGGTAGATCTCCAGGAACAGAGTTGGGCACCCCTGGCTTAAAACTTTATTGACTTTTTGGTCAGAGGATTTAATCATGTTCATAAAACAGGACAAAAACTTACACAAATGTCATTTTATTAGATAACATTTCAAACCAAGAAAGTACAAGTTTTTCAAGCAAACAAATTTCAAATTTAAGAAGTGTTTGGACATATTTTTTTGGTTTGTTTGTTCAGTTACTCTGCAAAATGAGAAAAGCTTTAGTATAAACATTTGTTTGCACCGAGTTATCTAGTAACTAATTATCTAATAACAATGGTATACATTCTGTGTGTGGCTTAGGTTTTCCAAAAACGTTTTGGCAACACTACATATAATTTAAAAAAAAGGCATTTTGTTAGTGTTTACATGTCGGGGACAAGCAGCAGGAGGATAGTAAGGAATCGGTTTTATAAAAAAAAAAAAAATTGTATACCATTTATATCCTTAATTCCTCATAGTAATAATGCACTCAGAGCTTTTTATATTGTGAACATAATCTTGGCTGAAGAGGTTGTTGCACTGTGCTTAACAATGGCCTTTATCTCGAACCATTATTCAAAAACTAGCACAGCCTTGTGTACTTTGCTCAAATCTCTTCAGTTTTGAATTTAGCACCGTAGAATTTATTAAAAATGTTTAACATTGAAAACAGCGAATTGAAACGGTGCTCTACAGACTGTCCCATGAACACAAGCTCTAAATACACTGCTACAGCAAAAGGATTTTACATACAATTCATAGGAAAATAAGCTTAAAGATGCCCAATTATCATAAAAATACAAAATTTTCTTCCATGTCTGTACCTGTTTGATTATAAAAACGCACAAGGCAAGTATCTGAATAAAACTTTACGCATTATGCACAAGTTCATGGTTTGTACAACAACCGGTACTAAACGTCACAATCTGTATTCATACAGAATATTATTTGCTCTAATTCCAGGTTATATTTTTCGTTGGTCTTGTACTCGATCAGTTTAGGTTGGGGCTGATGAACATATTTAAAATATCTCACTGTCCTTCTACTGAATGTTTTTAAAGGGGGTCTCCTCTGCGGGCTCCATACACGTGTACACATAATACAGAAACGCAGCAATGATGATAAACACCAAGACACGAAGCCAGCCCGGCACACCTCCAGATTTGCTGCTCTCTGGGCTGGATGAGCCACGCTGCATGGATTTGGGGACTGATGAGCCTAGCTGAGAAGAACTCTGATAGGATGTACGAGTTGGGCTAATAATAGGCCTTTAAAATAGACAGGAAAGACATTTCTTTTATTTTCAAGTGAGGTATTAAAGTATTACAGCCAAACTGTAGTAGCATAATTTAGGAACTTAGTCCTAGAGGGGCCACTGTGCTGCAGAGTTTAGCTCCAACCCTAATCACACACACCTGAACCAGCTATTCAAAGTCTAATTAGGCCCAAGTAAGGGTTAAGGCTAGATGGTATGCAGATGTGGCTACTGGCCATGCGCACAGTAATTTTTGTCACACTGTACAACAATTCCTGTTTTTGCATTATTGTAACGGCAAGGTTTAGGGTTGCAGCTAATCTAATAAGTAGAAAATTCAAGACCTTGATTAACTGGTTCAGGTGTGTTTAATTAGGGTTGAAGCTAAACTCAGCAGGACACCAGCCCTCCAGAACCGAGTTTGAAGACCTATGTTTTAGGAGAAGACGAAAATAAGAAACACTGTTAAATAACATTAATAAAACAAAAACTCACTCATTGGTGTAGCGCATGCCATCATCTCTGTAATCAGTCAGCTTTGACCTCCGTATGCTGTGGAGAAAAAGCATCCAGTTAGCATTTAGGTAGAAACCACTTCTAGGCTTAAAACCCTATTGAAAAAACAGCATATGCTGATTAGGTATGTTTTGAAGCATGGCTGCTGGTTTAAGCTGGTTATGAGCTGGTTTAAGCTGGATCTAAGATGGTCATGTGCTGGTTCTAAACAACTAGCTCCTGCTCAGGTGCAGCTAAGGACTAGCACATGACCATCTTAAACCAGCAGCCATGCTTCAAAACATACCTAACCAGCATATGCTGGATTTTTCACCAGGGAAATAAAATGAAAAATAATGAGTCTCACTCATGGGCAAAATCTGAATCGGTGGCCTTTGACCTCCTCGTACTAGGGAGAGAACATACATATACAATTACTGTAAGCATACAAGAACAATATTTGTGATCTCAGCAAGACATTTATATAGATGCTATGATTGTGATTTCAATTCTGCAGTTTTTTCTGTGCATGTTGTGTCAATATGTAGTATAACTTTAAAGATTGAATATACAACTTTCAATTGATTTCCATTCATTTTTAATTCATTTTACAAACAGAATATAGAAAAAAAATATAATTCCCCTTTGACAGATACTTTATTTGTTCTTGTTTTCTCAAGACTTTGATGCATCCTGATTTCAAGAATGTTTTAATTATTAATATTGGAAAATAAAAATACTGAATAAGGTATTTACTCAGTATTTATTTTTTGGAATGCATGCAAAATTTCATATTGTGACTTCATATTGAGACTTTCTGATTCAAGACCCTATTAAAGAGATAGTTCACCCACATGAAAATTCTGTCATTAATTACTCACCCTCATGTCGTTCCACATCCGTAAGACCTTTTTTCATCTTCGAAACACAAATTAAGATATTTTTTATGAAATCCGAGAGCTTTCTGACTAGGGATGGCGAAAACTACAAAATTTCTTGACCGACCACCGAGCCTCATTAGCCGGTTGAAACCGGTTAACCGATTAGTTTAAAATATGGTACGCTATTTGAAATAACAGCCATTTCGAGCCGCGCCTGCAATTTCGCAACTCTGTCGCATCTCTCTGCCGCTCTGCCTCCCGCACACACACACACACACTGCCACTCACGTCACTTTTTTAAAATCCCCTACAGCGCGAAACATGAGTCCCGCAAACGCGGCGCCGAAGAGCTTGTTGTATGTAATCGTAGGACAAATGGCTCCTTAGTTTCAAATGGTTTGGGTACAAGGTGATCGCTTTGAAAATAAAGGCGTTTGTCTAGGTTAGAAGCTCATTTGAAACATTGCCACGGCTCATTTAAGAAAATGACAGCTCCGAAGAGACGCCGCTCTAACCTCGAGTGTTTTAGCCTGTTGCCTTTACTTTTCGCAAACCTTGTGAGCGCGCGAACCCAAACGCTGTGACCTCGCGCCAAATGTTTTTATTGGTTTATTAAGTACAAACAGGCGAGTTATGAAAAATTGAGTGTGAGGGATAATTTGTTCACTTAACACAAAAAGATGAGGAATGAGATGGCTAACTGTAGTAGCGTATAGTCCACTGTCTATAATAGCCTAATTTAGATATCACTTTTTTTTTTAACCGACTACCGACAACTTTGACCGGTTAACATTGATACGGTCAACCACCGGTCAAACGGTCATCGGTTAACATCCCTATTTCTGACCCTGCATAGACAGCAACACAACTACCACATTCAAGGCCCAAAAAGGCAGTACTGACATCGTTAAAATAGTCCATGTGACATCAGTAGCTCAACTGTAATTTTACGAAGCTACGAGAATAATTGTTGTGCGCAAAGACTAACATGGAAAAGAAGAAAAAAAGTATTCTCGTAGCTTCATAAAATGTAAGGTTGAACCACTGAATCACGTGGACTATTTTAATGATGTCATTACTACCTTTCTGGGCCCTGAATGTGTCAGTTGCATTGCTCTCTATGAAGGGTCAGAAAATCCTTGGATTTCATCAAAAATATCTTAATTTGTGTTCTGAGGATAAACGAAGGTCTTATGGGTTTGGAACAACATGAGGGTGAGTAATTAATGACAGCATTGTCATGTGGGTGAACTATCCCTTTAAGACTTTAAATTGTCGAAGGGCAAATTAAGTAAGGAATAAATGACAACGAGCTGTTGAATTCTTAGAATTCTTATTTTTGAAGAATTTAATGGACCAAGGTCAATTATTCCCCTTATACTATGGTTACCACACCGCAAGACATTAATCAGATAATATATTTCAAGGTACAGTATTTGTCCGGTTTTTGTTCTTAAAACGTTATTCTAAGTAGGATTAATTTCTTACACGTCTCATCCAGCACCTCCAGCTAATTCCAAAATGTCATTTTAGACATAATTACGGAGTTTTGAGCTGTTGATAGCAGACTAATGCAGTTAATAATGAAGTTATTAGACAGAGAGAGAGCTTAAGCATGTGAATTAGCCTACCTCTGTGAGTCTGTGCCTACTAATATTGAAACTTATTTCTTAATGAACAGCCCGATTGTTGCCTCACTGTCATGTCATGTAATTTTTAAGTTGTTAAACTATGTTATTGATAAAATCATCACAGCAGCGCTCGCAACATTAGCACATATGTGTGCAAACTGTATGTGTGCCTTTATAAGAGAGAGAGTGGGAGAAATAAGAGTGTGTCCTTTCTGTACATAATAAAACATAATTTTGTGCCAAAACGTGAAAATAATCTTTTTTTATCGGATTGTTTACTGTATTCGTTTGTTTGGCCAGAGTCGTTGTGGGTTTTGGTTATTTTGCTATTTTAGGCTGTAAGGACCTATGAAATAATTTAAATCATGTGGCAAAGTGATATAGACATAATGCATCAAGAGCTGCCTGGAAGTTCGCTGTGCGTCTCCCTAAAAATAACTGCCAGATTCAAGCATTCAGTGGCCCCGTAATATAAGGCTTTTTATTATCTGCGGAAACCCCTTAAAGGAGAGCTCCACTTCCAGAACCACAATTTACAAATAATTTACTCACCCCCTTGTCATCCAAGATGTTCATGTCTTTCTGTCTTCAGTCGTGAAGAAATTACGGTTTTTTGAGGAAAGCATTTCAGGATTTTTCTCCATATAATGGACATATAAAAGACAAACCTTTAATGTAACTCAGAAAGAACAAGTTGTCTCGGGGAGTGATTCGTTCAGTTGCGCATGTGCAACATCCTATTAGGTTCTGTACTAGAATTAGTTCACCTGTTTCTAATCTTTTTTGGGTTTTTTGAGTCGTTCGTTCATTTTATGAGGCTGTTACATGATGAACGAATGACTCGAACCCGAAAACTTGTCAGATAAGAGGTGAGATGAGTTAATCATAGACTAAAGACTAAAGGTAAACAATGAATTAATCTTTTCTGTTTCTTATAGCATTATAGTTTTGTCTTGTTTGTAGTGCGATCAACGTTTGTGTAAGCAGCAGATGTGTTAGGGAAGTAACACGTAACATTTTAATTACATTTTGCTAAAATGAACGAAATGACTCAAAATGATTTGTTCATTTTGCTGAATGAGACTCAAAGGTCCGAGTCAGTAAAATGATCCAAACTTCCCATCACTACTACGAATCACGTCAAGTTCATCGTCTGTGTAAACCGGCTCAAAAAAGTAGAGTATTTCTCCTACAACTTCAGAATCGTCTGACATCATTGTACCTTTTTGTTTGTAAACAGCATTTGACTTACTTGCACCTTCTTAGTCTTTGCGCGTTCGCTTAGTAAACACTGTGTCTGTAGTTCCACCTACGTTCCGCGTGACCTTTCGACGTGATTCAATAGTATGTAGCATCGTGAACACACATCCTAGAGCCTGTGCTACACGAGCTTTCGTGTTTAAAAAGTATACAAATTTTTATTTTCCGAAAAAAATGACAGATCGTTTCGCTAGATAAGACCCTTCTTCCTCAGCTGGGATCGTTTAGAGTCCTTTGAAGCTGCATTTAAACTACATTTTGGAAGTTCAAAATCAATGCACCAATGAAGTCCATTATATGGAGAAAAATCCTGAAATGCTTTCCTCAAAAACCATAATTTCTTCACGACTGAAGACAGAAAGACATGAACATCTTGGATGACAAGGGGGTGAGTACATTATTTGTGAATTGTTGTTCTGGAAGTGGACTTCTCCTTTAACTAATTCAGGAAAATGAAATACGCTACTTACACATCACCAAATCCATCAAATCTGGTCATTTGTGGCTGCTGAATATGAAATTATGAAAAATGTCTTATTAATAAACTGCATGTCTGATGATATAAGAACAGGTATCCTTCAAACTCAGTTCAGTTTTTACTTACAGGCTGATGATAGGTAATATATTCCACTTCCTCCCCTATGAAAACAAACGTACATTTTACAAGTGTAATTCTACACCCTAATTAGGTGGAATGTCAAAGTCTGTCTTTGTTTTTGTTTTGTTTTTTATATGAGAAGCCTTACGTTCTTCTCGGTAGAATGTCTTGTCAGGTGAGGAAGGCTTAGGTTTTTTGGCCATGGCTTCACTCAGTTTCTTTTCATAGAGCTTTCGTGTGGATTCTGCAAAAACAAAACAGACACCAAATAAATGCACAGGTTTCCCAAGAGGCATTGACAAAATACTTGCTTTAACATGTTTTCTGAATCTAGTGCTTAGGAAATCTTTGTTCACTGAATGAATAAAAATGAAGAAATTAAAATAAAATGTTTTAAATAAAAATAAAAAAAGTTTTATTTCTACATACTTTTATTTTTTGACTATAATATTACAACTTGTTTAGAAGACTTGTTTTAGGCTTAACACATACCTACTATGGGTCCATGTTTAATGCCATATTCATCCAGCAGCTGACTGATCTCCTTATCAGATTTTCCACTTAATGAAGACATATCTGCAAACAAAAAAAAAAACTTAAGTGACTCATAATAATGTTCCAGCATGTAGGTAACTAAATTTAGTAGGCCTATTGGTTGCCAGAGAAACGTAACGTAAATTCAAACTTATTTGATTTCTATAAAGAGTCTGAAAGAACAAAACCAATCTCTCATAGCGAGGTACAACAACCATTGCATATGATTTAACGAAGATACGTCTGTGTCAGTCTACTACAACATCTGGGGCTGAATGTCACACATGTGCAGCCTACAACAGCTGTAAACTTTGAGAGGTAACATTACTCTGAACAAAAGACACGTCCTACACAAACATCAAGCGAACAAAGCATCGTCTGTCAGATGAAAGCAAAAGCATTAGGGAGAAACTGAGCACAAAAGCGTTTTTCACGCGAACTAAAGGTAAGAGAAAGTGGTTTTTCAGGATCGAGCTAGCAAGCGAAACCACTGACACAACTTCAACGTATTTAGCATGGCTGCGGATAAAAAGGGAGAGCAATAGCAATGAGTTCACGTATTTTCTCGCCTATATATACCTTTTTCTATGTTTAAAAATAAAATTTTGTCATAATTGAATTACCTTAAACGATCCCAGGACGTTAAAAAGGCGCTTTTTCCTGAGCTGGGCGTGTCGCGCTAGAGGAGGAGACACGCATCACTTCCTTACGCCTCTGACTAACTGGGCGTGTTGAAAGCGTCAAGTCGTCTTCTTTTCTTTTTTTTTAACCTCTCTGAAAGCAAACTAACATAGCTTACTGTTGTTTTCCAGTACACGTAGCTATATATTTTAATGTATGAAGACCCATATACAGTCTGAAAAAAGGGAGGAAATGTGATATTGTAAAACAAAGGGAAAAAAAATAATATTTTGAAAAACGTTGTTGTTGTCTTTTTTTTAAGAAATTAATATTTTGTAGGGAGCAAGGGCCCCCTGTCAGTTGATCAAATATGATAGTAAAGACTTTCACATTGTTACAAAATATTTCTACTTCAAATACATTTCAAATAAATGCAGTTTTTTCAGTTTTCATTTTCACAAAAATGGCAGAATTTTGGCATTGATAAGAATTTGTATAAGGTTGACAGCATCTTTATATTATATCTACAATACAAATGTGATAAGATAAAAAAGATTATACACTACCAGTCAAAAGTTTTTGAACAGTAAGATTTTTAACATTTTTTAAAGAGATCTCTTCTGTTCACCACGCCTGCATTTATTTGATCCAAAGTTCCAAAAAAAAAAGGAAAATTTTAAAATATTTTTAAATAACCTTTTTGTATTTGAAAATATTTTAAAACGTAATTTATTCCTGTGATTTCAAAGCTGATTTTTTAGCATCATTACTCCAGTCACATGATCCTTCAGAACTTACTGCCTAAAAACATTTTACGTTGAAAACAGCTGCGTAGAATTTTTTTTCAGGTTTATCTGATAAATAGAAAGTTTAGAAGAACAGCATTTATCTCAAATAGAAATCTTTTGTAACATTATAAAAGTCTTTATCATCACTTTTGATCAATTTAAAGCATCTAAATAAAAGTATTAATTAAAAAAATTATACTGACTCCAAGCTTTTGAATGGTATATTGCATAATGTTACAAAAGCTTATTTCAGATAAATGCTGATCTTTGGATCTTTCTATTCATCAAAGAATCCTGAACAAATGTACTCAACTGTTATAATAATCAAGCAAATCAGCATATTAGAATTATTTCTGAAGGATCATGTGACACTGAAGACTGGAGTAATTTAGCTTTGGTCACAGGAATAAATTACAATTTAATATATATTCAAATAGAAAGCAGTTATTTTACATAGTAAAAATATTTCACAATATTACTGCTTTTGCTGTATTTTTGCTTAAGTAAATGCAGGCTTGGTAAGCAGAAGAGAATTCTTTAAAAACATTTCAAATCTTACTGTTCAAAAACTTTTGACTCATAGTGTATATGAGCATAATATGGGCCATCATATCAGAGTCCTTTTTAAAGCTCTTCCATCCGTTATTGCAATTTCACCAAAAAAGCGAAACATTAGTCGAAATTTGCTCTGTGTTTCACAGAAAAAGAGAAATACTGGTTTAGAACGAGAATACTGTGAAAAGATGACAGAACTATTTTTTTTTTTTTTTTTTTGTGAACCGCCATGCAGTGCACTTGTTTACCGCTGAGGGGCGGCATTGCAACTATCCGAGGACTTAGACCTTTTGACTATAGGAGAAACCCCACAGTTTGTTTTGTTTTCGCGTTGTCATGGACAGACAGCGATATGATTCACGGTTACGCTTCTCTAAAGGGTATAGCTCTTTCCTTTTATACTAACTAAATCGCCTGAGCAGTAATACTTGTGTAAATTACTTTTGGTGCGAATAAATGTCTAGTCAAACCATCCCATTCATTCCAAAAACAAAGTAAATATAAGCCGTCAACAAGGTAGTCAAAAAATTTCCTCAGCTAGGGGCCTCGCAAGAAGGAGTCTGAAGTAATAAACAGATCCAGGGCCCTGGAAACCAAAGTTATGACACTGGGCCCGTCATACCTTATATGGAGTACAGCTGCTTATGCACAGTATCTTGACTCAGCTGCATGCCAGTTATGGGCGTCAACCTGATTTAGAATTACTCAAGATTTCATCAACAGACAGAAGAACCTATCTGACAAATTAGTAATTACAGTAGTAGTTTTACTTTTTGTGCCAGTGTTCATAAACCCATGTTTTCTAACGATAGGTGTCTTTTAGTTTTCACCACTGAATAAAAAAGGTAAATTAGAGTTAGCTTATCTCACAACTATTTTTTGTTTCCTCAGAGTTGAAATGGCAATTGCAAGTTTGTGAGGCAGAGCGGCCCTCTCGTACTATATGACGGGACAGCAAACTAACGTTAGTTGTCCAGTCCCGTTCCGTTCACACAGCGCGTGTGTTCCAAGAATGCGGTTGTGAGTCCTGAAAATTTACGGGAGTGAGTTCGGTTATAAAACACGGTTGTCACACTCGTAAACAACCGTACTGTGTGTGCACGTAACCGTATTAAGGACTCAAATACGGTATCAGCAACCGTATTCTGCTGCCATGTGAATGTGGCCTTTGTATCACTCAGTTCTGAGAGAAAGAAAAAAAAAATCTGAATTGAGAGATAAGCGTCAGAATTACCTTTTTAATTTTGTATTCACTGACAGAAATGGGATTTTAAGATGCACCCTAAGTGAAATGGCTTATTGAACAAGGAAAGAAAAAAATCTGCATGGCTAAATCATTTAGAATAACCACTGCAATATTAAGGAATAGCCAATTTTGATTTCATGGTGACTTGTGGTCATCTTGGATGTTCTCAGAATTAATCAAGTTTCTCAACTGTACATACAATATTTTAAGCTTAAAAGCTTAATATTAACAAATTTCTCCAAAGGTTTTGCACATTCTAGATTAAATTTCAAGTTAAACTTCCTTAACCGCATTACCTATATTAAAATTGAACCATTAAACCACCATTTATAAAAGATGAGTGAAAACTCTGGGGGGGATGGGGGGGTACACAAGAAACATTTACACACTGATTGACAGAAAAATAGTTAAGACAACTTTATTGTGTATCAAAATACTGTAAGTCAGAACTTTATTATTTTTTTTTTTTAAGACAACTAATTTTTTTAAATTTTGAAATACTGATTATACATTGACATTGGAGCACAAAGGGCTAAAGAGCTGACAAGGTGAGCGCAAATAAGTGACGTTTTGCCAAACGTTACGACTTCCAAGTGCGTTTTACATAACCAACAACAACAAGCAGTATGAATCAAAAATCTCCCTTTCGTTACACCTTCAGCCAAATGACATCTTTATTCTGCCATGTAACTTCCCTTTGGTTGCTAAATCAACTTGGCACACAATCCCGGTTTTAAATGGCACCTAAATGACATTTCCAAAAACGTCTTCATGGTCAAACGGAAGCAACATGCAGCTCTGTAGATTGAAAAATATTCAAAACACTCAGAAGGTCAGACCCACAGAGCTCTGGCACCAGTGTTAAATCAGTCTACATGACAGTCTATGGTTAAGCGCCACTTCACCCAATGGCAAGTAAAACAAACAAATGTGTGTTAAACAAGCGGCTGAATCACATCTAGATTTCTCCTGCTACTAGCAATGGTTACTCTGTACAGTTATGACTGGAACAGCAGTCTCCTAAACTGGGCAAAACATACTAGCAGCTACTCTGTGTTAGGGACAAGATCAGATTCAGTAACAAACCAAACACGGAGCAAAAGCCACCAGGACCCTCTGATTTAAAGAATTACTGAATGCAGCAAATGTAACAGGATCCAAAAATGACTGGCATACAGTGACAAGGTGCTTCTTTTAAATCCCTCTCTTGCTTGAAAGCTGAATAGTGGTGCAGGAAAATACTGGTTGAGAGGATCACAAAAAGGAAGAAGGACAAAAGAGTTTTCAGTGTTCATGTATTTGATGCTGGCAGGAGCCTCGGATGGTGTTGGAGGTTTTGGTGGAGCCCCATTAGACAGTGATGTGATACGGGCTCCCGGGGATGTGCTCGTCACCCCATTTCACCACCAGGATGTACTCTCCTTTCTCCTTCAGCTGGTAGGACACATTATAGAGACGGTTACCCAAGTGTTTCACCAAGATCTCCTCACAGGGTACTTTGGGTCCATCCACTCCAACCAAGAGCATGTTTCTCCCTGTGGAGATAAATGATGGAAATATAGCATCAAATGTTTGCAATTAAGAAGAACTGACTGAATGGGTTTAATCAATTTCGGGCCTGTACCTGCTTTACTACAGTCCACACTGAAAGTGTTCTTCTGTCCTATGAAGCCCTTGTTGAGTCCCAGACCCTTGGCAACTACACGACTGGCATCGGAGCTGCCCCAGCCTGGAGCTGCCTGCTGGCTTGTCGTCACGCTGCGGGTCACAGGGTCAACCAGTACTGATGAAGTCTCGTGCATGCTGTGGCTACTGACCAATCGGGAGCCTGCAAAGGACACATTTGACATATTAGATGAATGATAAAACAGTGAAGTTGACCAAAACGAAGCAACACAAATTATTAGTTTTAAACATTTAAAATGTAAAAATACCATGAAAAACAAGTTAACAACAACAACGCCGCAATATGGAGTTTAAATTAGTTAAAATAAATCTCTTTTATCAACTTGTTCCAAGTTAATAAGTAACCAGGCAACACATACATGTACACACACACACACACACACATATATATATATATATATATATATATAATGATATTATATATAAACGATATTATATTTTTTTTAGTTGGGAAAAAAAAAAAAAAAAAAAAAACTAGGCAATACAGGTCTAAATTGATTATTTATAAATAAACTAAATTAGATATAAAATACCATGAAAAAAAAAAAATAGATGTTATAAAAATTTGTTGAAAAATAAGCAGATGCCATAAAGTAAGATTTCTTTAAAAATGGTATTAGTTAAGACAGACAGATAAATAAATAAATAAATAAATAAATAAATAAATAAATAAATAAAATAAAATAAAATACATAAATAAAATGAATGTAGATGCCATGATGTAGGATTTAAAAATACACGTTGAAAAGAACTAGACAATGAGTAAATTAGTTACAAAAATACCATGATAAAAAAATAAAATTTTATATAATAAATTAGCTGAAAAATAAATGGGTAGATGCCATAAAGTAGGGTTTAGTAAAATGTATTTAGTTGGAAAAAAATATCTAAATTGGATTTAAAGGGGAAAAAAAAAAAAGTTAAAATAAATTAGTTGAAAAATAAATAGATGTCAAAAGAGGATTTAGTAAAAATGTATTTAGGTGAAGAGCAATAGACAATGAGTTTAAATTAGCAGAGACGTGAAGTAACTAAGTATAAATACTTTGTTACAGTACTTAAGTAGATTTTTCTGGTAATAAGTGCTTTACCTCACTATTTATTTTTGACTACTTTTTACTTTTACTCCTTACATTTTTACACAAATCTCTGTACTTTCTACTTCTTACATTTCCAAAACAGGCTCATTACTTTAGTTGTAATCAGCATTTGGTGGATCACCATTCAATAACAAATCTCTAATAAATCATGGATCAGTTAGTCTTGACTGGCAACGCGACTAAACGGTTTCTATCAGAGTAATCATTGCGAGTGACTCGAGAATTGAGTGGAAGCGCCCAGGTGGATCATAGAGGCAAAACTTCTGACCTGTTCAGGACTTCAAGTACAGATTAGTTTCATCTGTTAGCAATTTAATGCTTAACTAAAAGACAAAACTACTACAGCTACTATAAACAAAAAACTACATCACTCAAAATATTCTATGCTAAACGACATTACTACTGTAACTTTACAGTAGATAATTTAGCAAACAAAGTTATAAAACAGTTTTGTAATACGTTCAGAGGGAGCAGATAACACAACCCTTACGAAAATTAAAACCAAAATCCATGGTTACTCTAGTTAAACCATGGTAACCACAAATGAACCATGGTTTTGCTAAACTAACCATAGTCTAACCATGAGATGTGTAGTAAAACTATGGTTGTAAATTAAAACAGATTGTAATAAATAAATAAATAAATAAATAAATAAATAAAATAAAACAAAAACATGGTATATAATTTTTAAAGTAATAAACCAAGGTTAATTTTGGTAAGAGAAAAATATGACTCATGATAACGCAATAACATGTTCAGTTTTTAGGATTTTTCTGATATTGTCATTGTACTAATTTTGACATTTTAGAAAATATAGGCAATAGGCAATTTAGAAAATATAGTTCTTTACTTCTAAATCTAAAGTATTTAAGCCATTTTAAGATAAAACAACACCTGGTCATGATGTGATACTTTAAATTGAACAAATAAAATTGTTACTGTAAATAGAATATAATGAAGTGGCTCAGGTACAAAAAAAAAAAAAAAAAAAAAAAAAAAAAAACAACACCACACACAACAACACACACACACACAGAGATATCATGGAAAATGACTGAAAAGGAAAATGGAAGTGAAGGTGCACTTCAAGAGAGTGCCTTTTTCTTATTTTGTATGGCCCCAGCCTAAGGTTTTAAACATTTATTTAAATGTGAAGCCATACAAAAATGGGGTTGTCAATGGTTTCAGAATATGTTGCAGGTGTATAGGATTGCCTGGATGAGTGTGATTTCCCGGCCTGAAATTTTGTCCCAGTCTGGCCCTGTTCTACGTGGTGAATGTTTAGCCTTGATGCATTCATTAGCTAACAAATTTTAAATGCAAGTTATTTTGTATTAATGTGTCAGTACGATGTGAGGTCCAGTTACCAGCATGACACTAAAACAGGTAGTAATAATGGGTACTTTTTAAGTGCATGTATGAGCCCATACTATAACTTTATAAAAAAAAAAGTCAGTACTTTTTACCGGAGTATTTTTAAACACGAGTATCTGTACTTCCACTTGAGTAAAGGATGTGTGTACTTTTGCCATCTCTGTAAATTAGTTATAAAAATGTATAAAAAGAAAATAAATAAATAAATAAATAAATAAATAAATGAAAAATAAATTAGTTGAAAAATAAATAAGTAGATGCCATAACGTAGGGATTAGTAAAAATGCAATTAGTTGAAAGAACTAGGCAGTTATAAAAAGATATAAATTAGATATTTAAAAAAATAAATAAATAAATAAATAAATAAATAAAAAAAAAATAAAATAAAAAAAAAGTTAAAGAGATGCATTTAATACATTTTTAAATTTTATTGGTAAATAAAATGCATTATTATTATTATTATTTTTTTTTTTTTTCCCTTCCCTCCCCCTCACCTGTAATTTTAGCTTTGAACGGGCTGCCAACGATATGGTATGGTCCACCATATTTGATAGAAATTAGGTAGTTTCCAGGCGCCATAGGTGTGTAGGTGACCTTGTAGCCCTCTGGGCATTCCTGACAGTCCATCTTCACCTTGGATGGCCCATCGATGGTCACTGCCAAAGCACCTGGGCCAGCTGAACTTGTGTTCACAATGAATTCACATGGCGATCCTGACAAGGTAGTGGTGTAGGGTCAGTTTAGTTGAGCTGTACACATTGACAACTTTAAAATACACATATAAAGCTCTTTGTACCAGTGGTGCCTCCTTCCAGACCAGCTCCATAAGCAGACACCATTCCTGGGTCTCCAGCCTGGCCCGTCTCACCAACACGGATCTTGAAGGGGCTTCCAGGGATGTGAGAGCCATTAAATTTCACATCTATCA
This sequence comes from Cirrhinus mrigala, assembly GCA_036247105.1. Lineage (NCBI taxonomy): Eukaryota > Metazoa > Chordata > Actinopteri > Cypriniformes > Cyprinidae > Cirrhinus > Cirrhinus mrigala. The sequence goes on from CM070029.1 coordinate 18,636,224, forward strand.
GGTACAGGCCATTCTCCCTGGGGATGAATCTCACAGCATACTTATCTGTGAGGAAAGGTGGTGAGAGGAAAGCAGTTGAAGATCAATCACTGCCAATTTTGGTGCCAACATTACATGTGGTAATGTGGCAAGTAATATCATTCAAAAATCCCTTTTAAAGTGCTTAAGCTTTATCCTTGATGATTCATTTCCAATATGCCTCAATGGGTTGCAAAACACATTGTCAAACCTTCAACCCATCATTACCTTCGTCAATTTCTGTGACGCAGCACTCTTCAAGTGCTCCGGATGGGCTGTGAACTTTAGCATCGATGACTCCCTTCGCTCCGTTTAGGCTCACAGCAAAAGAGGCCGGCTGGTTCACCTTTAATCCGGACTCCTGCATTAACACGACACTCCAACACTCAACCAAGGATCAAAAACTGTGTGAAACTGACACTACAATCATGCGACAGCCCTTCAACCTAATACGAGACTCTACAACTCTTACCTTCAGGCTAACAGGGTTAAAGAGAGAGGCTCTGAGAGACCAAGAAATGAAAGCCCTCACCCCCAAAAGCAGGGGTCTCTAAACTCCATCCTGGAGGGCCAGTGTCTTACAGAGTTTACCTCCAACTTGCCTCAACACACCTGCTTTGAAGTTTCCAGCATGCCAAGACCTTGATTAGCTGGTTTAGGCGTGTTTAATTAGGGTTGGAGCTAAACTCTGCAGGACACCAGCCCTCCATGACCAAGTTTGGAGACCCCTGCACAAAAGGAAATAGTTCAAAGTCACAGAAGAGAAAGACAAGCCTCTTTTGCCCTCTTTAACCCTTTAGCCTATCATTTCCATGTTGAGGGTAGGGCTGTTGGGAGCCTTTAGGACAAGGCACGAGAAATACAAACAGTCCTTCAGTATCCCAGAAACCCCAGCAAAGCCCATGAACACAACAGCAACTGATAACCGTGGCCTTTTTGCTGTGATGTGTATGCAACCTTTTACTTCATTTAATAAAAGATCTATCCATTACGCAGTTATGTGTGCATGTATGTGCAAGCATGTGGTGTAGTATGACTTTTACCTCTCCTTTCCGCTACTTGTGATATTACCATGATATGAAGTTAAGTTTGAGTTGTTTAATGCGAGAATGTTTTCACTGTTATTGTAGCTGCTGTGCTATGGGTTGACTTGGAGTTGTTTTGGGTGGACAAATGTCTGTCTTTCTCGAAGCCTCACCTGAAGACTGGCAACAGTGAGACGGCGGGCGTCATCAGACGGCGAGGCCACAGGCACTACAAATGGACTGTCAGGGATGTGCTCATCATTGAACCTGATGGACACTTCATAATCGCCTGAAATAAATGGAGAGCAGTCAGCTTAGACGCTTACCATAAGGATGAACAAGCTTCCTGAAGTCTAAATGCATTATAAACAGAGTCCAGAACAAAAGCCTCACCAGGCTCCTGGACAATGTAGGAGACACCGCTGGATCCATCCTTGCGGTCTTCAAAAGCAATCTCTGCCTTGCTGGGTCCCTCGACCGCAATGGACAGACCACCAGCTCCTGCTTCACGGGTCCAAATGCTGAACTCGGCTGCACATGGGGAAAACATGAAGTGTTGAGGCACGGTCAGATTTATCAGTGTTCTGCGAATTTTAGCAGTCTTTTCAACCTGGATTTTCCTTGAAAGTGAAATATTCCAATAGATTTTGCAATGGGTTCGAGTTGTTCAAGCCATGCTAACCAACAAAAAGCTATAGAAGGTAATTGTGACTTTGTATCTCACAACTGACTTTTTCAGAATTGTGAGAAACTCGTAATTGTAAGAAAACACGAGAAAAAAAAAAAAAAAAAAAAAAGGTTCAGAATGGTCATATACAAATTGAATATAGAAACTGCAAGACAACTTTATTTCTCGCAACTGAGTTTATATCACGCAAATCTGAAAAAAGTCAGAACTGAGAGAAAAACTCACAAATCAAGAAAAAGTCAGAATTGAGAAACTTGCATTTGCAGGAAAAAAAGTCAGAACTACAAGATATAACCTTGCAATTGCAAGCAAAATTAAGAACAGGGATACAAACTCGCATTTGTGAGAAAAAAAAAAAAAAACAAAAAAAAAAAAGTCAGAATTGTGAGGCATAAACTCCCAATTGTGAGAAATTCAGAACTGAGAGATACAAATTTGCAATTACGAGAAGAGTCAGGATTGCGAGAAAGCCAGAATTGAAAAACTTCTAAAGTAAAAAAAAAAGAAAAAAAAAAACGGAATTGTGAGCTATAACCTCACAATTGCGAGACAAACTTGCATTTACGATAGTCAGAATTGAGATGCAAGCTCGTAATTGAGGAAAAAAGTCAGAATTGTGATATACAAACTCGCATTTGCAAGAAAAGAGTCAGAATTGCAAGTCGTCTGAATTGAATTTCGAGAAACGGTGACAAGAATTACGGAGTTTATTTCTTGCAATTTCAAGTTCACAAATCTGAGAAAGTCAGACTTGAGTTTCTCACTATTCTGACTTTATAATCTGCAATTGCGAGTTTATATAACATGATTCTGAGAAAGAAGAAAAAAGGGGAAAAAAAATAAATAAATAAAAAATCAGAATTGTGAGCTATAACCTTACAATTGTGAGAAAAAGAATTGAGGCACAAACTTACATTTGCAAAAAAAGTCAGAAATGTGAGTTAATCTTTACAATTATGAGAAAAATTTTATAAATGCACTATTGCGAGTTTATGCGATTGAGAAAAAAAAACAAAAAAAAAAAAAAAGTCAGAATTGCGAGTTTGTATCACAATTCTGAGAAGTTTCAATAACCTTTTATATTTTATTCAGTAGCGGAAACAGGCTTCCATAGAAAGCTGCTCAAAAGTGCCTTTAGGCACCAAAACATGCAAAGACAAAAACACCTCATACCTGGTACACCAGCCTCTGCTCTTTCCAATCCTGGGCCTCCAGCACGGACCTTATGGGCACCTCCCTCTCCAAGAGGACCCACAGTGAACTGGAAGGGGGATCCGGGGACATGCTGACCTTGATACTTCACACTGACCGTGTGCACACCCATCTCCGTGGGTACAAAGCGAATGCAGTACGTGTTGTTTTCTCCCTCCATGATCTCAGCCTTGTGTACTTTGCCAGATGGGCTGGTCACCTGAGCGGTCATGTCTGCGATGCTGATCTCTGTGGATCAAAAGTACAGAGGGAATTTACAAATTACGTTAATATTAATAACAATTATGTTAATATTTTTCCCCATAAGTCTTACCGGGGATCTTCAGGCTGAGGTCACACTGGCTGCCAACATTGGCCACAGAGGCAGCTCTTCTTCTGCGGGTGATGCTCTCCTTCATCCGACCCTCTCCTGTCACTTTGACGGTAAAAGCACTTCCTGTTGGAGGAGCAAAAAGGGGGGAGTTAAATAGTCATTTCAATCATGCATCAATAAGTGAGCAACTAAAACGGTCTTATGAAAGTACAGCACTGCTAGTAAATACCTGGAACATGTTGGTCTGCAAATTTGAGGTTAATTATGTAATTTCCAGGCTCTGTGGGGCAATATGTGACTTTGCAGGTGCCATCTTCTTGATCTTCAGTGTTGATATCTACTTTACTGGGTCCCTCAATAGACAAACTGAGTCCTCCATATCCTAAAAGAAAAAAAAAAAATAATAATAATCATACATAAATGCATTCAGAAATACATAAGTATTAAAATGAATTCAAAATTTTTGCTTTTGAACAATTACCAGCATCTCTGGTATCAATGACAAATTCTGCAGGCTCAAAGGTGCGGGCTTCACTCAGGCCTTGACCAGTTACACGCACACGGCTGGCATCACCGATCTCTGATTGGTTGATCATGACTGAAATGGGGCTATTAGGAATATGACGTCCATTTTTCTTAATGTTAACCAGATGCTCTCCAATTTCCTTGGGCACAAAGGAGATACCTTAAGAGAAAACACCAGAAATGGATATAATTAGTACAAATGCAGACTTTTGAACACTTCATTCCACATCCTGCCACTTCCATCGTAATACTTACCCACATGCCCGTTCCGGAGCATCTTGAGCAGACATGGCTCCTCCCGGCCAGAGGGGGTGGTGAGAGACGCGGTCAGCTGGCTGAGGTCCAGCTCGCCGATGTCTAGAGGAATGTCAGCAGCCGAGCCCACCTTCAGATGAGACATGCGCATCGAGTCGTCACCTGTGGACGGACACAGAGTTGAAGACACCACTTCAAACAATGGACATGAATGGATTTTTTTTTTTTTCTCTATAAATATTACAGCAGTACTTAAAGCACCTGTGATCTTGGCCATGAAAGGGCTGCCGGGAATGTGCTTGTCGTTGTACTTGACAATGATGTTGTAGTCTCCGGGAAGAACAGGGAGGTAAGAGACAGTGCAGGTACCATCCTGATTATCAGTGCAGCTGATGTCTGCCTTTGATGGACCCTCGATGGCCAGAGACAGACCACCTAATAAAAACATTACCAATATCGTAACCAGCTTTACATTTTGGGCCCTACAAATTCTACAATTTAAAGTTGTCCATTAAAAACTAAAAGCATTACTTACTATTCTAAACTAATGGCTTAAAAATAAAATAAAATAAAATAACTAAATTAATGGCTTAAGCATAAAATAAAATAAAATAAAATAAAATAAAATAAAATAAATAAATAAAAATACTAAGTTAATGGCTTAAGCATAAAATATACCAAGTTAATGGCTTAGGAAAAAAAAAATAAATAAATAAATAAAATACTAAATTAATGGCTTAAGCATAAAATAAGATACTAAATTAATGGCTTAGGAATAAAATAAAAAATAAAATGAAAAAATTACTAAATTGACAGCTTAACCATAATTATTATTATTATTATTATTATTATTATTATTATTATTATTATTATTATTATTAATAATAATAATAATAATAATAATAATAATGATAATAATAATAATAATAATAATAAAGAGAACAAAATTCAAACTTAATGGCTAAAGTAAAAAAAAAAAAAAAAAATATGGCTGAAGCATAAAATAAAATAAAACAAAACAAACTGATGGCTTAAGCATAAAAAAAACTAAGGAGTTTTTAAATAAATAAATAAATAAATAAATAAATAAATAAAATAAATTCTTATTTTATTTATTAAATAAATAGCATTAGAATTAGTCAATATATCTATACCCTCTCCAGCATCCTTGGTGTTGACAGTGAAGACTGCAGGTTTATTAACCATGCCATGAATTAGACCAGGACCATAGGCAGTCACATGACCACTGTTGACATAATCCACATAGAACTGCAGTGGACTTCCTAAAACGCAAGAGAAGTTCATATTCAGACCCACTATATTGATTAACCCAAAACATTTTTTAAAGCATTTCATTCTCTTGGTAACTTATTTGCATGACTAGAAAAAGAAATGCAAGTGACCAATTAGAGGTTCTTTTACCTGGGATGTGTATTCCGTCATATTTGATGTCCATCTCATGCAAGCCAGCTTCAGTTGGGGCGTATTTCACTGTGACTGTGCCATCCTTGTTATCTGTAATATCAGGCTTGGCCACTTTTCCAGAAGGCATTCTTACATCACCTTTAAGACACCAGGTACACATTAGAATCTTTGCAAAATTGTCAAACAGAAAAATGTCCTGATTTTTACAAATAAAATACCTGTAATTTCTCCTTTCTGGATGGTGAAAGGAATGACCAAGTCAAAGGGTCTCAGTCCAGCTACGTCCAGTCCGTTCATGCCCAACTGCCTGTCTGTAGCCTGTGAGGAAGGAGAGGGGAATCAGACCGATCAAAAACCGTGAGGTGAACACTGAAATCATACTGCCATCAGAATCTGAAGACCTAAATCTAATAGGTTTGATTCTGAGCTTTGAATTTGCCATTTGCTGTTCAATATTACTTTTTAATTCCACTGTGTGTTTAATTTACTAGGTCATGAGCCTATTCAAGACAAACTATCAACAGCAGACAAAATAATATTCAATTGTCATCCTGAGAATATAAAATTATGGCTAATGCCCACATACACCACAGTTATAAGTCTGGGGTCGACAAGACTTAATGTTTTAGAAAGTCTGTTATGCTTAGCAAGCCATTTAATTGAATTTTAAGCACTACTCCAGTCTTCAGTGTCACATGATCCTTCAGAATTCATTATGCTGAAAAAAACAAATGTGCTGAGTTGGTGATGAAAAAAAAAAAAAAAAAAAAAAAACCATCACCAATGTTAAAAACAGTTGTGCTGCTTAATATTTTTTTAGGGGGGAAAAAAAAAAAAAAAATATCTTAGTGACCCCAAACGTTTTAACAGTAGTATATATTAATTTCAGCGTCAAGGAATACATTTTGTATACGCATCACAAATGGAGATGAAGCGCACAAACAGCAGACATGACAATAGTACCCTTAAAAACAAAAAAAAAAAAAAAACAACAATAATGGAGATGAGGATGACGAGGATGATGATGATGCAGCCACCAACACTGTGAGAGAGAATGACATTCTAATGAGAGATTGCAGGATCAGTCAGTGATTGACCAATCTGGAGAAGGGGGTGGAGGAAAAGCCAAGCAGACAAGTGACAATGTGACCAACGATGATGTACCACACACAAAAACAACATCTAAATGCCCACACAAAAGACAAATGACAGTGTCAAACACACAGCATAAGCTCGACAACAATCAGCCATTTTGTTCAAATGTAGATTCCCCACATTTATTGCTTTCCAAAATGGCTGTCATTCTGTGATTCAATGAAAACGTATTTGAGAGTCCACATAAAAAGCAGAATCATTGGAAACGGGGTGAAAAACCCTAAACCTGGAGGAAGAGGAGAAACAGGAGGGTGATAAAGGGAAGGACGTAGGACTGATTGGGGACTCGTCAGTAGCAGAGCAGGAAAGAGAGACGGGGAGGAAAGTGGGGCGTGTCAGTACCCATGGCTGGCCCATGTTGGGCGCGTAGGCGTACTGCCGGTTCTGGGTCTGCTGCATTAGTTGGTCAGGAGAGTCACCTTCCAAAGCCTGAGATAGGGCAACAGAATCAAAGATGAAATCCCTTCAATAACCACCCCTGATCAAAGCTGCTCAACCAGGAAGCCACTTTAAGAGATAAGCCCCTCTCACACATACAGACTTTACTGGTAAATTAGCGTTAAGAGATCATAAAAATACCAGCAAATTTGTTACGGCAATTTACCATCATGAGAAGTTACGGAACAAATATTATGATATAAGCATACAAGTTCAGAACGCGCCAACAAAGGACATCTACTCTGGGCCAATCCAGAGCTGTTGAAATTTAAAATTCAACTGCTCTGGACCAATCACAGTTCAGTTTGTAGTCGTCCAAATGTCTCTGGGCCAAAAGAAGCTGTATGAATGTGAACATTAGACAAATGAAAACAACAAAAACACTGGCCGTAGACTACTCCATGTTTACAAAAACAACACTGGAAGGTGCAGCAGTTTAGAGGTAATTTCTGGTTAATGATCTCACCGAATTTACCGGTAATTTGAAACTGATGTGTGAATGGTGATTTACCGCTAAAAAGATGAAACGTCGTTGCCTGCGCGAACAGCGTATTTTTGCATTTACTGGTAAAGCCGTGAAAGGGGCTATAGATTCTTGCCAAACAACAGTTCTTCCCAAAATTTAAATGGTGTAATTTGACCCTTATGTTTTTCCAAAACCACTGTTTTTAAAAGCGTTTAAAAAAAAAAAAAAAAAAAAACACACAACAACACTCAAAACACATGATTAACTTATTTAGAATTCTAAAAACACACAAACAAAAAAGAAAAATTAATTTGCCAAGTACAGTTCGTTTCACACAGCAAAACTGCAGAAAAATAGTCCGAAGTCCAGAAAATAAATTAATGCGAGTTTGGCTACAGAATACATTCATAACTCCTGTAAATAACTAAACTGTGTGAATGCTACAGTATTGAGGACTCAGACAAAGGAATGTAGCTAACAACACCCCTTAGTGGTTATAAATTCACTGTAAACCACAGCTTCATGGGGCTTATTGCTTTTAGAAAACTGTTACTCCATATCCGTAGTAAGGTTACATAAAATAAGAGCAAATAAAGTAACGATACTAATACAAATATTCTTCCGCCAAACAACGTAGTTCCTCAGAAACTGTTGTGGTTGCAACAAAGCGGTTGTTAAGCAACAGACGTAAACAAAGATCTATGTTTGTAGAGTAATTTACAACAGCCTCGAATGCAGTTTAACCAATCAGAATCAAGGACCGGAACCATTTTATAATACTGTATGATGCATCTTTTCTATCTGATCAGACTTACGGTTTTCCTTAAAATCGACGATCAAACCTCTCAAAAATCCCATAGATCTACACTGATGGAATGTTCAAATGAGTCAAATGTTCAAATGAGACTCTTCAAACTCCAACTGTCAAAAATTCAAATTTAAACATTCAAATCTAAATTTAAAATAGCTAAAATATGGTAGTATAATAATCCGCTAAAACATTGTAGTATTAAAATGAAAGCAACATGCCAAAACATGTTGGATAAAATTAAAAACATTTAGAAGTTTACTTTGCTGGCTTGAAAGAGCCTGGTATAAAAATCCATTTTTAAGAAACACAGACTTTTGAATCTTATCCACTTTATTTTTCCCATAAGACTTTGCACGGCTATTTGTACATTTTATGGGTCTGACTTCCGGTCTCAGCTATTTTTAGCTGTACCAAACTGCTTGTTTTGCTGCTTGATATTGCAAATTGCTGTGTTTTACCATGTTATTGTAATGCATTATTTTATTTATGAATGCACTAGTTTTTAGTGCAAACCGTTTTACGGTTTACTGCACGTTATTATTTTTCGTTATTTCCCAATAACGGCTAATTAACCAGAAGTCTCACCAATAGGCTTACTTCAGCGGTGAAAAATAAGGTAGACCGAAGTCACAAAATAAACGTCTTCAATTTAATAAATCATTACTCCCAGTTTCTGTTTAGCAGCACTGTCATAATTACAGCAGAAACACCAGAGAAAATATTTACACCAATATTGTGGGACTTTGAATATTTTGTTGTTGGACAGTCAAAAGGTTTTGGAACAACATGAGGATTTTTGGGTGAACTAATCCCTTAAATTGCATGTTGATGCTTGGTGTAGCTGCAAGAATAAGCTATGAATTCATTCACATTGTAATGACGGTTTTGCACTAAAGATTCACAGTGTATATTTAACGCATTATCCCACTGGAAAGGCTTGCCTGTGAGAGGTCAACATTTGAAATGAAAAAACAAAGCTCCATACAAGCAAAGGATCTGTATGGCATATATGTACCGTGACTTGGAAGGGGCTGTTGGGGATGTGCTCTCCACCGAAGCGCACACAGATGACGTATTTGCCAGGCTGGGGTGCTGTGTAGAAGATGTCAAATGTTCCGTCCTCATTTTCAACTACATCCACATCCACCTCGCCTCCGTCTGGAGTGCACACTGTGCACGTCACCTTGCCCTTCCCAGCAGCCTTCGCGTCCACAGTGATGACAGTCTGCTCTCCGATCTGAATAGTTGGACCGACTCCAGCTCCTACAGAACGAGAGAAAGGTTTAGAAAGAGGTAACGTGCAGATACACGTTTTGTTATTAGGTAGTTTAGTACCCATCCCTCCATAGTTACATTCCACCATGCACTAGATGCAAAACGTCTGGAGCGTCAAGGCAACAGCTTTGGAGATTTGGGATCAATCATTTAAAAAGATACTCAATCTGTGCAGGTTAAGATTTAATACAATATCTAGTTTTCAACTAGAACAGTAATTCTCAACCAGAGTCGTGACACTTGAGGGCCTCAGCAAACTTCCAAGGGGGCCCACAGATGGGGGTAAAAAAGGTTGAGAAGCACTGATCTGGATCTCTGTTCCTCCTCTGTTAAAAATGATAGATCCACTATCCGTTTTGTCTGTTACCTTAATTTCCAGAGCTGTCCATTTAATAATGCGACCACTAAAATGAAATGTACTCAAGCTGAGAAAAATATGATATCAGTATATGTACATATTAGACCTGTTAAGTTAGTCATTAGTCATCTGCAGTCAACAACTACTTTGCTGTTGTACTTTAAGTCATTTTATAACGGCGGGAAACAAGATAACCTCCATATGGATTACGTCTTAGCTATAGTAGTGGAGAGGTTGGCAAATTATAAGGCCTTTAGTTATCAGACACCGTGCAATTCTGCATGCAGTACCAAACGAGCGTTGTTCGAAGCGCTTACCCAAACCGTGACCTCCAATTGAGACTGAGACCGTGAAGCAGAGCGAGAAAAAGTGAAAAAGTAACAATCAGGGCAAAATACAACAAAATGTGTGCAAGAGATAAAACAGAAGTGAGGAATGAAGTGATGAGAATGTGAGCAGCGCTGCACAATAAGAGGTGTGTGTGTGTCTGGGTGGGGGATGAAGATGGGAGCAGTACACAGAACAAACTTTACACACAAGGATATATAAAAAAAAAAAAAAAAAAAATCTGGTCCCTTGTGACAAGCAGTCTGAACACTGAGGTTTAGATTTGATGGAAAAACGGTTCAAAGAACACAGTGGAGAGTCATCAAAACATTCAGTTTCCAGTGGTTCCTAAACCACAGGATTATTCTGATCCCTCCACTCAGTGTGTACACTGGCAGACCATTTTAAGACATCAGAAATGGGTAATAAAGAGGCATTTTACCCTCTACTTTCTGTAATATGGACATTAAGCAGTTTGGGTAATTTTTCAGTAAATAAATGGATTTTTGCTATACCAGTCAAAAGTTTTTGAACCGTAAGATTTTTAATGTTTCTTAAAGAAATCTCTTCTGCTCACCAAGCCTGCATTTATTTGATCCAAAGTACAGCAAAAAGAGTTATTTTAAAATTTCAAAATGTTACCGTTTTCTATTTGAATACATTTTAAAATGTAATTTATTTCTGTGATTTCAAAATGTAATTTTTAGCATCATTACTCCAGTCGCATGATCCTTGAGAAATCATTCTAGTATTCTGATTTGCTGCTTAAAAAAAACAAAAAAAAAAAAAACAACAACATCTATCATCAAGATGTTGAAAAAAAACCAGAGTAAAATTTTCAAAGTTTCTTTGATGAATAGAAAGTTCAGAACAACAGCATTTATCCAAAACAAAAAAAAACCTTTTGGAACAATGTCTTTACCATGTTTGATCAATTTAAAGCATCCTTGCTAAATAAAAAAAAAAAAAAAAAAAAAAAAAAAAAAAAAAAAGTTAATTTCTATAACTTTGTTCAAATAAATAAATGAAAATATACTGACCCCAAGCTTTTAAATGGTATAGTGTAAATATATATACTGTCAATTTTTTTTTATTCAGATAAATGCTGATTTTTGGATTTCTTTCTTTAAAAAAATAAAAATAATAATAAAAAAATAAACTCAACTGCTTTAAATACTGATAAAAATGTTTCTTGAACAGCAAAATCAGCATATTAAAATGATCATGTGACACTGAAGTAATGATGCTGAAAATTTGATCAAAAATTGATCACAGGAACATAGATAATGATAATAAATATAATATAATATTATAAAAGTTAATGTTTTTTAACTTTTATTTTAACTTTTTTTTTGAAGTTCAAACCATACTTTTAGGGTTGAATGATAGAAAAAAAACAAACAAAAAAAAATATTGGTTTTCAGAGTCAAATTGTCCATTTTTTTTTTTTAATATGACATTCAATGTAACTGCAAAATAAAATATAAAAAGTACTGTACCTATAAAAAAAACAAAAAACAAAAAAAAAAAAACTAATTCACAGTATTTTTATATTTGAATTTTAATGAATATTGATTAAGCAATATTCAATTATCAATAAGCAATACAAATTATATATCAATTTGAAGTCATATGCTGCTCTACCATATCATTATTACTCTATAGATAGAGCTCAATAGTTCAGTTTGAAATGACCCTTTGTACATACCTGTGACTGTGCATTTGCTGGCATCTCCCGTTGGCAGTGCTCTGATACGATATGGAGAGTATGGGATCTCGTCACCACCATATTTGATCAGAATAGTGTAGCGGCCAGTCATGTCAGGCACATAGGACACAAGATACGTCCCATCTTGATTATCACGAATGTTAGCCTTCTTTGGCTTCCCTTCAGGGTCCTAAAACAAGTATTGAGAAAACAATGCATAAAAGGTTGAATGTGACCATGGCAACTTTATGGCTATAAAGGGAAACATCATCTCACAGTGATCTGGACAGCCAAGAGTCCCTCTCCAGCATCTTTGGCATCAATAGTGAACTCCACAGGCAGACTGGCAGGAACACCGGTGGTATTCAGACCAGGGCCGCTGGCACGGACCTTACTAGCATCATGAGTGGGCAGAACCTTGACCTTATAAGGACTGAATAAAGAGGCCGAGAGGAGTGTGTGAGAGAGGGGAAATAAACAGCAGGGATGGATGGGGACCAAGGGAGTTTAAAAATGCACAAGGGCTGCTATAATAGCAACTCTAGTAGTCGATGCCAAAACCATTGAAATTTCACAGTACTTTAATGGTAATTTCAAGACGCCAGCAAAAACTACAGGATGCTGGTGACTAATCTGAGGTTCCAGTTTACCTGTGTGGGATCTCCTCATCCGCATACAGGACATTAATAGAATACGGCCCCTCTCTGGTGGGTACATAGCTGACTGTGTGAGTACGGTCACCATTATCCACCACCTCAACAGGCTCCACAACACCTACACAACATAAACAGTAAATGATACAGTCCTTTAATTCAAAGGAGGGGGAAAGAAAAGCCAAATGAACAAGATGATTGAATCACACTCACCTTTGGGTCCCTGTACTCTGACCTGCAAGGGAGCCACTCCAGCCTTGCTCGCATCCACAGAAAAGACCTGTGGGATATTGGCACGCACATTGTTTCCAAGCCCCTGACCTTGGCATTTCACTTTAGATGCATCAACAGTATCGTGAACAGGTACAGAGAAGGGGCTTCCTGTAAAGGGGGGAAAAAGGATTTAATAAATAAATAAATAAATAAATAAAATAAATAAATGATTATGATTTAAAGATAATCAAGAAAAATTAGAGCAAAAAAAAAAAAATAATTAAAAATAACTAAATTACAAATTAAAAGATACATTACAACAAAAAGAAAAAGAAAAAGAAAAAGAAAAAAAAAAAAAAAAAGTCATTAAATAAAATGTGATTGCACATGATGCAAAAACGCTGACCAGTGATTGGTTGGCCTCCATAGGTGACATTGAGGTTGTATGTGCCTGGCTCATATGGGATGTATTCAACACAACAGCTGCCATCTTTGTTATCAGTGCAGGACATTTTGGCCTCAGAAGGTCCCTCCATAGCCAGTCCCAGGCCACCTGTACCGGCCCCTCTGTTCAAAAGACAGACATGGATTGAGGAGGAGAACCTTACAATCAGACGCATTTGACAATGACTGATTGAAGCTTAAAGAGCAGGTCATTTGGGTTTCTGATTTTTTTTTGCAGTTTGTAAATGTAGCTATCCTACAAATGTAAATAGTCTGCAAAGTTGTTAATCAGGGGAGAAAAAATAAATAAATAATTAAAAAAAAAAAAAAAAAAGGGCACGATAAATCAAAAATACTGTCTCTCAAAAGAAGAGTCCACTCCGAGTCGCTTTAACGAGTCGTCATATTTTCGAATCTTCATTTTTTTATTTGAGCGCTCCAAACATCAAGGTTTTTGTGCTAATATGATGTATACCCAGTGCAGCTTTAGGTTTCCTGGTAAACCACATTACTACTATCTTACAGAAACAGTTCTGATAACTCGCTGTGAACCCACTATTTCCTAAGAACGTGTCGATTAATGCAGACTGACGTTGTTCTAACTACTTCATTTAATAAAGAATGTGAACATATTTGGTTTACAAACATACCCACTATTATTGTTTTCTGAAGTGTTTACGGTTTAGCAGCTAAACTTTAATTGTGGGCACGATTCACTTGCATTGTGTAGAGAAAGACCAATCACAACAGACTTGGCCAGCTGACCAGTCAAAGCAGATTAGGCTTATGGAAAGAAGGGGTTTATAGACCTTAAGCTCAGAACTGCTTCAAACAAATCGATTTGAAGTCATTGCAAATTGATTCTAATATTAAAAAAAAAATAAATAAATAACATGTTTTCTGACCTTGGATGCATTTAAACCTGTTGTAGAGGACTCCAACACAATATTACGAAACTTTAAAATACCATATGACCTGTTCTTTAAGAGTAACACAAATGTTGAATCTACCCACCGGGTCTCCACTGTAAACTTGTTGGGTTTGTTGGTGATGCCAGACTGAAGTCCTGGACCATGTACACGCACACGTGCTGGGTCACAACCTTCGGTCACCGCCACACGGAACGGGCTCTTGGGAACTGGGGCGTTATCGTATGTAACCTCAACACTGTGTGTGCCTATTAACATACACCATAGATTAGAATAAAAGCAAACTATAATATACCACATTTTTACAGTTTTTACAAGTGGTGCTAGAACTCACCCTCTTCATAAGGCGTGTATTCCACTTGGTAGGTGCCGTCTCCCAGGTCTCTGATCAGAGCATCAGTGCGGTTGCCTGATGGGTTATTGATACAGGTCTTGATGTGATTGCCACCCGTTTTGGTAAGTGCACGAGCATCCACAGTGAAATCGGTAGTGGCCTCCCGGAAAACACCTACAGGCAAACATTCAACGTGACTAAAGAAGCAAAGACAAGAGGAACTCCTGCCTGACAAACCGGAGAACACCAAAATACCTTTGCCTTCCACTCCAGGTCCGAACACTTTGACTCCACCGGTTTCCACAGCAGGCTCCACGTTGAGTCTGGCTGGGAAGTTTGGCACATCCTGATCGCCGTAGCGGATGGTGAGGGTGTAAGCTCCAGGGTAAAGAGGAATATAAGTGATGGTGTACGTTCCATCCCCATTGTCCTGAATGTGGACTTCAGCTTCGGTGCCATTGTCTGAGATGATCTCAATAGTCAGCTCAGCAGGACCAGCATTAGTGCAATCGACCACAAACTGTCCTGGCTCGCCAACCTTAGCTCGCTCCAGACCTGGCCCGGAACATCGCACCTACACATGAGAAGAGACATGGGGATATGAATGAAAGCGTACATTTGTTCGACCGCCAAAGCCAATATGGGACTCTGACGCCAAAAACCACTCACTGAGAAGTCGTGCAACATTAAGCAAATTACAGTTTATAGAATAAACACCCCACAAAGAGCATTTCCTGACGCCTTTTAGTCTTCTCATTAAACTGGCAATAATATATAATTCTTAGGTTGAGCACAGTTTTTAAACTGCTTTACCTTAGATGGGTCAGTAGGTGCAATGGCTTCCACAGGGAATGGACTGCCGGGGATGGGGGTGCCATCGTATGTCAGTTCAACCTCATATGGTCCCTTATCTCTGGGGATAAAACGGACCTGACTGGTTTCAGGGCTAAGGCCTGGTTCAACTTTACAAGGCACTGATTTGCCAGATGGACCTGTGACCTTGGCGCCAACCTTGCCCTGACCACCTGCTCCTTTGGACTTGACTGTGATCTCCTGATCCTTTCCAACGGTCATTGCTAGAAAGGAAAGCACGGATAGAGTTTTAAACGGGTAAAGGAGATTCAATCCAATTGAAGGTTATTTGTATAAAATTGACAATTCATAGTTTTCATGTGACGTCACACCCTTATAAGCACACAAAGCAAGCCTTTCCTCCACTGACCGCCTGTTATTTTGACAAGGCTCGTATTAAGTAGTAATGTATTAAAGCAGTGATATTAAAAGGCCAAATTCAGCATACACAATGCATACAGTTCAGGTCAAAAGTTTACATACACCTTGATGTTAATTATGTTAATCATCTTACCAACATAAGAGGGACCACACAAAAAATTATTTTTTATTTATTTATTTTTTTAAATTTATTTATTTATTACTGACCTGAATAAGACGCGTCGCATAAAAGATATTTACATATAGTCCACAAGAGAAAAAGACAAATTTATAACAAATGACCCTGTTCAAAAAGTTTACATGCACTTGATTCTTAATACTGTATTGTTACCTGAATGATCCACAGCTGTTTTTTTTTTTTTTTTTTGAGGTTTTGTTTAGTAATAGTTGTCCCTTGTTTGTTCTGTTTGTCCCGCTTTTCTTCAGAAAAATCCTTCAGGTCACACAAAGTCTTTGCTGGTTTTCCAGCATTTTGTGTGTATTTGAACCCTTTCCAACAATGACTGATTGTGAGATCCATCTTTTCACACCTAGCACAACTGAGGGACTCATATGCAACTATTACAGAAGGTTCAAACACTCACTGATGCTTCAGAAGGAAAAATCATGCATTAAGAGCCGGGGGTGAAAACTTTTGAACAATGAAGCCCATTTTTCTTATTTGCCTAAATATATCCCCCCCACCACCCATTTATGCTGCAGAAGATACTTACAAAAGTTCAATTTACCCTGATCTTCAAACTCAAGTTTTTGTAGGACCTGAAGGATATTTCTGAAGAAAAACTTGTATTTTGTTCACATATCTTTTTTTTTGTTTTGTTTTTTTTTTTCCCTTTTGAGAAGTGATCTAAATATTTGTGAATTGGAAATGGATGGAAAATTGACAGGCTTGTGCTGCAATACTATGAATGTTTTGCCCTCCAGGGCTTCAGGTCAGTCACGTTACAAAACTATGAATGCATATCATTTTAAACCAGCCACACAGATGTTTCAACGTTACAATTAGTCAGAAACGTCAAAGTCACTCATAACTCATTTGTGACTCTCAGGTCGCCAAGCAGGATAAGGAAAGTTATGACTTACTGTCTCCAATTCCAGCCACTTTAACTTTACTGAGGTCCAGGGATGGGGCAACTCCTACAGCAAACGGGCTCTTGGGAATGGGATCACCACCATAGGTGACATTCAAACCCATATTGCCCTACAGGGAGGGAAAAAAAAAAAAAAAAAAAAAAAAAAAATTATATCACTTTGATTGCACCAGTACTCAAACGGCTAAATATTTAGAAAACCACAATTACAACATTCAAACATTGCAATATTCTTTTCAAAACCAAGCATCAACAGTCATTGAGATTGAAATGGCAAACGTGTGCTCACTTGTTGAACAGGGGTGTATTTAACCGTGTGGGTGCCATCATGATTGTTAACGATGTCAAAGTCACGGACCACCTCTCCCTTGGTGGGTCCAGTGAACTGAGCATCAAGCTTAGCTTTGCCTGCGGCCTTGGTGTTCACAGTGAAGTGAGTGGGTTTGTTCAGCTCCACACCTTAGAGAGAAATAACAGTAATTTTTTTTTCCATTATTAGATATTTTTTTTCCATTATTTACATTTAAACTAAAAACAAAACTGAAGGGGGAAAAGCAAAACTTTTAACAAAGCATTTACTTAATGATTAAGTGTGACCCTGGACTACAAAACCAGTCATAAGGGTCAATTTTTTGAAATTGAGATTTATACATAATGAATAAGCAAGCTTTCCATTGATGTATGGTTTGTGAGGATAGGACAATATTTGGTCGAGATACAACTATTTGAAAATCAAAAATACTGAGAAAATTGCCTTTAAAGTTGTCCAAATTAAGTTTTTAGCAATGCAGTTTACTAATCAAAAATGAAGTTTTGACATTTACGGTAGGAAATTTACTAAAATGTCATCATAGAACATGACCTTTACCAAATATCCAAATGATTTTGGCATAAAAGGAAAATTGATAAATTTTGACCCATACAAATGTATTGCTGGCTATTGTTACAAATATACCCATGCTACTTACAACTGGTTTTGCAGTCCAGGGTGACATTTGTAATTTTATTAAATATTTTATCTCACCAGTACGGTTAAGTCCAGGGCCCTCTGCTTTAACCTTGCTGGCATCATGAGAGGGATCAACCTTGATTCTGATGGGCGTCATGGGAATGGCCTAGAAAACGAAACAAGCTTGAATAAAAGAAACCTCACTTAGCCATTCGCCACATGCACTTGTACTTCCTCTTACCTGATCAGCAAACAGCACCATGATTGTGTAGCTGCCCGCTCCAGGAGGGGTGTATTTGACAGTGAAAGTGTCATTGTCATTTCTAATGATGTCAAAATCAATGTCAGCCTCAGCAGGTCCCACAACACCTGGAGCGCATTTGATGCCTATGCTGATGTCACCTAGAAAAACAAGGGCAAAAACAACACTATTAAGCTCATTTGCCCCCAAAAGATATGAAAATATTAGTATTATAAATCTAGAGGAGTTAAACTTCTCACCTTGTCCTGCCTCAGCACAATCCACAGTAAAGTATGTCGGTTCATATGCCTTCAGGCCAGTCTTGGCCACTCCAGGTCCTGATACTTTCACCTTATTGGGATGGCACCCTGCTCCAATATTCATCTACACAACAAATGCAATGAAAATAGATTAAAGGGGGACATTGGATGGAAAATTCACTTTTACATGGTGTTTGCATATAAATGGGTCTTAGTGTAAGAATCCATTCACTCCCTTATATTTAACTGCCCAAAAACCTAAACATTCTCAATTATCAAGCCGTTTTGATTTTCTGAGCAGTGTGATCACATATTGCTCAGGCCCCACCCACGACCACTGACGGACTGTCCCATATTAAATTTCCACCGCCATTTTCTCTGCACTCAAGCAGCTGTAGCAACAATGTCTCGTAAGCAACGCAGGTGTTTTGTATTTGGATGTAAAAGTGAACATAAGAGTCTCCATTTTCTCCTGACATCAGAACCACAGAGAATGCAGTGGATTCGTTTGTTTTTGATGATAACGCCACCAAATACACAAAAAAAAAAAAAAAAAATAAATGAATAAATAAATAAAAAAAAAAAAAAAGAGAGGGGCAGGGTGAGCAGTAGCTCATTATCATTTAAAGAGACATGCTCCAAAATGGGTCGCTGTGAACAGAGCTGTTTTTGACAAGGTAAAAAGGGTGTTATTTTACATTGAGGAATTTTAACCAGAGTATGTTGCAAATATTTCATGAAGACCCTGAAGAAACATACCAACACTTCTCATTAGTAATTCTAAGGATGTTAACCATATCTGAATAACTACCCACCCTGAATGGGCTCTCTGGGATGTTGACTCCGCCCCAGGACACCATCACAGTGTGTTTGAGTGGTTTGCGAGGGGTGTAGCTGCAGCTGTATGTTCCATTACCGTTGTCTTTCACCTGCACATCCACTGGGTTTCCATCACGATCCTGAGAAGGGAAAAGCATGTTAGCACTTTGATTTAGACCGACTGTGGTCAATCACTACGAATAAAGAAGGATCCACACCTGAGCTTGAATCTTTAGAGGAGCTTTGCCACCTAGTTTGGCATCCACAGTGAACTCGGCGGGTTTGCCGACTGAAAGGCCAGAGCTCTGCAAACCTGGACCATAAGCCTTCACCTGAATTACAAAACGAAATGACTCATTTAGAACATGGATTACCAACTGCTCATTTTTGACATGACATGTTTCTAGAATGAAGCCAGATTAATTACCTTGTCAGGGTAGAAGTCTTTTCCTGGCGCAGGCACGATTTCAGCCATGAAAGGGCTGAGCTGGATGTCCTCGTTCTTGCAGAGCACATGAACTGCATACTCGCCCGGTTCTGTGGGCCAGTACCTCACATCACAGGAGCCGTCTCCCTTATCGTCACATTCAATCTTAGCCGGGGATGGGCCTTCAACTGAGAAACCTGAATGGAGAATTCCATTTGTATTGGACTTACGAAACACAAAAATATACTGTTCAAACAGGCAGAAGAAAGTAGAGCTAATGGAACATACCCAAAGTGCCCACGTCATCTCCAACAGCTTCAACCACAAAGTCAGCCGACTTGCCAACCACACCACTCTCCAGTCCTGGACCCCATGCCCTGACCTGCTGCGGTCCTGCTTCAGATCCAATCTTCACCTCAAACGGACTGGAAACAAGAAAGAGAAATGGACATTTTAGCAAGTTCCGTCACTATTTTTTTAAGGACTCAATTATCTATCAACTGTGTGGGATTAATCATTTACCTGCGTGGGATGTGTTGTCCACCCCATGTAATCGTGATGATGTAATTCCCAGGTGTGGTGGGGTAATACTCAAAGCTGTACACGCCATCTCCCAGATCTTTCTTCTTACACGGCTCCTCAAGACCCTCTGTGTAAAATATTAAGTTGTTGGATAACTAGTTCACAAAACATCTGTACTGTAAATTAAAACAGACAGGGCTCTGGCACTGTAAACGTGCGAATATGAGGACGGCATCCACTCACTGGGCCCTTTGATGGTGACTTTCAGGTCTCCAGTGCCAGCTCCTTTGGTGTAAACCTTAAACTCCGCAGTTTCCTTGATCCTCAAGCCTTTAGGCTGCAGACCACGGCCCTTGGCTTTACACAGGCTTGGATTACAGGCTGTTGAGAACAGAAAACCAAGTCAGTACAAATCTGAATTTTGAAGTCACAATTTAGAAATAGTGTCAGAATTTTCTATGAGTTTTAGGCTGAGGCAGAATAGGGCTTCCAAACCTTATCCTTTTTTATTGGATTGACAGCTGTTTTTTTTGGTCTTTAGAGGAATGATCCATGCTAACTGTCTGAGAAGAGTTATTTAGGTGCTAGTTATCAAAATAGTCTCATGTTAGCATTCATAATGTCACGAACATGCTTTTGAAACCGTTTAACATTATTTCAATGCAATGCACTGCAACACTTCCACTGTACACCCGTTACTGTAAACGTGTCTTGTATTTACAAACTGAGGAACAAGATGAAATTTATGACTTCTATTATTTTAGAAATAAAACTAAACTTGAACTGCAACTCTGTTCCTCAAAAAAAGCAAGCAGGAAAACACAGAGCATACTGGGGGAGAGATACTAGGCTCCACTCATGCCGTAAATTCTTATCTTTCTTTGTCTTGATCCAAGCAGCCTTACAAGAGGAAGTGGTAAGAATGACTGTACAGTGCTAAATAATACTGGTGGAAAAGCTGTCTGATAATAAAACGCTATTTTTAATGTTCCGTTTGACTACTGCACCACACATTACTGAGTCACAGGAATTTTGCTTGGCTTACATGGCCACGGATAACATTGTCTACACGCGTCTCTTGAGAAACGGATATCTATTAGCACTTATATGGGCAGTTAAATGTTCTCTGGTCAGTATAATCAGCGGTCCAAAATGATGTCGTGTAACTTCATTGGCACTTTATAAACGTAAATGTTTGAGGGGCAAATGAAAACAGGAGATTGACAGAAAAGCAGCAGGTCAAGTACCCAAGACATATCCAAGGAAACAGGAAATGACATCAAAAGCCAAAAGGAGGCCGATCCAAAGAGAAAAGGAGAGATACCAGTGGATGTAGACGACACCCGTCCTTCAAAAGGAGAGAGACAATTGCCAGTGAAGAAAAACAGAGGAAAAAAAAGACAGCAAGAAAAAGCAACGCAGACAAAAAGGCATGCAGCATGACAGATAACAGAAACCTAAACTCTTATCTCAAGAAGTTTTATACATACTACTCAGCGGTAATGGCCTTTCCATGCCTCATTACAATCCTGTGTATATCCCTTTCACCTACTTCCCTTTCCTGTCTTACAAGCGGAATATATTCATGCTTAGTCTTCTCTGGCCCTTACCCTCTCCCACATGGACAGTGTAAGGGCTCTTGGAGATCTGCCCGCCAGCGAAGGTGACATAGATGGTGTGCTGGCCTTCCTGAGTGGGCTTGTAGGTGCAGCGGTAGCTGCTGTTGCCCTTATCCTCAACACTGCATTCAACAGTGCCCTTCTTTCCACTGGGGTCCATAATGACCACCTCGACCTCTCCTACTCCAGCACCTGAGAGAGACAGTGTCTTATTTTGTTCCATTTTGCCTGTACAAGTTATTCATTTTTTTTTATATATTAAATGAAATGTGACCCTGGACCAGAAAACCAGTCATAAGGGTCAATGTTTTTGTAATTATACATCAACTGAAAGCTAAATAAGCTAATAAATAAAAAATGTAATATATTATATTATATATTATATTATAATATAATGTAAAGGACCAAAAAAAAAAAAAAAATCCAATCACCTTTAAAGTTGCCCAAATTAATTTCTTAATTATATTGCCAAATCAAAAATTAAGTCTTGATATATTTACTATATATTTTTGGCAAAAAAAAAAAAAAATTAAAAAAAAATATATATATATATATATATATTGATCCATACAATGTGTTTTTGGCTATTGCTACAAATATACCTGTGCTACTTAAGACTGGTTTGTGGTCCAGGGTCACAAATATTAAACAAAAACTAAATGCTTATTTTGCATGAACATTACTTATTTAGATCAAATGAACTAAGAGGTTTATTTTGTCTACTTCCATCTTTATTTAGCTTAAAAAAAAAAAAAAAAAAAGAAGCTCATTTGACTAATTTTTAAAGCATCATCATCTACAACCAAAATAAGCATAACATATGATATACTGAGGACAAGTACCAGCTGTGTAGACATCAAAGTATGTGGTCTTGTTGGCAATGTTGCCAGCAGGCTCAAGTCCTGGGCCCTGGGCAGTGACCTTGCTAGAGTCTCCCTGAGCCATTCCCACATCCACCTCAAATGGGCTCTTGGAGATGTGTTGCCCTGCAAACAGCACTGTCACCTAGGAAAACAGACATGGGTCTATTAAAAACCAGACAAGACTGTTCGCTTCCACTTATCTTAGATATCACAGTTTTAATTTTTTTTGTTTTAAGTTTAATCTTTTTTAGGCGAACACTTCCAGGTACCTTGTGTTGTCCAGTGACTTTTGGTACGTAGAATACCGAGTAGGTGCGGTTCTTGTCATTGTTGGCTGTAACTTTGGCCTCCTCACGGTGGCCGGCTGGGTCCTCCACGTAAACCAGAACCTCACCCTGACCAGCGCTGATGGTCTCAACAGTGAACACGGCCTTCTTCATTACAACATTACCTGTGGGCTCAATACCTGCAAGGCACAGAACAAAATCCATGATTCTTCCCTTTGTAAGAACAGTCTCAAACACAGATTAACAAAAGGTTAATCAATCTTTTGATTAATCTTGTGATGTAAGAGGTCATTGTACTATAAAAATATCCTGCAAGTTTCAGAACTTAAAACTTTGTTAGTCTAAAATCAGCTTATATTGAAGCCAGTCTGCCAAAACGACAAGTTGTGGAATGTGCCACTCTGTGACGCAATAGTGTAGCTAAACACAGCCTCCGTAGAAAATAATAAATGCCTGCTTTTACATCACTGTCCGTTTCATTTTGCCACAGATTCGTTTAGAAACAAGGCACAATTCGACGCAGGATTTTCAGAAAAACGTAAACTAAAAGACTACGCTGTGCCGACTGTTTTGGATCCAACAGTCATGTTGCAACACAATTGATTATTACCCAGTCATAGTAGTGGGCATGGCCTCTTTAAAATGATCAGTTTCAGACATAACTAAAAAGCAAAAAAAAAAAATAAAACTGCAATATGCAACTGGTAATGGTTTACCTGGTCCATAGGCACGGGCCTTTTTGGGGTTGAGTTTGGGCCGCAGTGGGGCACCAGGCTTGAGTTTGGCTTTGGGGAACTGGGACAGGTAAGTCATAACAGAGTGCTCGTCCACATTGGGAT
Source organism: Cirrhinus mrigala (assembly GCA_036247105.1). Taxonomy (NCBI): domain Eukaryota; kingdom Metazoa; phylum Chordata; class Actinopteri; order Cypriniformes; family Cyprinidae; genus Cirrhinus; species Cirrhinus mrigala. Next base: position 18,659,946 of record CM070029.1, read on the forward strand.
CAACAATTTCTTCTGGAGTGATCACCTGATGAAAAAACAAGACATGCAAATTTGATTTGTAAAAAGGTTTTAAATGAGTTTTCATCGTGCAACACGTCTTGAAGTCATGCCCACATAGCAACGGGATGTTTGTTACATACAAATTGAGAAGTCTCTATCATGGTAACATCAGCCCTGGGGACGGAAACATCCAACCACACGCATAACCGACGGCACGCAACATACCAGCTTTGGCACACCATCAGAACGTGCCGTGACAAAGAAACCCCACTAGATAGTTTCGTTACATCAGTAGAGAAAAGAGTGATTTGAATTGGTTCCTCATTTGTCTAGTCTTTCAAAAAAAAAAAATTTAAGATCATAAGCACTACTGTAATACTAGGGGAGATTGCATACTGCAACTGTACATTTTTGACCAAGGTAAAAACGGCATGTGGCGTGACAAAGCCTAATGTTTTTTCATTCGTTTCCTTTCCAATTCAGGTCATGATGAAACCACAAAACCCATGGCTGCTGCACTGAATTAGAAACATGCCAGGTGGGGACTCTAGAACATTCTGTTCTCTGATTATTCAGGAGTTAATGAAAAGGCAAGCAATGAATGAGCTGAGATAAAGCACCTGAGGAACACCAAGCCAGTCATCAGCCTGTTGCATGGCCTCCCTGGCATTGTCCACAGGCTTGGTCTGGTCCCAGGAATCCCAGTCTGGACAAAGACCTGCAAACAAAAACCAAAAAAAAAAATTAATATATTTGTATTTGCTTTGTTTTCTAAAGACTGTGCCAGACTAGTTTTAAAACACTTGCTGGTCTTGCCATTGACAGCATGGAGGGGGAAAAAAAAAAAAAAAAGAAAATGGCGGTTAACTAAGGGGTGTTTGAGTTGGATTAACTGGATTAATTATCATTAATTAATTTATTACTAAAAACCATGCAGGCACCGCTTTAAACAGTTATATAATCAATTTGGTAGGCTTACTTCCACAATGAAGAAAAAAGTGGATATATTTAAGTATACATCATTCAGGTAGGCTGCCTGTACCAAATAGGAATACCATATTTAAGACAATCTCAGATCTTTCACCTGGAGCACAACTGTCCACCAAAGCACCAAGGGCTTTTCCTGACTGCCAATCCCTGCTGAAGTTGGTGATTGGCAGCTCGGGCAGCTTGTTCTGGATCCATCCGAGCAGCCTCTGTTTGGGCGTTTTCTGCTTGCTTTCTTCGGTCTCTTCTTCCTCGTCCCACATGGGCATGGAGATGGAATAGTGGAGAATCAGAGTCCATATCAGACCCAGGATCAGCTTCAGGTTCCCATCCACTATGGCCTTACTGTCTGTAAACGCAGAGAAGGAGATAAGTGTTAAACAGAGTTTGCCAAAACACATTGGGAGTAAGATTTTTATCGTCTGAGGGCATCTGCATCAGTAAAGCTGGAACAATCCTTTTATCATTCAGCACAAGATGGTGCAATATCTTGCAGACCATCGTACAAATGGTCACCAAAACAATGAAGCACTTGTATCACTGCACATTTGAATCATTCAGACTTAAAAGCTGGCAAGACTTCAGATTCAGAGTGCAGATGATAATCAGGGGAGACATTTTTTGGATTAAACCGTCTAGATGGTTGGCACAGTCACATCTGAGAATCATTTCAGTACAAAATTTCAATTTGAAATTTGAGAGCCAGACAAAGTCTGATAGCCTTTTATTATTTGTTCTGCTCTTGATCTATTCATAAAGATGAAAATAAATGTTAACCCATCTCCTCTAGTTGCTCCACCCTGTATCGACATTAAGATCTCGACGCCCTCATACAACACTTTCACACTTCCCTTTCTCTTGCCATTTCTTTTTAACAAGAGCATACGCCCATCCAAAATGTGGTTATAGGCTTATACACGTGCCCCGAGTTACAGAAGAGCAAGAGACAAAATTTCAAAGCACAGACGGATCACTCTCACTATACCCTACACTGCATTTAGTGTAACTGTGTAAAAGACATTTTAAGACAGAATAAAGACCTGTTTGAGGGTAATGTGGATAAATGTTCTTTGACAGTGCACACATACCCCTGGGGAGGACTTGGGCAGGGCAGCACAATGCAGTGTAACTTCCTGTTTTAACTGACATATGCTCCACTGAGGATGCAGTTAACATTGCAAAGGACAAAAGGGTGGAGTTTTGATAAAACCCAGTTAATGCGCGTCACCAGTAGCAAGTTAACATGCGACCTAAACTGAAAAACATTGATTTGGCACTTCAATGCCAAAGTGACATCCTTTGTTTCAGCATTTATTAAATCTTAATGTTAATGTTAATTTCAAAATGTACTAATGTGTGACCCTGGAGCACAAAACCAGTCATAAGTCACACAAGCATATTTGTTGCAATAGCCAACAATACATTGTATAGGTCAAAATTATCAATTTTTCTTTAATGCCAAAAATCATTAGGATATTAAGTAAAGTTCATGTTCCATGAAAATATTTTGTAAACTTTACCATAAATATCAACACCAATTAGCAATTAAGTTATCTGCATAAAACCATACATCAATGAAAAGCTTTATTCAGCTTTCAGATGACGTAAAAATCCCAATTTCAAAAATGGTAAAGAGGATCCCAGTTTCAAAATGTGAAAATGACTGGTTTTGCAGGCCAGGGTCACATATATTTTAAAAAAAAAAAAAAAGTTACATCTGTTGATTTTAAAATAGACCTGCGCTAACACAATCTAACTAAATTTCAACCTAATGAAGATTCACCAATACTGCAACAATGTATTGCTCACAGATAATATTAAACACCATTATTAATAACGGGGCTTTGGATTTAGAAAAATTAGATTTCTTTGAAAACTCTGAAGCTTCAAAAAGTTCATAATGTTATAAACAATCAACACCTTTATAACAATGAACAGATTTAATTTAGACTTTCATTCATTCATTATTATTGAACAACACACACAGAGCTCATAAAATATGGCAAACACTTGGGATTAAACTGCACGATCCATACAGATTAAGTTCCTAAATCGTCAAGGTTTTGAGGAAACAGACTTTCACAACACAAGATAAATGTCCGTTTTCATTTTTGGATAAACTTTCCCTTTAAAACCTAACAAAACTCAATCTATGAGCAAATCATGGCCTCAAGGAGGAAAGAAAGCATTTGAACAGTTCAAAAATAGATTCAAAGTGAATGCACTGTATATTGTGAGATCTCACATAACATTTTATCCCCCTCCTGACCCATTCCAGTTATCCAACAGCGCTTGTTTGGCCATGTAAAATAATACGGTCGCATTTTTCTCTAGTTCTGGTCTCCCGGTGCGGTTAACAAACCATGAGCCCCCAGAGTCTGCTGGAATTCATCTTGGCTTCTGGTGAAGGTGCTATTGAACCCTCTCTGATCCTTTTATTCACAGACCAAACACACTAAGCATGCGTTTCAGCATCAGAGCAATAATATGGACATTTATGGAGCCATAAAGAAGTGCCATTATGGTTAATGCTGGAAGGGGAAGTTTAAGCATCACCAAATTCTTCCAGAGTCAGCTCAAGTGGAACTTCCTGTAGATCAAGCTAACTTTTGTGACTCCGGTGCATCTTATTCCCACAAGGGTACTGCAGGAGAAAGCATAATACAATAGTGCGAACTATGATGGCTGACAATAACACTCTGATTCACTGTTATGGCAGTTAAGAGAAGACAGAGAAATAACAAAAAGATAGAATGAAGATTGTTATTACATGCAAACTTGTTGGCACATGTTTAAGGTATTAGGAGGTGGACGTTACCATCAACTCAAAGCAGGGCAAGGCTTACACAGACATCCTGAGGGCTGTGCAGTTAAAGTGATCCAGTGTTGTTTTCTGCCATGCAGCATTTTTTTGGCCTTTAGGGCCTTGGGAATTGATCTGCTCTTGACATTTCACAAAATCCAGCTCATTTTATATGGTTAAAGTCACAGGAAAAAAACTTGACGTTCAATGGAATTGGGATTAAGTGGGCGTGCATTTAAAATTCATGCCATCTTATTCATCCCCCCCCCACAACGGCCCACCCTCACAGACAGAAAAGCACGCTGTGGTTTATGGTTCCTGAGAATCTGATGAATGAGTAAAAGTGTAATGCGAGCTAATGTTTCAGGACAAATTTTAGGGGTGCGTTTGGGATGGGGGCAGGGATGTTTGAGCGAAGAGTCTACTAGTCAGCATGAGCCCTATGTAATTAGGCTGATTTAGAGTCATGTACCACATTGATCAAAAGTATTTCTTAGGAGGCGTTCACATAGACTGTGTTTCTTGGTTTTAGAAACTGTTCAAAGCACCGTATAAGAAAAAACAAACGTTTTCAGAAGCACGTTTTAGTATTTCTGTATGATCATTGGGTAAGATGATTAATTTAGAAACAACTTCTTTGAGAGAGCTGACAAACTTATAGAAAACCAAAATTCGTCTGACAGATCAGTCTCAAATCCCACGTTAAAGGGAACCCCAGATATTAAGACTTGTACAGCTTAATGTAAATGGTGAAATATGTAGAAGAAAGCCTGTGAAAGACTTGCGTTATTTAAAAAAAAAAAAAAAAAAAAAAAAATTGACAGTTTTATACACATTTTGGAATATGGAGGGCGCCATTATTTTGAAGACGTGAAATGGCTGCACTCGGTGAGCTACCAGCGTTAATCGTTGCCATTTTTAACCGCAGTTTTTAACTACTGATACGATGCTACATTGTGCAGCTTTTGGTAGTAATTTTCAGTCGAAAGCCAACAAGAGAAGCGATGCAAGTCTTCACTGCTTTTCCTAGTGATAAGAAAAGGAGAAAAGAATGAGAAGATGCCTGTGGACGAATAAAACGTCCTAAAGACCAGCGTCTTTGTTCTCTCCACTTCAGCCCTGACGCCTTTAAGGCTTTAAAGAGCTTACAAAAGACAGAAACTAGAAACGCTAGATGCAATCCTGGCAGGATGTAAACATGCCAACGCTTATAACGCCGCAGCCACTGAGTTTCTCAGCGTGGATTTCACTCGATATCCGGGGGCATTTAGATGCCTTGTGGGGAAAATCTATGGTACCGCATTTGGTTTAAGCCTATGCTTATTTCCATCACCACCCGTAAGCTATTTCAGTAGCTGTTGTATCACCATGCTATTTTCAGAGTTGTGTTGCGGTAAAAATAGCAACAGGTAGTCCCAGTTGCTCACAGCGCGCAACCATTTTACATCATTGAAATAATGCCACACCCCCCAATAGTCCAAAGTATGTATAAAACAATGTGCGTGTGTGTTTTTTTTTTTTTTTTTTTTAAATAACGCAAGTCTTTCATTGGTTCTCTACTACATATTTCACTAAGAGACATCATTTGTGTTATATTAAGCCATACAAGTCTTAATACCTTAATAGTTCCATTGCTCAAAATATAAAAAATAAACCAAAAAAAATAAATAAATAGTTGACCTCACTAATCAATTAGTCGGTTCATGAACAACCACTTGACTATCCGTAACCATGTCTATATGTGGTGTGTGGGGGTCAGAGGGGGATACAAGCCCGGTGACGCACTGCACACAATGGCAAACATATGAAACATGACAGGAATCTGTGTTGCTGCAGCATTCCCACCACACACTGCAGGAAACACACAGCACACTCATTCCTTTTAAGGACATTTGTGCTCACAGCTCTCCATCAAATTCCCAAAACATGAATCTCACGTTCGAAAGAGAACACTGGCAGGGAGTAAGAGAAGATAAATCAAAAGGAGACCGAGAAAGAGATAGATGACGGAAAGAAGTGAGGGGCAGGACCAGAAAAAAAAAAAAAAAAAAAAAAAAAGACTGTGACTAAAACAGTCAAAGACAAAATATACAAAGGACAGAGATAGCCTGTGTTCGAAACCCAAGGAAGCCACATTCCTGACCAGTCACTTGATAACTAAACTTGATGTTTTCTGCATGAAAGCATCATGACATCATGTCTGATGATTCAAAACAAATTTAGAGATTTAGAGATGACCAAAGCAAATATTTGGAGACCATAATGCTTATTTGGGTCATAACACACTCTTAGATTAATTTAAACTGCTGCATTAGAAACTTTTTTTTTTCCCCCCCACCAACCACTGACCACACACAAATAATTGTAGGTTAACAATATGATGCCAATCAAATGAAGGCATCATTTGGTAGGACTCGGACGTCCTTCGTTACTTTCCTGCCTCCATGTACTGCTTGCCAAGCTTTCAGACACAACCATGGACTTGGACAGGGAGGGACAGTGATAGGGTTGGTGAGTCGTGGCCTTCCTGTCTGAGCCATGTTGGAGTGCTGAGTCATCATATAGTGGATCAGAGCACCGATTCATTCCCATGACTCACCCTCTGTCTGGACCTGCCAAATAACCTCAGCCACTCTGACATCAGCCCTCACCCTTAACCCCGCACCGCCGGACAACATAACACACTGCAGATGTCTGAAGAATGCAGAGGATGAGGATGATAAGAAGGAGCGTTCGTCCCCGACATACATTTCATAAGAAAATGTCACATTTTAGCCAGATAATTAGCCAAATAAACTTTGTGAATGAAAAGTGAGGTCATTTTCCAGCAATGGGGGTTTCATGTTTGCACACGGCCATAGACGAGGATTGAGGAAATTGCACACATTCCAAAAAGGTCTTATCATCATGGTCAGGACGTCTATACACAAATGCAGTCAGAGACATGGAAAAGTTGACAGGGCTGACCCCCCTTCTGTTTCTTAAGTCTACAGAGACATTTCCTTCCTCTGTGACACACAAAATATGATGTTTATAAAAAAAAAAAAAATTTGTTTGTTGAGTTCAAAAACTGGAAAAGAATGTTGTTTGGACCACAATGTTCTTTAAAATATTTGTGTTCTGCAGAAAGACAAAAAAAAAAAAAAAAAAAAAAAAAAAAAAGTTTGGAATGCTAGTTTATCCAAACAGGACAAATTGATTTTTGGATGACTTATCACTTTAAATGGAAGTAATTTGAATTGTACCAGAAGTAGTGACGGATCTTTTTTTCCTTGTGGTGGCATACTTCTGAATAAAACAGATTATTGGAGGAAAAGAAAAAAAAAAAAAAAAAAAAAGTAGGGCAGGACTTGATCAGCTGATGATTGGATGGAGGCAGATCTGAACAAGAGCTTGCAGCTAATTGGAAGAACGTAGCAGGTTTAAGTAGACTATGTGATTGTAGCAAATACAGCAGACTACTGTATATTTGTAGCAATAGCCAAAAACATTACAAAATTACAAATTATCAATTTTTCTTTTACGCCCAAAATCATTAGGATATTAAGTAAAGATCAGGTTCCTTGAAGATATTTTGTACATTTCCTACCACAAATATCAAAACTTAATTTTTGATTAGTAATATGCATTGCTAAGAACTTAATTTGGACAACTTTAAAGGCAATTGTCTCAGTATTTTGAGGTTTTTTTTGCACCATCAGATTCCAGATTTTCAAATAGTTGCATCTCAGCCAAATATTGTCCTATCCTAACAAACCATACATCAATAGTCTGTCAGCATTCAGATGATGTACAAGTCTCAGTTTCTAAAATTTTACCCTTATGAATGGTTTTGTGGTCCAGAGTCACATTTGATTAATCATGAGCTCAAAAAAAAATAAAAAATAAAAAATAAATAAATAAAAAAAAGCATTAACTTATTTTATTTTTTTTTTTTATTAACTGGGGTTCAACGCATGTGATTCAGTGTTATATTTCAGTTTAACGCCATGATAAACCATCACCACACTGGTTGCCCACAATGACACTAGTGCTAGTCAGCGAGTTTCTTCATCTCAAACATCTGCATTTTAAAGAACCTAAAAGCATGAAAACGACTGTTGAGGTCCTAATGAGGAACATGTGGCACAGAAATGTTGAGTTCTGTTCATCCCGGCTTTGGTTTTCAAAACAGAGCACATCCAATACACGCATTTTAAGAGCATGAACTCTGCAAGAAAACTTCCTTTTCTTTTACTTTCTATGACTTCCAAATGTCCCTCCCTCCTTTCCTCCCTGTTTCTCACTCACTCTCTCTCTGGAAACGTTCCCCTTGGTTTTTTAGCCTTAAAAGGGCAGAAGCAAACTTGATCCTGGCAGGCCACCCATTCCCTTGCACAGGGGTTTCTGATTACAGCTGCGAGAGGGAGGGAACAGGAGGAGGCAGAGAAAGGAAGGGAAGAAGCGAGGAAGGGAAAACTGACTAGAGCAGAAAACTGCTGTGGTAGTGCTTTTGTAAAACCCCATATTGACAGAGCTGGATTGTCATTTGGCTCGGTTGTGCGGTGGCTGGACGGAAACCAGTTCCATCAACTTCACCTCAAAAAAAAAAAAAAAGAGGCCAGGAGAGCATCTGTCCATATTAAAAAATGCGATTTCGATTACGTCAAAGCTTATAGAGCACGTTTAGTGCCACAATCCACATATCTCACACACACAAGGCCAGCCTAAAGCAGTGTTTGGTGATATTTCCGTTCATCAGTAGCTCTTCCAGTGTGACTGCGTAATAAATCTCTGCTCTTAAACAAGGGTGGAGATAAGCGCCTAGGACAATCTGATAAGTGCCAATTGTGCTGGATTCTTTTCCTAACCCATCAAGGGTGAATCACCCCTATAATCTCCATTAAAAGTCTTTATCAACATGCAAAAAAAAAAAAAAGATTTATGATGCATTGCCAGATCAAGGAAGTTCCATGCAATTACACCCATTAGAAACACCCCCACCACCATCCCGCCCTTCCTCGATCCCACTTGCACTTCTCTTATTTGTGGTCCATCTCCCTTTGACCCACCTCTCTTCACCCAAAAATGAATAAGTTATATCCTCCATCTAAAAATATAGCAGAACGCACTCCATTTCTCTGCGTTATCTCAACTCAAGCCAAATTCAACTTCTTATCTCCAAAAAGGAAGGAAAAAAAACAGCTTAACTGCAGCAGGTTTCCCCCCTTTCATCGATTGCCTAGCCACATTTTATTTTATTCATCTTGATTCACCGTCTCCTCTCCAGGTTGCTTCCTTACTTATCTGGTCTACCTACCTACCTACATATTTGTCTGTCTCGGTTTGCAGTCGTGAGGCTTTTCGGAGAATACAGAGCGCGTGGCAGATGTCTTCATGTGGTTTCAATGCAGTAGTTTTCTATAGTAGGGTGGCAAGGACCTTAAAAAAAAAAAAAAAAAAAATTCCTTCTTTGTTACAGTAAAGCGGAACTTCATCATCTGAGTCACAAAGTGTCATTCAAGTGCAAAAATCACCTTATTCTTCCATTAACACAGAGATTTCGAGAATCAAGTGTGGCCAATTAAAAGAGCACTGACGATACAAACCAAAAAAAACGGTAAAACCACATGGAGATTGGGTTGCGTGACTTGCCATAGGGTGCTTTCCAGTGTGGTGAAGGGTGTGAGGGTGCACAATCACGCACACTTGCACACATGCCACTTATTTTGCTGGTCCAAGTATACCCAGTGTACTACAGTTCATGCCAACTTGAATTTTACTCGCATTTAAAGCAGTTGCAGTGACGTGAAAGTGCCATTCAAGAGCACTAGAGTGCAGCAGTCGGGTTCCATAAGTAAAATCCCTTTCACAACAGATTGAGATTAAGCAACAATATATACTTCTATAGAATGTGATTTTAAATTCAACGTCTAGCATAGAACTACCTACAACCCTGAAAAGAGTCCTCCTGTCACTATAAAAGCTCAGCATCCAACTCCCATTCCCATGAAGCATTGCACATGACAAGTAAGCCAGACGTCCTACTAGACACTTGTGTACCAGTTCCCATTAAATTCCAAATATATTGCGTTTCATACTTTTAAATCATATAAAGGACAGTATGGGAACAACTGGACATTTTACAGCAGGTTTTGATTCAAATACAATTTGCAGTGCTTCATGAGATTGTAGTTTATAAAAAGACTAAATTATAAAAGATGTTAAGAACAGTCAAATTCAGAAAATGGCTTCAAATCAAGGTCTAATGTTGAGACTCATCTCAGAGCTGGTTGGATTGGTTCATGTCTTTGTTCAGTTTTTTAATCCCCATGAAGAAAATGAATGGGAAAAATACTTCCGCAACAAAGGCAGCTGAAAAAGTGCCCCACCGCTGCGCTCCATTGCCACAGGACTATCGCCCAAATGAACAGGAAATCCTGGCATTGCCAATAAAGCCCAGGAACATCAGGAAGCCTCCCTCAGCCATGGATCTGTTAAATAATTACATTCCTCTCCATTTAGCTCTGCAACTCTTTACAAATGAAACGTTTTCAGCTTTGAACAAGATTATGCTTAAAACTGCTGCTTTCGACAAATAAAAACACTGAAAAGCTAAGAACAACAATTAAATATGAAAAGGAAAGACTTGAACCTGGCAACAAACTCAAGGTAAGTGGTTCAAACAAAACTCATTATTTCAGAGACTCCAAGTCATTACACAACAGGCCACAAATGTTTAATAAAGTCATTCTATTCTGTACCTATAGGCATAAAATTAAGCTTAAAGACGATTATATTCAAATTCATTGTTCTGGCTCCATACTGAAGCATTACTGCACAAGACACTGAACAACTTTTGTTAAACAGCATCAATTATTCTTAATCCTAAATGTGTTTAAAAGGGCTGTGCAGATCAAGATCATGTTTTGTTACATCACATTTAAGTACTAACACGCCAGATGAAGAAAGGGATTAGAGCGTCCCTAGGCTCCACACTTGAAAGCGCTTTTATGAGCCCCACCCAGATGAAGACAGAGATACAACACTGTCATGCTCTTCCAAACACTGGAAGGCAGCTTTATATTCGTATAGACAGGTAAAATATGAGGCCTGTCATAACAGGGGAACACGCATACCACAGTTATACGTGCTCACACACAAGTACATATTTAGTAATTCTTTGTACGTTCATGTTTTGGTGTTCTTACTGCCAGGCAATCAAGAGTTCAGCGATACAAACAGTCCCAGTTACTAAAAATGCACAGCACTGATTAGAAAACCACAAAAAGCCCTGCCAATAAGGATATTAAATTCTTAAGGATGCAAATAACTCACATGGTAAAAAAAAATGCTTCAGTGGCTGTGAGATGCCATTATAAAATACAACTACATCTGTGGGTGAGCAACTCAGAGTCCTGTAAAACTGTTTGCTCATTAACAGTAAGGGATGAAGGTGTTTCCAAGTACAAATATTGAGAAATTGCTGAATAATCCTTGATTGCAACATCTAAGAGGATGTTTATTTATGCCCTCCGGGCACTGTTGGGAAACTTTCCCATTAAAAGCAAAACCCTATAGCCATTGGGTCGTGCCATTGCTGAATGAAGTATGGGCTTCCTGTAGAGAACAAGTTATACTAAAACACTATGGCAGAATAGTCTACCGGGACTGAAAACCTTGGAGCCATTTTAAACTTGGAAATTGGCAAAAACCCTTTTAGGGTTTTGAACAACCTTAAACACCAAATTATAAAAAATTGAGGAAAATTAAGTCAACCTAAAGAAATTGCGCTATTTCTAGGACATGAATCAAAGATGCAAATTTGTAACACCGAACATGTGACTTTCTGTAGACCTTGCTCCACTGAAGCTTAAGATTCTCTTCTCAAATCAAGCAGGAAAACACAAAATCCACAGGTTCGTGTAAAACTATTATAACACACGGGTGCTGTCATTAAATCAGAAAGGGATATTTTATTATATGGTTATTTTACTCTTTACTTTACAATAACCCAGCTTTTCCCAAATTATGCAGAGTAATTCGTTTTGTAAAAAAGGGGAAATGCTAAATGCAATCTTGTATGAATGAACTTCAATTAAAAGCAGTAAAGTGAATGACTTCGTATTTGCACAATTCCACCAACCAAATTAAAAAAAAAAAAAAAAAAAAAAAACACAACTACATACACACTTTAGAATAAATTCAGCAAACGCATTCAAAAAAAAAAACTCATGATCCAATACAGATCGACTCTGCACCGCTAGTGCCTGAAATGAGCCATAATCTGGAGGGCGTGTCACTGTGTTAGTCATCAATCAATCGCAACCAACGCTGAATGAAGGAACCGTGTCTCAACATCTCTAACAAGCAGTGTTGTGCAACATGATGTTCCAATTCCTCCGTTAAAACGTTGACACCCAAACAACCATCTTAAATTTTGATGAAGACAGCTGTGCTCCTCATGAAAGGAAGGCGTGTCTTGGATCGATTTTTCTACTTTGCGCCACCGGTGAACCCCATGTTCACTGCTAGCGGCCTGAGAATTTAAAATTAGAGACAGACAAAAAAAAAAAAATAAAAAATAAAAAAAAAAGCCAAAACTTTAAGATGAAAACCTCTAGCGGAGGAAGTGAACATTCCCAATAAGAGAAACAGTAGAATTTTCCACCCTTTTCGCCCCACAGCATTAATATGTACCAACAAAAAAAAAAAAAAAAAAAAAAGGTTTTGGTGCACTGGTCCAGTTTTGATTCATTCAGCACTCAAACTAGGGTTAAACCACCCTAAACTATTCGCCACGATGTCTGCTGCTGCTTTACGACATTCGGGGCTGGACTTACAACAGTTGAATGGAGCGCCTGTGGTTCCTCACTTCTTTCTCAAGTGCAAAGGCGATTAAAGCAACATCTTATTTTCACAACCATCTGCGTGAGCAACAAGTTACAAAAAGTCCACAAAACACGTGCAACTTGTTGTAGCAATGCTACAAATGTGCACAATCCGTGGCCACAGAGGCCTTCATTTCCATCATTCTTTCCCGTTATTTTGTGGCCTGCCTGAAATTTCATGCCCTGTTTGTTACACAAAAATCGGGTGGCACAAACAGAGGACTAGATTCCAAAAACACATTGATTATAACTTTATACTACATTTAATAAAGTGGAACGATTAAAATCAGAACATACCTATAGACACCAGCTTGATGTTTTCCCTGTCGAGGAACTCCAGAGCCACGGAGACGTTCTCCAGTTGCATCTGTCTGAACGTGGGGCGCTGGTTGTACTTGCGGAACATCTTCTTCTGGCTGAGCACCTCCAGAAGCGCGATCAGCCGGAGCCCATCGCTCAGGTCCGTCTGCAGGTTCGCTATGCGCTTATTGACACATTTCAGATGCTCGTTGCACCAACGCGTGAATGTGTTCTGCTGGATCTTCTTCCATGGCGCGTCCTCGGCGAGATCTTTCTCTGTAGCGGGCATGTCTGCGTCCTTGTCCGGGGAGAGAGAAGCGTTGGATAGGGGAGCGGCGGCGGCGGCGCTCGACTGGTGGGGGCGTGTGTGTTGACTCATTTTTATCGACTCGGGTCTCCTGCACTAATTCGCTGTCTCGCTTTTTGGGTGGAGTCTTGTGGAATTGTACAATTTGTGTGCTCTTCTTTCCAAAGTTATGTGACTGGAAGGGAAAACAGAGATTTGACTGAAATCAGGCTAAAATACACATGCGTTTAATTACAGTTGTGTTTCTCATCGACACATGGCTCAAGTACGTGGACATTTTTAAAATCTGTTCTGTAAAACTTGTTCAGTTTTTAAGAAGTTGCTGAATGAAAGTATGTCACTGTGTCATTCTTTTAATCCTTTTATCTGTAGGTTCGACAATCGGTCTGAAAACAGCTCACATTATGCAGCATTCACGGGATATTACGCAATGTCTAGTGTGCATGTTGCGTTTGTATGAAAAGAATTACACGAAGTATAGTTCAAAATCAGTATTCGAAGTATACCTCATCTGAGGTGAAAACAAATTCAGTTAAAACATTTGTGTTACACAACATTTAAAGCGCTGTTAATCTACTGTTTTGTCATATGTTTAAAAAAATTATTAATACTTAAATGGTGTTTCACTTGCATTTATCAACACTAAGGGATAAATCTAAGCAAATGTTCTACTCTGCCATTTTCATGTGTTGACGTAATACCACCAATTATCAAATGATGAACTGCTATTGAATAAGGTATCCAAACAGCTTAAAGTGCAAATTCACAGTAGATGAGTAAGAAAGCTGAAAATATGTCTAAAGAGGTGTTTGAATACCCAAGGTGTGCATATACAAATCTTGGCAGGATCTCCATCCTCTCCAAGCCACGAAACAGAACAATTTAGAACTGCATTAATCCCACATTTGACTAAATAAGGCAAATGAGCCAAAACAGTATGTGAGGACGCAGTCCAAAAAGAATGTTTCCCTTCAGAGCTTTTTTTTCAGCATTTGTCTCTCCAGGAGAATCTGTGGAATGCCCTTCATGTAATGAGCCACCGATGCCCCCCGACCCCCTCTCCAATTCCCCGCCCCCATCATAAAACATCTACATAACCACATAACCCTGCTCTCATTCTTTGTCTCATTCATATTTAGGCTCAGGCAAGGCCTGGTATTTCTGAGAGCACGTAAGATAAGACTCAGACTAGTCATTAAGCTTTCATTACAGTGTCACAACTTATAAAATCGATACGTTTAAATCACGTAACACCCAAAATTCCCAACTTCATTCATAACTTGGTATTCATTGTCCTTGAGTAACTTTCTATCTCATTGTTTTTATTTCCAGTCAGCAAATCATCAATGTCCTATTGTTCTCAAATCCCATGTGATATTATAATTTCTACAATGCAGTCTAACTGTAAATAGGCCAGTTGCTCAGAAACAAAGGAAGAACAAACAAGTCAGGCATTCAGAACAAGGCACTACTGCAGCCATATTGTAATTTGGCGTCACCTGCAGGAAATATGAAGTATGACAGTCTGATTTTTTCGTTCCTAGTATCCTAACAAGTCCACACACAACACTTATTGATGGTAAAAATAAAGTATCATTTAAACTCCGGTTTATAATTTGATTTTCAATCATGGATGTTAAATGTAAGAACTTTTAGTTTTTAGTTTTATGTATAATTTTAACACAAACTACATATCTGAAGTTTTTTTTATTATTTTAAAAACAGAAATATGTCTAAACAAGCAGCGTGGGTTGTAATATTTTCTATTGCACTTTTAATGGACCCACAAATATTGCACAAAATAGGATTGTATAGTTTTCTAAAATACTAACAGACAAATATGGTAATATTATACATAGATGAAAAGCACACTGTGTAACACTCCCCAGTCTCCCTTATGATAGAAAACTCCCTCCCAGCTGTTGACAATAGCAAACTTATCTGAAGGAAACCTCAATAATAATAATCATTGAGTAATTTCATACATTTCATTAATATGATATAATCAAAACATGCTTTCAGTGTAGTGAGTTCAGCCAAGATACATGTATTCCTTTAACCTTAGTTAAATCATTATAACGTAGGTTCATTTAAGGACAAATAGTTATCAAAATAGTGAAGTGAAGATGGCACAGGATGGCGCGATTCAGCCATGCTGAAAATAGTGGTTAACCCATGCTGGCTGTCAGCCGCAAACACGATGTGCATCTCATCTGCACCAGTGAAAAACACAGATTACAAACTAAAGGAGAATGGCACTATGGGTATTTTTGTAAAGGTGTTTTACTCGTGTGTCAACAGGATGTGGCTTTGCTATTGCTGCTGTGCACATGGAAACCAAGCAGAAAAATATAAACAGCTAAGTTGTTTTAGTGCTGTCAAATCGATTAAACGTGATTAATCGTATTCAAAATAAAAGTTTGTGTTTACATAACATATGTGCGTGTGGTGAGTATATTTATACGTATATATAAAAATACACACATGCATGTATATATTTAAGAAATAAATGTAATATATATTTAGGCTTTTATTTTGGATGCGATTAATCGCGATTCATCATTTAACAGCGCTATTTTAAATGTAAATAATTACAACAAAAATATACTGAACATTTCAACCACTGCTGCCTAGGAAAAAAAGACATTGCAAGTAAACTTACTGAAAGCAGTTTCACACCTTATGGGTGAGTTGTCACAGTGAAGCTTTCTAAATTTAAATCAAAATGTGACAACTTGCCCCACCCACACGTTTATTTAAAAAAATACTACATTTACAAACACAATCAAACATTTCAAATGAACAAATGAAATATGCTTTCATTCATAGCTGACTCGAATGTACGCCAGTGTGGTTTTATTGTGCTCACTTATTTAACCAACAGCTATAGCAAAAATATAATGATACTGTAATTTTATTTTGGAGGACATAGTTCACCAAAATAACCCCAGTTTGAACTTCGTGCTTGGAACCAACGTATAAAACGACTGCTGGAGAAAAAAAACAGACTTTTGACTCAAAACATTATAGTGACTCTGATATATAGCTCTTGTATCGCCTATAAAGGAAAAAAAATGCGTGTTTTACTGCAAAACCTAATGTTTTATGTACAGCAGTACGACCCTTACTGTCTCACGACTGCACACTGTCATCCAGGTGAGGTCGCGATGTTTCGTGCAGGATTCTCCTCGAGCATGGGGGGGCGCGCGCAACTCTCACTTCAAAGGATGAAGAGCGCGCAGACCTTTCCATATTTTCCCTTATTTGGTGAGGAGGCCTTAATTAGATTATGAGAGTGATGTGCCAAAACTTCTGAAGAGCATTAAATTTACACACTTTTTTGTAAACGAGATGCGTTAATAATTTGAAATCAATAGTAAGGTTTGGATTTGCATTTACAGAGCCTACAAAGCCTTTCATATAAATTGATTTTTAATTATCATTAGCTTCGTAGCAGTCTCCTTATTTAATATTGTATAGGTACGCCCTCATATCGTTAAGCATGCAGGGCACTTATAACTACGCAGAATATGATATCTAGTCATTCAGCGCAATCTCGGACACTACGTGCATGCGATACACCCATTCCGCTACAAGCAACATTTACGGAAAATACAAGACGTTTGGTGGTTAAAGTCCGCGTCAGTGATTTTTTTTTTTTTGCTTTTTAAAGCGAACTTAGATTTGACGCAAAACCGGCTCAAAAGCACTTAATGAAAGACAAAACATGCCTCGCAGCAGTGAATAGAGGTTTCAAAACTTACATTTTGATGCTTGTCTTGAAGTAATTCTCGTTGCTGTATCCCTTCGGAGTCTGCGTGTGGCACAGGCAGCAGAGTGAACTTCACTGTACCACAGTGCAGAAATCTCACTGTACGACCCTCCCGGACCGGACGAGTGTCCCTGGAGGAAAAAGCTTGCTCTCTGAGTTCGAGAAAAAACCACTAGTGACACCCCTTAGTCGTTTCTGCCTCCTTCTGTCCTCTCTGGTCTTAATGCGAGAACCTTAATTGGTAAAGTATCAAAGAGGGGGGTTACTCTTCTGCTGGAGCTGACGTGATACCGGCGGCCGCGCCTTCAGATTGTAAAGGTATGATGTCACCCTGTTCAGAGCGCCTGTATCTGCTCCATCTGCCTGATGCCTAAACACTGTTGCTGCTGCTCAACAAAGAGCTTCGGCTGGCTGTTTAACACCAACAGCTACGGTGCAAGTCCAGAAGTAATGATACCCATTTCATTTTGAACTTCCATTGTTCACAAGACATGCTTTTCCCTCAAGACACATTGGAATTTATTTAACCTTTATAAAGCACAGGGTAAATAAACTACCAGTCAAATGTTTTTTTTTAACAGTAAGATTTTCAAGATTTTTTTTTGTTTCTTTTCTTTTTTGTGTTTATTTGATCAAAAATACAGCAAAGGCAGTACAATTTTAAAATATTTTTACTATTTAAAATATCTGTTTTCTATTTGAATATATTTTAAAATGTAATTTATTCCAGTGATCAAAGCTCAATTTTCAGCATCATTACTCCAGTCTTCAGTGTCACATGATCTTTTGGAAATCATTCTAATATGTTGATTTGCTGTTCGAGAAACATTTTTATTATTATTATTAACAATATTTAAAAACAGCTGTACATTTTTTCAGGATTCTTTGATGAATTAAAAGATTTAAAGATCGCATTTATCTAAAATAAAAAAGCTTTTGTGATATTAATACACTATACCATTCAAAAGTTTGGAGTCAGTATAATTTTTTTTTTTTTTTTTTTTGAAAAAGAAATGATAGAAATTTTTACTTTTATTTAGGATGCTTTAAATTGATCAAAAGTGATGATAAAGACATGTATATCCTTTGGAAATCATTCTAATATGCTGATTTGCTGTTCAATAAACATTTTTTATTATTATCAATATTTAAAACAGTTTTGTACTTTTTTTAGGATTCTTTGATAAATAAAAAGATTCAAAGATCAGCATTTATCTGAAATAAAAAGCTTTTGTAACATTAATACACTATACCATTCAAAAGCTTGGTGTCAGTATATTTTTTATTTTTTTATTTATTTTTTAAAGAAATTATAGAAAATTATTACTTTTATTTAGCAAGGATGCGTTACTTGATCAAAAGTGATTATAAAGACATTTATAATGTTACAAAAGATTTATATTTCAGATAAATTCTGTTTTTCTGAACTTTCTATTCATCAAAGAAACCTGAAAAAAATCAACTCAGCTGTTTTCAACATAATAATAATAATAATAATAATAATGTTTTTTGAGCAGAAAATCTGAATATTAGAATAACTGATAATGATGATAAAAAATCAGCTTTGAAATCACAGGAATAAATTACATTTGTTCGATATATTCAAAACAGTTATTTTAAATGGTAAAATGTTTAAAAATTTGACTGTTTTTGCTGTACTTTGGATCAAATAAATGACTTCTTTAAAAAACATTACAAATCTTACTGTTCAAAAACTTTTGACTGGTAGTGTATGTCATAAGGGTCACATCGAAGCACATCGAAAAACAACTTCAAGTGACCCAAATTAATAAATCAGCCCATTTTGATGTACATCGTATGCATTTCTGCGTACATTTTAGGTTTAAGGATCAGGTTACTGAATGTCTGAGATGTTCTCACTATTATAGTGAAGCCAAGTATTTTGAAATCCAGGCTAAGGATATTATTTCACATACTTCTGGGACAAATTTTGCATTTGCTACAAAAATGATTGGCTGCTAAAGAGAGGCAAGACTATAAGTGTGTCACTTTGTAATAATTAAAGACTCAGAGTTTGCTGTTTAATACATTACTTTATTTCAGCTAGCTTTTTAATGGCCCAGTATGGGCCTGTCTATGTGACTCCGTAACCCTCTTGGTACCAATAAAACCTGGCGTAGACAGCCAGTCTCCCTTGGGTAACTGTCTTTGACTGCAAACATTCCCAGTGCTTCATTCCTTAGAGGGAAAGAGAAGGGACCAGCTGTAACTGCCTAATTTATCAAAGAATCCTGGGGTGGGATGACATCATATTGCCCCCACCACACCTTTAACTAAATCCAGCAGTCTGAAACCAGGTATCATTTGCGCCATATGGGATCTGACGCTTGTATTTTGTTCTTACCCTTCCTATCTCTTGTATACAGAAACAAATTCATGGCAAAAATGAATGTTTGCAAATGCAAACTACTGGCACAATCTAGCAAAATAATACATTTTGGTGACTAATCTAACATGCTTCACATGTATGTATATTGCTGTTGGAGGAAATCTCATCATATGTCTGTGTTTTTTCTTGCCCACATTCCCTAGAGTGTGATCAAGTCAACCTAGATCAAGACAAGACAGGCAGAGATCTTCTGGCAGCAATAGAAAGGCAAAAAGATACTAGTGGAGAGTAAATGAAAATAGCCACATGCAAAGAAAAGGTGTCAACAAGGCCAGGAATTTAAGAGGGAATAGTCCAAAATCTTTCATCGGATGCCTCATACTAACAAAACGTCCCAGGTAGGATAAAAAAAAAAGTCTGTTTTTTTGTGTAGACCTGCTTTGGTGTGTTTCGTCAAGAAACACACAGAAACAGGCACAGAGAAACTGAGAACTTGTGTCAAATCTCATAGTAGAGTTTACTAACTAGAACCAGGTTAAAGATGGCTACTTACCAGAGTCCTAAATCTCCAAATATGAGATGAAATCCCACAAATATAAATATCACAATGCACAACAAATACGCACAAGAGGCAGTAGTAATCTCATTCAGCGGACTGTGAAGACCAGGAAAAATGATGTCATTGCTAGAAATTGAGCCTATATATGGGCTAATAAAATATTATGCTCAGTTTTATTGACAGTAAACACAGAATTAGTACAGTAGCAGGCAAAGAGATCAAGGGGGAGCAAAGAAAAAAGGAAAAAAGAGAGACATATAGGGAGAGAAAACAGTTTGAAGCTCTTACATTTTCCCATTGTAATCCCAAGAATTCTTTGTCTACATTCCTTTTATCTTTTACTGGTTTAGAAAAAGAAGTCCATTTATTCTCAAAGATAAGTTAAGACAGAAAGAATGAAACAGAACAACATTTTTATTCAAAGTGAGACTTGCACTAAGCATTCAACATCACTTTTGCATGTTAGATAGAAGCCAGAGCAACATTTTGAACAGTTTAAATTTACGGAGCATCCGCCTAATTATGTTTTATGAAGTACGGCAACAAAATAGCAGCACGTTTAACAAGGCAATAATGTTTATCAAGAGCTGGCCAAGTTAAATAGCAAGTACATGTGCTTTGATCACACTATAGAGAGAAAAAGAAGGACAGAAAGATTGAGAGAGAAGGGCCTGTTGTGACCCATCCGTTTCTGGGTGTAATTCTTGAACACAGGAAGCTGTAGTGACAGATATGGCATGTTTTCCACAGGAACGTGTGGCTCTGTGGAAGGATGGATATAATCGTTGGAGGGCAGAGAGTCCTGTTGTTAACTGTATTAGCTGAAAAACAAGAATGACAGCTGAGCTGTGATTCACCACCATTCTGACACAGGCAGAAGCAAACCAATAACGTTTAGTTCTCCCAGAGGATGTGAGGTAAATTTGTGCTTCACAAATTTACTTTGTGAGCACAATCCTGCCCAAATTAACTTTTTATT
Source organism: Cirrhinus mrigala (assembly GCA_036247105.1). Classification (NCBI taxonomy): domain Eukaryota; kingdom Metazoa; phylum Chordata; class Actinopteri; order Cypriniformes; family Cyprinidae; genus Cirrhinus; species Cirrhinus mrigala. The sequence continues at coordinate 18,680,873 of CM070029.1, forward strand.
TTCATAATGTTAGAATTACATCTCATACATCAAGCTCAGTAATGCCCACACCCAGTAAAGATCCCATTCATCTGAATCAATACATGAACTGAGACATCCAATCAAAACAAATGTGTTTTTCAAAAAGAGCAAGCTCTCTTGTTTTCCTGTTCTTTGTCTTTGTGTTTTCATAGGTTGATGCTGATGACGTTCAAGGACTGTGCTGAGAGGTTCAAATCGTACCAACACTGTATCTACAGCCACCGACAGACAGAATAACAAATGATTCTTCTGAAAGACTATTAAGATTTCACAAATAGAGACATTCTGATCTACAGATGTCAAATTTAGGATGTGTTAACACTGCAAGCATTAGTGCTAAATTCTGATGTATTGCTCAGATATGATTTGGATTAGTTCACCCAAAAATGAAAATTCTGTCATTAATTACTCACCACCCTCATGTCGTTCCAAACCCGCAAGTTCATCTTCAGAACACAAATTAAGATATTTTTCATGAAACCCAAGAGCTTTCTGACCCTGCATAGACAGCAATGCAACTGAGACGTTCAAGGCTCAGAAAGGCAGTAAGGACATTGTTAAAATATTCCATCCAGGGACAGAAAGCTTTCGGATTTAATCACAAATGCTTAATTACTTACAGGTTTGGCATGACTTGAGGGTGAGTAATTAGTTACATTTTAATTTTTGAGTGAACTATCCCTTTAAGAACTATCCCTTTTTTAAATGTGGCCAATATCAACCAATCACAGTCCTGAACTGACCCGTATACGCACAAGAATGATAACAAGATGACAAGAAGTGAACTGTCATAAGGAAGTAAACATGGAGGACACTGAAGTACAGTGGCATGCGAAAGTTTGGGAACCCCTTGCAGAATCTGTGAAAATATGAATAATTTTAACAAAATAAGAGAGATCATACAAAATGCATGTTATTTTTTATTTAGTACTGTCCTGAGTAAGGTATTTTACATAAAAGATGTTTACATATAGTCCTGTTCTGAACAGTTAAACTGAGCACTGTTCTTCAGAAAAATCCTCCAGGTCCTCCAGATTCTTCAGTTTTCCAGCATCTTTTGCATATTTGAACCCTTTCCAGCAGTGACTATGATTCTGAGATCCATCTTTTCACACTAAGGACAACTGAGGGACTCAAACACAACTATTAAAAAGGTTCAAACATTCACTGATGCTCCAGAAGGAAACACATTCAGATCATCTTCAAATTCCAAAAGTTTTCACCCCCCAGCTCTTAATGCATCGTGTTTCCTTCTGGGGCATCAGTGAATGTTTTAACCTTTTTTTAATAGCTGTGTCTGAGTCCCTCAATTGTCCTCAGCGTGAAAAGATGAATCTCAAAATCATACAGTCACAGGATTTTTCTGAAGAACGGTGCTCAGTTTAACTACTCAGAACAAACAAGGGACTCACAAAACAACCATCACAAAACATGAAAACACTCGTAGATCATCCAGGTAACCACACACAGTATTAAGAACCAAGGGTTCCCAACCTTGCAGGGTTTTTTTTTTAAATAATTTCAGCTATTATAAAATATATAAAATATCTTATACTCAGACTACACTAAAAAAATAACATGCATTTTGTATGATCTCACTTATTTTGTTAAAATTTCACAGATTCTGCAAGGGGTTCCCACACTTTTGCATGCCACTGTAAGCATTTACATGTTCATTTATAAGGTGTTGTGGCATGGAACCCAGCGAATTTGTGAGCAGGCAATAAGGAGGATGAATATGAAGAGAAAGAGAGCAACATTTTTTTAATGTTTAGCTTGTCACTGTAATACTTCAGAGTTCAACACCTGTCCACCAATTAGGGGGTAAGTTGAGCCAGTGGGTAAGTTGACCCACCCCGTGTATCTTGGCAGCTGTACACTTTTATTGTCATGTGACCGTGTATTTGGAAATCACACACCATTTCTGCCATACTGTAAAAAGGTGAAACACGTTGGAGGAGTGGAAGGCACACATTTACTCAAAAAACAGTTTTTGGCTTGTTGAAGTAAAAATTTAGCATAAGAGATGTAATAGCTGTTACATCAAAACAAATTTATCCACGTCTAAAAATATTCATGATGCATATATACGTGATTGGGCGACATATAAAACCATGCAAATCAATTAGCTAAATATTAGCTAGTTATTTTTCCAAAACGCAAACTGTATGGCATAGTGAGCCAAATGTTGTGGGGTAAGTTGAGCCAGCACTTTAACTTACCCCACCATAAGGCGCTGAAGTTTAGTTAAATCTCTGGAGTTTAAACTGGTATTTTAATGTGACAGAGTTTATCATATATAGATATTATTTTTTAGTTTATTTGATAGGGATAGTGTACAAGTGCACCAAATCCTTCTCTGAGAACCAGAAGATGCTTTTCATGACATTATAATTAGATATAGCTTTCCACCTGTAGTCCCTAATGGCCAATTCGACACTGCAGAAAAGGTATCTTTTGACTAAAATATGTGACCCTGGACAACAAAAACAAGTCATAAGTCGCATGGGTATGTTTGTAGCAATAGCCAACAATTTATTGTATGGGTCAAAATGATCATTTTCCTTTATGCCAAAAATCATTAGGATATTAAGTAAAGATCATGTTCCATGAAGATATTTTGTAAATTTCCTACTGTAAATGTATCAAAACTTAATTTTTGTTTAGTAATATGCATTGCTAAGAACTTCATTTGGACAAATTTAAAGGTGATTTTCTCAATATTTTGATTTTTTTGCACCCTCAGATTCCAGATTTTCAGAAAGTTGTATCTCAGCCAAATATTGTCCTGTCCTAACAAACCATACAGCAATAAAAAGCTTAAAATTAAAAAAAAAAATTACCCTAATGGCTGGTTTTGTGGTCCAGGGTCACATATTAACAAACTCTCCGTTTAGTCTGTTTTTGGAAAGCTTAAAACATTTCAGAAATGCAAACAATTGAAGATTGAAAAAGAAAATTAATTTGATTGGTTTTATTTAGATTAAGTTAGCTTTAAGAAAAGAAATGTGACTGTTTGTAAAATAACATTTAATTATTAAGTTAGTTTTTAAAAGAGGTCAGTTATCTTTAAAATTTGACATGGGTTTGAATCAGATTCAGTCAGATGGTCAGTTTTCACCCAGATGGTGCATCTTACCCCCTGACTCGGATCAACATACCCCTAACCTGGGGCAAACTGAGCCACAGGAGCACTTTTTTATAAGAAGCCATATTTTTAGAACCGTTTATCATAGATACATTCTAATAATTTAAAATTATAGGAAACATCCTGAAATTACTTTAGATGTTTCAATGTGCTTCTGTCTCATTTTCCCTTATCTTGAGGACCACATACGTATATGGCTCATCTTACCCCAAATGGCTCATCTTACCCCACTCTCCCCTACGCAACTGTATGTCATATTCAGTGACTCTCGTCAGCACCGAATCATGACGAATGTCGATCTGGAATGATGTCAAAATTCCAATATGACTGTTCAGAGTGAGGTCGTATTGCAAAACATCAGACCTGTATTGGATTTAGAACCACATATGGAAGTGGCCCAAATCAGAATTGAAAAGATCAGATTTCATGTGGTTTGTGCTCTTCACACTGCATGAAAAAAATGATCTGAGTCAAAAAAAAAAAATTGGACTTGAGCCACATTTTCCTGCAGTCCAAATGTAACCTTAGACACTTTAAGTTGTTGTCACAAAACAAAACTTCTTTGTTTTGAGTTTTTTACATCCATTGAATACTTTATCCAAAGACAGAAGCTCACTTTGACGTCAGTTCAGCTGTGATTTTAGTTTATAGGTATGCCAAACCTTTGCATTTATCTCAGTCCTTTTCATTTTGGCTCTTTTATGCATATGACTGATCTAGCCTGATCTAACCATCACTATTTGGCTGATCTAGCCAGCACTGTTTGGCCTTTGTCAAAGCCACACAGATCCTTTCGCACCCATTGACACGTTCCATTGTAACGCTATAAGCACTTGCTCACTTCACCCATCAGTGGATTTAATGTTGTGGCTAATCATTGAATATGAATTTGTTTAATGTTATATATATACAAATATCATTTAATTCTGACTTTTGTACTGTTTAATCTTGTTGTGTCGTCTTCACAAGTTAAAGATTAGAGGATGTCTCCACCTCAAGGTTTTCAGCATTACAGGACAGTGTTGTGTAGCAGTCATTCTTCATTGTCTGAAGTCAAGAGAAAAACACATCTGCATCAAACTGGGATTAATTCGTGTGGGGAAAGTCATCTTACGTATAACACTTACGTGTTTACAGATACACACTATAGACACCAGGAGCCACCTACGAACATGTCTGAAGGCAATGAGTCTGTACCATCTGTTACTGTTTGAGAGGATATTACAGCAGAGTGAGTCAGAGTCGAAAGCTCTAGAAGTGTGTAATGGGTGTCATCAGCTCTAGTGCTGTATACTGTGGCTTTATTCTTCACTGCACATCACAGAAAACAGAACGGCCTTCTGCTTGACTGACTGTACATGAACAGTCATTCCGAGCCCACAGGCAGTAAACACACACAGAAAGAGAAATGCCAGAGCATTACAGTGCATGGCCAAGGAAACACTTTATTAAACAGTGTTGATATCTTTGATATTCACCATGCACTGGAAAGAAGCGTGACCAGTGAGCGCTGTGATACAGGTGATCTTAAACACTGATGCCACACCCGTCGTGTCCGTCTCATTCCGCCACACCTCATTAAAAAACAAAAGTTGTCATCATGTTTTGGTAGCATGACAACATAAAGCTTGTAGCTTCTCAATGATTTTCATGAATAATCATCTTTTTTTTTTTTTTTTTACCTCCTCTTGGTATAACCACTGCCTGATGGTAACTCTGGGAAAGGAGCAGATGTGGTGTTTGGAGCATATTGTCCTTCCCTGGGGTATCTGAAAAAAAAAACATCAGAGAATTGGTCAATTAACTCGTTCCCGGTCCTGTTTGGCAGGAAACAACCATTCCGTTACAACTCCATCATTCCCTCCAACCACCTATTGGTTAAACCTCTCAGTAAGCGGCTTTTTTTGAGCAGCTGAACTTCAATCTTCATCGGCCTGTTCAAGTTTAAATGTCACAATGCATAAATGAACATCTGAAGGATTAAATAAACATTAAAAATGCAGTATAAAGAGTAATATTGTTAAATATTATTACAATTTAAAAGAACTGTTTTCTATTTGAACATATTTGAAAATGTAATTTCAGCAGCCATTACTCCAGTCTTCAGTGTCGCATGATCCTTCAGAAATCATTCTAATAATAGAAACCTTCTGAAACATTACAAGCGTCTTTTTTGATCAGTTTATGCAACCTTGCTAAATATAATAACTTCACAATTACTCACACACAAAATAAATTACTGATCCCAAACTTTGTATACAGTGTGCTTGCTAGACAAAGTCAAGCTACAGTCAGATTATCCATCTCTGTTAGTCCAACTTCACAAAAACCAGACTCATACAATTACAGATAGACTAAACTTTAGTCACTAAAAAGACCTTTTTTTAAAAGACAAATTATTGCATTAGTCCAATTAAAATCAAATTTTAAAATTCATGTAAAGGGACTAAATGAGTGGTATAAATGGCAAGAGTGCTGGTATAGTGACAATGCCATTGTGGCATGCTTGCCAGTTACACCCATTTCGGATGCTACCGAATTGGGCTTGGTTATTGTGTACTACGCAAATTGCATGAAATATCTAATAGCCTTAAAGGGCACTTATTATGTACACCTATTTTATGTACAGCACTTTGGTCAACCTTTTGGTTGTTTTAAAATGTGCTTTATAAATAAAGTGTAAAATATGTCCCTTTTTACAAGATGTACTATGAGTCACAGGTGTCCCCAGAACATGTCTGTGCAGTTTCAGCTCAAAATACCTCACAGATCATTTATTATATCATTTTAAAAATGCCTATTTTGAGTGAAAGCAGAAACACGCTGTTTTCACACATGCCTCTTTAAATGCAAATGAGCTGCTGCTCCCCGCCCCCTTTTCCCGAATAGGGCCTTGCCTTTACAGCTCGTACCTCAGATACTCTGCCAAAAAACATCTGTTTGGTTTTGATTATTACGTCTATGGCGTTGAAATCATGCGTTTTAAAGCCATTTCAGTTTAAACTTCTAAACTAAGTTCTCTTTAATGTCTTATTGCACTTAAACTGTCAAATATACACAAGTTTATGTTAAAAACACACATAAACACAGTCAGTTATGTCTGTAAAAGTAAACAGCTGGGAAAGAAACCACATTTATATTAGATCTGTGTATTTAGGCTATGTCTACATTAATCCGGCTACATTTGAAAACAGAGTTTACAGAGTTTTAAAATGCTCTCCCGTCCACATTTAAGCGTTTTTAAGCATTTTCCAAAAGTTTCTCATCCACACCCAATTGCCTGAAAATGTTAAAGTTGCACGCTGCGCATGTCATGTGTAAAACCTCATAAAACCTCACTGAGATGATACTTCTGGCAGGATCATTTTATTTACGGAAATACCTCATCATTCATTGACCCGTCCATGTCGCGCTCACTCATGTTCGATCTAAAAAGGAACTGCCCTCATGTTTTGCTGCAGAACAGCAATTGTGAGTAAATTTTCTGTCATCTTTTCAGGACTGTAATATGAAGAGTGTACAAAGTAAATATCTTTAGCACCAGTTTGAAAATGAATAGCATATAACTGCACAATTACCGGTATAAACATAGATGTATATTGGTGCAAAATGCGTCACATGATTAAACATGCATCATTGTTTTCAAAAGCCTCCGTTTTCACAGTCCACACTATAAAGCGAAAATGGCGGTTTCAGATTTATCCACTTGGGAGAGCGTTTTCAAAGAGCTCAGTTTTCCTTGATGAAACGCCATCTCAGTGTGGACGGAAGGCCAAAACAGAGAGAAAAAGATGTGTTTTCAAACAAAACGTATTAGTGTGGACAAGGCATAAGTGACAAAGGGGCAGGGCGAGCAGAGCTCATTAACATTTAAAGGAACATCCACCAGAATAGGTTGATTTTTGCAGAGCTAATTTTAACATGATAAAAATGGTATTTTTTTACACTACCATTGAGAAATTTTAACCGAAGCATTTTATAGACTTTTCATTAAGACTCATTAAGAATCATATCAACTTGTGGAAAATGGACAGCCGATGACCCCTTCAAAGCCACATCAGTTTAAACTTCTAAACTAAGTTCTCTTTAATGTCTTATTGCACTTAAACTGTCAAATATACACAAGTTTATGTTAAAAACACACATAAACACAGTCAGTTATGTCTGTAAAAGTAAACAGCTGGGAAAGAAACCACATTTTATATTAGATCTGTGTATTTAGGCTATGTCTACATTAATCCGGCTACATTTGAAAACAGAGTTTACAGAGTTTTAAAATGCTCTCCCGTCCACATTTAAGCGTTTTTAAGCATTTTCCAAAAGTTTCTCATCCACACCCAATTGCCTGAAAATGTTAAAGTTGCACGCTGCGCATGTCATGTGTAAAACCTCATAAAACCTCACTGAGATGATACTTCTGGCAGGATCATTTTATTTACGGAAATACCTCATCATTCATTGACCCGTCCATGTCGCGCTCACTCATGTTCGATCTAAAAAGGAACTGCCCTCATGTTTTGCTGCAGAACAGCAATTGTGAGTAAATTTTCTGTCATCTTTTCAGGACTGTAATATGAAGAGTGTACAAAGTAAATATCTTTAGCACCAGTTTGAAAATGAATAGCATATAACTGCACAATTACCGGTATAAACATAGATGTATATTGGTGCAAAATGCGTCACATGATTAAACATGCATCATTGTTTTCAAAAGCCTCCGTTTTCACAGTCCACACTATAAAGCGAAAATGGCGGTTTCAGATTTATCCACTTGGGAGAGCGTTTTCAAAGAGCTCAGTTTTCCTTGATGAAACGCCATCTCAGTGTGGACGGAAGGCCAAAACAGAGAGAAAAAGATGTGTTTTCAAACAAAACGTATTAGTGTGGACAAGGCATAAGTGACAAAGGGGCAGGGCGAGCAGAGCTCATTAACATTTAAAGGAACATCCACCAGAATAGGTTGATTTTTGCAGAGCTAATTTTAACATGATAAAAATGGTATTTTTTTACACTACCATTGAGAAATTTTAACCGAAGCATTTTATAGACTTTTCATTAAGACTCATTAAGAATCATATCAACTTGTGGAAAATGGACAGCCGATGACCCCTTCAAAGCCACATCAGTTTAAACTTCTAATCTAAGTTCTAATCTAAGTTCTCTTTGCGCTTAAACTGTCAAATACACTCAAGTTTATGTTAAAGACACACATAAGTTACAAAAACAGTCAGTTATGTCTGTAAAGGTAAACAGCTGGGAAAGAAATCACATGTTTATATTAGATCTGTGAATTAAGGCTACGTCTACATTAATCCGGATACATTTGAAAACGGAGTTTCCGTTTAAAACGCTCTTCTGTCCACATTAGAATTTTCATGCATTTTCCAAAAGTCATTAAAAAAAAACATTAAATTCGCCTTACTGCGCATGTGTAAAACCTCACTAAGAATGTACAAAGTAAATATGTTTAGCAACAGTGTGAAAGTGAATAGCACATAACTGCACAATCACCGGTATAAGCATAGATGTCTATTGGTACAAAATGCGTCACATGACTAAACGTGCGTTATCGTTTAAAATCCTACTTTTTCACAGTCCACACTACAACGTGAAAACGGCGTTTTCAAATGTATCCACTTGGGAGAGCGTTTTCAAAACACTCCGTTTTCCTTGACGAAAACACCATCTCAGTGTGGACGGAAGGCCAAAACGGAGAGAAAAAGATGCGTTTTCAGACGAAAACATATTAGTGTGGACAAGACATAAGTGACACCAGCATAATATACAGTAGCCTACCTATACTGTTGTCTATACTGTTAATATGACCCAAACAATAAAATAAAAACAGAAAATCCCTCACTGCTCTTTAATGAATAATTTTCGTAGCTTTAATAAGAGTATATTTCTTACTTGAATACTGCTTTTAAATGCTATGGCATGAAGATAAACATAAAGATTGTGTGTGGCTCAATCAGGGCGCAGTGTTTTGGCTAATATGGAAGTGTCCATCAACAGTCATGGACGGGGCCTGTGAAATGTGACATCACATTTTACCGATTCTGCAAACAGCTTGTTCTGAGACACTGCTTATGATTTATAGGGATTTAAAAAAAAGAAGCAGGTGGATTTTTATCATAGGGTGGTTGTGTACACACACTGCTAACACACATTTATGTTCAAACAACATGTAAAAGTGAATTTTAAATAATAGGTGCTCTTTAAAACAATTTATTGGCTTAACAAGATATTAAGTTGTTGATTTTTTTTTACATGTCTCAACTATTGCATTTTTACTGTGTAGCCTATAAAATCTAAGAATATTTTACAACATAGAATCTAGTCTTGTTAGATTGAGCACTATAATACATGCCCACTCTTGTTTCTGTCTACCCTTCCAATCTACTGGAATGAGACTGGCATTGATTTAAAGCTGCTTGGAGAACAGAATCAGCTGACGATGGATGTGCCAAAATTGTGCCCACTGAAAGAGAAAACGGAAAATATGAGCATCATAAATTCAATAGATAAGATAACAGAAATTCTGATATGCAAGAAAGTAGCATGCATATGAAATCATCCAAGTTTAATCATACCATCGATAACATCTTGCCAGAAAGAGCCCACATTTTCCATTTTGATGAGATGTGTATGGAGAATTACAAACAAACCATGTGTGCATGACGGCAACAATTTTACCAAAGATATTAACACGTCAAACATGACCGTAAATTTACTTTACATTTGCTTTCCTAACTGATGCTTTGCAGCGAGTTTGATTGACAGGCGATCTGACCAATCATAACTCCGAATTGGCCATCTTATCCAACAAACAAACCAGACAGGTGGCGGACTTGAACTTGAAAAGCTGTGTATTGAGGTTTTTCTGCGGTAAAAACAAGATACCTTCTTATGTTCATTTCTGTTTATTTCATGCCATAACTAGTAAAGAGGAAGAGATGATCGATTCATGTGCCGCTTGAACTGAGCCCTACAGTGATCTGTCACGACACAATAAAGAGCCACAAAACGGTATTTATAGTATGTATGAATTTCTTAGCAATGAAGGGTGGAGTCAGACTGTGCCTTTATTTAAACAATATTTGAATTTTTTATGTTATTATAAAGTTGTTATCGTAAAAAGATATAGCAGAAGGACGTTTAATTGTAATCATTTAATTTCTTGATAATATAACATTAATAGAATTCATAATTAAAGGATTTTGGCTTCAGCACTTCAGTGCACCACTGATTCGGTCTGCTTACATTCCTCCAAAACTGTTGTGGGAAGAAGGAAAGGTAAACAAACTCACAGTGAATATTTACCCCTGCAGTGCGGAAATGTGACATTTTGGCATCGGACGGTGTGTGCGAAATCTTTGTAGTGTGCAAAATGAGGTCTAGTTTATTCTCTACAATGAAGTGAAAACAGACATTAATGTCTTGAGGGATTGAGATAATAACAGTCAATGAACATCACCCGCACATGATCATTTATTTCTAGCTTACAGCCGTCTGTTTGTGTTGCTTTCATGGAAGATGCTGAGACACGTTCAGGTTTGACTGTACAAGGGTCAGCGTGACACAATAACCCACAGATTTGCGGTCATGATGTCTGAGACTGTCGCTTTTCTCTCTTTCTCTTCTAACTGATTCGTTCCAACTGGGAAGTCTGACCATATTAAGAACATCGTGAGATACAGGCATAGGCAAGCAAGCTTGACAAATCACACGTTACGTCACACCCTGCCTTCCAGCACATTTCATATCGTATAAAACAGTGCTGGCGGTAAACATTAGTTCATATTTGGATAGCTAGACACGTTTTTCTGAGTCGCTGAAATTCATTTTATGTGTTTTAAAAAAGCAGGTTTTCAGCTTACATTGTGATATACAGTAGTGTGAGTCTTCGTGAGTGTGTTACATTCTCCTCATCACTAGCTGACTTGATTCATGATGTCTTTAAAAGGTAAGCCTGCTAAGTAAACTTTGAATCACATCCAAAGAATCTCTCATCAATTTATACTCAATACTTCCCACGCGAATGCTCTTTCTCATTCAAAAGAGTTTGAATGACGACTTATGCCCGGTCTAGCACTTATGTGAAGGCACATGATGATGGCGCAAAGTCGCACAATTGAACGCTGAGACACACACTTACCCTTTTCCTCTTCACAAACACAGCCATATATGGTAAGCTGTGTTTGTGGAGGTAACAGAGACAAGGAGAGCAAGAGAGAGAGAGAGAAAGAGATCTGCTCTCACAGAGAACTAAACAACCCTCCATCATGAAAGCCTCTGTGCATAGATTATTTCAGCCACGCCTCGAACAACCCTAAAATAATGTTGCCGTGTAAAGACTGTATAAACATAATGAGCGGTAGCTGTAATTTTTCACATTCGGTGGACTGGCCGTCTGCAGGTTACATCACTTGTTTGCACTAAAATAAAGAATGATGAAGCTTAGGCCTTCAGAGCTGCAGTGGGAAAGGATGCCTGATGTTTGCTGAACCGATGAGGGATTTGGTTTCACACACTTTCATATCTACTCAAAGGTAGAATTATATAAAGTTTACACAATCTGGACATACCATGGATGCTTACAGTACATGAATCATTATACAGGAAATGAATTATTTCTTGAAACTGGTTTATAAAGGATTGATATTTGATATTGACATTGGCAAGCCTAGTTTAAGAAGAATCTGGAGAACCAGAGCATAATACATACTAATGACCTAAAACTGGTACTGTGAGTAATTAAATCATAATAATCTAAAACAAACAAACAAACAAAAAGTAAAACACTTACTAAAAAAAAAAAAATGAAATATTTTATTTGTTTACCTGGATGTATTGCAATCAATAAGCAACATCAGAGAACTGAGAACATGCAAATGTATTAAATATTACTTTAAAATCTCACAGGATATTACAAGTACACTGTAAAAAAAAAAATTGTTGTGTCTGTTACGTTTGCTGGTGCTGGATGGAAGACAGGATACAATGTACAAAACAAATCTTATTTTAATTACTTTCAAGAGGAACAGGCAGGAACACAGAGTGATATCCACACACACTGAAACTCAAATCAACAATAAAGACCGACAGGGAACTCATGACAAAGACAGATATATAAAGGCTAACTAATAATGACAGACAGGTGAACCAGATAACGCTAACAGGGACTAAACCAAAGTAGACAGATCGACGGGGGGAGACAATGGGAGAAACTAAGAACACAAACAGACAGAACTGTGACATTACGCCCCCCTCCAAATAGGCGCGACCTCGCGCCGTAGAAAACAAAAAACAAAACAGACAAGAGGGGCGAAAAAACAGCAGAAAAACAGAGTCCATGTGGGAGGAGGCGGAGGACGGAACCCCGGGAGGGGGACAAAAAACAGAGTGATAAGGGCAAAAAACAAAGTCCAAGGCGGTGGCGATGGTGGGAGGAGCCAGGGAGGAAACAGGAGGGACCCGGAGCAGGAGGAACCTAGCAGGACCCAGAACACAGCCATGATGACCCACGGTGGAGCCGATGGAGGGAGGAGCCATGGTGGAAGAAGGGCTGACGACTCCATGGGGCCGACCGACAGAGGCAGAGCAGCTGGTGAAGGAGCCCGAGGCGGAGATGAAGAGCCGAAGATCCAGGGCGACACCGAGGATCCGGAGGGCCAAGGCGGAGCCCTAGGCTCTGGCGACCAAGGCGTAGGCGGAGATCCGGAGGTCCGCGGCGGAGCCGGAGTGACAGAGGATGGAGGCTGTGCCGGAGGGAGGGAGGAGTCCTTAGGAGCCGGTGGGACGGAGTGACGAGGCGCAGCCGGAGGAACAGAGTCCTGAGGTGACGGAGGGACGACAACCGACCAGGGCGGAGCCGAAGAGACGAGGGAGCCCGGTGGAGCTGGTGGACCGATGGGCGACGATGGAGACGAGGGCGCTGAGAGCCGTGGTGGAGCCGCAGGGTCGAAGGGCCGAGGCGGAGTTCTGGACTCTGAGGCTGGAGGCGGAGATGAGGGATCCTCCAGCCCTGACGCCGATGGAAGCTGGCAGACCCGTGGCGAGCCCACTGCACAGGTGGAAGACTGAGGGTGAGCAGAGGGGCTGTCAGGGGACAGCAGTGAGCAGACAGACGTTGACGTAGGCAGAAGAGGGAGGGTGGGTGAGGATTCCATACAGGCCGGCATAACGTGACAGGTAGATATTTCTGTAAAGAAGTCTATTAAATCCCCAGAGTCATTTTCTAGAACTTCCGTAGAAAAATCAATTAAGTCCCCAGAGTTATCTTCCAGCTCACCCCCAGCAGTGGTGCAGTGGGCAGGGCTCTCCATAGCCCTCACTTGCTCCATGTTGCACTCCCCCGTCACGGTAGCTGTAGCCGGCTCTCGCACCTGATCGGACGTGTAAGGCTCAGGCTCTGTGGCGATCTTTAGCTCTGTCACTCGTGGCTCTGGCTCGTCATCCGCTGTGGGCTCGGGCTCAAACTCTGCATGTCGGGGTGCTGGTTGGCTGGGCTCTGGGTCTAGAGTGGGGATGACGTCCTCCTCGATGATGTCGATGGTCCACGACGATCCACAGGACGCCAGCACCCACTCGATGTACTCCGGCAGGCTCTCTTGAGGACCCTCCCCAGATAGCAGCGCCTTGGTGGTGGTGTTAAGTCCAGCGTAGTAGAACTTGCATAGGCTGCTATCCGGAAAGTGGGAGTGTTCTGCCAGGAAGATGTAATCACGGGTGTGGTCCTCGAGAGAGCGTTCCCCCTGCTTCAGGAGGATGAGGAGAACGGTAGGATCCATAATAATAATCAAAAAACAAAAACACTGAGGGAAAAACGAAAAAAAAAACGCAGGGGAAGATGCCGGAAAAAACTGTTTTGGTCGGTCTTTCTGTTACGTTTGCTGGTGCTGGATGGAAGACAGGATACAACGTACAAAACAAATCTTATTTTAATTACTTTCAAGAGGAACAGGCAGGAACACAGAGCGATATCCACACACACTGAAACTCAAATCAACAATAAAGACCGACAGGGAACTCATGACAAAGACAGATATATAAAGGCTAACTAATAATGACAGACAGGTGAACCAGATAACGCTAACAGGGACTAAACCAAAGTAGACAGATCGACGGGGGGAGACAATGGGAAAAACTAAGAATACAAACAGACAGAACTGTGACAGTGTCAACTTAAAATAATTTGTTACCTGGCTGCTTTAAAAATTTTAAGTTTAGTCAACTCAAGTAAGTTTAGCCAACTTGAAATGTTAAGCTGTACTAAATGACAACTTAGATATTTGTGTTGACTAAACTTGTAATTTTAAGGCAGCCAGGTAACAAATTATTTTAAGTTGAAGCCACAATTTTTTTACAGTGAAATATTTTAGGTCATTCAAGGGGAATGGTGGACAAATCTAGAATTTTTCTTTTATTTTTAAGTTATATTTGTATTTGCACATTTGGTTATTGCAATGCTTATTTATGAGTAGAAATGAAATATGTAATACCTTATTATTTAATCAAACAAAACAAGTAAGATATCTAACTTGTGCCTATGTTCAAGACTACCTTACTTCTAAAGAGTAAATGCGAGATTGCTTTTCAAGTAATTAGTAAAGTAATGCAAATAACTGCAAATGCAAATAAGTTATTAAAAAAAATAACTGAGAATTTTTTTGTTTTTTTCCATTTATCGACTGACAGCTCTGCTGTCCTCATGTTGAAAGAAATTAGGAGTAAGTGCAGAGATGTTATGTGTGCTGTGTAAACATCATGATTACTGTAGTTTTAGAATAAATGTGAACATGCATTTATTCATCTCACTTACACAGAGCAGATTCCATCTTTCTCAAAACGAATAAAAAACAGTGAAATGCAAACTCAGAATATGGCACAAACCTGCAATAATTAAACATGTTAAGCAATACAAATATGCTTTATGTATTTAATCCCATTTTATTAACCAATGTCTTTGCTGCTGACCTTCGATGCGCCAATTCAACCATACTGATATGCCAAAATGCGTTTAGATAAACTACATCATTCATTTTACTTTTAGGGTGAAAGGGCTTTTACGTTTGCCAAAAATATAATTTTTTATATTAAAAACAAACAAGCAAGCACTGCCCACATTTTAAAAGTAATGCAAAAGTAACACAAAAGTAATGTAATACATTACTTTCCATAAAAAGTAACGCAATATTGCACGTCATGGCACCGCACGTCACCTTTTCTCTTAATGAGTCATGAGTGTGTTTTGGGGATAATGTGCAATAAACTAATCGGCATCTCATCTCCCATTTCCTTTAAGAGCCAGTTGTGCTTGCACCGTGGCGGATTTGCTATTTACATGGTGGAATTTGCAAAAGCAAAGACTGAATGCTTCTCCAGAGAGAGATGCTTATGTGCGAGATTAAAGCACGTGAGCAGACCATCTACGAGATAAGTCAGATTCCACTAATACACAATAATAATCTTTTAGATTGTAGTTCTTTTTAATTTTTAATATTTGGCATGTTTGTGTGCTGCTGCACATCCCTGTGTGTAATAAGCAGTGTACACGCGTTTTGTACCCGCCTTTAGGCGCATATTACTAACGTGCCCTTTAAATAAATAAATAATACTGCGACATTGCCTTAAGACCAGGTTTTAGTTGGTCAACGGTGCAATCGTGTTCAGTTGCCTCAAAATAGCAACTCACCAACAATTCACCTGAACACACTGCGTTTTCAGACCAGCACGCCCATGGGCGAACAGATGGGCGCAAGTGCATTTGCAATTTAAACAATGTGGCGCTAAACTTAAAAAATGATATCTGCGTTGGGCTGAAAGTAGCAAAAAACACTTTCGTCACGCCTGTGTAAAAAGTGTATAGAATCGTTAGAGACCTGCGGTGTGTAATAGTGTATGTATATTTTCTGTGCACAAAAATATGTAAATATCTGATGACTAAATACATGCAATTAACCTTTACTCGTCGAGGTGGCACTGTTTGATAGACAATAATGACGTGATGTTTCACTCGTAATTATGCAGGCATAAAACAAAAGAATATCATAAGCAAAATTTGAATTGGTTTAAATGGCTTTCCTGCAGAGCAATTATTGTATGCCATAAAATATAAATGTCACTGTCATTTGATGGTGGATGTGGTGAATAAGCTCCCACCGATCAAAATGATGATTTTGAAGTCATTGAAAACGATAGTTGTGCGAATATGGTTAAGATCGCGAATATGAGCCAGATGCTGAATGTACTGTGGAAGTGCGCTCTGACGATAACAGCGATGGTAAAATCATCTGCTCAAATTGAACTCCTCTAAGTTTCAAAAGGTAACAAAAAATGCTTTATTTTATTCTTCTGTAATTGTTCTTAAAATATCAAGAGTAATAGTGTAATAGTGATTGGCGAAACAGTCATGCATTTAAGGGCTAATTGAACTTGTTTTAGTCTTGTTTTATGAACCTGAACTTAATTTTATTAAGTTCACTGAACAAGTCAAGTTATTTTTTTAGCCAAAAAATTAGTGGCTGAAATTGCATGCAAGTATGGAAAAATCAGTATTTGAATGGAGTAGTATGTTTGAATTCATAGTATGCATAAAATAGTTTAGGCAAAATAGTACCCGGATGATTCTGGAGTGTGCATGCGACGGACACTGGTGGTGAATGTAATAATTCCAAATTACATTCATACTATACTGAACATACTTTTTTTAGCAGCCGTGAAGTAATTACTTATTCAAAAAAAGTATTTTGGGACACAGCCTTTGTTTCATTCCTGAATGAATCAGTGTATTTTAAACAAATCAGTTAAATTAATGATTTAAAGTCACTCATGAAGAGACTTAATTTGTCAACACCTACTTGCATAAGGTTGTAACATTCTGAAAGAGCCGCTGAAAAATCCCCACCACTAATCCATAAACAGACTGTCTGTCCAGAACATGCAAACACGGATAAGCCGAGTGGTACAAACAATGAAATGTTCCAGTGCTGTTAGACTGTATACTTTTGGAATGCCTCAAAAAAAAAAAAAGAGAAGGAAATCAAGGACAAGAACTAACAAATGTACAATACTGAATCATTTAATGAGTAATATAAAGTTGAGAAAAAAAATATTTCCACATTCCTGCTATTAAAAATGATTTGTGTAGAGCATGTCACTTTTACATTCAGACAGGGGCTTAGTAAACTGTGAGGCCCTGCGAAGCTAATGTTAGCCTCGAGACCCCCATCCTTATTCACTGCGTTTTCACATCATGCCTAACTACACATCTCAGAGGAATAACAAAAATATCCTCTCTGTGCTGCTTGACTTGCACACACGCTCCCCTAATCAGACCCAGCATCAACACAAAGTCAACTGCACAAATATACACAGACCAAAATAAAAGCCATGATCTTTGTTAACGTTTGTGCATCAGCCATTGTATTTGAGAATATTACAACCTTAAATGTAAGACAAACAGAAAGCGAAGAAGAACAAGCAAGAAAAGGGCAGAGAGAGAGAGCGTGTGTCGGCAACCTTATCCTTATTTGGGAGGAGGAATGTGGAGGAGGTCAAGAACACAGCAGCTATCAATGACGAATCTCTCATTCTCTCACTATCTACAGTTTTTATGTTTTTCAACAATTGTAAGAAAAAGAATAACTAATAGGCTATATGCATATCATAATTATGACATAATGTGCACATAGTACACATATGTGCACACATTGCATGAAACAGGGACACCCTTTTTATACCTGCATCTGGACTCAATAACCAAAGCAGATGTTTGAGGCAGATAAATAATGATGTCACTTTTGAGTGGAAGATGGCAGTGCTGGCAGTGTTTGTTTATCTGGTTCCCCACATGTGGAGCTCAGGCCGTCTACCCCCCGTCAGCAGGCTCTACTCATGTGTGTATGAGAGCCTGTGAGAGTGAGAAACTGCAATTTAGAAATTAGACTGCAAATTAAACTGTCTGAACAAGCATCCAGACAGTTCATCCTCCAAGGCTGCAAATTATCCATTCAGTCCCAAAGCAGGAGGATGATGTGTTAAAAAAATCATATGCGCATCATGCAGAATTCAGCGGTTTCCTCACTAAACAGTAAAGCTGATTCACAAAGGAAATCTTGATTGCGAGACAGCGCAGAATAGACATGCCTGTTATGTGTCAAATCATTGTGCAATGAGCAGTAACACTTGGCACAGCTGTCTAAATTTCACAATGTCAATTCCAAACACCATGAACCAGGTTACAAAGGAGAGCAATGGCTGTTCGTACTGCACTGTCTTTTTTAGGCGCTTAGATTCTTTCTTTTACTTACAAAACCATAAACCACCCGTGACACATTTACACACCTCTTTACACACACACATATGTAAATCACAATATACATTTGGGTTTACTTTCTATATACATTTGATCAGTTTAAGTAATCTTTGATGAATAAAGGTATTAATTTCTAAAAGATAAAATTTATAAAAAAAATAATTCAGTGAAATAAAAAAAATTAGAAAACAGAAAATGACCAAACGGAGGCTAAATTGAAGTAACTCCCACATTTATTGTTTATTTTTCCGCCATTAACTGCCTTTCGTGTTGTTTGCTTTAAGCACAGCATGGTAACGTACTGATATTTTTCACTGCCATCCCTGTTGAACTAAAAACATAAAACCTGAAGACAGGGCCCCTTCATACACCCCGTTATGACATGTGCTTTTAAGTGACCCGGGATGACATCACATGATCTCATGACTATGGTAGTTGACATGTCAGCACAGGTTTGAGCTGAGCAGCTCTCCACACATCAGTAGACTAGAGATGGTGAGTGAGAGGGGAATGTAGGGAATTCTTCCGTCTTTGCTGATTTCTGCAGAACTGCAGACAGGAAAGTTATGATGTGTCATATTCTAACCGTGGGCTTTTCTGGCTTTTGTTAGTTATAAACTAGTGGTCATCCCCATAGTAACGGGTATATTTTTACTTCCTGTTTAAGGTGAAACCATGATGCAGTATGCCAGCTCATCAAGTTTCTCAGTGGCATCACGAAATCTATTTTGTCTTTCTAAGGAAACAGAAACAGTCTTGAAGGATGTGTAGCGTATATATATAAATACGTATATATATATATATATATATATATATATATATATATATATATATATATTATTTAGCAAGGCTGTACCCACCTACAGTGGCATGCGAAAGTTTGGGAACCCCTTTAAGAATCTATGAAAATGTGAATAATTTTAACAAAAGAAGAGAAATCATACAAAATGCATGTTAGTTTTAATGTAGTACTGTTTAGTAAGGAAACATGATGCATTAAGAGCCAGGGGGTGAAAACTTTTTGAACTTGAAGATCAAGGTAAATTGTACTTAATTTGTCTTCTGGAAAACATGCAAGTATCTTCTGTTGCTTCTGAAGGGCAGTACTAAATGGAAAAAAAAAAATGACATTTCAACAAAATAAGATAAATTTGGACATCCTTCTCCTGTTCAAAAGTTTTCACCCCCTGCCTCGTGTCTCCTTCTGGAGCATCAGTGAATGTTTGAATCTTTTTTAATAGTTGTGTTTGAGTCCCTCAATTGTCCTTAGTGTGAAAAGATGGATCTCAAAATCGTACAGTTACTGCTGGAAAGGGTTAAATATGCAAAAGATGCTGGAAAACTATTAACCACACGCAGTATTAAGAACCAAGGGTTCCCAAACTTTTGAATTGATTGTTTTAATATTTTCAGCTTTTTTTTTTTTTTTTTTTTGTCTTGTGGACTATATGTAAACATATGTCCTGAGTAAGATTTCATTTATGTGAAATCTTACTCAGGACAGTACTAAATTAAAAAGAACATGCATTTTGTATGATCTCTCTTTTTTTGTTAAAATTATTCACATTTTCACAGATTCTGCAAGGGATTCCCAAACTTCCACATCCCACTGTAAATCAATGATTAACAAAGCATTTTTGGCGAATCCAGGTAATTTACCATAGAAGAGGATGACCAGATGTGCCACTTTCCAGGCACATGTTCAGCAAAGGATTTCTAAATTGCCTATAATAACTAGGTGTTGGTTGTTTGCGCTGCACCAATCGATCGTTGTACGACATCAAAGTACCGCAAGAGCTATAGAGAGCAGAGCAGACGGCTCCATGCTTTCGAATCACTCTCATGGTACTTTGATGTCATACAGTGATCGATCGGTGCAGCGCAAACAGCCAACACCTGGTTATTTTAGGCAATTAAGAAATCCTGTGCTGAATGTGTCCCCAGGAAGTAGCACGTCTGTTTCACCCTACCATAGAAATATGATGTTTTTAATGTTTATGACTGTTATAGGGCCAGCTGTGATCTGATCCCCTTAAAACTTTGTGTGCTTGTTTAGGATCACCTGTCGCATGTGCTCAGCAGGTTTTGTGAAGTTTTGAGTTTTCCTTTAGGCTTTATAGGATTTTGGGTAAATTTGGACAGGCCCCTTTTCTAAACTACCCCGTTATAGCTTCTCAAAGGTTAAATTTCACTATTTTTTTGATAAATATTGACCTATAGAGTTCAGAGAATTGTACTGCAAAACCTAGGACTAGTTCACAAAAGTAGGTATTTTACATCTTCTCAATCATTTAGCAAATGATCTGACAGCAGTGATTCTAGAGTTGTCCAGAATGAGAAGTTGACACTATTGTATGACACGAATATTTTGTGTATGTGCGAAAAAAAAGCAAGACGTACAATCATGTACAATTATGCCTATGAAAAATGTAACATGACCCAAGCAAACCAGAGGTTGCGCTAGACTTCAACATAGTCCATTTTGAAGGACAGGGTCGTAAAAATTCTGTCATGATCTATTATCACCCATCATTTTAAATTAATAGTTTAATTATAATTACACATTTAATTGCTTTTATTTTTGTTCACATTTTAATTTTTAATCATGAACCTACAGGACGACAGCGCAGTGTTTAAAAACAACAAAATACGCTAGAGCTGAGTAAACAAACATAAAAAATTCTCAATTTTAATAGATTCTCATTTTAATGAACTAATATCGATTTTTAAATCACAGATGATCTTTTGGTCTATGCTGTTTTCAGTTGATGAATAAACAGTACATAGTGCATCTTCCTTCCAATAAATAGCAAAAGGCTTTTGATCAGTGTTGGGGAAAGTTACTTTTAGAAGTAATGCATTACAATATTGAGTTACTCCCTAAAAAAGTAACTAATTACGTTACTGCAGGGCTTGTTTGTTTGTTTGTAATATAAAAACTTCTATTTTTGGCAAATGTAAAAGCCTTTTTACACTAAAAGCCTCAGGCTTTGAGAAAAGTAATTGCACGTCTATACAGTAGACCGCAGAAGAAAAAAAATGTCAACTCTTCAGCAATTAAAAAAGGAAAACAAATGTTAGATTATATTGAGTAATTTTTGCTTATTACTGTGGTTGAATTGGATCATCAAAGGTCGGCAGCAAAGACATTGGTTAATAAAATGGGATTAAATGCATAAAGGATATTTGTATTATTTAACATATTTAATTATTGCAGGTTTACATCATATTCTGAGTTGAATTTCACTGTTTTTATTCATTTTGAGGAATACTGAATTTGTTTTTTTTTTGTGAGTGAGATGAATTAATGCATGTTCACATTTATTCTAGAACTAACATCTTACTCCCAATTTCTCTCAACATGTGGACAGGAGAGCTTTTAATCAATAAATGGGGGGAAAGTAACTGGCGTTACTTGTTTGAAGAAAGTAACTCAGATATTTTCTTGTCAATTAAAAAGTAATGTGTTACTTTACTAGTTACTTGGAAAAAGTACTAATATTATTAACTATTTAACTCACGTTATTTGTAATGCCTTACCCCCAACACTGCTTTTGATATAAAACAAACTCAGATTTCAAATTCTCTCCATTTCATTAGGAAATTCAAGCAATAAAAAAAATTCCGTCAGTGACACAATTTTTGGTTAACGCGACCTCTGGTTGAAACTAATGCATCCGCTAAAAATGACTTATCACAGTAACTCCACTGTTATCAGGATGAATAAATTCAGTCAAAACAGTCAGCGAATAGGCAACTATATCAAGCAGCAAAACATTAACAAAATGACATGTATGTCTTCAAACTTCATTTTTTTTTGGGGGGGGGAATATAAATGAATAAATATAAAACTAGCCTATGTAACTTTTCCACACAGTGGAATGGAAAATTATCCAAGAGATCATCAAATGATTAATTATCTTCAAAAGAAAACAACCAATGATATTTTAAGAATCCTTCTGGGAAAAAAAGCTCACTTGGTTCATTTCAGTGCCGCTTTGCAGCTGGCCGATCAGCTAAACCAGCTAAACACCAGCATGGTCAGGCTGAGAGACCAATTTAAACCATCTAAGACTAGTAAACCCCATTAACCTGTTGTTTTAAAGAGGGATGTAATGAGTAACACCCAACCCAGCCCTTGTTTATACCATTTAGTTCCCCCTTTCCTCAAGTTTTTAATTCCTTTTTAACTGCATGAATCATGATTAACACTCTTCATTTTCTTTTTCTTTTCTCTTTTTTGTGCTCCACCATACAGCACACCCACATGCATTTAAACCACACACACATGTACACATGAAGCATGGTTGCACAACAGCCTGTATATGCAAACTGCGCAGGACCTGTGCAAAGCCAAGACACGACGACATGTGAAAACTCATTCTACTTGTGAGCAAAAGCTGATGCTGTGCATTATATGAGACCATGCAACTCTTCTACACTGATGTGTGAAGGCTTAGGGTGTGGTAACTGAAACCCCACACCCAGTTTGTGGTTCGATAAAAGGAAACAAGACCCTTTATAAAGTGTGAGTTCAGTATCACTAAAGACCATCACTATAACACATTCTGACATCTCTTACTGTCATATATGTGACCCTGGACCACAAAACCAGTCTTAAGTCGCTGGGGTATATTTGTAGCAATAGCCAAAAATACATTGTATGGGTCAAAATTATTGATTTTTGTTTTATGCCAAAGGTCATAAGGATATTAAGTAAAGATCATGTTCCATGAAGATATTTTGTAAAATTCCTACTGTAAATATATCAAAACGTAATTTTTGATTAGTAATATGCAATGTTTAGAACTTTATTTGGACAACTTTAAAGGTGATTTTCTTAGTATTTTAATTTTTTTGCACCCTCAGATGTCAGATTTTTAAATAGTTGTATCTCGGCCAAATATTGTTCTATCGTAGCAAACCATACATCAATGTAAAGCTTATTTATTAGCTTTCAGATGATGTATAAATCTCAATTTGGAAAAACTGACCCTTATGACTGGTTTTGTGGTCCAGGGTCACATATATCATATGCAAATGAAGAGAACCACAAGAGCAACAAAAAACACTCCAAACTATTGTCATGTTTTGTGCAACTATAAACCAAATTTGGTTTAAACAATGAACGAAATCATTACAATAGATAAAGAAATACTGTGGTGGTTATGTTGCATATTTGCATCATGATCCCATAAAAGAGCTGTTTAGTCATGACCTCAGTTTGGAAGCCAATGTGGATTACCTTGGGAATTTCAGATGGATTTTTAGAATAGCAGTTTATGATTTATGAGCAAAAACATATCTGTGGTTCACTCTGATTCATTTCATAAACTCACACAAGAAAAAAAAAATGAATATAAAATCTCCCAAAAAAAATTGTTTGTGACATTAATTTAGAAATCAGTCAGTCAATCACTCTGTATGTCAAAAGAAAATCTATGAAAATGGCTCAATCTTTTTTATTTCTTAAATATTATATGCCAAAGCCTAAGACCTAAATTCTTTGCGTATCTCCAGGTTTTGTTGCTGTGGGAGTTGACCAGTCTAGACTGACTCTGGAACAGTCGTGAGATCAAATGAATGAGGAGGCAGATTTGACTTGGCCTGACCTGTGCACAGCCCCATCTAAGGTAAGAATGTGTGCTTGCCCCAGTTAGTAGAAGAACACAAGAGGAATATTTCAGATTGTTTACAGAGCTTTGGCCTCCGCTTCGGATAGAGTGGATGTTTCCTTATTATAAATTATAGTTGTCAGGGCCTGAATTAAATCCCTCTCTCGGACATTCTTACATGATGGCTGCTTTAGCGATCTATATCTGAACTGTTGTCCTACATTTCTATCAGATGTTAGGGGCAGAAGGAGGATTTTTGTAATGTCAAGTCATTTTTACACTGAATGAGCAAACATTTGTGATTTCCAGTGACCACCCGAGCATTTGGTCCTCATTATCCACAGTTCAGAGATATGAGGTCATTCCCCTCTAAAAATTAAGAGTGTGCAGGAGGGAGCTGGAGGACAAAGCAACAGCGCTCCCTCGAGACAATGTGGAACGAGCAACCACCGTGTTGATCCATTTGAAGGCCTTTGTCGCCATCTTGTGTTTTCAAATAGACTGCTTTGTAGTGATTTGTGTCGATTCCAGGATTGACTAAAAGTGAGAACAATCATACAAATGATTTTCACGGCTTGCTAAAACGGTGATTACACTAGTTGAATTTCTTATCTGCATAACGTAAACATATCTTTACGAGCACCCTATCACTGACCAAGGAACGGAACGATAACTTCGTTTACAGTTTAGTTTTTACACGATACGCTAGTTTCTTCAAACCTACCTTTCAAAAGTAGCTTGACGGTACCATGGTACAATAACGGTATCATATGGTAAAGGTACTGAAGGAATGCCATATTCATGTACTACAGTACAACACGTCAAAAAACGTGGTAATGTGATTGTCATTTTGGCAAATTTCTGTATCAAAAATGCAAAAATCAAAAATGTTCCTTTTCTGTAGAGTCATTCAAAAAGCTTTACACGCAGGTGTACAGCTTAATAAAAAGCGTTTTTCTCGATGGCAATCTATTTGCATTTGTAGGTTTGTTTTCAGTTGCTTGAAATTATTTTATTTAATGTTTTTTTTTTTTTTTAAGAAGTCTCTTCTGCTCACCAAGCCTGCATTTATTTGATTCAAAGTACACCAAAAAAAATGACATTTCAAAATATTTGTAAAAATGTAAAATATTTGAATATATTTTAAAATTTAATTTATCCCTGTGATCAAACCTAAATTTTCGGCATCATTACTCCAGTTTTCAGTGTTGCATGATCCTTCAGAAATCATTCTAATATGAAACATTTATTATTATTATTACCAATATTTAAAACATTTGAGTACATTTTTTCCAGGATTCTTTGATGAATAGAGAGATCCAAAGATCAGCGTTTATCTGAAATGAAAAGCTTTCGTAACATTATACACTATAACATTCAAAAGCTTTTAGTCAGTATTTTTTTCTTCTTCTTCTTTTTTGGAAAAGAAATTAATACTTTATTTAGCAAGGATGCTTTAAATTGATCAAAAGTGATGATAAAGACATTTATAATGTTACAAAAGATTTCTATTTCAGATAAATGTTGTTCTTTTGAACTTTCTATTCATCAAAGAAACCTGCAAAATTCTGCTCAGTTGTTTACAACATAATAATAATAATAAATATTTTTGAGCAGCAAATCATAATATTAGAGTGGTTTCTGAAGGATCATTTGACTGGAGTAATGATGCTAAAAATTCAGCTTTGAAATCACAGGAATAAATTACATTTTAAAATATATGCTGATATAAATTTGTAAATTTTACTGTTTTTGCTGTACATTGGATCAAATAAATGCAGGCTTGGTGAGCAGAAGAGACATCTAAAAATCTTACTGTTCAAAAACTTTTGACTGGTAGTGTATATTAAAAAAAAATACAAAAATGTACAGTTTTTGGAAAATATTTAAATTGTGAAAATTGTAATATATATATATATATATATATATATATATATATATATATATATAATGTACACACACACTTTTAAAAGCATTTAAATTTATATTTTGATCTCTATATATTTCAGTCCAAGACAATGCATTCACATGTCACATTTGAAGAATTTGTTGTCTATAACGTGTAAACATAACACATTTGAATAAACATAATTGAAAATGCTCCAAAAACTAATATTGCATTTCATAAAAAAATTTATTAAATCACTATAGATCGACTTTTGATCTCTAGAAGGACATTCACATTTGTATTTAGCCTAAATTTAGAATACTAATATGTAAACATTTATATTGTATATGAAGGTTGAAACAACAGATTTTCTATTTCAAAAATATGTTTTATTGAGCTTCACTGTTTGCAACATGTATTTAGCATATATTTCAAATATATTTTGGCCATTCTCTCTTTCTCTCTCTCTCTCTTTCTATTTCTCAGAGCGCCAATAAAAACAGCAAATCGACACCCCTGCCCTGGTACAACCCTAGTTCCCTATCATGGACTACAAATACCAGCAGCATGAGGAGCGCAGAACTACACAGTCCACTTTGGAATCAGCGCAGAAAATTACAAAATATAATGTGTCTGCTACACGCGTGTATTAATATGAATTACTCGGTCGATAGCAGTTGATTCTGCGAACTAGAATATAAAACCTGTTATATATTAGCATAAATGTAACACGAAAATGTAACCGGAAGTAGTTTCACTCGGTGCATTATGACGGAGCGGAAATTCAGTGTTCTTCCTTTCCTCCATTAGGTGAGTGCGTGGTAAGAGCGCGCTTCGTCGCTCTCTTCGGTTTTGTCGAAAAAACACTTTATTTACTCACTTATGAATACACATTTTCTTCTTTAAAACCATTGTTATTGTGTACATTACAGATTGCAACCATGGGCCGCCGTCCAGCCCGTTGGTAAGTTGTGAATTTGGTGTTTTAAAAACTGGCCGTAGTGAAAATGGCAGGGCCCGCTAACCATGTGCGGCACACCGGCCTCATTCAGCAGTGACAGACAGTACACTAACGTACGCTGCTCTCTACTGCTAACACAGACAATTTTGGTTTCTAATAAAGTGCGTTAAAAATTTTTTAATCATTTGAAACCCTTTGTTGTTAAATGTCAAAGTCTGAAATTAGCGCCCAGTTAGACACTGGAAGTAGTTTGACGTTTAGCCATTAGCAACAATTGTAGTTGTTGGGCGATTTAAGTCTTTTAAATATAATATCCTATATTTAGGGTGTTAAGCTTTGTGTGCTTCACGTTTTTTACGTATATTAACTAGCTGTGTTGATGGTTTTGAGTTTTGCTAATTGTCAGTCGTCTCTTGCAGCTACAGATACTGTAAGAACAAGCCTTACCCGAAGTCCCGTTTCTGTCGAGGTGTTCCTGGTAAGTAATGGAAGACAACACTTGTTTAATATTTTTATTATGGAAGTGTAGACGACAAAAAAAAAAAAAATCCAATGTTATTGACAACCTGGAAACATCCTAATTTCAAAATGCCATATACAGGTATTAGATCACTGAAATGATGATTTCTATAATATACGTACTACTTTTTAGAGCATGTTTAATCAGCTTATTGCTTTTTATGGAAAGTTAAACTCATAAGACTGATCATTTAAAGAGATTCATCAATTGATTTTGTCCAATAGGGAATTTGAACATTTTAACCGCTTGTAGAGTAATCTCAAACTAGAAGATTCATTGGTCAAAATATGTGGGTACCTTGACTCCTATTTGCAGCTTATTAAGCCGACTAGACTGGTTGTATGTACTTGTGTAGTGTGCAAAGGCTGCAGACAGTAAGTCTTTGGTTTGTGTATGAGCCTAGCTGTGCAGTGCTGGGTTGTTAAAGGCACCATTGAGACATTGCTTATTTTTCAAATAGAATTCTTTTTGACCACTTTTGAGTGAGTTTATCATCTTTCCAGGCTCTAAAAAGTCATTAAATCATTGAAATTAACAATTTCTATAGTATACTTTGTTTGTAGAGCTTGTTGAATCAGCTTATTGCTATATGTAAAGTTAACCTCTCAAGATGTAGTGATCATTTAAAGTGATTCAGAAATTGATTTTGATGTCAAAATATGTGGGTACCTTGACTGCATGGACGATAATGGTTCATATTTAGTAAAAAATCATCCATTAGTAAATCAAATAATTCAAGAATTGTTCTGATTGAGCACATCCTTCTCCCAAACTCAGATCCCAAGATCAGGATCTTCGACTTGGGCAGGAAGAAGGCCAAGGTGGATGAGTTCCCCCTCTGTGCTCACATGGTATCTGATGAATATGAGCAGCTGTCCAGTGAAGGTGAGGTGTCTTCATACAGTATTGTTCTTAATTGATGTATGAAATATTTCTGATCAGTACAGACTTGTTTTTTTGTCCCCCCCCTTCTAATCCGTCAATTGTTTTCTAGCTCTTGAGGCCGCCCGTATCTGCGCCAACAAGTACATGGTGAAGACCTGCGGTAAAGATGGTTTCCACATCCGTGTGCGCCTGCACCCCTTCCATGTTATCCGCATCAACAAAATGTTATCCTGTGCTGGAGCTGATAGGTGAGTGTGTGTGTGGTCTGTAACTCTTACCTGCAGCTTATTAAGCCGACTAGACAGGTTGTATGTACTTGTGTAGTGTGCAAAGGCTGCAGACAGTAAGTCTTTGGTTTGTGTATGAGCCTAGCTGTGCAGTGCTGGGCTGTTAAAGGGACCTTTGAGACAAAACATTGCTAATCTTTTTTCAACTAGAACTTCCATTTGATCACTTTTGAGTGAGTTCATCTTTATCTCCTTTATCTCCAGGCTCCAGACTGGTATGCGTGGTGCTTTCGGTAAGCCTCAGGGCACAGTGGCCCGTGTGCACATCGGTCAGGTGATCATGTCCGTGCGCACAAAGGCCCAGAACAAGGAACATGTGATCGAGGCTCTGAGGAGAGCCAAGTTCAAGTTCCCTGGACGTCAGAAGGTACGTAACACTACGTTGAAAGGTGATAATTTTGTGAAGGTGAAATGTTGACGACTGGTTATTTTATTTTTTCTTAGATCCACATCTCCAAGAAGTATGGATTCACAAAGTTCAACGCCACCGACTTTGATAGCATGCTGGCAGAGAAGCGTCTGATTCCTGATGGCTGTGGGGTGAAATACATCCCCAGCCATGGACCCCTGAGCCGCTGGAAGGCCCTGCACGCCAACTAAGCACTCACACTTATTCATCTGTGTGAGCCAAGGCTCTAATGACCACAAATAAAGTCCATTCTTTGATTTACAGTCTTGGTGTTTTTTATAATTGCGTTTTATAAAACTTCGTACATTGTTCGTACAAATCTAAAGCAATCTAAAGAAATTCAGTTTATCACATTGAATTTAAGCTCTTTCATATTCAAGTTTTTTTTTTTTTAGTTTCTCCTGATGGCTTTGGTTGGGCTTTTTGTCATCATTTTGCCTTCAGTACAAAGCTCAACTTCCTTATCAGACCATACATTCTGCCAGATCCTTTCCTGTTTTGCCACATGGCTTCAAACATGACTTTGCTAAATGGAACATTGGTGTACATTCTTGAAGTAAATGCTCAGCTAAGTAATTTTAAAATGTGGTAATTCTGAATATATATATATGTGTATATACAGTAATCAACTTTTGAAGTGGATCAAAAAAGTTCAAAGTTGTCCTAAGACGAGAACAACTTTGATGAAAGGTTTTGATCCACTTCAAATGTTGACTACTGTATATATACAGGTCCTTTTCAAAAAATTAGCATATTGTGATAAAGTTCATTATTTTCTGTAATGTACTGATAAACATTAGACTTTCATATATTTTAGATTCATTACACACAACTGAAGTAGTTTCAAGCCTTTTATTGTTTTAATATTGATGATTTTGGCATACAGCTCATGAAAACCCAAAATTCCTATCTCAAAAAATTAGCATATTTCATCCGAC
This sequence comes from Cirrhinus mrigala, assembly GCA_036247105.1. Classification (NCBI taxonomy): domain Eukaryota; kingdom Metazoa; phylum Chordata; class Actinopteri; order Cypriniformes; family Cyprinidae; genus Cirrhinus; species Cirrhinus mrigala. The sequence continues at coordinate 18,710,864 of CM070029.1, forward strand.
CAATAAAAGAAAAGTGTTTTTAATACAAAAAAAAGTCAACCTTCAAATAATTATGTTCAGTTATGCACTCAATACTTGGTTGGGAATCCTTTTGCAGAAATGACTGCTTCAATGCGGCGTGGCATGGAGGCAATCAGCCTGTGGCACTGCTGAGGTGTTATGGAGGCCCAGGATGCTTCGATAGCGGCCTTAAGCTCATCCAGAGTGTTGGGTCTTGCGTCTCTCAACTTTCTCTTCACAATATCCCACAGATTCTCTATGGGGTTCAGGTCAGGAGAGTTGGCAGGCCAATTGAGCACAGTAATACCATGGTCAGTAAACCATTTACCAGTGGTTTTGGCACTGTGAGCAGGTGCCAGGTCGTGCTGAAAAATGAAATCATCTCCATAAAGCTTTTCAGCAGATGGAAGCATGAAGTGCTCCAAAATCTCCTGATAGCTAGCTGCATTGACCGCAGCTGACATGGCACCCCAGACCATCACTGACTGTGGGTACTTGACACTGGACTTCAGGCATTTTGGCATTTCCCTCTCCCCAGTCTTCCTCCAGACTCTGGCACCTTGATTTCCGAATGACATGCAAAATTTGCTTTCATTCGAAAAAAAGTACTTTGGACCACTGAGCAACAGTCCAGTGCTGCTCTTCTGTAGCCCAGGTCAGGCGCTTCTGCCGCTGTTTCTGGTTCAAAAGTGGCTTGACCCGGGGAATGCGGCACCTGTAGCCCATTTCCTGCACACGCCTGTACACGGTGGCTCTGGATGTTTCTACTCCAGACTCAGTCCACTGCTTCCGCAGGTCCCCCAAGGTCTGGAATCGGTCTTTCTCCACAATCTTCCTCAGGGTCCGGTCACCTCTTCTCGTTGTGCAGCGTTTTCTGCCACACTTTTTCCTTCCCACTGAGGTGCCTTGATACAGCACTCTGGGAACAGCCTATTCATTCAGAAATTTCTTTCTGTGTCTTACCCTCTTGCTTGAGGGTGTCAATGATGGCCTTCTGGACAGCAGTCAGGTCAACAGTCTTACCCATGATTGCGGTTTTGAGTAATGAACCAGGCTGGGAGTTTTTAAAAGCCTCAGGAATCTTTTGCAGGTGTTTAGAGTTAATTAGTTGATTCAGATGATTAGGTTAATAGCTCGTTTAGAGAACCTTTTCATGATATGCTAATTTTTTGAGATAGGAATTTTGGGTTTTCATGAGCTGTATGCCAAAATCATCAATATTAAAACAATAAAAGGCTTGAAACTACTTCAGTTGTGTGTAATGAATCTAAAATATATGAAAGTCTAATGTTTATCAGTACATTACAGAAAATAATGAACTTTATCACAATATGCTAATTTTTTGAAAAGGACCTGTATATATATATATATATATATGTATATATATATATATATATATATATAGGCAATGAAAACAATCTTAATATATAGAATATGTTTTATATATGGGCATTCTACAGAACTGGTTCAAAGTCAGAGTTGGAAATAAAAAAAAAAAGTATCTTTTCCCACAGATTTTCTATGTATGCAAACTGCATAATATTCAAGGTACACATTTGTAGTAATTGTGCAGTTAATTCTTATTTTGTGTTTTCAGAAAGTTTTGGATTTTTTGTTTACTCAAATTTGTCGCTACTGAAACAGTAATATATAACTTTATAAGAAGGGCTATATTGACCTATTAAGATTTTTTTTAATATAAATATATATATTCTAATATAATATATGTATAATATAATATGTAAATATATTTTTTATTGTTTTCAGAGATACATCAATAACAATTTCAGTTTTAACAATATTTCAAGTGTAATTTATAAGATTTGTTCCATTTTGAATCCAAACTTTATTTGTAAAAGGCACAAAGTTGATCATACTAATTTCAAACTTAAGGATTCAACTGAATATACATTGAACCAAACACTATCATAACATTTTAGCTGATAATTTAATATACTTCATTTTTGACATAACATCCCCTGTTTCAGTCGTGACAGCACATTTTCTGTAGTTACAGTAATGTTTTGGTAGCGACCACATCACATTACAGAATTGTAACTCGCATAAAAAACACTACTAAAACATACTAAAATACAAAAAAAAAATGAATAACTGTACTAAACTTTTGATTATTTCCCTCAAATAAAGGATTTTGTGTTCCCTTTTGTCACTACCGAAACGATGACAAGTTTCAGTCGTGACTCTTACGGTAGTGACAATTTTATGGGCTAACACCCAAAAAAAGATGTCCAAAACTTCACTAAATGTTTTGGTCGTCACTGTTTTGTGACAATTTCAGATACTTTTGAATCTTGCTCAAAGATGATAATCAGCACATGGTTAGCTAGCACAGTTTTAAGCAGTTGTACATATATAAAAACAACATTTTATGGAGTAACACCCAAAAAAAATGTGCTTAATTGCAGAAAAAGGAATTTGGTAGTGACGTTCCTTAAAGTTACACACAGATTTTCATACTTTTGAGGGAACACATTTACCTCAAAATAATAAGGCCTACATACTCACCATGTAGTTATGAGAAAGAGTGACAAATGAATATTTCCTGATCAAAAATGTAGGGGTGTAGTTAAAAATCAGCCTCAGCCAATGGACTAAAACATACAGTTTTGGAAGTGACATGAAAATACACATTTTTTTTACATAGTTAAATAGTTAGTTTTTTTACATACATACATAAATTTACAAAGAAAAAATAAAATAAATATTTTTTGAACTTGACTTAAAAAAAAAAAAAAATCAAAAAGATATTTTCAAAAACAATGGAATACAATGCAAAAATTATTTTAATATCATCTTTTATAAGTTGAAATTTAGGGGTTAGCGTTCAGGATAGCCACCTCCCAATTAAAAGTACCAAATAAATGATGATTTTATTTTAAGATTACTAATATTTTAAATATTGTGGGTTTCAAAAGATAATGGAAGGATCTTAGCAAACGTCTAAGATTTGAATACTTAAATGCTTTTTAAATGTGTTTTTTTTTTTTTTTTTTTGGTACAGCGTTTTGCACCAATTCTGTAGAATGGTCCATATATAAAACATTTCATGAATGTTTCCACAGTAAAAAAGATGGGAATTTATTACAACGGTAAAATATGTTTTCTCCAAAAGCTATCAACATAATCACAAAAGTCAAATCATACAGTATTTATTTATCAAAAAGAAATTCTCAATAATTATCAACTTCTAGAAGCTATTAAACACAATATTCAGTCACATCCACTATTCAGCACATTCTGTAGATGTGGTTGTAGATCTGTATGAGCTCAAGTACGTAACAGCTGTGTAACAGCGAAGTAAAGTCTTCACTTCATCTAGATGAGATGAATAATCCACTTCTGGCTCATTTGTGTTCATATGATCACCTGCAGTACTAATAAGATGTTCAGGACAAACGCAGTAGGCAGAAGACATGAAGCTTTGCTGTTTCTTGTGAAGAACCCTGACTTCTGAGCTTTGAGGACCACCTCGATGGGGTAGTGATCACTCACTTCTAAAGCCTGTAACAGACAACCTGAAGTTCAACAACATGAAAATGTGCAAAATAAAAAATACTAAATTCCGATTTTGTCTTACCTCAGCCTCTGTTAGACGGAATTCCTTAGGAAAATTGAACGGCTGTGCTGAAAGCGGTTCGATTGTTCTGAGAAATTGCTCTCCATGCACAACAATTCTGTGGATTAACCATAAAAATGACAGTTAAATATAGAGCAAGCATATGAGGTTGGCTTTACGGAGTGTATATATGCAAATCATAAGCAGCATTATTGTGTTATGCAGATTTTAATACTTTACTAGCGTACCTGTCATATGCACAGTCAGTCGACTGTTTTACGGTAGTGTCTACGTTATCCTGAATCAGCCAGATGAAGGACGGGTCAGAGAAGAGCCTGATGTTCTTCCGGTTCTTTTTTGCCACATAACCACAAGCTGCATTGAAGTCCCCAAGGAACATCACATTCTGGGAAGATAACAAAAAAGCTAAGTTTACAATTTGATCTCAAGATACACTATGTAATATAAGAAATCCATCATCAAACCTCAATTTTCCACTGTGCTTTAATATCCTCAAAGACGTCATAGAGTTCGTCAATCTCTTTGGTGGCGTTTGAAGGAGTGGTGTGCTGCGGGATCAAGACGAACTCCTTGGCCACTGTTAACAGGGACATCATGAGATCACATGACTAAAATCATTAAACTTCAGCTTGTAATGACGTGTTTTGGAAAACAAGTTTTCCTTGTTTTATTTTTACCTGTTTTAGGGGCTTGAAAACGTACCACAAAGGGTTCTCTGGAGAAAGCATCTACATCCCCTTTCTGTGTATCTGGATACTGATACTGGTTTATCAGCTTCGCTGTGCTTTTCCTGTGTGAGGTTTAAAAAAAAAAAAAAAAAGAGAGATTTTCTATTATCTTGTAAGACCTGAAATTTCCAAAACCAGTTATGGTGATCAAGAATAATTTAAAGAATAATTTTAAATGCAACAAGTGAATGTAGTCATCACAACATTATAATATACACAATATAAAAACGAATATTCATTTTGTGATTTAAAGAACGTTACATGAGTGTTAAATGACAGCAAATTAATTTCTAAATGCAAAAAATATGGGAAATGTGCATCACATTTAAATATTCAATACTGATTGATACTGATGAATTAAAATATCTGTAATATCAGACAATAATAAATAGTCCCAATATCTTGTGCATCCCTAGTCTTCACATTGTCCTAGCGTACAGAAATGCTGAACACATACCTGTATACAAAAACGTATTGCTCCTGATAGATTTGCGTTCTCCCAAGACGTTGACTTGCCACATAGTCATAATCATTATCATTAAGCCTGAAACCAAAATATAACATAACAGCATTTATGCACTACACACTTGTTTATCACTTAAAGAGAGAGTTTAGGGACGTCTAATCGGCAAAATACCGGAAGTGGCGCATTTCACGGACGAGAATCCATGAAACGCATTATAAGACTGTCTGCCAAGGCTGCGATATATAATAAACCCTTTTATATATATATATATATGATGCAGGTTTAATATATATGTGTGCTTTTATTATTTACATGCGTGTAGGTTACGTACGTTCATGTCCAAGCGGCTCCATTCACAGTAAATGCTGCTACATAAACTATTATCATGTACCTGTGTGGAGCATCTTAAACTAACTTACATCTCTGCGTATTGCTGTGAGCTTGGGTTTATTATAACATTCATCTGGGAACGCAATGTCCGCCATTTCATCAGATCTGTAAAGTAAATCACTTATAAACCCACGCAAACACATGAAAATATGTCTCAATATGCGAACTGTTCATCGTGATTTCAAAATAAAAGCTCAAACCCTCACTCTTGAGTTTACATGTTTTGATGTCCACATACTGATTGAATTACAGTGGATATAGCATTTCTGTCGTAAAGAAATGGCCATATATTAAAGATTAAGTGGACATTTGAATTAAATAATGCTTGGTCAATATTAAACAAGGATTAGATTGTGCTGTAAAGTGTAAAATCAATCGTCAGGCCGTTGGCGCCCTCTGCAAGCATTTGTTGTAATGCATCACGTACATTAGCTCTGTTGTTTATAATACATTATGTATTTTAACAGTTTTGTTCAATAAAACCATACTTTTGATGCTTTATTTAAATTAATTATTACTGCCTCATTGCTATTATATATGTATGTTAAGTAATTTAAAGGCTATTGTTCATGTATTTTTATTACCACAAAAAATGTATTATAATTATAGGGCCTTATGAAATAGGTTTTATATCCAAATTCCATTTTCTCTGATTAAATTTTTCTATACTCTGTTTTAAATTTTATGAATCATAAAGGCTGTGTAATTAATTGAGTTTTACAGTTTTATTTTTACCAAATTCTGTGTTTTCCATTACTTTTCTGGATTCCATTTTAATGGTTTCATTCGATTTTAATAATCAAAAGCATCTCTAATTAATTGATTTTATTTCAAAAATACTGTGTATTAACAATATTTCTCCTGAATAAATTCTGGTAAATAATATTTCTGGTCATTTTTTTCCTTTATAGTTGTACTCACAGCTGTAATGAACAGAAGCCAGAACATGTGGATATACTGACATTCAGAACATGCTGACTTTCTCAGACTTTTGTTACTATTTTCTTTTTATTTCATTTTTATTAAGTTTGTTTACATTTTTACTTTTTTAGTTTTACATTTCATCAATGGCTTGTTTACATTTATACTTTTTATTATTCCATTTTACTACTGAATGGCAATGATGCAAGTTTAATAAAATGTTCTTAAGTAAAATTGTTGATTTTTTTGTGGGCATTCATACCCTGCATAGACAGCAATGCAACTAACATGTTCAAGACCCAGAAAGGTAGTAAGGACACTGTTAAAATTGTCCATGTGACATCAGTGGTTCAACCTCAATTTTATGAAGCTATGAGAATACTTTTTGTATTTATATTATACTTTTCTTCTTTTCCGTGTCAGTCTTCAACTATACCTTTCTGGGCTTGAACATGGTAGTTGTGTTGCTGTCTATTTCATCAAAAACATCTTATTTATCAAAATATTCTGTACCGAAGATAAACAAAGGTCTTACAGGTTTGGAATGACATGAGGGTGAGTAATTAATGACAGAATTTTAATTTTGGGGTGAACTATCCCTTTAAATCTGACCGGTTACAGTGATTTAAGATTTGGTTGTTTTATATTTGCATGTTGTCTACCTATTGACTGCAGCTAGCAGGCGTGGAATGGCTTTGTTTTTCTGATCTCTGACCTCCTGGAGCAAACATATGTCACAACGAGATACAATCTGCAAAACAGAACAACACAGAACATTTTGAGACATGTTTTTATATATTACAAAAATAAATAAAAAGCATGGCACTGTTAGTCATCTTACCCTTGATATAGAATTCATGACTTTGGCATCAGCTGATTTTGAATCACCAAAACTCCTAACATTAAAGGCACAAATTCTGAAGCCATAGCAGCTCATCGGGCCAGAGAGAATAGGGAGAATGAGGACGAACAGTCTGCAGGACATCCTGCAAGTGAACAGTCAGAAAAACAGCTCTGTAGTTAAAACTTTACAATTTAATGGGAAAGAACAGCTTCAAATGTTATATTAATGGAAATATTTGAATCGCATGCAAGCAGACACCCAGAAGCGTAAAAACATCTTAAAAAATGACCAGAATTAAAATCATATAACAGTCAAATAAACTAATTTGACTGTATACAGTTGTTGCAAAAATATGATCTTGAAACTGATGAGTAACACTAAAACATGTGATTGTGGTTTGTGGCATGAAATGTTTTCTTTTTTAGAACTTTTTTTTTTTTTTTTTGTCCGTCATTATCTAATTTCCCCATTCTTATCCTCAAAAGGTAACTTATCTGAACTGTAACAAGTAAAAACAAAACACAAGAACAATTCATCAGGTTTCAAGAACACATTTTACCATACAAAGCCTGATTAACAAACCTAATCATGTTCTAATCAAAGTTTTGGCTACTTTTCAGGTGAAACCTCTGATCAGAAAGTGACAGTTAACACAGTTAGACAGTTAATGTCAGAAATTAGGATGTGTCTGCTTTAAGTTCACCTATTGTGAAGTTAATAGCCTATGCTGTTGTTGGCAGTAATCCAGTCAGCAGATAACATGTTGAAACATGGTCTTTCACACAGCCTGCAACAGATTTGTTTCCAAACATTTTTCTTAGGAACTTGTCTGTGTAAAATAACTGTCTGCCTAGTACCAACATATGGAACTCAGCAGAGAAAAAGCAGCAACAGGCTCACAAACTGTGGCAGAACTGCATAGAAAGCTTAATACACTGAAAAAGAGACCACCTTACCTCATTTAAAATGTGTTGGGTTTCACTTCAATAACGCAGTTCTCTCTTTGTTTTCCTTCCGCAGTGAAGAGTTTCTCCTGGTATTATACTCAGAAAGCTGGAGGACACACCTTCTGCTTTGCTATTTGTGGATAAGGGGAGGAGCGTGTCCTTCAAATGTATAGAGTGCGGGGCTTTCCACACCCTGCACTAGAATTACAATACATACAGTACGCAAAATTAACGGAATTATGTAGTATAATCGATTTACTCTTCCCTCATCTGCCAGGTTTTTCTAGCTTAGGCCACTTCTTTTACTCAGCCCAATATGACAACATCATACCGTTGCTTAAGTATGGTTGCACAAGTGTCTGCGGCTACTTAGACAACAAGCAAAATGGTTTTAAATCAATACGTTTAAAGGTCTGTCAAATTCTAGCAAAGCTATTGAGTAATCGAGAAGACTAACTAAATATTGTTTATTCCCTATAAAATATGTAGTTCCCCCATCAAAGATATAAAGATATAAAGGTTCTTACCAATTGTGGAAGACAACTATATTCACAGTATTTATTAATGTACAATATTCAGTGAACTCCTTCGTAATAAAAAAGCAATTTGTATTGTTTCTAAACACATGATACATCTTAGAAATGTATTGGTAAAAAAAAAGACGCTATAAAGACTGTGAACTATGTAGTACTGAATTGTGGAGTTATATAGTTAAACTGTTTTTTCACAATTTTTGTGTTCAAGATTTTTTGGGCGGGCCTAAAATGATGTCTCGATGACGCACAGAGCTTGGCCCCTCCCCTAACACTATAATAACTTGAGCGTATTAGCACTAGCAGTGGTTCGTTCGCTCGGTCGCGAGTTACTGTTATTACCGTTAGTTATTACAGGCTATAGTCTGCTAACTAGCTATGCCTTCGTCACGTAGGTTGCGATAATTTACAAAACAGCTTAATATCTTTATTTAAATGTATTTGTATTTAACAGTTCAGAGAGGCGGCAGCTTTCCCGCGAGTAGGCGCGGTTTCAGCGCCTACAGCGGTCTGCTGAGAGCAGAAAATACTGCTTATGTTTTTTTTTTTTTAAGATTTTGGTAACATATTTTATTTATTTGGCAGTTCATTCAAATTTAGCTAGGTGCCAACTCACTTTTCTGTGGTGTGACAAACTCTATGTTAATACATAGACAAACAATACATATTTAATATTGCTTTACTCGAATTTTAAGTGAACAAATCCATGAGCTGAAATCATCGTGTTAAAATGCTTGTCAGTTTCACAAACCAGCGCAAACTGGTAGTACGACACCCACATGTCACCAGCTCCAACATGCTGAGTATTCCAGCACACAGACCACAAATACATCACCTATGAGATTCGGTTCCAGAGATAGTGGAATTTCAATATGGCTCCAGGAGTAAATAGTTAAAATTTACACATTTCAGTGGTTAAAAACCAAATGTCAGTTTGATGTATAAAAATATAATATTTATATTCTTTTAAAGAGGAATCTCTGAAGAACAATTAATGTTAAAACTAGAGATGTATCTTGTTTCTTTCTGTCAAGACAACTGTTGCTCCCATGAGACCTATTTAAATTCTGGAATTTGTGATCGTCCTTGCTAATGTGAAGGCTACAGTAAAAGAAAACAAATACATTTTGATAAGCAGGCTAACATTGTAATATTGAAAATTGAATTAAAATTAATACAGTTAGAAAATAATGCATTTTTCATTTAAAAAGTAGTTATATTGATCAGATCAATAAAATCTATATTCTTTGTTAAAAAGTGACTATTAACCAAAAAAGCTATAATGATGTATTTTAGGTGTGAAAGAATTTTGCCCACATAGATCCAGTGAAAGTCCCATATGTTCAAACCTATATGGGACCCACATTGTGAGACACACATGGGAGCCACATAAATTGCCCATTTTCGGCCCATGACCACATGGAACCCATGCTGCCCAGGTATAACCCATATGGGGCACACATATCAGTGCTGGCTGGAATATGATTATCACTAGATCCACAGAATCTGCACACCCAGAATCCCCCTGAAAAACGCAGATTTCCACGGAATTGAGTGCATGATATTCACAGTATCACACAACCTTTGCGAATTTGTTGAAAAAATATTTTGTCTAATTTGACTATGCGCTCAATAATTACTAAATGCCCTACCAGTTCCATGTAACATATTTTAAATAAATTCTACAGGTTTCCAATCAAAATCATCGTTTTACAAGCCTACTACAGAAAAAAAAATCTTTAAAAGTCTGTTTATTTTACCTTAAATAAGCGTAGTTTTAGAAAGAAAAAAAATCTGTATCACACATTAAAATTTTTAGGCCTACTACTAAAATTAAAACCGATTGTCTGCACACGTGACTGCTGATTCGTCAGGCGATGGCGCTAGAGAAGCGCGCTGCTTCTCCTCTATGACGTACTTGTTTCAGAACTTAAGCTTCATTCGTCTGTTCTTCAAAGAGTTAATACAGCTAATTTTCTAGTTGCAGCGGGTGTATTATTTGTTGTAGTCAGTTGGTTTGTTATTAAAATCAGGGAGTTTTTAGCCTTCTCCTTGAGCAACAAATTACAGGTAGGCTACGTTATACACCATCTTTAGAATAAATTACTGTCTTCACTTGTGGAATTAAATGTAATTTTCCTTCATTTTTTTTCAGCCACTGTTTTCAGGATCTTTTCAGCACATATCTTTTTGATGAAGAACATGGCTGCTGGAAACATGATGAAAACTGAGGTGTCAGTCGCTGCTTCTTTCATCAGCGGTTTACTGAGTAGCAACGAGTCTCTGTCTAAGGAACAGCTACAGATCTTCACTCACACACTCACTGATGCTCTGTTAGGTGAGATGAGATGATGGTCTGGGCTGGCCTGCTCTTCTTTACTAACTGAGTAGCAATTCATATCAAAAAATGACACCCAATGTTTTGTTTCATATCAGTTTCTCCTAGAAAAGCTGATTTTCTTGACATCATCATCTGTATTATTATTAGTAATAGTATTAAAAATACTATTTTTTAACATAAATGACATTCTTCTTTCATTTTTGTATGATAAAAATGCTTTAAAATTCAGTATGCTAGCTGCTATATGCGTTTTTCTCTTCAGAGCACTATCAGCACCATTGGTTTCCTCAAGCTCCCTGCAGAGGCTCTGGCTACAGATGTTTACGGATCAACCATAAAATGGACCCGCTTATAGGAAAAGCAGCCGCTGCCGTTGGATTCACACGAGAGCAGCTTTTCTCATCACTTCCAGTAGAGCTGACACTGTGGGTGGACCCTTATGAGGTGTCCTATCGGATCGGTGAGGATGGGTCCACTTGTGTTCTCTACAAGTCCTCACCGCCACGGCCTAAAAGTGCCACCTCAGCAGATACATCGGCCCACAGGAAGGAGAAACTAAAAACCAGACGGTCGAATCGATCAAAACGCTTCGATGCAATGGGAAGGTCTCTGTCATGAGAGATTTTGAAACGCTCGCTGTGTGCAAATTTTGCACTTGTTTAAAACATTAAAGCAGAAACTGAATGACAGCTATGACAAATGGAAAATTTGTCACCAAAACCAAACACTTCTTAACTCCTTTTATTTATTTATTTTTTTGGAGTAACAATTACATATATATTATATTTAACCACTTTAGCAAATGATGTAACAATTTATTTAATAAAAAATAATCAAAATAATTAATTAAAAAGTATCAAAATATGTTACCATTTCAGAGATTCTCATAGCTACAAAAATTAGCAATATTTTACAAATTACCTTAGAATCAAATTAAATGTATTACATACTGAATATTAATGAAAAAAGCATAATTTGTGTAAAAATAAATTGAGGAATATTCTTTTATTAGGCCCCCAAAGGCCCCATACTTCTAAATTCTTCTTTTTTTTTTTTTTTTTTAACAATTACATATATATTATGTTTAACCACTTCAGCAAATGATGTAACAATTTGTTTATTTAATAAAAAACAATAAAGGGAAAAAAATATTTAAACAAAAAAGTCAAATAAAAAAGTTTAAAAATATATGTGGCTCATAGCTATAAAAATAAGCAATAAATGACAAATGACCTTAGGATCAAATGAAATATGTTAAATACTGAATATTAATGAAAAAAAAACAAACAAACAATTTGTATAAAAATAAATGGAGGAATATTTTTATTAGTAGGCCCCCAAGGGCCACAACTGTGATGTGGCAAATCTGTCCTAAAATCTTAATTCTTCTAAGTTTATGTTTAACCACTTTAGTAAATAATGTAACAATTTGTTTATTTAATAATAAAATAATACAGGCAAAAAAAAAAAAAAAAAAGTAAACAAAAAGGTCTACTAAAAAAGTATAAAACATATATGAACATTTCAAAGATACTTATAGCTATAAAAATGAGCAATATTTTACAAATTACCTTAGAATCAAATGGAATATGTTAATTACTGAATATTAATGAAAAAAGCACAACTGTGGCAAAATTTGTCACCACAAGTAAATACTTCTAAATTCTTTTTTTTACTCTTTTTTTGTTTGTTTGTTTGTTTACAATTACAGTTAATTACAATTACATATATATTCTATTTAACCACTTTAGCAAACGATGTAACAATTTGTTTAATAAAAAAATAATAAAGGCAAAAAAAGTCTAATAAAAAATATCAAAATATATGTGACCATTTCAGAGATTCTCATAGCTACAAAAATTAGCAATATTTTACAAATGACCTTAGAATCAAATTAAATATATTAAATACTGAATATTAATGAAAAAGCACAATTTGCGTAAAAATAAATGGAGGAATTTTTTTATTAGTAGGCCCCCAAGGGCCACAACTGTGATGTGGCAAAATCTGTCACCAAAACCAAATTAAATTCTTTTTTTTTTTTTTTTTTTTTACAATTACAAATAATTACAATTACTTATATATTCTATTTAACCAAATGATGTAACAATTAGTTTATTTAATAATCAAAATAATAAATGAAAAATGTATATGTTTAAAAGTATCAAAATATATGTGACCATTTCAGAGATTCTCATATCTACAAAAATGAGCAGCATTTTACAAATTACCTCAGAATCAAAAAACAAAAGAACTATTATTAGAAATTTAGTAAAATATAAATATTATGAGAAACTTAAAAAAAGAGAAAATGAGAAAAAATTGTACACTTGAAGTACAAAAAAATGACTGAAAAAAAGGAAAATAAATATTAATTACATATAGAAATATTTAGAAATAAATTACAAACGCACTCAATAAAACTACTTAACTTACTGAAATTAAAATGATAACTGTATATATAAAATTCAAAAACAGTATATTAATAATACTAAAATCACTCTGCTGTGTAATAACAATCAGGTGATTAGCACATTATACTTAAAGGGGTCATCGGATGCTAAGTTTACTTTGAACGTTAATATGTGTTGGCAGTGTATGTACAAATCTACCCTATAATGATAAAAATCCATGCAGTGGTTTTTAATTAATCTGTAAAAATAATATTCCCTTTTTCAAATCGAGCCATTCTCAGATGCCTGTTGGTGTGGCGTCACACCAACAGAGGCCGCTCCCACCATAGTTGATTGACATGAGCGTTTTACCTCAGATCAGCTGTAACAGTCCGACCTCTTTGTTTCAATGCCGGAGCAGGGATGTAAGTTAGACAAGAATATCTCCGATTGAGCGATTGAGGTGTTGTGTTGCTGGATATATTAATTAACATAATGGTCGTCATTTACTCCCGACATCTGAGCCGCTGAAGATGCAGTGGATTACGTTTATTTGTGAAGGGAATGCGCCTCCCGATCTACATATATCCGTCTATGTTCGCGCAAATCATTCATTATCCAGCTGCACATACAGCAGAAGTGAGTATAAGGGTTTTTCTAATTAATCTTTGCGATCGCCTTTTCCTAATAATGTGGTAGTTAGCAAGTTTAGCGGCTAAAGTAAACAGGCTCGTCAATCCACAGAGACAAGAGAGGGGCGGGGCGAGCAGAGCTCATTTGCATTTAAAGCAACCTCGACCAGAATGAGATGATTTTGGCAGAGCTGACTGTGGTAAGGTAAAAAGGGTGTTGTTTTACACAACCATTGAGAATTTTTAACCAAAGTATATTATAGACTTTGCATTAAGACCTTAAAGAATCATATCAAGTTGTGGAAAATGGGCATCCGATGACCCCTTTAAACATTATGCAATATAATGTGGTGGTTTTGTTGCAATTTAGTGTCTTGGGAGCTGAAGAAAACTTCAGCTATCTGCACTGTTGGACCTTGTGCAGTTGTTACTCAACTAATATATTCTGCCTGAAACAAGCCAAAACGCTAAAGCCCCTCATTGACTCTCACATCTTTCGAAATGTTCACACTCTCTCCATTATGCATCAGTTGGTGCAGCTGCAGGCAAACCGTGCAGAATAATATCCGGACTTTCCCAGAATGACGCTTTGCCTACAGTAATAATTTTGCCCATCTTTTTCTCTATCTGCATCTTAAACTGTCTAGTCCGTCTGTCTCTTTCTGTCTCTTTCCCTTTAATTTCATCCTGCGTCCCATAGGGTTAAGTAACGGCACCCAGAGGGAGGTCGAGGAAGTGCCTTTTAAAAGTCTTGGCATGCGTTTGTTTGAACACCTGCTAATTCTGTTCCCAGGTTATCAAATGCCTCAGATAAAATAAGACGTAATAACAAGTAGTAGTCTATAGTGCCCAAAAACCTGCAGATCTCTGTTAAAACCATCAGGTCTTTATCGATTCTTAGAAGCGATAGACGTTGAAGTTACAGCATGTCAGCTGAATCATGTTTGAAATCTATTTCACAGCACATTTTCGTGCATTTCCAGATTACAGATCGTATTATTTCTTGCCCAAATGTAAAAAATTCAGTCTGGCCTAATGAAAAACAGGGGGGCAGACGTTTTTCTCCCTATTCTCGCAATCCATCCCCTGATACCAAACAAACACAGCTGCATTTTGAACAATAAAGCTATTGAACATCACATATCGATGGATGAAACACATAGAGTTTTAAAAGCTTGCCATATTCAAACATGCTGTCCAAGATTCCTGAACTAATAATAATTTCCTGTCCTTCCATGGCCAGCACAGTTCATTCCCCCTATATTTTCCCTCAGTTTTTCCGAATCACAGTGTTCCCTGAAAATGTCTCATTATATCACAAAAGGGAGGAACACACATCTTATTATTGTTGTAAGATTATGCTTATTCAGAAGAAAACAGCAAAATATATCAATATTTCAAAGGCTTTATCCACGTCACTCCACAATTTCAAAACATGTTTTTGGACAAAACACATGCATAAAGTCAATCACAGTCATTTATTTTGGCAGGAATAGGGCAAGTGAGCCATTAAATAACCTTAGGACAGCACAGAGTGGGTTAAGGTCGGTTTCATGAATTGTTTTTTTAATGGTTCACAGGCAGTCACTCCAGAGAAACTCTTTAAAGGTCTCATTCTACTCTGAAGCTGTGACACACTGCACTGCTCCTCTCTCCTCATCACACACCGCAGCAACTGTTTCTTCTCACAACATGAAGGATCTGAGGATTTTACTCTTTTTCGCGACCGTGCCGTGGATATTTTGTGAACCGGCAAGAACCAGCAAAGTGGTGCCTAAACACAAAGGGACACTGAAAATAGTAGGTGATGAAGAATTAATCCCAGAGAGTAGAATTGTCATGGAAGCCAAGAAACCGAAGGTATGGCAATTTAATGCTGATAATGCTAATTTGTATACATTGTGATATTAAAATAGAATTTAGCTAAAGATATTAATGTTTTTGATGGCTGAAAGGAATATATGTATTTGTATAATCAGAATGCCAGATATCATAAATTTGTTCTAAGAAAGGTATGCAATGGAAAACCTGTTAAATCCATAACTGGATTACATCCAATTAAAAACAGCAGCATCGGCAAGTTATCTGGGCTTGTGAACCGGTTGAACTTGTTGGTTTCAAGAGAAATAAGTTTTCTTTTTATCTGCTTTACTAGAAAAAAGTCATTCTTAGCACAGACTATGAAAGCCCAACTGAAAGTGATGATGAAGGTCCGGGAGCAGACCATAAAGATGACAAGGGTAATTATTTATGACTTCGATTTTGCATTCATTTGATTACAAATCGTATTTAAGCCTCTCTATTGATATTTTTTATTTTCAGAACTTCCCACATGCCTGATGTGTGTGTGTCTAACTGGATCGGTGTACTGTGAGGAGATTTCTCCTGACATGACAACAGTTCCACCACTGCCAAAGGAA
This sequence comes from Cirrhinus mrigala, assembly GCA_036247105.1. Taxonomy (NCBI): domain Eukaryota; kingdom Metazoa; phylum Chordata; class Actinopteri; order Cypriniformes; family Cyprinidae; genus Cirrhinus; species Cirrhinus mrigala. The sequence goes on from CM070029.1 coordinate 18,727,077, forward strand.
ACGGCTTACCTCTATGCGCGCTTCAACAAAATCACTAAAATTACCAACAAAGATTTTGGCAGTATTGGTGAGGGAAAAGCTTTTTAGGTGTGGCCACCAACGACACAATATGTTGGAACCAGGTCAATGTAATCAAACAACTGAGTGAATTTTCCTTGCGGCTTTTAATGGCTCTAAAACAGAACCGAGAAAGTGTGCTTAGGTCCCTTAGAGTCACTGGAATAGAAAGGGAGATGAACCTAGAAGGTTCATTGTGCATTTAAAGGGATAGTTCACTCAAAAATGACAGTTCTGTCATCATTTACTCACCCTCATGTCATTTTGAACCCCTTTGGATGTTTTGACTAAAGGTTAAACGATTTCAGATTTTGTCGACATTTATGTTATAAGAGGTTGAGTCGACGTTGACTAATCACTGATGATGCATTTAATGAGCAAATAAGCCTGAACCTTGAGCTGAGATTTGAGCACCTTGTGCACAGCTATGGCACATGACTATGGCGCTGCCAACAGAGTGTTTTCATGACGCATCATCAATTGAACATTCAACTGAATGTAAACAGTGCCACTGAACTGAACAGGACTCGCATATTTAGCTGATAATTGCTGCTGAAAATGGTCAATTACTCACCAGGAAAAACATTTGGAGTACTATAGGCTGCCAAAAGTTATAACAAATCTAAGAGAAGAGTGCCAAAAAAAATGTTGTTTGTGGTTGGCTAAACTGAACCAAGATTTCCAGGGCAAGAACATTTGTGTTTGTTCTTATTATTTCCAGTTAGGTAGGTGAAATATTAGGCTAATATCTTAAGTAATACTGCTCGTACGTATCCTTACCACCTATTAACTTTAATTTAACAAAATTGGTGCCCTTACTAAGTCCTTTTTTTCACGTGGTTTAGACAGCATACATTAGCAGAACAACGTATTCAGTAGTACATTAAACGTACAATCAGTTAGTCATGGGGTCGTTCTTGAACGATTCGTTCATTTAGAACTAATCTTTAATGTGACTCGGGACGAACGAGTCGTCTCGGGGAGTGATTCGTTCAGTCGCGCATGTGCAACATCTTATTAGGTTCTGTACTGGAATTAGTTCACCTGTTTCGAGTCTTAGGGTTTTTGGAGTCGTTCGTTCATCTTATGGGGCTGTCACGTGATGAACGAACGACTCGAACCCGAAGACTCAAGAGATGAACTAATCAATTCTTTTTCCGGCTCACACTGCATTGGTTAAGCTTATGAGGCTGTCACGCGATGAACGAATGACTCAAACCCGAAAAAAAATGAATTAATCTTTTCTGTTTCTTTTAACATTATAGTTTTGTCTTGTTTGTAGTGTGATCAACGGTTGTGTAAGCAGTCGATGTGTTAGGGAGGTAACATTTAAATTATATTTGCTAAAATGAACGAAATGACTCGAAAAAAAGATTCGTTCATTTTGCGGAAACGAGACTCAAAGGTCCGAGTTGGTAAAATGATCCGAGCTTCCCATCACTACAATCAGTGTTGTTGCTTACATCCGAGTATGGCCAATATGGCCAACTGACCAAACTGTTCATAAATGCAAACTCTCTGTATGGCTATTGCTCCTATAACAGCTCATTTTTATCAGTTCTTTTGTTTTTAGGTCGTTATATTTCTGACAGAATTCCGCTCGTTCTAAATCAGATACAGATAAACTAGCGCTGTTAAGATGATGGTGCGTTCAACCATGTCGGATAGATCGTATTTACTAGCTAAACGCACATGAATGCCACCACAAAGTCGTTATTACGAGTGGGAAACTCGAAATTTTCTTTTAGCCCAGAGTTTCCGAATTGGGGACGTGTCAGTAAAAAAACGAGTCGGAAGCAATGGACGCAGCCAAAAACAATAGATATGCAGAATAAAAGGATTATTTTTTGTAACGTACAATGAAACTATATGTTACATATACAAAATATTATTGTATAATTAGCATAGAATATATAAGGATGCAGTTTACATCACCTTCATAAATTGAATAAAAACAGAAAAAAGCAAAAACACAATGATACGCACTCTTTATTCGTAATTTTGTAGATGCGGAGTTTAAAAAAACGTTAGGTTAGGTTTATGTTGAAAAGGTAAATCGTCATCTTGTTCCAACCGAATGTGACTTACGCATCTGACTTCATAACGACGACTTGTCAACTTGTAAGTACGAACGTCCCAGAAGGACTTGAACGCAGCATAATTTCACTTGAGAATACTATTTCAGCAGCCGTTTATGAGCACTGTTTATTCATATTAAACATTTAAGCTAAACGATTTTAATTTTACAGTGTACACTACAGTCTCTGTGCTCACAGCGTCCAAAACTCAAATCATTTGTAGATTTATTTATTTATATTTACATTTTCATTGTCTGGGATTTCGGTATGGAGTTAAAGGGTAGGATTATCATTTTTTGGTAGCATTATAACACATTCTGAGTGTATAATTAGTACCGTTTGTAGTTTTCTCATACCATCTGATAGAGCGTTTGGACTCGGAAGTCACAGAAGAGGTGACGCTTGACGTCAGACATAACAACCCTGATAGCACACGTATGTCTGCAGGATGGCTGTTAAAGATCACTTGATCTGGAAAGCATCTGCTGTGTACAAACATCTGACAGACGTCTGTAAGATGTCAGTTTTACATACATTCTAAATCATAAACATCTTAAAGACATCTAATAGACGTCTATTTGACATCTGATAGGAAACGTCTTATAGACGTATTGCAGATGAGCAAACACTCTAAAAAATACTTCCAGATATAAATGCAGATGTCAAATAGACATCTCTGTGATGTATGTGTGCTATCAGGGAAGCGAATAGGACCAGCGACTAGTCGACGTCAGAGCATTAAAGTTGACTATTCGACTAATCGACTAGTCTGTGGAAGCCCTAATTTGTACCCCACTGACCTTCATTGTAAACTCTTAAAAATAAAAGTTCTTTACTGGTATCTATGATTCCATGAAGGATCTCTAACATTCATGGAATCTTTGTAATACATAAAAGGTTCTTGATATTGGAAAAATGTTCATCAAAATTTTAAAATGTTCTGCACACCAAAAAAAAGAGAAGAAAAAAAAGTGGTTCTTTTTAATAACTGTTGGTTCTTCTATGGCATTACATGCGAACACCACCTTTCGGAACATTTATTTTTATGAGTGCATGGACAAAAAAACACTGAGGCATATTTTAATGTTCCATAGTAGCAATAAAGTCAAACAGGTGTGGAACGACATGAGAATAACTAAATGATGACAGAAAGTTATTAAAAAACATATTCAGTTGCAGCCCAGTGAGAATGTCCAAATATGTACATCCATATTGTGTTGTTTTACAGGCACACTGAGAAGAATTGACCTGAGTGGCAATCTGATCACTGAAATTGAAGATGGAGCCTTTTCAAAACTTGACCAACTTGAGGAACTAACGCTAGCTGAGAACAAGCTGGTCAAACTGCCAATGCTGCCAACTAAACTTGTGTCTCTCAATGTCAACCACAATCTACTTAAAACAAGGGGACTAAAAGCGAACATTTTCAAGGTAAAATTAATAAAAGAAAGAATCTGAAATAATACGTTGTTATGGTACTCATGAGTGCCTTCCATCTTTTGTATTAGAAACTCACCAAGCTGGCATACCTGTACCTTGGAGACAATAGCCTGGAGGCCATCCCGCAGCTGCCGGAAAGCCTGCGTGTGATTCACCTGCATGTATGCTCATTGCTATATTGTAATCTTAGTATATTTATATACAGTATATGTATCAATTCTTTTAAAATCGTTTTCAGAACAACAACATAACGTCACTGACAGATGACACGTTCTGCAAAGGAAATAACACGCACTACATCAGGTACAACATGCAGGAGGTTCGGCTCGACGGAAACCCAATAACGTTGGCCCAGCATCCCAACAGCTTCATCTGTCTGAAAGCTCTACCGATTGGACACTACAAGTGATCCGTCGAGAAGAAGAAAATGTTCCTTAAGCCGCAGTCCAACTGGCAACCGCTGTTAAGATGTTGGAAAGCACATTCACAGAGATTTAACAGCTTAACAAAGAATTTTGACTTTGAGTGCATCAAGCTTTTAGACATTTAAGATCATCTAGATCATTTGTTAGAAGCATATACAGACAATAACAACGTTTTCTTGACTTTTTTTTTTTTTTTTGACAATGTAATCATTTTGTTATATTTTGTTAATGTTTTTGCAAGTAATAATTGCAAAAAAGACTGTAGTAAATCATGAGGCAGTGAATGTCTATAAACTTAAAATGGGAAAACGATATTCAGTGGGACTGTAACTGATATCCAATGCTGGTAAATAAATTCATTTAGGACTGACGTATTTGCTGGACTTCATCTTCATAAACGTGTATAAAAGGCATAAAACATCACTACAATTAACAAAAAATGATTAAAGAATAAATATATTCTCATAATTATGTCTTAGTGTATACTGATAAAGTTTAATGACTTAGGAACAAAATCAATACATGAAAGTTTCTCATTATCCACCTTATTCATCAATGCATAAGTAAGCCTATGGGTGAGACTTCCGGTTCATTAGCCGCTATATGGAAATAACGCGAATAACAACGTGCAGTTAACGGTTAAACTGTTTTCATTACAAACCATCATAATTAAGATAATACTAAAAAATATATATATGGTAAGACACTAAGTTGCAATATCGAGCAGCAAAACAAGGTGTTTTGTTCAGCTAAAAATAGCTGGACTTGGATGAGACCAGAAGCCAGACTCATTAAATTTTTACAAACGGCGCGCCCGCTCTTACGGAAAAATAAGGTGGATTGTAAGTCATTATTACAAGATTTTCCCCCCAGTTTTAAAGACATTAACACACGAGAAAGTTTTTTTCCCATAAATGAGAAACTTCCTCAATATAATGAGATGCTAAATCACCTTATTTTCATTATTGAGAATGACGTTAATCTCATTATTGTTATACAGAATCATATGTGTGTGTGTGTGTGTATATATATATATATATATTTACATTTTATAAGCTTTCAAGGTGTATTATTTAGAACCACAGAACAGACAGATCATTTTTATTGCAGAAATAACCATCTTTATCTTTTAGACAATACAAAAAGTGACAGCTTCCTTGCAGAAACAATCACAGTCTTCTGCACCTCATTTTTCCTCATAATCACGCACTCCATGTCACAGCTGCCCTACAGTTGATGTATATAATATCTCCATTTTTAAATGATATCAAAAGTGTGTAAGTGTGCAAAAGTCTCAAAACGGTTCTGGTTTCAGTCTCTTCATCATGACGATCATTTATTTCCAGTGTTATGATGAGCTCATTTGGCTTCAGACTCTGTGAGCACAATCAAGCTCTCCTCAATCTTGTGCTGGTATTCCCTCTCCGATTGTTTTCTTCTGTAGACATCATCTGAGAAGCCAGAAAATAATGTTATTACTTGTCCATAACCATATCCAATACATAATTAAAAGCGAATTCTTATAGACCTACATAAATGTATGCAAGTACAATGCATTTATCTTAACTAAAAATTAAGCAACATTACTTAAGCATTAAGTGAATTAAGCAGTACGACTACGTAATTAAGATTAACGACATACATTGAAAGTATTATGTTTTCAAAGATTTCAGTAAATACATCGTTATTCACAACAGCGCGGGGAAAAAAACACAGCTCTGCGCAAAAAAGGACGCAGAGTGATGCACAGAAACGCTTTAAAGAGAGGGGCGTGTATGTATACATAAGATTTGACTTTGGATACTTACAAAACGTTTCTTTTCCCATTCTCACGTTAATCATGATCCACTCCATGACGCCCCCGATACAGAAAAACACGGGCAAAAATCTGTACGTCCCAAAACGTCTTTTTCCAGGTACAAGACTTAGTATATATTTTAGGTTCTGACTTTTTCTAAACATTTTTTCTTTCAAAACACAGTCAACGGCAAGACACCTCTAAAGCACAGCACAATAATATGCGCTTATGAAAAATGAGTTTTAATTGCTAGAATACAACATACGAACGGTTGTCCTTCAACACTTCAACACTCTTAACGCATGCTACCGCTGCGCTGACAGCAGAGGAAAACATGGCGGCGTAAACGTCATGGATGGTGTGTTCCAGTCAGGGTTGCCAGGTTTTCACAACAAATCCCGCACAGTTGCTACTCAAAAAAAAAAAAAAATTCGCGGTCCCGGGTGTAAAATGCGCGTTATTTTGCGGGGTTTCCCTGGTAAAATTCGCATTCCAGTTGATAAATATCAGGTTATCCACCTAATTTTTCTCATAAGAGCTGGCGCGGCCATTTGTAAATTTAATGTGTCTGGCTTCCGGTCTCAATTGTTTCCAGCTGTTTTTAGCTGTATAAAACTGCTCGTTTTCATTGATATTGCGAACGGGTGTGTCTTATATTATTTTAATGTATTATCTTAATTGTGAACACAACGGTTTGTAGTGCAAAGAGTTTTACCATTTACTGCACCTCATTATTATTCTTGTTATTTCTATATGGCTTATGAACCAGAAGTCTAACACATTACCAGAAGACAGCTTACTTCTGCATTGAAAAACAAGGTGGATTGGGGTCACTTAAACCTGCAGGCATGAAAAACAACCTGTGGCAACAGTGTTAAAGTAGCCCAATTCTGCAGGAAAACCACAGACTTGGCAACACTGGTTTTAATAGGTCTGCTGGCAGGACTCTACCAAGTCCCATACAGGGACTACTCATCATTGCTTGGTGTTCTCGCTCACTGCTAAAAGAATATATATAATTTAAGTTATATATATTTACAGAGAGAGAGAGAGAGAGAGAGAGAGAGACATACATAGATAGATGGATAGATAGATAGATAATACAATGGAAGTCAGTGGTTACCAGAAACTGTTTGGTTACCAACTTTCTTCAAAATCTTATATTGTGTTGTTTTTAATAGAAGACAGAAACAGGTTTGGAGAAACCTGAGGGTAACATTATGTCGGAAATTTCATTTTTGAGTGAACTATCCCTTTAATATTTAAAGAAAAAAAAAAAAAAACATTTGAAATGGGCCCATTATTTAGCTGTGGATCATTTACAGTGAATAATAAAATAAGGCAACGGGCTCATATTGATGCTTTTCAAAAATGAAACTGACGAACAAATCAGTCAAATTTATTTTCATTTACAGCATGTGGACATTTAATACTTAAAGAATGAGTTAGAAATACATGCATACTAACATCTTGATGCTGCACATAGTGCACAATGTTTGAAAGATTTCAGATCAGATGGAATGAATGAATACCTGAAACATTTTCTTGTGAATTTGTTTTGTGGTCAAGATGTTCATAGATTACTGAAAGATGCTTGAGTATTATCTGAATATGTATTGCAAATGCGTTTGTATCATATATTATTTGAATGCTTTTGCAAAATATTCTGCATTGCATGGTGTGATCCTTTACATTTCATTCCCTTTTTCCTCTGCTTGGTCTCAACTGACAATGGAATTTCTACAGATTGAAAACAGCAGCAACCACATTTGGTAGCACATTCATAAATTGGTCAATCTTCTACTTTATATGCTAGCCGGCAGAAAGTCCAGTGGTGCTCCACTGTGTTTTCATTGGCACGCTCGCTCATGTGGTGCACCCGTGTGTTTCGGATTGTGAATCCCTGTTTGGTAATGTAGTCCATGAGGTGGACCCTTAGAGACACCTCTTGATGGTGGTCACATGGTCCAAAGGTGAAGGACACCTGACAGTCTCTGGTGTCCATCATGTGTTTGTTCCACTTAGTGAAGTTGTTGGATATTCCCTCCAGCAGAGAGTGGACCTTGGTGGTTATGGTTAGTTGTGTTATAATAACAGCTACTGGGTTTGAGTACTTAGACAGCTTGCGGGTGCTGGACAACTCTACCACCTGCTCAAAGGTGTCCAGCGGGTACAGAGGCTTTGGGTCATTGAGGCATTGGATTAAAGGTTCGATCTGATAGAAGTCTGCTTCTTTACGCAGAAGGTCCATTTCCATGAAGTCAACAGGAAGAGTGAGCTCGGATGTGCGCAGGAAGTTTAATATGTAGCGGAAAAGCGTCCCGTCCCGATCGATGAAGTAGTTTCCCTGAGCGTCCCGTGTGGTGGGGAAGTCGCCGCGGAACATGGCGCCCAGCATGGAGTCTGGGTAACGTTGAAGAGTGGAGATGGAGGTTGTGTAGAGATGACCTCCAACATTTAAGGTGACTGGGTGAGTCAACTACAAGAGATGGACAAAAGCAGAGAATCATTAAAGGATTAGTTCACTTTCAGAATAAAAATTTCTTGGTCATTTACTCACCCCATTTGTTATCCAAGATGTTCATGCCTTTCCTTCTTCAGTCAAAATAAAATGAAGGTTTTTGAGAAAAACATTACAGGACTTTTCTCCATATAGTGGACTTCATCGGTGGCCAACAACTGCAGTTTTAATGCAGCTTCAAAGGGCTTCATAAGGGGCTTATCTAGTGAAACGAACAGTCATATTTTTTTTAACCACAAATGCTCGTCTTGCACTAGTTTCACTATTAAGACTCTTATTCCTCGGCTGGGATTGTGTAGAGGCCTTTAAAGCTACATTGAAACTGCAATTTGGACCTTTAACCCATTGATCCTCATTGAAGTCCACTATATGGAGAAAAATCCTGGAATATTTTTCTCAAAAACCTTTATTTCTTTTCAACCAAAGAAAGAAAGACATGAGCACCTTGGATGATATGGGGGTAAGTAAATGATCAAGAATATTTTTAAATCATTTATTGCAGTTCATCACACATAATAGGTTAATTGGGAATTTTAATGTGGATAATCTGTCACCGGAAAAGCACTAATTAAATGTCACTGTTTGGCCGACACTGAAACAATTTTGGAAATATTCTAATTTTTGCTGTTGGGAGCTAAAATTTCCAAGGAAATTTTTCTGGAAAAATTCAAATTCAAATTCTTTTAGGGTGTGTTCACACTTGTAGTTCAGCTCATTTGGTTTATTTGGTCTGGACCGAAAAGGAAAATGATAAATTTGGTCCTGGTCCGTTTAGCATTCACACTAGCATTTTTGATAGCGAACCTAAAGATACCAAACCTAAAGGCATAGTGATACGTTCACAACCTGATTGGTCGGGGTGAATGACGGACCTCACCTATTGCCATCTACTGGACTAAGCGCACTCATTGTTGAATGTATATGATTTTATTTTCACCACTTGTGAACTCACAAAAAGCTCATAAAAGGCACTTTACCTCCTCGTTTGCCCTCTGCTCATTTTGTTTTGGATACACTGCTTGTTCCCTTCGTGAAATCATGTTGAGTAGTGTCGCATCTTGTCAATACTCTGTTTTTGGTTCATTTTATAAGTATTTGCTCCATGTTGCATTCATATTTCATTCAAATCGCACCAAAGTTCATTTGGAAGCGGTCTCGGTCCATTTGTTTGGTGTGCACCAGGGTTTGGATGGCAGTGTTCACACTTACTCAAATGAACCACACTAACAGAGCAATTGCACCAGAGTTCGTTTTGATCAAACCAAACATGACAAGTGTGAACACACCCTTAATTCATATGTTGGAATCTGAATCAAACTGCCTAGAGGATGCTGAACTGAAATTAAAAAAAGGAAGATTTGTTAAGCTTGTCAGCTTGACATTTTGCTTTTTAATGTTTAAAACACTCTTTAAAGATTATAATAAGGTTATACAGACCTTACAGTCAGACAAACCAAGACAGACAGACAAATAGCCCACCTATCTATGAAAACTTGAACCCATTTGAATGTCAGTTATGGGAAAACCTTTGATCCCACCAGTTGATCAGATTCTGTGCCGAGTTTGAAATGTGTGGATGTGGATGTAGTTTGAAAGATTTACATTGAGAAGTTTTTCACTGACAAGCAATGGGATTTTTCATCAAGTACAAGAAAACCGCAAAGGCCCACTCCCAACAAGAACGATAGCTATAACTATGCGGTCTTAATAATCCGAGTGTCTATTTACATCAAGTGCAAATAGTCCGCCTTGTTGGCAGAGACTATTTACACTAACGACGCCCACCAACTTTTGGTTGGGCTAGTCAACATTACAAATAATGCCTGCTAAATAACAGCTCCAGTGGTGTAGGCGATAAAGTGCGTAGCAGAGACTTTTTGACGCAATTGACTCGAGTTCGAATCTGCCTTTTGCCGAACTCATTCTTCTCACTTTTCACATCGCATATCAGACCAGACAGACATTTGTCATCAATAAAATAATGGAAATATTTGAAAAGTGGAAAATAAAATGCCTCAGGTATTTATCAGTTAGGGTTAGGTGTAGGTGTACAGAGGGCTTTAATGTCCCAATAAGGCAGCATTCATTTAATCATTTTAATAAAAATGATAATTTACACTCAATACCTTATTACTGCATACCGTTTTATAATGTACTACAATACCAGGGTGCAGATATCTGCCACTTCCATTAAGTAGTATAAACAGCATCTAACTAATATTATTGCAAAGAAAATACTGTTACACAGTGTAAATAGAATACATCACTATTTGCACTTATTTGCACTATTACTATAAATACTGCCATTTTCAGTTAGTGTAAATAGCATCTATCACTCTTTGCATGTAAATAGCCGCTCTCTTTAATAATCATAAGCATATGAGAATAGGGAAATCCACACCATAGCTATAAACACAGAGGAACAATATCATTGGAATCACTTTCAGAACTATTTTTTCTAGCTGATGAACAATTGACAGTGAAAATCCAGATCAGAATCCACTGACATTAAGGAGCTCGGCAGACAACAATCTTCACAGTTATTATTCTTGGTGTAAATGGGCTTTAAGTCTGATCAGTTAAGGAAAACAGCAACTGTATTAAAAATTGTATTTTAAGTGTTCTTCACCTTCGTCCAAAAAATGTTAAATTATTTTTTAAACAAAATGAATTACATAAATACTTTTTCAAGCCAAAATTTGTCTTAATTATTTTGTTCTAGTTAAAAACACGTTACAGGTATATGTCTGAATTTCAATTTCTTTTAATTCTACTTCAAATTCAAATGGCAGATCTGCACAGCACACACAACTGCGGCTAATAAACATTTTGTAACAATAACTTATGTTAAATATATCTCCACATACATACCCTATTCCCCCAGTCCCCATTATCCATTTGATAAGGATAGGTAGACCGGTCTGCCCCACAGAAGAAGCTCGGATATTATACTTGAGTAGACCTGCAAAAAAGACACTACATTTAAGGCACGTAAACACATATAGACCTTACTTGAGAATCTTTGAATACTTTAACACATCCGAAACGATAATGAGGAACACAATGAGATAAACAGAATGCATTACTGTGTGAGGAAGCTCAATGAATTGGATGCTCAATAGCATGCTAGCTGTTTTAGTAAGGCATGTAAACAGGTTTCCTGAAACGCAAATACTTAGTTTCCCTCGAAAGAAGTTAAGAACGTCCAGCGATTGTGCCTGATGACATCTAACATTAAAAACATGAACATGTTTTAATATAACGAAGCGTTTTTAGTAACCTTTGCTAACCAGCTATCATAATATACAGCTAGCTGCCTGCTCACTACTAATGTAAGAGTGACAAATTAATAAAATAAACGTTTTTCCTGATAGTCATACTGTATGGGATAACCCCATCCTTACCTGTCTCCTGGCCTGAGGGGTTTAATCGTCGGTTTTGATAGCGGCTGTACAGGACGCTGAGTGTTAGCTGCTCAAAGACGAGAATACAGCAGCCGCACTGTCACGTGACCTACACTAGCGTACATTAATGGAAGTGACAGGATCACAGCACATCTGGGAAGAAAGAACGACACAGCTTTGTGCTGCTAAATAAATATTGATTAAATGCAATGCTCGAATGCTTTTAGTTAGGAATAAAATGTTGCTTTACGCAAATATCACATCACTACAAAAAAAAAAAAAAAAAAAAAAAAAGTGATATTTATTGATAGAATTTCACCAACAAAAACAACCAGAACTTTTTGGACATGGGAAATCAGTTTATTGAACATGTACCATAGCTGTAGCTACTGACAGGTAGGAATGATGCTAGAAGCACACAGCAATTCCAGCAGGATTAATGTAGGATTAATTTATATGTGATCAATAAACATTACAATGTAGCCTATATTTCTTCTAGTGAATCCACACACTGTGCTTAACATAGTGCAAGCAATAATAATGTTTTAATCCTTATTTTAATATTTAAATCCATCATCACCTCCACCTGAAACAAACAAAATGTTACACTTTGTAATATTTTATTGACAAAAATATTTAAATGACATAAACTGGACTTAAAGAGTTACGGTTCTCAGTGCTATAAAAAATTATAGGACTCAGAATTACTAATACCCATAGAATGAAGTGCATTGGTACGTAATAATCAGTACCACGGTATATATGAAAGTATTACCATTTGATGCCATAGCTCTAGCATCTGTATACTTTACAGCAAGATCTTATTGGTAAATATTAGTTAATCCATTAACATTAACCAATGTGGAATATATATATATATATATATATATATATATATATATATATATATATATATATATATATATATATATATATATATATATATATATATTTACCATTTATTAATCTTTGTTAATGTTAGTTAATAAAAATACAGTTGTTCAGGTTAGTTCACACACAGTGAATTAACCAATGTCAGCATATACAATTTTTGATTTTTAAAAATGTATTATGTTGAAATGAACATTAAGATTATTAAATGTTGTACAAGTATTGTTTATTGTTAGCTCAAGTTAACTAACGTTATCAACCTAAATTGTAAAGTGTTACCATATACTTTTTTTTTTTTTTTTACTTTTTCTTTAACTGATCAAAAGGCTGTTTGCATATGAACATACATACTGGATAATTATTGCTTTTTATATTATTTCTCCATACGTTTGTTATATACTTTGGAGTCTGTCTTTAATTACTCACCCTCATGTTGTTCCAAACCTGTAAGACCTTCGTTCATCTTCAGAATACACAAATTAAGATATTTTTGATGAAATCCGAGAGCTTTCTGCATAGACAGCAACACAACTGACATGTTCAAGGCCCAGAAAGGTAGTAAAGACATCATTAAAACAGTCCACGTGACATCAGTGGTTCAACCTTAATTTTATGAAGCTACGAGAATACTTTGTGTGCAAAGAAAACAAAAATAACAACTTTATTCAACAATTTCTACCGTGTCAGTCTTCCATGTGCATTCAAGACAATACTACGACTATGGACCATTTTAACAATGTCCTTACAACCTTTCAGGGCCTTGAATGTATCGGTTGCGTTGCCGTCTATGCAGGGCCAGAAAGGTCTCGGATTTCACCAAAAATATCTTAATTTGTGTTCCGAAGATAAACGAAGGTCTTACAGGTTTAGAATAACAAGAGGGTGAGTGATTAATGACAGAATTTTCATTTTTGGGTGAACTATCCCTTTAAGTATTTAGTAATACATGGCTAATGTCCTGACATGTCTCAGGATTTCTTCTTAGTGCTGGCACTCTCTGTGCTCTGCTGGGAAATGATGAAATCTAAAATGAGTTTGGCTGTTTGTCGTGGTCGCTCCATCACAACAGAATGACCGCAGTTCTCCAGCAGATCAACACGACAGCCTGGAAGAGTCTCCATGAGCACTGCTGCCCCAGACACATCCACCACCTGAAAAAAAGAAAGGAATATCAGGGCTATTACAGTTAACGAAAACCACAAAATAAAACAAACATACTAATGCTTTCTATTTATAGTTACAGTCTCCATGCTTACACATACCTGGTCCTGTTTGCCCCAGATGACTTGTAAAGGAGTAGTTATTTGCTGCATGTGCTCATGCAGGGCATATTTAGAATTTTCACTCATAATTTCCATGAAAACTGTGTCAGTTTGGAAAAAGATACTTTAGGCAAAGAAATGATTAAAACAACACTTTTTGTAGCATACTGTAACATTTAATAGCAAATAACTGCCGTGGGTAAGCCTACGTTCGTACTGACCTTCATGATAGAAGTCATTGTGAGGTATCCGTACATCCACCAGGCCTTGAAGAATCTATAATGGAAGGTAGATGCCACACATAGTGTATAAAGGTGTGTTTTGAATCTAGAGTAACTCTACATTTGTTTAACTGACCTGTTGAGGCACTCTGAACCGCACATGAGAACACAGCTTCAGCATCTCCTCCATCTCCTCCGGTGTGGACGGAATAAGAGGAATATTCAACGTGTACTGGCTGTGCTCCACTTCACACATCTGACTGTCAAATTTGCTCTCGTTTTGGTTCCTCAGACCTTCGGTGAGAAATGTGAGCAGGGGTGATATTAGGACAGATTTGGAGAAACATTGCATTGCATCACTAATGGATCCTCTGTACTTGAGGAAGCATTAGTGTTGATTTTAGACTTGTATTTCGACCTGGTTTGACAGTTTAAAGATAAAATTCCGTAATTTTGGATTTGCCTTTTACAAATACACAGCTTTTGTACAACAAAACTGCAGTGTGAGCTTCTAATAAACAAAACTTTGTGTGTTGGTGTGGATTCTGTAATCTTGACTAATGTACTAATCTTTAGTTATTATTCTTGGTGTGAACAGGCCTTAGTTTGTATTTATGTTATGCATGTATAAATGTATCCATGCATTTGTGTCAAAGACCAAATATATCAACTAACCGGCTGGGCAGATGAGGGTCAAACCACAGAGATCTGAGGGATGACAGGCTGCATATACTCCGGCCACAGTCCCACCCATTGAAGTGCCCACCAGATGGAATGGCTTTCTGTTTAGCCGAATAGCCTCTACAAACTGAGAGGTGTAAAAGTAGGGAATATTCACAAATGCTGCCAATACAAACATTTAATATGCTGGCTTGTGATCAGAAAGTAGAAAATGTCATTCCAAGTCTAAGTAGCAGGTTCCATGAAATCAACATTTGGCTGTTTCCATGAACAGGACACAAAACAGAGCCTGAAACATTTTATTAAACAAACAGAAAGTTAAAAACAGAACGGTGCTTAGCCTTTTGGAAAAGTTGACTCAACCTCAGGAGGAGGTTTTAAGTTATATTTTAGCCTTTACAAATATGCTATTAAGAGCTTATTGTGACTTTTTCTCTCATAATTCTGACTTTTTGTCTCAGAAATATGTGATACAAACTCGCAATTCTGACTTTTTTCAGAATTGAGAGAAAGAAATTCAGAACTACGGGATAAAAACTCACAATTCTCACTTTTTTTCTCACAAATGCAAATGAATATATTGTAATTCTGACTTTTTGAGATATTGTGAGATATAAACTTGCAATTGCAAGTTATAAAGTCAGAACTGTAAGATAAAAGCATGTGATTCTGACTTTTTCCTTCAGAATTTCATACGAACACGAATTTCAAACTCACAATTGCGAGAAATAAAGTCAGAATTGTGAGATAAAAACCTGCAATTTTAACTTTCTCACAAATGCAAATTTATATCTTGCGATTCTGACTTTCTCAGAATTGTGAGATATGAACTAGCAATTGTGAGTTATATAAATTAAGAATTGCGAAATATAAACTCAATTCAGAATTTTTTTTCTCAGAATTGCATGACAAACTCACAATTGTGAGAAATAGTCAGAATTCTAAGATAAAAACTCACAATTCTGACTTTTTCTTCAGGATTTCTTGATATGAACTCACAATTGCAAGAAATAAAGTCAGAATGGTGAGGTAAAAACTTGCAAATCTGATTTTTTTTTCTCAGAACTGAGATATAAACTAGCAACAGAGTTATAAAAACAGAATTGTGAAATATAAACTCACAATTCAGATTTTTTTTTCCTCAGAATTGCGTGATATAAACTTACAGCTGTGAGAGAAAGTCAGAATTGCAAGATAAAAACTCGCAATCTGACTTTTTTCTTCAGAATTGTGAGATATAAACTCACTGTTGTGAAAAAAAAAGGTTATAATTTTGAGATAAAACTCAAAATTCTGACTTTTTTGCAGAATTGTGAGATACTTGTAATTGCAAGTTAAAAAGTTCAATTTTGAGGGGGAAAAACGTGATATGTTTTCAGAATTGGGAGTTTATACCTCACACTTCTGACTTAACTTGCAGTTGTGTGTAATAAAGTCAGAATTGTGAGATATAAACTCAGTTCTAAGAAAAAAAAGTCTGAATTCCAAGTTTGTCACAGTTCTGACTTTACAAACCAATCTGGCAGTTTATTACTTTATGTTTATGGTTAAATAATCATATAGGGTTTTAAACTGTATGTTCCTGAATTTAATTTGTAAAATAATTATACACCTATTTGTATCCTAAAAGGTACCCATCCAGCCATTACCTGCTGTATTCTCTTGACTTGACCCTGGATTGAATAGTCGTCTGTGTTGGTACGTGTTGTACCCTCATGCCCCGGCATGTCAACACACAGCAAGTGGAGGTGTTTGGGAAGATACTGTTCAAGATGAAGACACAAACTGCTTAAATCGCTGTTATAAGGAACAACATACAAGGCATTTTCTTTTATTTTGTACCTCACAGACAGGCCATGTAAACATACTACACCTTCACCATGGGGAGCCATGTGTCCTTGTGAGCAGAGAAGTCGTGCAGCATGAGTACAGAAGGCCTGAGGCCTGGTTTCCCCCTGTATGAGTAACAGAAGCGATAACCCCCGCAGTCTGCATAACGTACCTGCAGACCCAGAGTTCTCCTCCAGTACCTCCACAAACAAATGACATCCGTTAAAAATCTATATAGACAAAATGAACAAATGTATAACTACAAAAGATGCATGTACTGTAAATACATGCATGTACATTTTCCATCTATTTGGATTCTAACAATTCTAACACAAGTTAATAAACTTTGTCACACAACATACTGTGGGCTTCAAAGTAATATGCATGTATATAGTGTTTATAAGTGGTATTTACCAGTAATAGACTTTGATGAGTGATGATGGCCACAGCATAAAAGAGGCCATGAAAAGGAGGAGAGGGATAGCAAGAGTCCCTGCAGCAATGGCAAACATATTCACCATATCCTGATCCATGGCAACTTTGTTTTTATCTACTAAACACCCTGCAGAACAAAATAGCACACCATTACAAGCAGAAATGCTGAAATGACTGGCAAATATTGCTATACACATGCTTGGGAATGATGTAAAACTTCTAGATACCTTTGTTGTCCAGCTATAAGCCACCATATGCACAAATCAGACTGAATGAGAGTGAGGGATGGGGGAGGGTCTGGCAGCATCTGTTTGTGTCTAATCAATACATGTAACCTAGATATCTCACCATGCGCTTCAAATTTTTACATGACCATCCTTTTATCCCTTCATTTTAGTGTCACTGCCTAGAAAATGTATATTCATTTACAAACACATTTCAATTGCGGATATATCTGCAAATATATTATTTAATAATAATAATAATAATAATAATAAACAGAGCCGTTCTAAGAGGGTGCTTGGGCCCTAACTATTATTAATCATACAATTAATCCTTTGACTGAGTTTAAAAGTATAAACCATTCAAATAATAACAAATGACCTATGACTCAACAAACAGATCTGGAACAATTTGAGAGGAATGAACTTACTTCATAAGGTTAATCCTACATTGACGTCAGTCAGTGAAGTCAGGTCTAATCAAGCGGTGTCAAATGACAGATACTAAAAGTCCCATTTAGACAACATACTGTAGCCGGTTAGTGTGCTGTCTGTCTTTATAACTTAATAAAAGCCCATGTCAGCTGTCTGCTTACCCCAGTGAACACTGAGATGGCATCCAGAGAAAACTCTATATGTGGTGATCCCGTGATCTCAAGAAATCAATGAGTTCAGATGGAAAATGCAATAATCCTCTTACTCAAAAAATAAATAAATAAAATAATAAATAAATACAATGCATATGGGGAAAGAAAAAAAAGTCAATAAAAAAATATTAAAAAAATGAGAAAAATAATATTAAATGAATATACAGAGATAGTTTTTTTTAATAACAGGCTGATAAGAATTTCATATCACATGTACATTTTTTTCTCAGACATATTCCATTTGACCTTTTAAAACCATTTTGTTGCATGTATGTTCAAAGCACATTTATGTTGACATCTTTTAGAAACTTGTAAACTTTCACAAGATGAAACCCTCCAGATCTAAAGGCATCATTACATTTAGGCCATTGTGAGCAGTTATGATCAAAAATCACATTTGTTTAGAGTTGAAATTAAAATGTGTGATTTCAACCAGCTATTCACTTTAGTTATGCATTAAATATAGTGAAAGTTAAATCTATTTGTAGAATATATATTTTTAACATAATATTATAAAAAAAACAAACAAATAATAATTCATACTTTTTTTTTTTTTTGGAAGAAATTAATACTTTCATCAAGCAGGGATGCATTAAATTGATTTTACATTATTAAAAAATGTCAACTAAAATGTAAATGCTTTTTTTGGACTTTCTATTTAATCAAAGAATCCTGAAAAATGCACAAAAACATTAAGCAGCACAGCTGTTTTTAATATCGATGATAAGAATAGTTTCTTGAGCAGCAAATCAGCATATCAGAATGATTTCTGAAGGATCATGTGACACTGAAGACCGAAAGCATCAGCATCAAAGGAATAAATTAGATGTTAAATGAAAGCAGTGTTGAAAGGGCCCTTGCACCCGGGCTCACCACTACCCGGCGGCCTTAGGAAAACAGTGAATGGTGAGCAATATACATTTAAAGTAGTAAATATTGGAGAAATATGTCAAAATCATTTATATGTGCCAAATTTCCTGCAGCCAGCTGGTGGCGCTATGACTATAACTGGATATTGGCATGTAGATGTCTTCAAGCCAGGACTCTTACCAAACGTGAAGTTTGGTGCAGATTGAACATGGTATGTTTGAGTTAGTACAAAGCATGACACATCCTGTTGCCAACAGGTGGCGCTATGATTATAACTGAATATTGGCTTTAGATATCTTCAGGCCAGGACTTAACAAACATGTGAAGTTTGGTGCAGCTTGGACATTGCATGTTTGGGTTAATGTAAAACAAGTAATTTCTTATTGTCAGCAGGTGGTGCTATGACTATAACAGGATATTGGCATTTAGATGTGTTCAGGCCAGGACTCTTATCAAACAGGTGAAGTTTGGGGCAGATCGGACATTGTAAGGATGAGTTACAACAACTTTTTGCCATGGCGAAACTTTGTCACGCCGTCATGGACACACCCTTTAATGAAAACTTAAGATCTTTTAACATTGCAAAGGCCTTTAGAGTAGACTGACCAAATATAATGTTGATGTCATGAAATCTCTATGAGTTTGTTAGAGCACAAAACATGCCACTTCCTGTTGCCAGCAGGTGGCACTATGGCTATAACTGAATATGGTCATGGGCATGTGTTCAGGACCAGACTCTTATCAAACATGTGAAGTTTGGGGCAGATCAGACATTGTATGCCTGAATTATGACAACTTCCTTTTTCATTGCGAAACATCGAAGTTTGTCAGGCTGCCACGGACACGCTCTTCAATGAAAACTCAAGATCTTCGCAATTTAACGTCACAAAGGGCTTTAGATTAGTCTGACTAAATTTGGTGTTAATCTGTTTAAATTCGTTTAGTTTGTTTAAATACAATGCCTAAAAATGGCAAAAACGGCACAAAACTTGTGGAGAAAATTCTAAATAACAGACTTCCTGTTGGGTTTCAGACGTTTTTGTAGGCATTGGTGTGTTACATGTGTATACCAAATTTCATACATGTATGTGAGAAACGGCTCGAGCGGCACTTGGTTGAAATCTTATAGGTGGGTCTATCAAGCCATTTAGCCACACCCACTTCTGAAACCCATATCAGATTTAAATGTTTACTACTTTTGACGTGTGTGCAAAGTTTCATAAGTTTTTGAGCATGTTTAGGCCCTCAAAAATGTGAAGAAGAAGAATAATCTGAGCAATTTCCATCTGTGCTCGGGCCCTAAATATATGAAAACAGAAAAGAGCCATTTTAAATTGTAATAATTGTTCACAATATTGCTGTTTTTACTGTATTTTTGATGAAACAAATGCTTGGTTAGCATAAGAAACTTCTTTCAAAAATACAAAACCCTACCAACCTTACATAGTAGTGTATACACACACATACATAGATGAAGGAATTTCACAGAACAGTAATATGGAATGGAGATCCTGGAATGTGCTCATCTCCCCATTTCACTGCTAATATGTATTTTCCTCTTTCTTTCACAACATAGTTGATCCTGTATTGATGTCCGCCCATGTGAATGATCGACACCCGCTCGCAGGGGATGGTGGGGCCATGCATGCCGACAAAGAGCAGGTTTCGTCCTACAACACAAAATGCAGACATTTCACTCAGTAAAATGAGTTACTTAAAATTCTTGCTAATGTCAAGCTGTACTCACCAGCTTTACTGCAGTCCACATAAAAAGTGTTTTTGCGTCCCAGAAAGCCCTTACTCAGGCCTGGGCCATGGCAGATGACTTTACTAGCGTCAGACAGGAAAACTGGCTCAGCACTGCTGTCAGATGTTGTGTTTATCTCTGTGTCTGACAGAGAGGGTTCCTCATAACTGTTACACATCTGATTATGATCTATGGCTGGAAAAGAACAAAGTACCATCAGACCTACACACTAAAGTATCTCCAATGCAAAATAGAAATCGACTCCAAAACATTGCTAATTCATACCAGAGATATTTTGTCCTTGTGTGAGACTCTTATCTGTGGTGGCACTGACAGACACATAGAATGGGCTTTGAGAAACATGCTCCTCATCGAACATGACTGAAACCTCATAGTCACCTGCAGGAGAACAAATTCCGTAAATATATCTACAAATGTGCTTATCTCTTCCTCAGAAAATCAGTAAGTAATATGCTGGTCTTACTGGTGTCATTATTACTATGCAGTACATTTTTATGACACGGAAGAGAAGAAATTGTTGTATAAAGTTTCTTTTGTGCACAAAAAGTATTCTTGAGCTTCATAACATTAAGGTTGAACCATTGATGGTCACATGGACTATTTTATCGATGTCCTTACTATCTTTCTGGGCCTTGAACACGGTAGTTGCGTTGCTGTCTATGCAGGGTCAGAAAGCTCTCGGATTTCATCAAAAATATCTTAATTTGTGTTCTGAAGATGAACGAAGGTCTTATGGGTTTGGAACAACATGTGGGTGAGTAATTAATGACAGAATTTTCATTTTTGGGTGAACTGACTGGATATTTCTGAAAGTGTTGTGTACTGTTTTAGTGAACATGTCCATAAAACACAAACATTTTTTAAACATTACATATACTGCATTACAGTAATTACTCACCAGGCTTTTGAGCCGTGTAGGACACAATGCAAGATCCATCCAGCTGATCGTCAAAGTGGAGCTCAATCATTCCAGGACCCTCTACTGAGACAGACAGAGTTCCCGCTCCAGCCTCACGGGACCAAATATTAAAGTCAGCTGCAAAATGAAATCAATACATACTTTTGAAATGACGCACAATTGACTTAGCCAGCTGTCACAGTACATAACAAAACATCTCACACTGACAAATAACAAAGGCAGAAATATTAGTAGGATACCTGGAACACTTGCTAGAGCATTTTGAAGGCCTTGCCCCCACACCTGGACCTTTTCATATCCTCCCTGTCCAAGTGGGCCAACAGTGTACTGGAGTGGCCAACCAGGAACTGTCTGTCCTTGCTGATTCACAGTCACATTATAAACTCCCAACTCTTTTGCTAGAAAGCTCACTGCATAGGTGTCACTGCCTGTAGCAACAATAACAGCCTCTGCTGGACTTCCTGATGGCTCGTGCACATAAGCAGACAGAGTCTCAGCATCAGTACCTGTAATGGAAGGGAATGTATTTTTGTTAACGGCATTGCAAACTCCTTGAGAAGTCAAATATAGTGCCTGGATTAGTGTGATGGGCTATTCATCTAACCTGGGATTTTAAAGGCTAAGCTGCATTCACTCCCAATGCTGGCAATTGGAGCTGCTTTCTGGTTGTACGTGATGTTCTCTCTCAAAAGCCCGCAGTCTGTCACCACAGCTGTAAAAGGACTTCCTGGGAAAGAAGAATTTAATATTTCTTCATTTATTACTAGGGCTGTCAGTTTAACGCGTTAACCTGATTAATTAGTTATGAAAAAAAATGACGCGACTAAAATATTTTAACACTGTTAACGCGCTGGCTCCGCCTCCAGACCTGTACGTCATCTTATATTTCAAAGAGTATATTTCATATAGTTGATTGTTGATAAATATGATGCAGGGCGACAACTCCATAAATGCAGTTATGCCCTAAAATTCAAGATGTTGGTTATATATATATAAATGATCACACAATATCACATGGGCAGCAAGAGCAATATGACAGTATAATGAGTGCTGATTTTAAAATACACGTTTTTTTGGCGGGATTACCCTGGTAAAATTAGCATTCCAGGGGCTAAATATTACATTATTGGGGTCGCTTCAACCCGCGGACATCAAAAACATCCCGCGGCAACAGTGTTAAAGTAATTCTTGGCAACACTGGAATGAACCTGCATTTTGAACAATTCGTGTGAACTAATGATTCATAAGTCCATTCATAAAGAGAGCCATTTTACTTCATCAGCCGTTTGAACGAATCGAATGAATAAATTAATGACTCAGACATTTATCGCCACCTGCTGGCAGATTTAATTTCTTATATAGAGTATCATTACATTAAAAAAAAAAAAAAAAAAATGTTTGTGTGTAATAAATTCTATATTGAATCAATTCAAATATTTCTTTCTAAAGCTACAATTTGTAATATCTACTTGATACTTTCTCATTTAACACAAAAATAGCTCTAAATAATCTTTGTGGGTAATTTCACAGTCAAATTTATTTTGCGATTAATTAATCGAAACGTAATTAATTTGATCAAAAATTTTAATCAACTGTACAAGAGTAAGGTTGTGAAATATTATTGCAATTTAAAATAATTTTCTGTTTTAATACATTTAAATAAATGTCACCCTGGACCACAAAACCAGTCATAAGGGTCAATTATGTATGGTTTTTTAGGGTTAGGGTTAGGATAGGGCAATGTTTGGCTGAGATATAAATAACTATTTGAAAATCTGTTGAATGTTGAATTTTCAGCAGCCATTATTCCAAGAAACACTCAAAAGACATTTCTTACTATCCATGCTAAAAAAAAAAAAAAAAAGAAGTGTCACTTATTTTTTTGTGGAAGTTGTTACACATTTTTTCAGGTTTTTTGGATAAATATAAATATATATATTTGGGTGACATTAAAAATGTCTTTACCATAACATTTAGTGTTGTTAAAAGTACCAACTTTGGTACCAGTTGGTAGTGACATTTCAAAAATGTAATAGTATCTGTGTGAGCGTGAAGTGATGATAATTATAACCAATCACAGACATATCTTTTGAGTGCATGAACACAACAGCCAATCAGAGGTGTTTCAGAATCCGCTCAACCACGCTCAAAATGCTTACAAGAAATGTTGGTATCGTCACATTTTAAAAATTTGCTACCAAAGTCAGTACTTTTGACAACACTAGTAACTTTTAATCATTTTAATGTGTCCTTGTAGAGTACATTTATAAAAAAAATTAAAAAGTACATGTGGGTGCATAAGGCAGCTCTATTAACCTGGAATGTGCTCATCCGAGAATTGAATGGAGATTTTGTAATTCCCAGCCTTGATTGGACAGTACGATATATTGCAGGTTCCATGCTCCAGCTCTTCAGTGTGAACGTCTACTTTACTGGGACCCTCAATTACAACCGTTAGCCCACCATATCCTGTCGGTTGCAGGTTTAGGAAATAAAATAGTAAATAGTTTTCGTTTTAGACTACATATAACATTTTCAGCATCATCACACACAATCCATATCTTAACAAGCCATAAATGAATGAATTTGATTACATAGCATCATACCTGCATCCCAAGTGTCCACCACAAATTCAGACGTGCAGAAGGTGTGCCCTGTATGCAAGCCTGGGCCGAAGGCCTTCACCTTGCTGGCATCTCCTATCTCGGCCTGACTGATGGAAAGAGAGATGGGACTGTTGCTCACATGCTCACCGTCCTTCATGATGCTGACCAGATGCTCACCAGCCTCTCTGGGGATGAATGATACACCTGCATAACAAACAAAGTGCACCTCTAATGAAGTCTGACAGTGACACTAAGGATGTAGGTGTGCTTAGACTCATTTGAGGTGGTCAAATGCTAAACCTTATTTGTTTAGGCTCATTAATGTTTGCCATTTCATTTCACTCGTCTCCCAACTGCAGCTGTGTGTACATTAATAGACGGCTCACCGAGATGGCTGTCAGGTTGTGTTTTCAGCAAACAGGGTACATCATTGCCCGTGGGTGACATGATGTTGGCGGAGAGCTGGCTAATATCTTCTTCAGTGATGTCCAGGGTAAAGTCAACCGCACTGCCCAGTTTTACCTGTGACCTTCTCACATTTCCATCTGTGTTGGGTTTATACAAACCATGCATGTAAGTAATGTAAGGTTTTATCACTATAACATTATGAATACTGGTTTGAGTTTGTTGCGGTTGCCATACCAGTAATTTTGGCTTTGAAAGGACTACCCCGGATAGGCAGGTCATCATGTTGAATTTGGATCTCATAATCTCCAGGCTCAGTTGGGAAGTAGCTGACAGTACAAGTGCCATCTTCATTGTCCAAACAGTGCACATCTGCCTCAGATGGGCCCTCAATTGTGATGTCCAGTTCACCTGAACAAATAACTCATACATGACTATTATCTATCTATCTATCTATCTATATATATATATATATATATATAGTGGGTGCCATTATTTTGATGATGTAAAATGGTTGCACTCAGTGAGCTACTGGTGCTACCTCTGTTGCTATTTTTACTGCACAACTCGGAAAATAAAATACTGATACGATGCCAGATTGTGCAGCTTTTGGTTACAATTTTAAGTCGGAGGGCAGCTGGAGAAGCGATGCAACTCTTCACTGTTTTCCTAGCAATAAGAAGAGGAGAAAAGAATGGAAAGATGCCTGTGGACGGATAAAACTTCCTAAAGACCTGCGTCTTTGTTTTCTCCACTTTAGCCCTGATGCCTTTGAGGCTTTTAGTAAACCACAGCTACTGAAAGAGCTTACAAACGGCAGAGACAAGAAACGCTAGATGCCATCCTGGTAGGCTGTAAACATGCAGATGCCTTGTCATGACGCCGCAGCCACTGAAGGAGTTTCTGGGGAAAAATCAATGGTACGGCATTTGGTTTAAGCATACGCTTATATCCATCGCCACCTGTAAGCTCTTTCAGTAGCTGTGTTCATCGTATCAGTATTTTATTTGCAGTGTTGCAGTAAAAATGACAACAGGTAGCGCCAGTAGTTCAACAAGTGCAACCATTTCACATCATCGAAATAATGGCGCCCCCCATAGTCCAAAATATTTAAAAAATGATGTGGAATTTTTAAATAATGCAAATCTTTCATGGGTTTCTACTACATATTTCAGTAGGACGCATCATTTACGTTATATTAAGCCATACAATTATTAAAGGAGAAGTTCACTTCCAGAACAAAAATGTATGGTGAATTTACTCATCCCCTTGTCATTCAAAATGTTCATGTCTTTCTTTCTTTAGTAGTAAAGGAAATTATGTTTTTTGAGGAAAACATTTCAGAAATATATAGTGTATATAGTGATAATATATAATTGGCTTCTATGGTGCCTGCAAGTTTGAACTTCCAAAATGCAGTTTAAATTAAGCTTTAAAAGGATCTAAACAATCCAAGCCGAGGAAGAAGGGTCTTATCTAGCGAAACGATTGGTTAAAATTACATTTTATATACTTTTTAATGTCAAATTCTCTGTGATGTGCATACGTACTCTCTGCACCTTTGGTTCAAGACAGTTAGGGTACGTTGAAATACTCCCGTCTCATTTCCTCCTCCAAATTCAAAATCATCCTACAACGCTGCTAAAGTGCCGACCCATTGTTTACAAAGCGAACGTGCGAAAAAGGTCAAACGTTTTTTTTTTTACAAAAAAAAGGTAGGACGATTTTGAATTTGGAGGAGAAAATGAGATTGGAGTTTTTCGACATACCCTAACTGTCATGAACCAGAGGTGAACAGAGTATGCATGCACATCACATCACAGAGCTACACAAGACAAACATTTGAGTTTAAAAAGTATATAAATCATTTCGCTAGATAAAACCCTTCTTCCTTGGCTGGGATCATTTAGAGCCCTTTGAATCTGTTTTTAAACTGCATTTTGGAAGTTGGAAGTAAAAAGTCAACTAATAATGGATGTACAAACAATATACAGTTCAACTGGACAAAAATGTGCACGGTTTGTTATATTTGTTATTATGGAAAAACATAAAACAAATGCTCACTCGAGGCTGAATCTTCCTGACAGATGGTGAATGTTGCCGTCTCATTTGCAATTCCACACACAAGGCCACGTCCATAGGCCATTGTGCTACGATTAGCAAGACTATTTGCATAATACTGCAGTGGAAGTTCTGCAGAAGAGAGAAAGAGTCATATTTAAACTGTTCTGATGGAATAAATACCACAAATGTTGATTGTTGGATGAATTAAGTCAAAATTAATAAGAGCAAATATTCTCAATAGTCAAATCTAGGCCAAATATATGAATACAAACAAAAATAGTGGCCTTGGAAAACTATGATTTAAAATGATTAAAAATAAGACAAAATAAGCATTAAAATAAGGCAAGATAACTAAAAAATCAAGACATCCTATTTTAATTTACCCCCAAAACAACCAGATTTTTTTGTTATATAAAAGAAGTGTGATTTCTATATCAGATAATGTTTAAAAAAAAAACAAAAAAAAAAAACTTTATTATTAAATAACAAATATACCTTTTTCTAGTTATGCCAAGTTCTAAACATTTTTTATCAGATAGAAATTATAAAAATAAATAAATAAATAAATAATATAAAAATCTTTAATCCCTAATCCAGTAAAGCAAACACTGCACTAAAATATCTGATTTGGTTTGTTGAAGATCAAAAGAAGAGGACCAAGTCAATGTTTTCAATACAGTCTAACCTTGATCATTTCTGGATGATTTAATTAGTAGCTGGTGAAGACCCTCTTCTGATGGATCAAACTTTAGACTGATGGTACCGTCTGTGTTATCAATCATGTCGGGTTGTGCCGTCTTTCCAGACGGCATGATCACCTCACCTGTGAATACCATTAAAATAATGATGTGAGGCAGCGATTATTAAAACGAACAAGTGATTTCAGACAACAGCTCACCTGTAATTTCATCTTCACTTAAGTCTGATGGCAGGACTATATCACAGGACAAAAACCCTGCTTGATTAATGGCACCAAGAGGAATTACATTCCTGCCCTCAACCTGATGAGAAATAATGAAGATGTTAAAGACAGGGTATGAAATGTCTCAAGGACACAAGACATTATTAAACAGATTGAAATTAACCTTGAAGAAACTTCACACATTCATACCTTGTTTTGAAAACCTTGAGGATTGTGTGAAGACGAAGGCTGGTGACTATAATTCATGTCACAGTTAATTAAGGGACAAACAGAGCACAAATGAGAGAATAATGAATCAGGATATTGAGAGAGACTGATTAATGCATATGGTTTGGACAGAGACTGCACTGTAATGGCATCTTACCTTTGAAAATCCTCCTCACTAGGATTTCTTACAGCTGAGGAGTGAGAGCCTTCAGGGGAGGGCTTGTGTTTTGTGGCATTGATCTTGTTCTCATTATTTAACACTTCAAGATTTGCAGTGCCTACAAAATCAATACCACAACAAACAATGTTTCTTAGAATATCTGATGACTTCCACACAGATTGATTCAGGTCATATAATCAGGGCCTCACCGTTGGCCTTCAGAAAGTCAATCTCTGGGGTTCCACTAGTGTTGCAGCAAGTTGGGAAAGTTTGAGCACAAACATCTTCCTCTAATTGTCCACTACAAACCTCATTTGTATTGGTTACATGTTGATCCTTCTTAGCAGAGTGAGGCAGCACATGAAACCTCAGTGGACTGAAATACAAGTAGTATGAAAAACTTACTTCAATAATAATAAAAATAATAAATATGATTATTTTTTATAGTAGTAAAATTAATAGGTTTTTAATAAACACTACTATTGAAGTAGAATTTGTTTGTTTATTATTTTACTGTTAATAGTTATTTTAATAAATAATGTAATAATAATATTATTAATATAACAACAACTACTGTTAATACAAACATTACATTTCACTATAATAGTACTTTTAAAAACTTTTTTTTTTTTACAATAAAAATGCTGCCAACAAATGAATATATACACACATCATTATGAACAATATTATTTGTAATTATTTCTGTTTTTTTTTTTTTTTTTCTCCAGGCATCTATTGCCAACACTTCAAACTTGAATTGTCTGTAAAAAATAAACAAATAAATATAAATCAATTAATTATAGAATAATTACAAATTATATTTGAATAATTTTTTAATATAGCTATTTACTTTATTATTAATACACTATAAAAAAAAAGTTAAATACAGACAAACCCAGCAACTGGGTTAAATGTTTAACCCAACCTTCTGGGTAACTCATCTACTGCTTAAGATTATTCTTTGTGATTATTCTTCTTTGTGGTCCATTTTTTTTTAAAATGCTTATTAATAAATGTTCACCTTTTGATTATTGCTGATGCCTCTAGTAAGTATGTGTCTGATTTTTAATTTACGTCCCATTTTGGGTTCATTTTAAGCCAGTCAAATAAATAAATAAATAGATATTTTTTAAACCTTACTTGCAATATGAATCATCATCAGCATATTTGACCATCAGGGAATGAAGACCTTCCATGGTGGGAGAATATTTCACAGAGTAAGTCCCATCTGTGTTTTCTTTAACCTCTGTCAATTCAGCCTTTCCTGTAAATATAAAGCTTTGACAATTACACAAGATACAGAAATCTGATTCGTCTTTCAAAAGTAGCTGGTCCTCACCGTTGGGGGTGATCATCATCGCACACTCAGGGGGCTTTCCGGATTTACTACAGTTGATTTTGAACGACTGAGGTACTTGAGCACAAATCTGTTCAGTATTTTCTGCTGTCAAGTCACCCTGAAGCTCAGAGAGACTGAGAAAAAAATAAAACGCCAAATGTTTAGAGTAGATCTTTAGACTCTCCATAATGCTTTACATGCAAGTGTACATGACATTACCACCTAATATACAGACTCATTAAATTACCGTTTTACCTTTTCATAGTCTTTTCACTGCTGTATTCGTCCATTACAGAATTAGATCCCTCAATATTTGGTGCGCAAGTTCCGTCCTCATTGTCCATCATATCTGCAAGTTTGATTGAACCTACATGCAAAACCGCCATGCAATTGATTACCCTATCAAACATCCTACCATGCAAATGTCAGAAATGTTTCAAACTCACGGTTCTGAGCGTTAGCTCTCACTGTGGTGACGGTCTCTGGTGCCACACTGCAGCCATTAGCGAATGTCTGGATATATCCCTCCTGACTCAAAGGTTCCTCTTTATTTAAGACCTCTTTATCACTTCTACCAGAGTGGGAAGGTATGGCATGAAACCTGAGAAGACTTAAACACAGCATGAAATAAGAACCTGTGGACATTTAATGCACATATTGGGTGGCTTCACACTAAAATTACCTTCTAAAGGAATCATCACTGGCATATTTGACCATAATTGAGTGAGATCCTTCAACAGAAGAGGAGTATGACAACAAGTATGTTCCATCTCCGTTGTCTAATGCATTTAATAGCTTGATTTTTCCTGCAAAGGAAAATGAGTCAAACTCTTTTGTTTAGAATTAGACCAAACAATACATCCTCTCCATTACATTCTCACCATCAGGCATAACAACAGCTACAGTCTCTGGCGGCTCTCCAGTGCCACTGGCATCAATTGTGAAGGTCTGAGGAGTGTTTACACACACTTGTGCCTCTAAGTCTAATCCAAAAACCGGAGTACCATTCCTCGAGCCTTGGCAATGTTTATCATCAGAATGACGATCACCAGAATCAGGCACAGGCAACACATGAAACTTGAACGGACTGTAAATGAACAATAACATGCTTCAAGTTTCTCTATAGGACACAACATATGCATTTAATCAATATTTTGTGCCCATGAATGCAAAATCATACCTGCAAAAAGAATCATCTTCAGCATATTTGACCATTAAAGAATGAAGTCCTTCCACTGAAGGAGTGTAGTTCACAGTGTATGTCCAATCGCCATTGTCTTCAACCTCTATGGTCCCAGTCAAGCCTATTTAATGATGAATGAAAGGTTCAAGATTAACACTTTTTACTGAAATATGGAATTAGTAGCAGTATATAATATAATATAATATATGGTGTAATACCATCTGGTGTCATTATGGCAACAAACTGTGGAACTTTTCTTGTAGAGGTGCAGTCGACAATAAATGTTTGAGGACCCCAGGCACACATCCCTGATGTCAGGCCTGGACCTGATACATTAACTTCAGCAGTGTCATCTATTGGCAACACTTCAAACTTGAATTGTCTGTAAAAAAAAAAAAAAAAAAAAAAAATTATAAATAAATAAATAAATAAATAAATAAATAAATAAATAAATAAATAAATAAATAAATAAATAATGGAAATCACAACAACATATATTATATTTTAATATATTTACTTTAAGTTTTTTAGATGTGTGTGTGTGTGTGTGTGTGTGTGATATATATATATATATATATATATACACATATATATTTATTTATTTATTTATTTATTTATTTATTTATTTGTTATTTTAATGCAATCATGTCTCACCTATTAAAAATGTCCTCATTAGTGAATTTCACTGTTAATAAATGACAGCCGTCCATGGTGGGCAAATAGACGACACTATAACTGCCATCGCCATTGTTTGTCACCTCCAGAATCTCCATGGAACCTAGAGTGCAAACATTTAAAGCTTCTTAGAAATGATTTCCCCAGTTTTTGCAACTGTGAGTGTTCGAATCATTTTACTTTGTGCTCACCATCAGGTCTCACTACAGCAACAGTCTCTGGTGTTTCTCCACTGCTACTGCAGTCAATGGTAAAAATTTGGGGGGTTCTACCACAGATTCCACCTTTAACTCCAGGAACAATTATCTCTGCCATATTCACACCACAAGCTAAGGGAAGCTCTGTATTACGGTCACAATTAGACAGCGCTTGGAACTGGATGGGACTAGAATAAAAGCAGTAGAGAATACAGTTACAGCTGTTGGGAAAGTATTCTGCTAGGTGTTTAAACAATTATATAATATTATGCTTTAATTGGTCTAACCTGCTTCCATAAGGACTCTGAGGATCTATGAGTAATTCTCTGTCCCCCACTGATGGATGTAGACTTGATCTGTAATTCCCATCTCCATTGTATTTAGTCTCTGGCACTTCAGTACCTACGACAAACGTGTAGACATAACTTTTTGTTTTGGGCACATTTAATCTCAATAAAAACAAATAAAAACAAACACTTACCCTGAGTATTAGTATTTGCAGACACACAAATCCCTGACCCCAGACAGATTCTAGAGTCTGCAGAACTTGAAGCATCATTCACTGATGCAATAAATGGACTTCCTGTTGAATGTATGATGATGTATACACACAGCATATATGGCATTTAGAATTAATGAAAGATAAAAATTCTAAAATACATTCAGGTGATACATTTTGAAATTCATCAATTAAACACATCTCTGAATTAAAATGGTCATTATTAAAAACTAAGATATAAATTACCTAATGACCCAAACAGCACCTAGTAAAAACAGCTTGATCATACCTAGTAGGGCTGGGTTAAAAAAAAAAAAAATAAAAAAATAAAAAATTCTTAATCGATTCTTATTTTTATGAAACGATGATTCTTAAATCCCAAGAATTGATTAGTCCAGCCTGTTTGAATAAAACACTGTAGTGCGCCCCCTTCCAATAAATCACAATAAGCCAATAGGGCTGAGTTGCTTTTGATATGAAACAAAGTCTCAGACTTCAAGTTCTATTTTATTACACTATTTAAACAATAATCTGTATCCTGTCTCATGTAATCGCTCAGTCAGTGTTTCAACCGTGCAAAGATGTCAATATAACAGCTTGTAAACAACGTCACATAACGTCACATTTACCGCAGAAAAAAACATTTGGTGACCATAAACTCATTAGTCAGCTACAAAAATTAACTCTAAAGAGGAGTATTTTGCTAAATATATGCACCATATAACATATTTCTTATAATTTTAACTGTTCTTCAGTGTTTAATTTATGTTTGAATAAATACGTGAAGACAGACAACATTTAAATGTTTATATTTCAAAAAATGAATTGAAGTAGAAATATAATTATAACCTCATTATTAATAAAACTTAACTGAGTATAATTTAAGTGTCTGTATACAAATCAGTTAATTTTAACCTTCAATATTATAGTAATGTAATACCAACTGACTCTCATGTATATTTTACATCATTATTTAAGAGGATTTATTTCTTTGAAAAAATTTGGCATGAACTGTACCTGATATAATTCCAAAATAATCAAATCAATTAATCTAATCAAATCAAATAATCATGAAATTTGTGACAAAACCCAGCCCTAATACCTAGAATTGAAATTGCAAAAGAAAAAAAATCCTATCATGAGAAGTTAATATAATTGAAGCAAATAAAATAAAGGAAAATGGCAATTGCTTTTCATAATGTAATGCTGACCTGGAATGTTGTTTTCTCCACAGGTAATGGTGATCTTATAGTCACCAGGCACTGAAGGAGTATATTTCACATTATACATGCCTTCACCGCTGTCTTCGCATGTCACCTGACACTCGGACGGACCCTCTACTGTTATGTCCAGATCATCAACTGAAGATTTGCTGAGAAAGAGAAACATTATGGATCAAATGGGGTTGTCAGTCATTTTTGGCTCTGAATGCATAGCTGATATTAACTTCTATCTTACCTGGCGTTTACACAAAACACATTAGGATGTCCAGTGAGGCCCTTTTGGAGACCCAAACCATTTGCAACAACTTGGCAAGTGTCAGCTTCCCGTTCACCAATCGCAACGCCTAAAACGACAGAATGAATGAGAAGATAAACTCAAGACAAACATAATCTGAATTCAAACTGACGGTGACAAATATTAAGGATCTTTTCACCTTTTCTGCTCACTTTTACATGGCTTTTGTAGACCTTTGGATCCACCATAACTTTACGAAAGGGCACCACCTTTCCTCCATATTTCAGAAGCAGCGTATATACGCCTCCAGTTAGAGGCACATAAACAGCTGTGTAGGTACCGTCGTCATTCTCCTTCACTTCGGTTTGGACAATGACTCCTGAGTCAGAGACAGCCTGCACAGATGGAGTTCCATATCCTGGCATTTTACAGTCTATATTTACAAAGCAAGGTTCACCGACTTTCCCCTGTAGCAGATCAGTGCCTTCTACCAGAACTTTAGTGGGGTCAGTTGGCTTTTGTATAACAACCTGAAATGGAGAGCCAGTTATGTGAGAGTTGTCAAAAAGAACATTTACTGTGTACACCCCATGCTCTGTGGGGAGGTAAAACACTGTACAAGTGCCATCTTGATTGTCCAGACATTGTAGTGTAACTTCACAGGGTCCATCCACTCTTATGGCAAGTCTCCCACTGCCTGCTCTGCTTGTGTCAATGATAAACTCTGCCTGTTCTCCAAGAAAACCTTCTTTTAGGCCTGGACCATGAGCCTTGACCTGAAGAAACAAACAACATCTGACTACACTGTTCAAGTGTGCTTTGAGTGAATTCACAGAATGTGTAGAGTCAGTACCTTCGTGGCATCGGCTGGGATGTTTGACGGGCTGACTATGTTCATAACAAGTTCCCCACGGCCACCAGGCCATACATTCTCTGGAAAGTCTTCATCAAGATCCATCTCATCATCTTCATACAATCAGATAACATAAAATAAAAAAATAAAAATCTAAGATATGAGTATCACTATATTGACAATTAAGAGGAGATAGTACTTTTTAAATATTTTAATAATTTAAAATAATTAATTAAACATTATTATTATTATTATTATTATAATAAATAACTGGAATTGTCAATTTTATGTTGTTTGAATACAAATGTATGGAAGCCCATTTCCGCCAAAACTGCGACTTTTTAATCTCACAACAACTTTTTCCCCCTCAGGATGCGTGATACAATTGTGAGTTATGGCTCAAAAATTGCTGGTTTGTGAATTATAAAGTTAGAATTGAGCTATAAACTCGCAATTCTGAGAGATTAAGTCAGAACTGCGTGATATAAACTCGTAATTCCAAGTTATAAAGTCTGAATTGTGAGACATAAACTTGCAATTCTAAGAAAATTTACTCACAATTTTGAGAAATAAACTTGAAATTTTAAGTTTTTGTCTCAGAATTGAGATATAAATTTGCAATTGTGCGTTATAAAGTCTGAATTCAGACAAAGTCGCAATGCTGAGAAATAAACTCAATTCTGAGAACTAAATTAGCAATTGAGTTTTTGTCTTGGAATTGAGATATAAACTCACAATTCTGAGTTATAAAGTCAGAATGGAGATATAAACTCCGAACTGCGTGATATAAACTCATAATTGCAAGTTATAAAGTCTGCATTGTGAGACAAACTTGCAGATCTGAGAAATGAACTCAAAATTGAGAAATAAACTTGCAATTCTAAGTTTTTGTCTCAGAATTGAGATATAAACTTACAATTGCGACTTATAAAGTCTGAATTGAGACAAAGTAGCAATGCTGAGAAATAAACTCACAATTCTGAGTTTTTTTTTTTCAGAATTGAGATATAAACTAGCAATTACGAGTTCTAAAGTCAGAATTGCGTGACAAACTCACATTCCCAAGTTATAAGGTCTGAATTGTTATGCAAACTTGCAATACTGAGAAATAAACTCACAATTCTGAGAAATAAACTAGCAATTCTGAGTTTTTGTCTTGGAATTGAGATATAAACTCACAATTGTGAGTAATAAAGTCAGAATGGAGATATAAACTCGCAATTCTGAGAAATTAAGTCAGAACTGCGTGATATAAACTCATAATTGCAAGTTATAAAGTCTGCATTGTGAGACAAACTTGCAGATATGAGAAATGAACTCAAAATTGAGAAATAAACTTGCAATTCTAAGTTTTTGTCTCAGAATTGAGATATAAACTTACAATTGCGACTTATAAAGTCTGAATTGAGACAAAGTAGCAATGCTGAGAAATAAACTCACAATTCTGAGAAATAAACTAGCAATTCTGAGTTTTTGTCTTGGAATTGAGATATAAACTCACAATTGTGAGTTATAAAGTCAGAATTGAGATATAAATGCATTTCTGAGAAATGAAGTCAGAACTGCGTGATATAAACTCGCAATCGCAAGTTATAAAGTCTGAACTGTGAGACAAACTTGCATTTCTGAGAAATAAAGTCAGAATTGAGAGATGGAAACTCACAATTCTTACTTTTTCTCAAAATTGGGAGTTTATATCTTGCAATTCTGACTTTGTAACATGCAATTGTGAGTTATCAAGTCAGAATTGTGAGATATAAACTCACATTTGCAAGAAAAAAATTGTGAGTTTATATCGTGAGTTTACATCTTGCAAAAAAGAACTTTTTTTTAATCTTTTACTTAGTGGCAGAAATGGGCTTTCATACATATGACATCATCATCATAATAAAATTTTCATTTTTAGAAAAACTGTTCCTTTAAACTCACCAGAAAAATACATTTCCGATCCATCTGGTTTAAACCAGACTGGGCTACATGGTGTAATCTTAATCCTGCGAGGTGTCACCTGAAACAGCAGTGATGCAGACATCTCACAAAATCTTACAGCGCAGCAATCACACGCTTCTGAAGAACTCAAAATTACAGCTATATATTTCAGTGCTCACTGGTTCATTTCTTAATGCATGTTTTTGCACATGTGATTTTAATAAGCATAGTTTCATTCCCTTTTGACAGAGGGAATGCCAGTACAAATAGAGTAATAAACATCCTATTACATTCCTGTGAGCTCTGGCTGCAGCATTAAGCAGCAGTACATCATCAGCAGACAGGTTTAAAGCCACTGCGAGATGAAATGGAATTTCAATAAGGCAACAGATGCTGGAACATTAATGCAACATGATGCAAACCAAATTGGGGAAAATGAGTTTTCTTTAACTTCATTAGACCATGTAAATGAATTGCATCAGAATGAGCATTAGTCTCTGTTGTATATCACATTCTCATTGCTTTACATAATCCCTACACATTGTACAATCATGTTTACAACTCTTTTTCAAGATCAATACATGCACTCACAATAAAAGGACTGCCGGGAACCATGACTCCTCCCCAAGCCACAGCAATGGTGTGTTTGAAGAGAAATGAAGGGATGTAGGAGCAGACAAAGACACCAGTTTGTTCAGAAGCAACAGTAACATCTACACACTCTCCATCTGCTCTCTGTGAAGGAGTCAAATCACTTTAAAAATTAAAATTGCTTTTAATTTAAATGCAAAGAAAATATTTTACGGTATTTAATACCTGAACATAAATTTTAAGTTCTCCTTCGCCAGCTTGCCTGGTATCTACAGTGAATTCGTTTCGAAGGTTCACTATGCAGCCAGTTTGGGAAACACCTGGTCCTTCTACTTTCACCTGAAACCCAACATGCATATCTAATGATATTTCACATCTAATGAAAATGTATCATGCATATAAAACATGTCTCTAAGAAGAACAAGGCCTCTCACACTGGACACATGTCTCCAATACAGATTAATAGGAGAAGATACAGAAGTTTACCTTGTCAGGGCAGAAGTCTTTTCTCTTAGGTCTGATGGAGGTCATGAAGGGACTGTCCTGGATTTCTTCATCATCACACATCACGTGTACAGCATACTCACCGGCCTCAGTCGGCCAGAACCACACAAGGCAGGAGCCATCATTATGGTCATCACACCCAATCTTTGCCTGAGAAGGACCTTCAATGGTAAAACCTGTGATATAATTGTAAAATATAAGTGTAAATATACAGTCATGGCCAAAAACATCAGCACCCTTGCAATTCTGTCAGAAAATGCAACTCTTCTCTCAGAAAATTGTTGCAGTTGCAAATGTTTTGGTACTCATGTTTACTTATTTATTATTTATTTATTTATTTAGCATTGGAACAACACAAAAAAAAAAACTGAAAAAGTCAAATCTGATACAATTCCACACAGAACCCAAAAAATGCACTGGACAAAATTATTGGCACCCTTAACTTATTAATATTTGGTAGCACCCCCTTTGGAAAAAATAACTGAAATCAATCACTTCCTGTAACCATGAATGAGTTTCTTACACCTCTCTACTGGAATTTTGGAGCACTCTTCTTTTGCAAACTGCTCCAAGTCATTCAGATTTGAAGGATGCCTTCTCCCAACTGCTGTTTTGAGATCTCCCCACAGGTGTTCTATGGGATTCAGGTCTGGACTCATTGATGGCCATTTCAGATCTCTCCACCGCTTTGTTTGTAACCATTTCTGAGTGCTTTTTGAAGTGTGTTTCGGGTCATTGTCCTGCTGGAAGACCCATGACCTCTGGTGGAGATGCAGCTTTCTGACACTGGCCACTACGTTGCGCCCCAAAATTCTTCTGTAATCATCAGATTTCATGACACCGTTCACACAGTCAAGGCATCCAGTGCCAGAAGCAGCAAAGCAACCCCAAAACATCTTTGAACCTCCACCATGTTTGATTGTAGGGACTGTGTTCTTTTCGTTGAAGGCCTCATTTCGTTTTCTGTGAACAGTGCCATGATGTCCTTCTGTCCACAGTACATTCTCCCAGAGGGATTGTGGTTTTGTCACATAAGTTTTGGCAAACTTCAGTCTTGCTTTTTTATGCCTTTGTGTCCTCCTGGGTCTCCTACCATAGCGTCCCTTTTCATTCAGATGGCGACGGATAGTGCGAGCTGACACTGTTGTACTCTGTGTCTGCAGATCAGCTTGAATTTGTTTGGAAGTTAATCGTGGTTCTTTATCCACAATACGAACAATCCTTCATTGTAATTTTCATTAATTTTGCTCTTCCGTCCACATCCAGGGAGGTTAGCTACAGTACCATGGGCTGTAAACCTCTTGATGATATTGCGCACGGTGGACACAGGAACATTATGATCTCTGGAGATGGACTTGTAGCCTTGAAATTGTCCATGTTTTTCCATAATTTTTCTCTCAAATCCACAGATAACTCTTTACACTTCTTTCTTTTCTCCATGCTCAGTGTGACACACAACACAAAGGCTGAGTCAACTTTTCTCCATTTTAACTGGCTGCAAGTGTGATTACTATATTGCCTACACCTGTTACTTGCCACAGGTGTCTAAATACAAATTACAGGAGCATCACATGCTTGAAAGGCAATTATTTCTTACAATTTTGACAAGGTGCCAATAATTTTGTCCAGTCCATTTTTGAGTTCTGTGTGAAATTTTAGTTTAATAACAGCTGAGCCAAGCCTCTGTTTAACTTGTAAAGAAGGAACGCTGAAAACACTGTATTGTGTATTGTGTTGAGTATAATGAGAGAGAGGGATGGACTGAGTGAGTGTGATTAACTGCATCTGATACAGCATTCATTCTTCAGCTCAATCTCATATTCACAAATCACAATAAAACATTTGTTTGAATGTCTGGTGAAATGGTTGAAGTTTGATATCACTAGAATATCACACCACTCTCAGCCAGTCAGATTTGAGGACCAGAAAGAACTGTTGTATAAATATCTATATTTATACAATATATATATATTTAATTTGCTTAGCTATAACGTTTTGTTAGTATACATTATTTACATAAACATCCACTCACCTAGCATGCCAGAATCTGCACCAACAGATTCCACTAAGAAATTAGCTGACAAGCCCACTGTCCCTTCCTCTAGTCCTGGTCCCCATACCCGGATCTTCTGTGGTCCAGCTTTTGAACCAACATGGACTTTAAATGGGCTGTAATAGATGAATAAGAAACTTATTGTTTAAATTAAAATGAAATGTTAACATTTCTCTGCTATTATCATGTTGAATGAAAGCTAACCTTTTGCCAATGTGTTGACCAGCCCAAGTGATGTCCACTGTGTGATCTCCTGCAGCCGTGGGTGTGTATTCAAAGGTATATACACCCTCATGTGCGTCCTTCTGTGTGACAGACACTTTCTTGCCACCTAAAAGAAAGGATAACATTTTAGTTATACCTCAGAGGGTTTTACAGATTTTGTGTACATCTTTATACAGATTATGGAGAGATCATGGGTTATTACTCACTGGGGTCTCTAATATTGACTTCCAGATTTCCAGGCCCAGCTTTGTGGGTGCCCACCTTAAACTGGGCCAGCTGACCTACTCTAATGCCTTTGGACTGTAGTCCCCGTCCTGTGGCACGACAGGCTTTGGGTTTAGGCACTGAAGAGAAATAAAAAAGAGATTTTAAATTGCAAGAGAAGGTGATACAAAAATTGAAAGGGGACATCGGATGCAAAATTCACTTTTACATGGTGTTTGCATTTAAATGTGTCTTAGCAGTGTGTGGACACAACCACCCAAAAAAAACTAAACAGTCTCAAGCCGTTTTGATTTTTTCCACAGTGCGCCAACGAATACACAAAAAAACAGACAAAAGGGGCGGATTGAGCAGTAGCTCAATATCATTTAAAGAGCCATGTACCGAAACAGCTCGCTGTAAACAGAGCTGTTTTTGATTAGGTAAAAAGGGTGTTGTTTTACACGACCATTAAAGAATTTTAACCAAAATATGATGCAGACATTTTATGAAGACCCTATACCCAAGGTTCTCAAGGTTGTACACAATGAAAACAACTGGATTTGGGTAACTGACACATAACATTCAATTAATTACAGTCAATTACATGTCATAAAAGGATCAAGGTGTTGACTGTAGGAAAGAGGTCACAGGTGCTGCTGATATTGAGACCAACAACAGCACTGCAGGTGTGATAAATAGACCAATTTGGAGTAGATGTCACAGTTATGTCACTTGCAGCTGCACGCGCATTGTGGTGGCAGAAAAACACTGGTAACAAGTGGAGTGAAACGGGTGAAATCCACAGAATAAGAGACAAAATGTATTGTCGTGCCTTTGGATGTCAGAATGCAAATGCAAATTAATTTTATAGAATACCGTCGTCAAAAGACATTTGAAGCTAAACGCAGATGTTTAAATGGACAGACTAATGGATGAGACCTGTTTTACCTTGTTAGTTAAGGGTGCTTGATCTTCTTTGCATGTTCACTTTGCAAAGACTGGTACGCAAAGTCGGTACTTCTGCAGCGATGTAGGATGATTTTGAATTTTTTTTTTTTCGAAGTTGAGGGAGAAAATACAATTTGGAGTTTTTCGACATACCCTAACTGTCTTGAGCCAGAATACACAGCGTTCAGGGAGAGCACGACAAGAGGAGCGTTTGAGATTAAAAAGTCTTTAAATTGTATTATTATTATGAAAATAACTGATTGTTTCGCTAGATAAGACTCTTCTTCCTCGGCTGGGATTATTTACAACCGCATTTAGGATCGTTTGAAGCTGCATTTAAACTGCCTTTTGGAAGTTCAAAATCAGGGGCACCATAGCAGTCCATTATATGGAGAAAAATGCAGAAAAGTTTTCCTCAAAAAACAATTTCTTAATGACTGAAGAAAGAAAGACATGAACATCTCAGATGACAAGGGGGTGAGTACATTATATGTGAATCTTTGTTTTGGAAGTGGACTTCTCCTTTAACTCAAATTGACCTTTTTTTTAATATTTTATTTCATGGCTTCTATAGACTTCTACTTGAAAACTGTCATTTTCTGCCACCAGATAGGATCCGGCCAAAAAAAAAAAAAAAAAGTCATCACTGTTTGCAAACTCCGAATTGGTCTTTTGAAAACTTAGTGTTTACTATTGTCCTTTTGCATTGTCAACACACTGTTTTCCTATTTAATACTGTAACACTGGATGACTGGATGAGACAATCTGTATTGTTAAAAGTGCTACATAAATAAAGGTGATTTTGACTTGATACTAGTTCTACACAACCATTTGATTAACAAGTAGTTCATATTGAGTAACTTACATTTTAGACACAATATTTCTAGACATGTCCTAAATTTTTTGCGCCACCTACAGAATTGATTCCCATTCACACCAAGAAGAAAGGGGCAGAAAATGTCCAGTAAATTTCCAGAATTTTCCAAAAAAAAAAAAATCATGGAAAGTTTAAAAAAAATTCTGGAAAGTTTCAGAAACTTAGCAGGTGGATTTTTTTTATTGATCAACTGGGAAAAATCTAACAACAAAATTCTTGGAGTTAGAAAGATTATCAAAATGTTTCAGTTATAATTATTATCATCCTTGGTGTGCATCAGTTTGAACACTACAGGTCTGAGCAAAACAAATAAGTGTTGGTTTGTTCTTTAATGAATCAGGGTTTTCGAAATAATCTATTACATGAATAATTTAATCATTTATTTATAACAACAAGTCCATTATAATCACTTACTGGTATATCGATGTATCCTGCATAGTGTTCTCATCAACAAATGTTTGATTATCATCATCATGATGTATCTATTCCCTCTTGCCTTTTCATTATTAGTGACAAAATCAAAACAACTAAACAGCAGGGGGGTTTACAATGGGCCCAACCTTTCTTTGGCTTGAGCGGAGCTCCAGGTTTCAGTCTGGCTTTGGGGAAAAGTGAGAGGTACGTCATCACTGACTGCTCATCCACAGCTGGATCAAGAATCTCCTCTGGGGCTATGAGCTTGATTAAGTTAATTATAAAAAATAATTACGACTTGACAGATGAGGAAAACAATCACTGAGGATGCTATCAAAATGCAAGATGCAAGCCAGTCTATTCTGGTTGAACTCACTTGTGGAATTCCAAGCCAGTCGTCTGCCTGTTGCATGGCTTCTTTAGTGTTGTTCACCCGATGCACCATGTCCCAGCTCTCCCAGTCAGGACACAACCCTGCACAAACCAGAACAATCATTTCGTAAGATACAAACCTCTGCTAAAAGAGATTTTGTTCTTTCAACACAAGGAAAAAGAATGGGGAGTTTACCTGGTGCCAGTCCATCCACTAATGCACCAAGGGCTTTGCCATCCTGCCAGTCCTGACTGAAGTTAGTGATCGGCAACTCAGGGACTTTGTTTTGGATCCATCCCAGAAGCCGCATCTCTGGAGTCAATTTGGAGACAGAATCGTTTGCCTCATCCTCCCACACCGGGGTGGAGATGGAGTAATGCTGTATCAGGGTCCACACTAAACCCAGGATCAACTTCAAGTTCCCGTCCACTATGGCCTTACTGTCTGTATGGAGACAGTGAAGGTGTGTCTGTTTATTCTTTCAGTTTGGAGACCTTCTCTTG
This sequence comes from Cirrhinus mrigala, assembly GCA_036247105.1. Lineage (NCBI taxonomy): Eukaryota > Metazoa > Chordata > Actinopteri > Cypriniformes > Cyprinidae > Cirrhinus > Cirrhinus mrigala. The sequence continues at coordinate 18,769,734 of CM070029.1, forward strand.
GTAACACAATTATTTATAATACACCAAATGCTTTTTTGTCATTTCACTATTACGTCCAAACAAGAGAGCTCAGTTGAGAACATTGTTTTGGTCTAGTTTGCAGCTAATGGACTGAAGTGCCGTCCCCAGTTTGACACTAGGAAACTTTGACCCAAAGCCTATCCTCCCTAATTAGGAAAGGGGCCACAGGAATTTATATGAAAAACATGTGGAACCAGCAATTCAGTTCATTATCTATGAAGACTGAGCTCAAAAATGATAATGTCTTTTTGAAAAAACACTAAAGCTTTTCAGACAACAGGCGCAGTTTACGTATTGACTTTGTGGCTGACCTGCTTTAAGAGACAAATGATTAATATATATACACGTTTTGAATTAGCTTTTATTTTTATATTATCACTTTAGTTTATCTTAGTAATTTTGTCACTTAATTAAATTTAAAGGAGACGTCCACTTCCAAAACAAAGATTCACATATAATGCACTCACCCACTTGTCATCCGAGATGTTCATGTCTTTCTTTCTTTAGTCATAAAGAAATTATATTTTTTGAGGTAAACATTTCAGCATTTTTCTCCATATAATGAACTGCTATGGTGCCCCGATTTTGAACTTCGAAAATGCAGTTTAAATGTGGCTTCAAACGATCCCAAATGCAGTCGTAAATCCCAGTTTGTGCGGTTGTGATCAGCCGAGGAAGAAGGGTCTTATCTAGCGAAACGATCCGTTATTTTCATTTTAAAAATACAATTTAAATATTTTTTAATCTCAAACGCTCTTCTTGTCTTGCTCTCCCTGAACTCTGTGTATTCTGGCTCAAAACAGTTAGGGTATGTTGAAAAACTCCAAATTGTATTTTCTCCCTCAACTTCGAAAAAAAAAAAAAAAATTCAAAATCATCCTACATCGCTGCAGAAGTAACGACTTTGCGTACCAGTCTTTGTTTGAAGCCGCATTTAAACTGCATTTTGGAAGTTCAAATTCGGGGCACCATAGCAGTCCATTATATGGAGAAAAATGCTGAAATGTTTTCCTCAAAAAACAATTTCTTTACGACCAAAGAAAGAAAGGCATGAACATCTTGGATGACAAGGGAGTGAGTACATTATATGTTAATCTTTGTTTTGGAAGTGGACTTCTCCTTTAATATTTTTCTTTATTTTTACATTTATGATTTTTGAGTTTTTCTATTGAATACTTATATATTATTTCAGCTTAATTTCAATTAACAAAAACATTTTTAATTGTTTTAGTTAACAATAACAACCTTGCCAATCACATCATAATTGTCAATGCAAATCAAAAAATTGTAAGTGAATTTTTTCAGCAAATCATTACTGTAACCAAACCTGATGTTCACCTATTTGCCATAATACCCACAGTTGCTGTCAGCCAGAAACAATGTTAACACCATACAGACAATTATACTTACCATTTTGTCTAATTAGTATAATTAGAGGTGAATTATGCCTTGTTCATTTTAATTACATGATTTTATTTTAAGGAGAGTATGAACATGGATTCATTTTAATGTTAGCCCTGTTTATTTGTGCAGTAAGAACTCTGACAATAATTCTTCTTTTTTTTTTATAATAAATGTACTCAATATATTTACTCAATATATTCATTTAAAAATAAATAAATAAATAAATAAATAAATAAATAAATAAGAATGGAACAGTGTCTATGGTGTTACTATGGAAGCCCATTTCCGCCACTGAATTTAAAAATACAAAGGTAATTTGCAATTTTTTTAAAAATCACACAGTTCTGACGTTCCTTCTCGCAACTGAGTTTACATATCGCAATTCTGACTTTTATTATCAGAATTGCATGATATAATCTTGCAATTCTGACTTTTTCTTAGAATTGTGATATAAACTCGCAATTCTGAGAAAAAGTCAGAATTGCAAGATATAAACTCACAATTGTGACCTTTTTTCTCAGAATTGCAAGTTTATCCTGCATTTGTGACTTTTTTGTGAGTTTATATCTTGCAATTCTGACTTTATAACACCCAATTCTGAGAACATATCAGTCTTTTTTTTCACAAAAAAATGGAATTTATATCGCAACTGCGAGTTTAAATCTCACATTTTGGAGAAAAAAAAAAAGTCCAAATCGGAGATTATGAATCAGAATTATGACCTTTTAATCTCAATTTTGACTTTATTTCTTGCAATGGTGAGTTTATTTTACAATTCTGAGAAAAAAAAAAAAAAGTCAGAATAGAGAGTTTGCATCACGCAATTCTGAGAAACAAGTCAGAACTGTGAGATATAAACTTGCAACTGTGAGAAAAAGTCAGAATCAGAATCAGAATCAGAATCTTTTTTTATTGCCAAGTATGCTTGCGCATACTAGGAATTTGTTTTAGTGTCATTAGCTTCCAGTACACAGAGACACTAACAACATACAGACAATAAACATAGGATGAGAAAAAAATACACATATGTATATATAAATAGACAAAACTTAGAAAAATAAGACGAGAATAAATTACACATATGTAAATATAAATAGACAAAAAATAGAAAAATAAATTGAGAAATAAATAAGTGGTATGTACAGTTGCGCTATAGAATAGAATAGAATAGAATAGAACAGAATAGAATAGAATAGGATAGGACTGGATAGGAAGAGGTAGAGATGCAGGGATGTGCTAGGAATGGGGGTTGTAACTAATAAATAAAAGTTATTGCACAATGGGGGGAACATTGAGAATTGAGAAATACAAGCTCACATTTGCGAGAAAAGTCAGTGAGTTTTTCATCTCACAGTTCTGACTTTTTTTTTTTGCAACTGCAAGTTTATATTACAAGTCTGAGGAAAAAGTCAGAATTGCGAATTTGTATCACACCATTCTGAAAAAAAAAAAAGAAAAATCAGAATTGAGTATAAAAACTCACAATTCTGACTTAATTTCTTGCAATTGGGAGTTTGTATCATGCATTAATGTGGAAAAAAAGTCAGAATTGTGAGATACAAACTTGCAATTGTAAAAAAAAAAAAAAAAAAAAAAGTCTGAATTGAGAAATACAAGCTTACATTTGTGAGAAAAAAAAGGTCAGAATTACAAGTTTTCATCTCACATTTCGGACTTCATTTCTCGCAATTGCGAGTTCATATGACTCAATTGTGAGGAAAAAAAAGTCGATTGTAAAATAAAATGTCACAATAACCTTTTTTAAAAAAAAATTATTCAGTGGAGGAAATGGGTTTCTATAGGTTACCGCTTACTTAGAAGTTTGAAAACATTGTACATATTTTTGTACACCTGACTTTAAAACACCAGACTGCTTCCTTGTGAACTGTAAAAACACTCAGAAACATGATCTTTAAAATGCTGGTTTAAAATGCTAAACTCCTCTTGAAAGAGTTCAGACAAGTTGCAACTCACCTATGGACACCAACTTGACTTTTTCATGATCCAAAAACTCCAGAGCCACCGAAACATTGTCTAGCTTGAGCTGTCTAAAGGTGGGTCGCATGTGGTACTTTCTAAACATCCTCTTATGGCTCAGGACCTCCAGGAGCGAGATAAGGATGAGGCCGTCGCTCAAATCGACCTTAAGATCGCTGATCTGCATCTCTACAGACTTCAGGTGTTCGTTGCACCAGCGCGTGAAGGTGTTCTTCTGTATCTTTTTCCACGGTGCATCATCTGCCAGGTTGATTGCAGCTGCGGTAACACTATCTTTAAAGTCACTCATCGTTCTCTCCGATTAGCGTGGAGTCCAAAACCTTTTATACCGAACTGAGAACTGCAATCTGAGAGCTGTGAAGCATGAAGCTTTCATGTAGCTTTGCTGGTGGTGGGAGTGCTCTACACCCCCCAATTCCCATAATTATGATCATACAGTGCCTCTGAGGGCTGTTTTTACTCTGACATGAACCGTGTCATCACGCCGCAACCCCACATCGTGCAAAGGAATAATAAAAACAGATTGTAGTTACATCAGTGCTTGAAGAATGTATTTACTAGGAAGACGGGGTCAGAAACAGGATCCTCAGGCCTGGGGAATTCAGCTAATTCCCACCTGCAGCCAGATGAAGGTCTGACATCACTGTTACTGATAACCTTATCGCTGGTGACGTTACTCTTCATTTACTCCAGAATAAACTGAGCGTATTATAGCCAGAGCTCTTTTGATCGGGGCACGTCCTCGTATTTCTCATGCGGTGTCGAGGAGGGATGACTCATTGGGGCGGACGTGGAAGTGTGTGCCTTTGGCTGCAGGTTTATGACGAACTTGGTTATGGGGCCATCGATTCGCAGGGGTGCACTTTTGTGCCCAGAATTTGTTTTTGTGTTAATTAGTGTATACTGGCAATCTTAATACTTCACAAGGTTATCAGGCCGTGGTATAGATTTCCCAAATTGATTTGATTCAGATTCACAAGCCCTTGATTTGACACATTTCAGTTATACATGTCCACTTTGCTTATACAGTGTCACAGTAAGAAATATAATTCAGTATTACACTAAAAGAACTTAGAGAGATTAATTTCTGGAATCAGACTACACTGGTCAGTTGTATGTTTTTGATTCACTAAAAAGAACCAGCTCACTTTTGTTTTAAAAAAACCAAACTCATATTTGCTGTGCTCTATATTTTTGATTCACAAAAAAGAACCGGTTTGTTGTAAGAATCAAGGCTTGTCACTCAATGTTGCCAAGTCTGCAGTTTTTCTCCGAGTTGTTGGGGTTTTGTTTAGTTCATGGCCCACTGCTCTGCACATTTTGTGTGTCTCCCTCATTTAACTCACCTGATTCAGATCATCAGCTCGTTAGGAGAAAGATCCATGAACTGAACTGAGTGTGTCAGATTCAGAAACATACAAAATGAGCAGAGCAGTGGGCCCCGAGGTCTGGAGTTGAGAACCACTGGTTTAAAGCAATCTCTCAATCTCACTATTTCAACAGAGGGAAGAAAGGGGGAAAAAAAAAAAAAATAAAAAGTTAGGAAATTTTTCAACAGCACCTTGGCTTGTTTTTGTTTCGCAGACCTGGCAACCCTGGTCACATTGTACGTTTCTGATTCACTAAAAAGAACCAACTCACTTTTGTCTCAAGGCTCAAACTGACATTTGCTGCACTTTGAATGTTTTTGATTCTGGAAAAATAACAGGTTCATCAAGAGTCATTTGTTGTAAGAATCAAGAGCAACACTAGTCACAAATGTGTTGCCAAATCTGTGATTTTCCTTCAGGTTATTTTTTTTATTCCATGGTTTAAAGCAATCTCTATCTTACAATTTCAAAGGAGGGGACCCCAAACACAGGTGAAAACCACAGGAAAGAAACAAACAAACAAACATGATTTGACAAGTTTTCAATAGCAACTGGGCTAGTTTTGTTTCACAGACCTGGCAACCCTACATTGTATGTTTTTTATGCACTAAAACATTTGCTAAGCTCTGTTTTTTGATTCACAAAAAAGAACCGGTTCATAAGAGTAATCTGTAGTAAGAATAGTGTTTTTTTTTTCCACAGTTTAAAGTGATCTCTTTATGTCAAATGAGGTGACTCCCGACAAAGGGGAAAACCAAAGGCAAAAACAATTGATTTGGCTAGTTTTCAATAGCAATTGGGCTAGTTTTATTTCGCAGACCTGGCAACCCTACATTTTATTTTATTTTGATGCACTAAAAAGAACCAGCTCACTTTTGTCTCAAGACTCATATTAACATTTGCTGTGCTCTGTTTTTTGATTCACAAAAAAGAACTGGTTCATAAGAGTCATTTGTTGTAAGAATCAAGGTTAAAACTAGTCACAAATGTGTTGCCAAATCCACCGTTTTCCTGCAGGGTTTTTTTATTTTGTCCACAGTTTGAAGTGATCTCTCTATGTCACAATTTCAAAGGAGAGGACCCCAAACAGAGGGGGAAAAAAAAAAACAAAAAAAAAAACACACACGATTTGACTAGTTTTCAATAGCAATTAGGCTGCTTTTGTTTCACAGACCTGTCAACCTTGATCACATTATATGTTTTTGATTCACTAAAAAGAACCAGCTCACTTTGTCTCAAGACTCAGACTAACATTTGCTGCACTTTGTTTTTTGATTCACTAAAAATAACCGGTTCATAAGAGTCATTTGTTGTAAGACAACTCAAGATTAACACTAGTCACACTCAGTGCTGCCAAGTCTGCAGTTTTCCTGCAGGCTGTTTTTTTTTTTTTTTGGGTTCAGGACTGAAAGCGATCTCTCTATCTCACTATTTCAAAGGAGGAGACCCCTGACAGAGGGGAATAACCACAATGCACAGAAAGAAAAAAATAAATAAATAAAAACACGATTTGGAAGTTTTCAGTGGCAATTGGGTTGGTTTTTTTTTGCTGATCTTTTGCCGTGTTGTTTTCCGATTCGCTGCGTTCATAAAAGTCATTTGTTGGAAAAATCAAGTCTGCAGTTTTGCAGGTTTTTTTTTTTTTTCTTTTGCGGTATAAAGCGATCTCTCTCTATCTCTCTATTTCAAAGCAGGGGACTCCTGACTTAGAGGAAAACCACAGAAAAAAAAAAAAAAAAACAGATTGGGCTAGTTTTCAATAGCACTTTGGCAGTTTTTGTTTAGCAGACCTGGCAACCCTGGTTACACTGTATGTTTATGATTCACTAAAGAGAACCCGTTCATAAGAGCCTAAAGAATCGGACTAACAAGAATTGGTCATAATTTACGTTCTGTACATTTGTTTGTGAATCAAACTACAGTGGTCAAATTGTATACTGCAAGGACAACTGAAGAAAAACATTAGTTCACTCCTGAATTAATTTCCTGATAATTTACTTGCCCTCATGTCACCCAAAATGTTCACATCTTTCTTTCTTCAAAACGATTGGTCACTTTGTTAAAAAGAAAAAAAAAAAAGAAAAAAAATTAAATTTGATATACTTTTTAACCACAAATGCTCGTCTTGCACTAGCTCGACCTCACACATTACACTGTCATGTTGGGAAAGTCACACATGGTTAGTTCTTTGTCTGTGTACTTTGGTTCTTTTTCTCTTCCAACATCGTTGTTTTACCTTTTTTTTGTAAAGGGCATTTGACTTTCTTTGCACATTCGCTTTGTAAACACTGGGTCAATACTTCCACCTACGTCACCTTTCCACCTTTCCAATGTGACTATGTAATGTGTGACATTGTGGATGCAGAGCTAGCGCAAGACGAGCATTTGTGGAAAAAAAGTATATAAATTTTACATTTTCAGAACATTTCACTAGATAAGACTCTTATTCCTCGGCTGGGATCGTGTAGAGCCCTTTGAAGATGCACTGAAACTACAATTTGGACCTTCAACCCATTGGGCATCACTGAAAAAAAAATCCTGAAATGTTTTCCTCAAAAACCTTAATTTCTTTTCAACTGAAGAAAGAAAGGCATGAACATCTCAGGTGGACAGGTGTGAGTAAGTTATCAGAATTTTTTATTCTGGAGTGAACCAATTCTTTAAACAATATTCTATTTAATTGTACTGAATGTTTAAAAATTGACCCTACTGTAAAGTTATTGAAATGCAATTCAGCCGATGCATAAATAAGTGTATAAAAATTAAACGGGGACTTAATAGGGTTGAACTTCACTTTTGCTTATTTATTGCAATTATCATATTTGTTAGATCAGGTAGTTCTTTCTTAAATCTCTGTACAAGTAATAAACATAATAAATCAAACACTATTATAGGTCTCTTTAGGACACATTAGCGCTCTAATGTCCAACAGTGATTATTATCATCATCATCATCATCATCATCATTAATATGTCAAATCCTAATCACAATAAAGTACAGTGCATAGACTAATCACTAATGGCTTTGTATAAGGTGCAAGGACACAAACACGTTGTATGGCAGATTTAGCCACAGAAAACTTAATGGACCTCAATGGTCTTGAATGTGTTATTGCAGTGGGCTTTGCAATTCTGAATCAGTTCTCATGGAAGTGTTTGTTCAGGGAGGTATAAAGGTTTGTTTATCTAAGGTTAAGTTATATAAGGCAATTTACTAAGTGTTCGTTTGGCAAAGCAACAGTGTTCGATAAAATACCTGTCATTAGTCAGATACTTCAAAATGCTATGCATACAGAATCACTACTTTAAAAAAAAAATGATATATGGTGCAAATGAGAGAAAGTTGTGACATTATTATTCTAAGTCCTTCAATACTTGAGTAAGAAGTTGCATTTAACACTCGTTACTCAAACTATGACCACACAGACTAAAAGGACACAAATGTCAACACGTTTGAGAAACATTTACTAGGTATGCATGTCACGGTGCGCGTGCTTGTTACTGGTTCGTCATGTTGTTCATTTTGAGGTCTTTGTAAGCAAATACCCCGTCACTGCGATGGTTACAGCAGCGACGGGCATCCACCGGATCCATTTCCCCTGCAAGAACAAACACACAGATGACATCATCTGTAGTACCGCATCACCTATCAGAACACGTTTACAATCAAAGTATGCACATGAGCCGAGACGGGGACATGAAAGCCACAAGGACAGGACGTGGAGAAGCTGAGGTCAGGACACACAAGACGAGGACGGCGGAGGACGTACGGTGGAGGACAAAGAGAGCCGGGATGCCTCAGAGCTACGCTGGAAAACTACAACCTACAAAATGGAGTTGATTGGTTAGAGACACTTGTTAGTGTGTGTCTTATTATACAAAAGCGGACCTGTAGTAGGGAAACAGAAGCATTTTGCGGACGACCGGACAGTGTTTGGTAGCTTAAGCTGAGAGAATTGTTTAGTGGTCATGCATAGCCCTGAGGATGATGGATGCTTAAGCAGAGGAATGAGACGGGACAGGAGCACTGTGTACCTTTCTACCACAATGGGCCCAAGCACCAATACAGCAAAGCCAGGACAAGGCCGATGGCTACGGCTAGGATGGGCTGCAATAAAGACAGCTAAAGGAGGGAAGGGAGGGATATTACTGAATGAGTGGCTTGTGTTTATGTGTGCTATTATTGGACTGGTGAATTTAACTGTCATCAAGATAAGGAAATCAAAAGGTGAAGTGTGTAACTGTTTTATTGTTAAAACTCTTCCCCTTTTCCAGGTTAACGTGCAGAGACCACGCAGCTGTTTGTTTAAACGTGACGTCAAGTTCTGACTTAACTGATGCTGTGAGTTTGGAATTGTTTGGAGTTTTTATCATATTGTTTGATTTTTATATATATATATATATATATATATATATATATATATATATATATATATATATATATATATATATATATATATATATAGAATCTTGTTCATAAGAGAGTTGCCTGATTAAATAATTTATTTATAAAATAAAATAAAATAAAATACTAGCTATCAATCCACAGTGTTTCACTTGGATGAGTTATTTTTAAAATAAAATCTATCCATACAGGGTATTTCCCTTGGATAATTTTTATTTTTTACATGAAAAATAAAATAAAATAAAATAAAATACTAGCTATCCATCCATGGTGTTTCCCTTGGATGAGTTATTTTTAAAATAAAATAAAATAAAATGCATCCATCCATCCATCCATCCAGTGTTTTCCTTGGATAATTTTTTTTTTTTTTTTTTTTTTACATAAAATAAAATCAGATCTACATAAAGTTAAATAAAATAAAATACTAGCTAACCATTCCAGGGTGTTTGCCTTGGATAATTTATTATTTAAATAAAATAAAATAAGATGAAATAAAATAAAATAAAATAAAAAACACTAACGGTCCATCCAGGGTGTTTCCCTTGGATAATTTATTAAAATGAAACAAAATAAAATAAAATAAAATAAAATAAAATCCATCCATCCAATGTGTTTTCCTTGGATAATTTATTTTTTACATAAAATAAAATCAGACATACATAAAGTTAAATAAAATTATTTATTATTTTTAAATTATTTTTATTATTTATTATTATTAAAATAAAACAAAATAAAACACTAGCTATCCATCCACAGTGTTTGCTTTGGATTTTTTTTTTTAAATAAATAAAATAAAATAAAATAAAATAAAATAATAAAATAAAATAAAATAAAACAAAATAAAACTCTAACAATCCATCCAGGGTGTTTCCCTTGGATAATTTATTTTATATTAAATAAACTAAAATAAAATATTTTAGGCTGCTATATCAAGCTCCCTATACACAGGACCAACAGTTTGGAAAATAGATGCACATTAAAACTTAAATTAAAATAATAAATAAAATATTTATCACGCATAAAACTGCCATAAAAATATTAAATTAAAAACTGTGGTTTTCTTCCTCGTTTTTGTTTTGGTGACATAGTAATGTTCCACATGTATTTTCTGTTGTCACATGGAATTGTGGGGAGGATTTATTGTATTTGGGGAAACCTGTTTGGAAACAGTCCGCAATTTAGTTTGGTGTCGTTGTTGGTCACAGAAATTACACACTTCACCTTCAGGCTACACAAAATGTTTAAACAAACTGTCAGAAATGCATTGTCAAACAAATGATGCTATGTTTTTCAGCGTTGATTTCAAGGGCAAAAAACAACGCAGTATGTGCACTTTCCTCTTGAACTGTCCCTATTGTCAGTGCCCCTGTTGTTGAACATCAGCATTACGTGGATTGAACACTCACATGGTTTTCTTTGTCCTGCAGAAGCCTCAGGCGCTCTTGGCTCTGCTGCAGCTCCAGAGTGAAGGAGCGTTTCTCCTCCTCTGCATTCTCATACTTCTCCCTGAGGCCTGACAGCTCTGCCTGGATCTCCTCATACTAAGAGCAAAAAAGAGAAAGAGAGAGTTAGGGATCTTTCACAAGGAGCAATGAGCCTAGTCAATAACACACACACACTCTCTGTATCCAGGGGCCAGGTCTTTTTTAGGAGCAGAGCTCTTTTGTGACATGCCTGCTAATGAGTCTCAGCTCTACTTTCTTTCTTTCTCAACTACGATGGGAATAACCTCTTTCTGCAGTTCTTTGATCCTGCTATTGCTTTGCTCCAGCTGGCTGGTGGCTTTCTGGTGTTCCTCCTGCAGGACGCTCAGCCGTTTCTCCAGGTCCACCTGCGTCTTCTCCAGAGTCTTGACTGTGTTGCTCAGGCTTGCGTTCTGTTTCTTGGAACTGTTGGCAAATTCCAGAGAGATTGCATCGTCATTACATGCACTTTTCTCTTATTTAACACTTTCCCCACCAAAGTTCCAGGTTTTCATGTTTTTACTGTTATATGCTAGAGGGCGCTATTATGCATCTCCTGAATGATTCCAGAATCTTCTGATCAAAAACACAGACGAGGAAGATGCAGAAACGAGCGATCTCATATGCAAGAAGATGCATTTGAAAAATAATGCAATCACCAACAATAAACAGCATATAAATGAAAACTGCCTAATGTTACCGAGTGAAATGTCAATCCAGGAAGTGGTAAATAGTTGTGAAGCTTTGGGAGTGCTGATGGAAGCGATCTACTGGATCTATGCTTTGAATATGATCCAGATGTAGTATTTGATAAAAATGCTATTTTTTCAGCTTTTTGTTCAAAATGTTGCTTTTTAATGAAAATTACCTATATTCAGGTGTTGATGAAAAATGAATGTTTGAAGCTAGAATAAAAGGGATTTGTTTTTTTTGTTTTTTTTGCTTGAAAGTAGAAGTTCTGTTCTTTATTTTGATGTATTGCAATATGTTCCAATATTCTGGGTGCATTAAAATGACCAAAAATGCAAGGCTGGCAATTTTTTAAAAAAACGATGGCGGGGACAGAGTTAAAGGTGAAGTGTCGATCTGGGTATTGGTTCAGATTTCACGACCGATTCAACTCCAATTCAAAGGTTAATTAGATTTGATTCAGATTCTGATGTGGTTCAGTATGATATTGATTAATTTCCATATATCCAAAGCAGAACCATATACCAATTTTTTTAAAAGGAAAAAAATTCTCTTAAAAGAAAGAGATACAGGGAACCCTGCCAGTTTGTGCACTACTGTAATATTAAAGGTTAAAATTAGCCTAAATTCAATTGCCAATTATTTTTAGATATAATAATAACACTCAAAAACTGGATTTCGTACAAACATTTAAATTGCACATAAGGTTGTTTTTTAAATCAAGTTTTAATGACATGAGTGTGTTTCTACTCCACTTTATTAAAATACAAACATTTTGTTTTCATGACTGAATTATCCAAACACAAGTCTCTATAGCATTCTATCACAACACATTAAAGAGCATCAAAACATTTGTTTGACTTTTACGGTACAATTGACAGAATTTGAGAGCTGAGAGTTCGCTTCACATTAAAAGTAGCATAGTACAGTGCTTAAAGGAGAAGTCCACTTCCAAGACAAAGATTCACATATAATGTACTCACCTCTTTTTCATCCAAGATGTTCATGTCTTGTGGAATGTGATGTTCAGCACTTGAGGAAACCATTTCAGCATTTTTCTCCATATAATTGACTGATATGCTGCCCCGATTTCGAACTTTCAAAATGCAGTTTAAATGCAGCTTTAAACGATCCCAAATGCGGTTGTAAACGATCCCAGCCGAAGAAGACGGGTCTTATCTAGCGAAACGATTGGTTATTTTTGTTAAAAAAAGAAAAAAAAAAAATACAATTTAAATATTTTTTATTCTCAAACGCTCATCTTGCCTTGCTCTCCTTAAACTCTGTGTATTCTGCTCAAGACACTTAGGGTATGTCGAAAAACTCCAATCGTATTTTCTCTCTCAAATTCAAGAATCATTTTCAAATCATCCTACATCGCTGCAGAATTTCCGACCCAGTCTTTGCAAAGTGAACATGCAAAGAAGATCAAACACCCCCAACAAAAAAGGTAAAACAGCGATATAGGATGATTTTGAAGTTGAGGGAGAACATAAATAGAGTTTTTCGACATACCCTAACCGTCATGAAACGAAAAAAAAAAAAAAAAAAAAAAAAAAAAAAAAAAACAGTCCAGGCAGGGCCAGACAAGATGAGCGCCTGACATTAAAAAGTATATAAATCGTATAATTTTTTAAAATGAAAATAACGATCATTAAGCTACCCTATTATGCCCCTTTATACAAGATGTAATATAAGTCTCAGGTGTCCCCAGAATGTGTCTGTGAAGTTTCAGCTCCAAATACCCCACAGATCATTTTTATAATTTTGAATCTTGAGTGGAAGCAGAAACACACTGTTTTCATGCATGTCTCTTTATATGCAAATGAGCTGCTGCTCCCCGCCCCCTTTTCCAGAATAAGACTGTGCCTTTACAGCTCATACCTCAGATCCTCTGATAAAAAAAAAAAAAAAAAACATCTGTTTGGTTTTGATCATTCTTTGATAAAATTCTCACACGACACGACGAGTACTAAACTAAGTTCTGCTTCATGTCTTATTGTGTGCTTAAACTGTCAAATACACAAGCTTATGTTAAAAACACAGGAGTTACAAAAACAGTCGATTATGACTATGAAGATAAACAGGAAAGAAATGTTTATATTAGATTTTTGTCATGGGGGAAGCAAAATCTGAGCGTGCTTGCTTGTAAATAAATAAATAAATAAATAAATAAATAAAGTTACTGGGTTGTCCTTTTTCACCAGGGACCCAATTATAGCACTTAAGCAGGTAAAAAGTCGGATTTTCATGACATGTCCCCTTTAAATACTTTTTTCTATCCCATTTTAATATCTAATGATAAGTGAACCTATATGAATAATTCACCCAGAAATAAATATTCTGACATTCCTCACTCATCCTCATGTTGTTCCTAACCTGTTAGTTTTTTCCCCACGCTAAAAAAAAAAAAAAAAACATAATGTCTTCGAACTCCCCAATAAACAAAAAAGAACCATCAAAGCTATAAAGTAGTAGTCCATATGAACTCCAAAAATCATGGGGTTAATGACATGCTGTTATTTTTGTAGTGCAACCCTAAGACGTCACACAACAATCTGAGGGTATATAAAGACAGAATTATCATTTTTGGGTGAACTATCCCTATAATTTCCCTAAGAAGTTTTAAACATTGTGGTTAAAAATTAATAATTGGTGTCTTTGAACATGTCTGACATGACAACACTGACTCAACTAATAGCAAGAGTTTAGGGTGGGAATCTGTTTGAACAGTCCATTTCAAACAGTTTGCAATTACATTTGGTGCTTTTAGCGGCACGGAAATGACACACTTCACCTTCAGAGCACACTCCTTAAAATAAAATGCTTCACGATGCCATAGAAGAACCTTTTTTGTCTAAATTGTTCCATAAAGAGCCTTTAACATCTGAAGAACCTTTCTGTTTCACAAAAGGTTCTTTGTGGTGAAAGAAGGTTCTTTGGAATATAAAAAGGTAAGAAAGAGATGGTTCTTTAAAAAACCTTAGACTGAACGATTCTTTGTGGAACCAAAAATGGTTCTTCTATGGCATGTGAAGAACCTTTTAAAGCACCTTTATTTTTAAGAGTGTAACTGCATATTATACAGACCTGTCCAGCTCTTTCTCCAGCTGCTGTTGTTTCTTCAGTAGCTGTTCTTTCTCTGAGCGCAGGGTGCTGCTCTCACTCTGCAGGCTGATCTTCTCTTTCTGCTGTTTATCAGCCAGCTGCTCTCTCTCTGACCTCAGAGACGCACACTCCCTCCTCAGGCTCTCACAGTCCTTCTGCAGCCGCTCCAGCTCGCTCGCTGCACCCCACACACACACACACAGACACACACACACACACACACACACACACACACACACACAATTAAAAAATACCCAAAGACAAGCACACAAATGCACAGATATAGCACATGCGCGCACACACACACACACACACTGACTCACGACGCTACTCTGTTACATAACGATGGAAGTGATGTGAGAAATGTGAGTCATCTTCTGAATATCTGTCGGATTACTGCAAACACTGCTCTGACTGTTGTTGGATGAACCTAGGGCTTGATTTGTAACCTCCACAAACACATTATATCATACATCAGTTTCTGAGAAGGGAGGACAAATTCCCCAAAAAGATTATGAATATGGAGAAGACATAAAAAGAGCCTTAATTTAATTGGGACAAAAGATCGAATTTTTGCCTGGTGAGATTATAGTTACGTTTTTTTTTTAGCTTTATTAATTTGTTTCAGTATGATCTTAAAATCTTAATCTTGAAATTGTATTTATTTTCAAAGAAAATAGGAATTTTCTGATTAATTTGTATCCTGATAAAATGAACACTTTCAACATTGTACAACAACGTTTGCATTATTATTATTATTATTATTATTATTTATAAATAAATACATACATTTATATAAGTATATTTATTCACTTATTTATTTATCTTATTTATTTAGTGCTGTCAAGCGATTAATCACATCCAAAATAAGTTCTTGTTTACATAATATACAGTATGTGTGTGTACTGTGTATATTTATTATGTGCATATATAAATATACATGCATGTATATATATTTAAGAAAAATATGTTTATATATTAAATATATTTATATAAAATATAAGTTATATGAATATAAATATATACATGTAAATACATGCAAATATTTTCAAAATATATACTGTATGTCTTTGCATTTATATATACATAAATATACACAGTACACACACATAATAAACAAAAACTTTTTTTTTGGATGCTATTACTCACGATTAATTGCTCAACAGCACTATTATTACTATTATTATTCTATTTATTTATATGCTCAGAAAATTCTGATGTGTTAATGCCAAGTTGATGTTTGTTTTATTTTTATTTCGTATTTTTAATAGAGGTATTGTTTTTAATTTGTAACATAGTTGTAGTTGTTGTTGTTGTTGTTGTTATTATTATTATTATTATTATTATAGAGACTCAGAAAATTCTCATTTGTTAATGCTAGTTTGATTACTCATATTTACTGTTTTTAATGTATAGTTGTTATTATTATTATTATTATTATTATTATTATTATTACGACTACCACTACTACTACTAGTAATAAATATTATGATGATGATGATCATTATGAGAAAGATGATGATTGTTACTAAGTGTGTGAAGTGAATTAATTATTATTAATTATTATTATCATCATCATCATCATCATCAAATCCAATATTCATATTAATGTGGAAGTATAAACGTACATGAATTTGAATTTAGGCTTAGCACAATACATGGATGAGGAATGTTGATTTCCTCACACGATTTCATGATTTTTACTATTTAAAGGTGGCTAAGACTACTATAAACCAATCCGATCGTCTATGAGGATAGTGGTCTGTGGGGTGGTGGATACCTTGTTGTTTGGCAGCTCTGTCTCTCTGCTGGTTCTGCTGCTGATGACTGGCCTGTACACTGTCAAGCTCACGCTCGTACTTGTTTGCAGCCAACTGCCATTTTTCCAGCTCTGAAGTTAGCGTTGCTAGGTTCCCCTTCAGCGCGCTGACCTCATGCTCTCGCTCGGCTGCTGTTTTCTCCATAGTGCGGCGCAACACCTGCACTTCCTCCTGAGCCGTGTGCGCTTCCTGTCGCATGCTGAAGACTGCGCTGTCCTTCTGATCCCTGAGATTCTCCATGTCTTCCTGCAGCTTCTGGAGCTGAGCTGAATGCATATGTAGACACAAACACCATTTGGTATAACACATTGTTTAGCAAATATAACTTAGGACATACATACCCTCCTTGACTTACTCTGTAAGACCTTTATCTGTTTTGCCGACTCCTCTGCTTGCTGCTTATTGGCCCTTTTCTCCTCCTCCAATAGACCTGTAATACACAGCAAAGGACATTAGGGGGACCTGTTGAGCATGACAGCCATTTCAAATAAATTTCACAAGCTTATACAGTCTGGTCAGGTCAAACGTTTATATCCCCCTTTCAGATTCATTAAAAATGTTAATTATTTTACCAAAATAAGAGGGATGATACAAAAAACAAGTTATTGTTTATTTAGTACTGACCTGAATAAGATATTTCACATAAAAGATGTTTACATATAGTCCACAAGAGAAAATAATGACTCGGTTCAGAAGTTTACATACACTTAATACAGTGTTTTCACCTGAATGATTAACAGCTGTGTTTTTTGTTTAGTGATAGTTGTTCATAAGCCAACAATTAAACTACCCGCTGTTCTTTAGAAAAATCCTTCAGGTCCCACAAATTCTTTAGTTTTCCAGCATTTTATTGTATTTGAACCCTTTCCAACAATGACTGTATGATTTTGAGATCCATCTTTTCACACTGAGGACAACTGAGGGACTCATCTATTACAGAAGATTCAAATGCTCACTGATTTTTCAGAAGGACAAAATGCATTAAGAGCCAGGTGGTAAAAAAAAATTGAGTTGGAAGATCAGGGAACTTATTTTGTCTTCTGGGAAACATGCAAGTATCTTCTGTAGCCTCTGAATGGCAGTACTAAATGAAAAAAAAAAAAAAAAAATGATATTTAGGCAAAATAAGAAAAATGTACCAAACTCCATTCTGTTCAAAAGTTTTCACCCCCTGGCTCTTAATGTATGGTTTTTTTTTTTCTTCTGAAGCATCAGTGAGCGTTTGAACCTTCTGTAATAGTTGTATATGAGTCCCTTAGTCTGTCCTCAGTGTGAAAAGATGGATCTCAAAATCATAGTCATTGTTGGAAAGGGTTCAAATACACAAATTCTGGAAAACCAAAGAATCTGTGGGACCTGAAGGATTTTTCTGAAGAACAGCAGGCAGTTTAACTGTTCAGGACGAACAAATCACTAAACAAAAAAAAAAAAAAAAAAAAAAAACAGCTGTGGATCATTCAGGTAACAACACAGTACTAAGAATCAAGTGTATGTGAACTTTTAAACTGGGTCATTGTAATAAATGCAACTATTATTTTCTCTTAAGGCAATTTTTATTTTCTCAAGATCTCAACACCCATTCACTGCCAATGTAAAGCCCAGCTGAGTCAGGACATTTCTTAACTTAACAGAAAGTCACACCTAGGATCCCTTGAGGATGCGTAAGCCATGGTGTAATTTTCATTTTTGGGTGAACTATCCCTTCAAAGTTTCTCTTTTACCTTGGAGTTCAATACACTTGTGTTTGCCAGAGTTGGCCTGTTCATTGGCCTCCTGCAGTTCCTGGTTCAGCCGCTGGATGACCTTCTCAGACTCACTGGCCTCCACAGTGCTCCTGCTCAGCTCATCTGGAGAAATGATTACACATCCACCGCTGATGATATCTAATGGGAACTATTACATGCATAATTAGACACTATTATGGCGCTCTGCTGTCAGAGAATCACTCTTTCACCAACAGTTAATGGGTGATCCGTGTTTTTATCTCTGTATCAGCATCAATGAGTTGCATTTCAACTTTGCCGGATTGTTCTGCCCTCTGACGAAGTGCAAACCCCGTCTCCAAAGGTTAATTAAATCAGAATGAATCGCATGGTAATTTCCCTGGAGGTCAAAAAATGGGCCTATTCCATGAATTAATAACTTGACTCAGAATAGATCTATCCTAAAAACATAATGTCATCAGTAGGGTTTAAACTGGGATCTGCAAAAAGGATGGCTGGGGTTTTTATAAATCTGCCATTTGATTAAAAAGTTTTAAAGGTTGTAATGTTAGACGGTGCCATTTCATAAAGAATCCGAAAAGTTTTTAAACTCCTACAAAAACATTAATGAAGATTTTCAGTTGATCCATTACTTTGCAAAAGTTACATTCACTGGCTGTAATTTAGTTTGCCTAAACTTAGAAAGAAACCTTCTTCCTCTAAATATGGGTTGCTGAAAACCAGGCCATCTTATCAAATGCCCCAGAAAGATATGACCTCATCTTACAAACTCAAGGGTGTATACCATAAATGGCCCTATGAAGGACATATCACTGGAATCAGAGACACGTAATTCCACAGAATTGAACTTCACATGCCTCACTAGCATGACTAAGCTAAAATACCGAAGCCTGTGCAGGCCAAGCACAACTTCCAGAGCAGAGAGGACGGAGGCATTAACGTTTCACGAGGTATTGCGGTGGGTAATGTTTATTGATGCTATTCTGCATCAAGAACTCAATCTCTCAGCAGGGTACGAGGACACATAGGAACGCTCTGGCCTAATTTATTTTTGAGTGTGTGGAGGAGGAAGATAGACAGGAAGACAGGAAGACAAAGTCAGACGGACATTTCCATCATGATTAAAGTATTAGCACAGACAGGAAAACCGTTCCAGACAAAATCATTCCATTGCAACTAATGACAGCAAAACTCTGCCATGCATGATTAAACTGGGCATAATAAAATTACTTTTGCAAAACTACTTGTTCGGAACAAAAGGTTTTATTCATTGCACTGAACTACTGAAGAGACTGAAAAATATAACTACAGCCATATAAAACACATATTTTATAGAAATGTTACATAATAAATATGAACAAATTTTATTACTCTCTCTGTCCTTAATTTTTCCATGTTAAAAATAATTAAAATGTATTATAAAAATAATTCATGCAGTGTTAAAAAAAAATCCATCACAGAGGCTTAATCTAATTCTGCTCAAAAATAACTTCTACATTGTCAATCTATATTTCAGACCCACAGTACTGTAAGCAAAATAAAAAATACTTAAAAAAAAAATAAAAATAAATAAAAAAATAAGGTTTAATAGCCTATAAATGAATGCCTAATGGGACATTAAAGCACTATAGTTTGGTTCAAAACACTAAAGCAACTATAGAAACTCAAGTGCAGTATTGTGATTTTACCTTTGATCAGAGACACTTTATTAATAGGATCTTTCAGCTTCTGCTCCTCCATTTTTTCCCCACTGTAACAGAGCATGGGAGCAATTATGTTATATTGCTGTAAAATATTAACTTAAGCTATTTTTTTTTAAGACATCAAAGTAATTGGCTTGAACAATAAAGAAATTAATTACAAATATCCAGGTGATGCCAATTATGACTCAGCTAGTTAATGAGGCGGAAAACGAAAATAATCACACTTTTCCAAACACAGCAACAGATTTGTGAGGAAACAAACAGAAGTCTTTATCTTTTTCAGTTTAAAACGTCAAATTATAGCTCACATTCAAAGCATAACGTCATGCCAGTTATGTAATACAGCTTAGCCTCATTGTATCAATTAAGACGACGACTCATCACCTTCACTTAACTCTGAACACTATAAACAGATGCCGTTACCTGAAGACTCGTGATGTCACTTCAACCGGTGCCGAAACAGAGCTGCAATATTCAGGCTTCTTTAACTATCGATTCGCTCCGGTGATGAGAACTGGACGAGTCCATTCGGAAGCGCGGGGAGCATCGACGCATCTAAATATCTTGTCTGGGGGTTCAGCTGACAAAAGCAGACAGTAAAACGGTTGCGTGGAAAAGACTATCGTATAGAAGCGCTGCAGTAGTATATTGCAATCTAAGGTGTCGTTTTCTTTGTGGAAATTATTTGAATGCGTCGTCATCTGACGCCCCCCTCGAGGTGGTGGTCTGGAGGTCTCGCTCACATGGGCATACAAGCGTCCTGAGGCATCTAAAAAGAGGCTGCAGCTGCATGGTAGAATACACTCAGGCCCATTGTTTCACTCATTAGGGCGTCTCTTATGTAAAAACGGTTAACAATAGTGGTCATTCGTGCTTGTATCAGTGCCAACTGCCAACCAAAGCACTGTGATTTGAGAAATTATAATATTAGTGGCATATTAAGATGTCAATCACGTGACACGTCAAAGCGCTCCTATCATTTGAAGGTGACTAGTCGATACGTACATAAATACATACAATACAGTACATGCATTTCTTGCTAGCAATGGTTTATAGTCACATTTATTTAATATTTAGAGGGTATTCAGATATTCAGTGAGTGCTAGGGGGGGAAAAGTATAAAGTTATTTGTATTAATCTGTTAAACATGTCAGGTACACTACCAGTCAAAAGTTTTTTTTAATGTTTTTTTTTTTTTTTTAAATCTTTTCTGCTCTCCAAGCCTGCATTTATTCAAAAATACAGCAAAATAGTACATTTTTGAAATATTTTTACTATTTAAAAACCTGAATCAAAGCTGAATTTTCAGCATCATTACTCTTCAGTGTCACATGAACCTTCAGAAATCATTCTAATATTATCTGAAATAAAAAGGCTTTTTTAACATTATACACTATACTATTCAAAAGCTTGGAGTCAGTATATATATATATATATATTTTTTTAAGGAAAGAAATTACATAATGAATACTTTTATTTAGCAAGGATGCTTTAAATTGATCAAAAGTGATTTCTATTTTAGATAAATGCTGTTCTTCTGAACTTTCTATTTATCAAAGAGTCCTAAAAATATACAACATAATAATAATAATAATAATAAATATTTTTTGAGCAGCAAATCAGAATATTAGAATGATTTCTGAAGGATCATGTGACTGGAGTAATGATGCTAAAAATTCAGCTTTGAAATCACAGGAATAAATTACATTCTAAAATATATTCAAATAAAAAACTTATTTTAAATAGTAAAAATATTTCCTTTTTTGCTGTACATTGAATCAAATAAATGCGGGCTTGGTGAGCAGAAGAGACTTCTTTAATAAAAAACAATAAAAATCTTACTGTTCGAAAACTTTTGACTGATAGTGTTTGTTTGGGTGCTTGATAGATAGACAGAAGGACAGATAGATAGATAGATAGATAGATAGATAGATAGATAGATTAGACATAAACATTGAATTTCCAGTGCCATCCCTTTAAATCTCTTT
This sequence comes from Cirrhinus mrigala, assembly GCA_036247105.1. Lineage (NCBI taxonomy): Eukaryota > Metazoa > Chordata > Actinopteri > Cypriniformes > Cyprinidae > Cirrhinus > Cirrhinus mrigala. The sequence continues at coordinate 18,791,427 of CM070029.1, forward strand.
ATGAAATAATTATGTCTTCTCCTTCAGGCTGACTTATGCTGGCTACTTTTTCTAAATTTGACCAACCAAGGCAACTGATGTGGAACTAAGAGAGTTTGCCATGCTCAGAGGAAGACTGAAAGGGTTTGTATAGATCTTTCCTTTGTTGTCATGGTGACAGAGCAAACCTGTCTCATTCATAGTTCTTGCCCACCTAAGTGCTGACTGCACAAGATAGACTGAAAAAAATCAGACCCGATCACCAGCAGAGAATATCACCCGGCTTGAAGTGACCTTGTCCAGTGCCATCACTATAACCTTGAATCCTTGAAAGGGATGAGTCATGGTCATAAATCCCTGCGATATAAGCATCTAGAGGCTTTAATGACAACAAAACGAAGCTGAGTTTGTCCAAGGCTTGGATCTAAAAATGGTCTCAGGTGCCTGAATAATTCAGTGTTTTGTAGGGTAGGTTAAGAAAATTAGACTATTTCTTTATCGCTTCCATTCTCTCTCTCTTTTTTTAAAGATCTATTTTTTGCAACAGGACAGATCAGAACTGACAGGAAGTGAAGTGGAAGATGGGATTGTGAAAGGTCCTTGAGTCAGGATTCGAACACGGGACGCCCGGAGCGCAATGCCGCTGTATGTCGGCGCACTGCCCACAAAGCTATCGGCGGCGCTGCTTCTGTTCCCTTTTATCCTCTTTATACATACACTTAATATCTTTATATTCACTATTAAATAATATTTTTTTTTTCATCCAGCACATAACTGACCTTAATGGGATAGTTCACCCAAAAATAAAAATTCTGTAATTAATTACTCCCCCTCATGTTGTTTCAAACTCGTAAGACCTTCATTCATCTTCGGAACACAAACTAAGATATTTTTGATGAAATCCGAGTGCTTTCTGACCCTGCATAGACAGCATCGCAACTGACACGTTCAAGGGTCAGAAAGGTAGTACGGACATTGCACATTAAAGACTGACACAAAAGAGAAGAAATTATTGAATAAAGTCGTTATTTTTGTTTTCTTTGTGCACAAAAATTATTCTCGTAGCTTCATAAAATTAAGATTGAAACATAGACGTCACATGGACTATTTAATGATGTCCTTACTACCTTTCTGGGCCTTGAACGTGGTATTAGTGTTGCTGTCTATGCAGGTTCAGAAAGCTCTCAAATGTCACAGAATTTGTGTTCTGAAGATGAACTAAGGTGTTACGGTTTTGAAACAGCATGAAGGTGAATAATTAATGACAGAATTGTCATTTTTGGGTGAACTATCCCATTAAACCCCAAAGAATGTTAAAAAAAACATAGAAACAACATTTAATGCTTACTGGTTTTAAAAAGATTAACAAAATACATATAAATTAATGTAATATACGTTGAATCAACATACAAAAGAAATATCTTCCTTTTTAATTATTATGATAATTATTATTATCTTATTATATTGTGATCATAAGTAGTATCATTAATAGGGATCTACAGTCTTTGCCTAAATGCAGAAATATGTTCAGTATTGGGGTTTATTTAGCGATAACCACCAGCTGATTTTACATTATTCTTATTATTACACTGCTACTGCCAAAAAAAACAGTTATAAAACAGATAGTTCCGGTCCTTGATTCTTATTGGTTGAGGTGCGTTTAAAGCTGTTGTAAATTACTCTGCAACCACAGAGTAAGCAACCACAACTGTTTCTGAGGAACTACATTGTTTGGTGGAAGAATACTGTTTTGATTTATATCATTACACTTTATTTGCTCTGTTTTATCTTGTAAAACCTTACTATGTATATGGAATAACTGTTTTATAAAAGCAACAAGCCCCGTAAAGCCGTGGTTTACAGTGAATTTATAACAGCTAAGGGGCGTTGTTAGGCACGATGTGAAGCGGAGTTATAAATTCACTGTAAACCACGGCTTCTTGGGGCTTATTGCTTTAATAAATAAGTGGACATGATGAAATAGTGATTTATGTACAAAATAATCATCCTAACAACAAGAAAAACACTGCAACAACAACATTAATACTGACGTTGTCTGAGGTCATTTTCGGCTGAAGTAACTGCATAGTTGTGTCCATACGTAACAAGAGTTTGCTGAGTGATATGAGAAATATAAATGTAGCCATTGGCGACGGATTGACCAATCAGAATCAAGTATAGCAGAGCACCGTGGAACAGAGTGTTTTCACAACGCATCATTAATCTGCCATATTGGCGGCACTGAACATACGTAAACAATGCCACTGAACTGAACGAAAGCATATCTTGCTGATTATTGCGGCTGAAAATGGTCAGTTATTGTCATGTTTTGGGCTGTACTAATCAGTCAGACCAGGAAAAAAAATTTGGAATACGATAGACTGCCAAAAGTTATAACAAATCAAGGAGAAGAGTGCAAAAAAACTGTCTGAGGAGCAAAAGGCATTTGTGGTTGGCCAAACTGAACCAGGATTTCCAGGCCAAGAATCTTGACAACATTTGTGTTTGTTCTTATCATTTCCAGTCAGGTAGGTGAAATATTAGGCTAATATCTTAATTAATACTTCTCGTACGTGTCTTTACCACCTTTTAACTTTAGTTTGTCAAAATATTGCGCCCTTTCCTGCTAACTTAGTCCTTCTCTATATGACTTAGTAGCTTCCACACACTTTTTCCATGGTTTAGACAGCATAATTTAGCAGAACAATATATTCAGTAGTACATTAACCGTGCATTGGCCGCACATCCAGGTAACTGACCAAATCGTGACGTAAGTGCAAACCCTTTAGAAAAGTAAATAAATACACTTTTTAACAATGATATTGTTTGTATATGTATCACGAAGCCAGACTAAAGCCAGCTGTGAGGCTGTTAGGCCCTGCAGGAAAACACACGTGGTGCTGTGAGAGTCAGCTACGCAGAAAGTAGTGCATGTGTGAGTAAAGTTCGTTTCGAAAGCAGACAGGTAAACTGTCCCGGTAAGAGGGCAGCGCTGCAGGCTCCTGCTGAGAAGTGTGAGAGGAGAGCAGATGGCAGTAAGGGCAGGAAAAAAATCAGACAGAAGGGGGTTGCTGCTTTTTCACCACAAAAAACGGGGCCGTAGCAGACAGCCAGCATGAGGTGGGCTAGAAAGACAGTGGTGATCCCTATTGCGTGGCCACAGCCACTGTTTACCATAATAGAGAACAATACAGAAAGGGCATGCAACGTTTTGCTACGATTGAAGATATAAAAGTATGACGCACCATTTTGATCTGATCACTGTTTATTGTTCAGACTGAATTGACTGATGTTCAGGAAACTTCTTGTGCACTTCAGTGTGTACGACCATCATTCAAATGAACACATTACACATTACTACCTCCAGTATCAGACGTGCCATGGTAGAGGTTTATCTCTAGTCATTGTCATGCTGCAGGTTATTGTGATAATGAGTTACTGATGTTATAATTGTAGATATAGAGGTATACTGATTATGATACTGAGGGTATTAAACACTTACATGAATAATTGTACAGCATTCTTTCAGCATTACCTCACTATGGTTATACTGTCTGTACTATAAATTCTCAAGGGGTGCTAAATTCATCTAGTAGTCCTAACATATTCCACCTGAAAAGGGACAGCATATAGATCTAGCAATTATGAGATCATATAAAAATTTTCTGTGCAATATATCAGTTTCCGAAGCTTAAAAAAAGTCTTTTTCTTGCTATACGCTTCACGCACTTAATATTTATAGAGTTGAAGGTGCTTAATACTGGAAGTTTGTTAATTACTAAAACAGCAGTTGAATCTAGATCTATATGAATACCTAGCTGATCATTTAAAGCCAATGAGTATATTTATGGAGTTCCTGAATCTACATTGTATAGTCCTGGAATACATAAATAGTATTAAGCACTGTACATTTATGGTTTGGTTTGTATGTTGTTTCGTATTCACATTATTACTGTCAGTTACCCATCAAGGCTGACGAATAGTTTTGCACCACTTTGGCAGTCATAAAACAGTTCTTGTAATTGGCAGATCAGTCTACGGACTCCATTTCAGATGAATGAGACGGTGATGAAGTACTGTAAATAAAAAACCCAGAAGTCATTTCTGTTTCACTGTCTTTTCTCATACGCCTCAGCCGCCGCATTGTCAATTTGTATATTTCTAACCACAGTACACTTGTATCCACTCGCTGAAGTGCTTTGAAAAGTCCGCCAGAATGGTGGTCTATTAAAAGGCAATCTCATATGTTTCATCCCCATTTCCTAGGCTTCCCAGTCCTGGTCCTGGAAAGCCGTAATCTGTCCAGGTTTTGGCTCCAGCCTGGGTTTTAACACCTCAGGTAATCTCATCCTCTGACTGTAAGAAGTTAGGTTGAGACAGTGATAAGGAGAGGATTTACTGCCAGGCAGGAGGAAGACCAAGAGGACAATGCAGCCATCCAGAATCAGAACTAGCAATCCTTTCCACGCTGGTCTTTACAGCACCGTCCGTCGCTCCTCACACGCTGTTCTTGTCTGGGAGCTCGGCCTCGGGAGTGCGGGGGAAGTAGACGGTGGTCTTGTGCTCTTCGTAACGGTCAATGTGCTTGAGGTGGACGACCATGTGCAGGGCGTAGGCCAACACCAGCAGAAGAATCAGAGAGGTGATCAGGCCCATCAAGATGGCTGGAGTGAAGAAGGTTGCGCAGTCGCTTGCCGAAGCAAACTTGTTGGACTGGACATTAAAGGCCTGGATCTGGGGAGGGGAGAACAGTATAAAATAAATGATTTCAGTTTCAGATGGTTAAAAATAACAAATACATTTCTTTAAATAATTCCTGTAGCTAAAGCAGTAAGGCATGGCACTGATGGAACTGAAACAGTGTTTACCTTAAATGCATTGTAAGTCACTTTAGATAAAAGCATCTGCCAAATGCATAATGCGTTTCAGGATAAATAAGCAGGCAGCAAATATCAATGACAGTTATGCTTAATAAATCGAGGGAAGAAGAAATCGTGATCATGATTAAAATACATGTTATCGTGCAGCACTATCTGAACTGAACCAACACTGAACTGACTTGATCGAAATAATGACAGTATTGTTTTTTAGAGCTGCTTTAAAGCAGAATATGAACTGGTTCCATAGTTCAGGTTCCATAATTCAATCCGCTATTTTCCTGTTTCCCTCCCCCTGTTTTTACACATTCTGTACCATATAAAGTGCCATAATAGAAACAGGGGTGACATGACTTGATAAATGTAAACAAATGTACATTTTATTGGGTACCTAAACATAACTAGATGACTGTCTGTTGTATAAGAAATGTCTTGAAAGATATATTAATTTTTAAATATAGTTTCTAATATATAATTTTGAAGGTTTTTTTTGCCATGCCGTGTCAAATTAATTGCAACAACCCTTACAAAAATTAAGCATGGTTTCATTACAGTAAAAGTGTAGCAACCATGGTGTTTTGGCGCATTGATTACCATTTGTATAACCATAGTTTTGCTACAAATACCATGGTTAAACTATGGTAAGTGTAGCATAACCATGTTTAATTTGTGGTTACCATGGTTTAACTATAGTAGCCATGGTTTTTTGGTTTTATTTGTAGTAAAACTATGGTTAATTTTCGTAAGGGAATGCAATGTGAACATGGCTGTGGCCAGCTATGAGGTAAATGTTTAATGTTAAAAAAAAAATTGTTCTCTGAATAACTGATTTGCCCTTTTAAATTCCGCATATGAGTGTCTGTATGTTTAATTAAGTTTAGATCGTTTGCAATAATGTTTAGCATCCGTGGTGTAAAAATAATCGCTGCAACACGGTGAAGGCGCGGGCCAAACCTCAGCCGTGTTGCCAGATCAAGCTATAGTACGCATGTTTAGACTTGTCTATTTTTACTTAATTAGACACTTTAGAAAGTTAAGAAAGCGGGTTGGCGATATCGTAGATTATCGTAGATTATTTACAAAAGATTTGAACTAATCTCTAGGTTTGTTTGTTTGTTTGTTTGTTTTTGCGGGTTTTATTGAGGGTTTTAGTTGAATTCATAGCAATATCTGGCAACACTTCGTCGCCGGCGTTTAAGCTGACACTGATCAAAAACGGCCACGGACAGGTTGCTGCTGACATTCGGTAAGACAAACGCAAAAAAACAAAACGATATAATCTGTCAGAAACATTATCAACGCTATCAAAATAGTAGCATTTAACACCAATACAAAAATCCGTTGAACAAATAGGTTATAGAATAAAATGAAATATGCAAACATTAGCCATTAGGAAGTCTATGCTATTTCATTCAGATTGTAGTTAAATTTTCTCAAAGTCATGCTAAAAACATTCATAAGAGCACTAGACAAAGTTATCATCTATATAGCAATGGTTATTAATGAAAAGTGTAACAGTAATATGTATTGTTGCATGAATAATAAACAGCTGATAACAAATTTTGATGCAATATGATATATGAAAACATTTTTCACAAACATGTCTGTCTCTTTAGTGTGTATATAATGAGTTGTATTTTAGGGGTTATTATACCTCAGTTCATAAAACCACCCAAGACCTCAATCATGTTTAAACCCTGGTTATGGCCATGTATGTAAACATCCTTACTCTTATAAACTTTTAAAAATCAAGATTCCAAAAGGAGGTTTTCACAGTAGAACCATTTTTGATTCCATTCATGGTTTTTCATGGAACCACAGACTTTTTTTTTTTTTTTTTTTTGAGCATTTAATTCAAAATAATTCTCAAATATGTCAGTAAAAACTCTTAGTAATACTGAACTTTAGTAAACTTCTGCTAGCACTCAAGCACACATTTTGTGTCAGCTACCTGAAAATCTGTGAAAGTGATGTGCCAGTTTGCCGAGCTGTCAGTGTGGGAGCTGGGCACCAGTAGGGTGTCATATTTCTGTAAGCTGCTGACATGCTGGCAGTGGTAAGAATAGGTGGCAGGGGCATAGACCTCCGTGGCATTGAATGTGGCCTCATGAGTCCAGTTGTAGTGGATGTGAACGCTGTCCAGAGTGAACCAGTTTTGGCCTACTGATTCATAATATGTGTTGGACATCTGAAGCCTTCAGAAAACAGACAAGAGGAAGTCATTAACGACTGAATGTAATTATCAGCCCATGAGGTTTTGCGCAAACATCTGACGGATACGTCGACATGAATATAGGAGAAGATAAAGAGTGTTTACCTGATGACAAGTCCCCTGATGTCTTCCACATCACCCAAACGCAAAGATAGCCTATAAAAATGTAAGACAGCATCAGTACAACTACAAAACAAAACGTTATCTGTAAATATATATATACATACAGTACATATAACACCAAATTCAAACATTTGGGGTGGGTTTTTTTATGTTTTTAAAATAAGTTCCTTATGCTCACCAAGGCTGCAGTAAAATCGTAGTATTATGAATATTGCTACAATTTAAAATAACTGTTTTAAATATTAAAATGTAATTTTAACATTGAAAACACATACTACATTAATATTATGACAATATTTTTATGAAAAAATGTTAACATCTTGCAAGAATTGTTTGATAAATAGAAAGTTCAAAAGAACAGCATTTATTTAAAAAGTAGTATTTTGTAACATTATAAATATCTTAATTGCCTTTATTGCATGCTTTTGATCAAGCTGATCAAGTAATAATTTCTTTAAAAAAGGAATTTCTGCAAATATTTTTAAAAAAATGTAAACGATATAGCTGTTTTATTCATTATTTTATAACTTTCAGAAATCTTTTTTTTTTTTTTTTTGTGAAATGTTTCTCTTAAATGCCAATTGGTTTAATATTTTTAAAAATACTTTGTTATATAAAAACAAAAATATATTTTAATATATAACATAATGGCTAAGTGTCCAAATACTATTTTAGGCCATTGTATAAAATGCAAAATTCAGTTGAGGTCAAAAGTTTACATACACCTTGCAGAATCTGCAAAATGTTAATTATTTTACCAAAATAAGAGGGATGATACAAAATGCAGGTTATTTTTTATTTAGTACTGACCTCAATAAGATATTTCACATAAAAGACGTTTACATATAGTCCATATTTTCACACTGAGGACAACTGAGGGACTCATATGCAACTATTACAGAAGATTCAAACCCTTACTGATGCATTAAGAGCCGGGGAGTAAAAACTTTTTGAATTTGAAGATCAGAATTTACTTATTTTGTCTTCTGGAAAACATATAAGTATCTTCTGTAGCTTCTGAAGGGCAGTACTAAATAAAAGAAAAAAAAAATACATGATATTTAGGCAAATCAAGAAAAATGTACACATCTTCAGTCTGTTCAAAAGTTTACACCCCTGGCTCTTAATGCATCATTTTTCTTTTGGAGTAAGTCCTGTAATAGTCCTGTGCAATATATCAGTTTCCTGTAGTCCTGTAATAGTCGCATATGAGTCCCTCAGTTGTCCTCAGCATGAAAAGATGAATCTCAAAATCATACAGTCAATGTTGGAAGCGGTACAAATACACAAAAATGTGGAAAAACCAAAGAATTTGTGGGACCTGAAGGATTTTTCTGAAGAACAAAAGGCAGTTTAAATGTTTAGGACTTTTTTAGTTTAAAGCACCAGAGACAACTGCAACATATGAGAATGAACTATAGCAGGAAGAATTTTTACATACGTGGCCTTCTCCTTTGTACAAACAGAGCCTTTGGTGTCTACTTGTGCATTGGGTCCAAATACCCTCTCTGTGAGGTCCAGGAAAGTGTTGTTTCTGTATCGAATAGCCAGTCTCTTAGCTTTGAAAAGGATGCATATCTTGCCGTTGTAAGCTACAGTCAGTGGGGAGTAGGGTCCCGAGCTGGTAGACTGTAGTAACTTCCGTTTGGTTCTGGGCTGGGCATGCAGATGCCATCCAAAAGGCTGTTTGAAAATGATAACAGAACAAACTGAGCAACAATGTATGGGGCATGTGCATTATTGATGGGTTTTTCTGATCTCAAGTGTTTTCTTACAGAAGAAAACACTCAGGGTTCAGACAGCAGATATGACAGATATTTCCCTGGCCCACAAATGCTTTTTTTCCCCCTCATGATACATTAGTTTTTAAAACCATCACTGTGTTGTGAGTCTTGTAGGATGCTGGGTGAATTAAGGCAGAGATGTTGCTTATGGAAGCCAAGGTCACATTGACTATCAGGGAAAATGCAATACCTGCAGTATTCTTCTGAGTGGATTTTCAGCTGCAGGCGAATAACTCTCCTCGTGTGAGGCACTTGGACTCTCAACATGTTCTCCATCTGCATCACAAAATGTTGAAATAGGACAGTGGGGGAGATGCCTTGGTGAGTTCTTTCAGAACAGTAAATCGCTGCTTTACTTTGAAGCACGCAAAGTGAATATACTAGAATAAATAGCTTTTGTTTCTGGGGTAAGACAAATAAAAATCTGAGAGATTTTACAATCAGCACAATATACAATATAACCACAATAGGATATTGTTTAATTCAGTCTGAGAATTAAATAATATTCCATTTGCATTAGCTTTTGATAAACTTTTAAATAAAACCTAATGCTTAATCTGCCATGATACAACACTTAGTATCAGTTTGATTGGTGGTTGGGAGTTTTCAGTGACTCTTTCTGCAGGTTAAAGAGATAGTTCACCCAAAAATGACAATTCTGTCCTTAATTACTCACACTAATGTCATTCCAAACCTATAAGACCTTTGTTCATCTTCGTAAAAAACGAATTAAGTAGGGCTGTCAAACGATTAATCGCGATTAATTGTTTACAAAATAAAAGTTCGAGTTTGCCTAACATATGTTTGTTTATATATAAATACCAACACATTTCTGTATATATTTAAGAAATATTTACAAGTATATGTATTAGAATTTTTATATAATATATATTATATATAAATAAAGATATTTTGTACATAAATAACATTTTTCTTTAATATATACATTAATTTGTGTGTATTTATATATACATAATAATTACACAGTACACACACAAACTCAAACTTTTATTTTATTTTGTATGCGATTAATCGCGATTAATCGTTTGACAGCCGTAAAACTACGATTTTTTTTTGCGTCAGCAGCACCACACACATTGGTGCTCTTGTAAACGTGTGTCGAAGAAGAAGTTGTTGAATAAAGTTGTTATTTTTGTTTTCTATTTTAACGATGTCCTTACTATATTTCTGGGCCTTGAACATGTGAGTTGCGTTGCTGTCTATGCAGGGTCAGAAAGCTCTCAGATTTCTTCAAAAAAAACCTTATCTTATATCTTTGTGTTTCGAAGATGAACAAAGGTGTTATGGGTTCGTAACAATTTGAGGGCGTAATAAATGACAGAATTTAATATTTGGGTGAACTATCCCTTTGAATCATTACGCCAGTAGGTGGCGATATAAGTGATTTGTTTATTTTCGTCATTTTCAGGCAACTGATTAGTTAAAAAAATACTCTAATTCATTCAGGAATGTTTTTTGTTCACTCAACCATTTTGTTTAAAACACATTTATGAACAAATGCCACTGCTGTAGTTATAGTTAACTTAAAATATATTATCTAAACTGTAAGTTTCTTTATTGAAAAAGTCTTGTTTATTGAAATGTAGGACAAAACTGTTGTCTCACAATGATCAGTGTAATGCAAATAAATAGATAAACACAACATGACCTTATACTGTACTGTTACACACAAAGTTAACAAAAATGAGCCAGCAGAAAATGATAAAGAAGCTGAAAAGTTAAACAAATAATGCAAGCAAACCCAAAAAGTATTCAAGTAATAGTTACTGACCTGTTCTAATTCTCACAGCTTGATATGGTGGGACCTCCGAGCTGTAATGGAAAAACAAAGCAAAACAAAAAGGGGGGTTGATCTCTTTGTGTCAGGCTGTGGCCTACTTATCAACATCTAAGACAGATTTCCCATAGATCCACTCAGCTTGATGCAGCAGTGATGCATGACCACAAGTCTGACATCTTCATGCCAGATTAGCGTCTCAGGAGAAGACAAGACATTTAGTCGAATGTCATGATTCTCACGTGCTTAGCACCTTGAGTGCATCAACAAAGTGGGGGCTGAAAAAGACTTAACGGCACCTTGCGTGTACGTACGCACATGTATATTTATCTCGTGACACCCCGTCCCTCGCGCTTGAACTTGCTGGATTATCCTAAGATGAACCGTTTATACGTCTAATCACAGAGATAATGAGCTTGGAGGACGATCTCCTAAAACCTTATTAAGAATCTGCCGGCCTATCTGGGAGAAGGTTTCCTGCTGTGCAAATGTGTTGACGTCCAGAACCGGGCCTAGATTAAAGCCTGTTCACCCGAAATAAAGTCAGTAGGGTGTGTGAGTGCGAATGAGAGCATCAGATGACTCTGGTTCACTCTCTTTAGGTTTATCTGTTACGTGCCACACCAGTTCGTCCACCCCACCCGCCTCTACTACACTAGAAAGTAGTGCTTAGAGCTGTGTGGTCATGTAAGAGATTAAAAAATACAGCAAAACATCAGACTTGTGGGGAAAATAAACAGATTACCGCATGGAGCATTTAAGTTCATTCAGTTTCTAAGCACAATATGAGCGCTGAATCAACAGTGATGTAGCATATTGAGTCGTAAAACCACTATAATCCAATCAAGGTGAAAATATGGCGCAAACACAGGTGTGAAAATCTAAAAAAATGACATATGAACAGTTTTTTCTTCTTTCTGGCTAGTTTTGCTGAGAAAATAAAATCCAGTAACAATGTAAGAACAACGTGTAAGAACAATGTTTTATATTGGCGGCAATGAAAGTAAACAACGCTACTGAACTGAACGAAACTCGCATCTTTTGCTGATTATTGCTGCTGAAAATGGCCAATTATTGTCATGTTTTGGGCTGCACTAATCGGTCAGACCTGGAAAAACATTTGGAGTACTGCCAAAAGTTATAACAAATCAAGGAGAAGAGTGCAAAAAACTGTCGTTTGTGGTTGGCCGAAATGAACCGGGATTTCCACGGCAAGAATCATGACAACATTCATGTTTGTTCTTATCATTTCCAGTCAGGTAGGTGAAATATTAGACTAATATCTTAATTAATACTGCTTTAATACAAGTTTGTCTATATATTGTGCTCTTTTCAGTCTTTCTCTATATGATTTAACAGCTTCCACATGTTTTTACATGGTTTAGACAGCATAAATTAGCAGAACAACATATTCAGTAGTGCATTAACTGTGCAATCCATGCTGTTGTTTACATCTGAGTATCTCCAATATGGCCACGCATCCTGGTAACTGACTGTAACGTAAGTGCAAAACTCTCTTTACATTAATAGCTCTACAACTACATTTGCAAATTCTTTCTTGGTAGTCCTGCGAAAAAATAAAGAACCGAAACATTGTAAGCACCAAAATGACATATAAAAAGCTTTAGAATTACATTTGTACAGTTTTTCTTCTTTTCAGGTAGTTCTGTTAGAACCAATACAATGTAAACGGATAAACGACGTATAAAAATGACATATAAAGCATTTTAGAACTACAGTATTTTCATCTTTCTAAGTAGTTCTTCTAAAAGTAAAAGCCAAAAACAATCTAAGCACAGAAATTAACCAGGGGTGCACATAAGTAGTGCATGCATGGCCAGTGTATACCGTTGTGCAATCACCAATTGTGACCCTGGACCACCAAACCAGTCATAAGGGTCAGTTTTTTGAAATTGAGATTTATACATCATTTGAAAGCTGAATAAATAAGATTCCCATTTATGTATATATTTGTTAGGAGAGGACATTATTTGGCTGAGATACAACTATATGAAAATCTAGAATCTGGGGGTGCAAAAAAATCTAAATATTGAGAAAATCGCCTTTAAAGTTGTCCAAATGAAATTCTTAGTAATGCATATTGCTACTCAAAAATTAAGTTTTGATATATTTACAGTAGGAAATTTACAAAATATCTTAATGGAACATGATCTTTACTTACTATCCTAATGATTTTTGGCGTAAAAGAAAAATAGATAATTTTGACCCATACAATGTATTGTTGGCTATTGCTAATATACCCGTGCTACTTAGGACTGGTTTTGTGGTCCAATGTCACATTTTAGATTGATTAACTGTAATACTGTATAAGATTTCTATTCAAAATAAAAGCTTAAATCTAGATTATGCAGTGCCGGTTTCAGAAAAAAAAGAAAAAAAAAAAGACCTAAAACATTTACTGACGGGCTTCACTCGTCAACGCTAAATAACGCTGCACATTTGCCGGAAACCCGCCAAAATAAAAGCTTGCTTGGTTCGAAAATGATGAAAATTCATTATAAAAAATCAATATTAGCATAGTATTTTTTATGTTTACTATAAAATAACTGCATTTTTATTCAATACTCATTTTATTTCTAAATCTAATAATAGTCACTTTATTATTTTATTTAAAAAAAATAAACCAAATAAAGTGCATTAATACTATTGTTACTATTATTTTATTTTTTATAGTTATATTTAATGGTTCACACTATTTTCATTGTGAGCACCAAACCAAATCGCCATGTGCTTTCCTGAGAACCTAAAAAAAAAAAAAAATGTTTGTGCACCCCTCTCTATAACTACATCTGTGCAGTTTATTCTTCGTTCCGGTTAGTTCTGCTAAAAATTCCAAACTCAAAACAGTGTAAGCACAGCAAATATGGTCTTCAGAGCCTTGCTGAGGAGTGTGTGTGCACGAGGAGTGACTCTCGCCTTTGTTCTAATGCCAGTTTACCGAGGTCAGCAGCTGAGGACTGCGCTGCTGTCATTGGTTATGGCTGGACACAGTAGCCTAAGTGCTGAATTGAGCATTTATGTAATGAAAAGCAGCACTCACACTATGTCTTCACCCCACTGCCGCTGTCAGAGCTCAGTATCATCTTTTGCATATATAGATTATAGGTTTAGCATACAGATACACTAGCACAGTACTCTACAAACACCACAATGTTTTAAAATAGATTTGTCTGTTTGATGGTAATAAGATTATAGCCTCGGTTTAATTCCGCCCGCTGCCATTTGTGTCTGTTTTGGTCTGCCGTATACATTGACCCTGAGAAACTTGAGGAGGGTTGTAAACCACTCAACACTTTTTTACTCCTAAGACACATTTCTGGACTAACAAGATCCCTGATGTTTCAACAGCCTGCATTGCTGTTCTTATCCCTATAAATCCTAAGCTTTAGATCTATCTAGGGAGAGATGGGCAAGTTGGTAGGTTGTTTACCATAGCTGCAGTTTACACAGAACTAAAGGAAGACATCCTGATTCTATCATATAATATATTCACATGTATTATTCATATATTCACATATAAAAGCACAGATGACTGAGAAATTCTAGCAGATATATCAGAAAAACAACCACTTATTTCTAAATATACTTTTGTTTCTTTGATCAAATTAAACTTAAATTAAATAGTGTTCATTTCAAACAGTAACAATACAAAAATCTAAAAAATTAATAATATGTCATAATTAAAATAGTATTTTTAGATCATTTTTAATAAGGTTTGTGAAGTGTCTACTGTATATGCTAAGTTTTAGATAAATAAATATTTTTTTAATAAGTTTCCTTATCTAAAATTTACCATATACAGTAGACACTTCGCAAACCTTATTAAAAATGTACAGAATGTAGCTATTTGATTAACATCACAAAACAACATGAAATTTCACATTTGTATTTTTTGTGAAACTACAAAACATTAACATTTATCAATTTAATAATTCTATTCTAGAAATATATATAAATTGCTCATTTTATTACTAATGCTTGTTCTCATACAGTATTATCAGAGAAATAAATTCAACTAAATTGCCGTATTGATGCTATTCCAGCTCTGATATGAGTAAAGGAATTCAGCAGCTGTAAAAGTGAAGCACAAACTGATTATTTAGTGTATTCAGAGATGCTCATAAAGCTAACGCCATCACAATCTCACTTCTTTCTTCTGTTTCTTGGAGTAGCATCTGTAAATTGACTCCTACAGACGCTGGATGGGGTCTGCCTGCTGTCCCATTGTCATAGCCATGTTTGCATGTCTTGTAGTTACAGAGAAGAAAAACTGCAGCAGAACCACAACACGGTCTGAATCTAGAGCCCACGCGCGTCAAACGAATTGATGAGTTCCACGAACGCCCTCTGAACAATTTCCTAACAAAGCGCATTTTCTTGGTGTCTCTTGGCCACTGTAAAAGACTAAGACAGTGCATCAGCTGCACAGCATCACTGCCCCATTCCCCCTCCCCACGCTAGAGCTGAAAGCCCAGCTCTTACCTCCTGTCCAGGATCGCAGGCACTTGATCGAAGGGCAAAGACAGAGAGATAAACACACACAGTAACAGGGAAAAAAACAGGAAAAGCTTGTGTTTAGCCATTGAGACAATCTGACGAGACTGCCAGAGATGAGGTCTGCTTCATAATCTGCTCTGAACGCACATCCCTAAACCTGGGCTCTGTGACGGGCGGCCCACGCAGCCAATCAGCGGGCAGGGGGGAGATAATCGTGCGTCATTCGCCTCACAGCCTTCATTCTTGCAGCCTTTCTCTCCCCCCACACCCTCACACACACACTCCTCCACCCCTCCCCTATCGCTTTTCTCTCTCTTCTGCACCCTCTCTCTCATACAAACATACAGTAGCTGCTGGCTGACCTCAAGCAAAGGGTTTATGTGTTTCAACCCCAGCCCCTGGGGCCTAGTTTCATAAGCACTGCATATCTGGCATGGCTAAAAAAATTAGTGGAGAGTGTGAATTTGTGTTGAAGCACAATTAAAGGCTGTGACAAATGACCTAGATTCACAGTGAGAGCTTTGATAACCAAAGTGAATTAAATACTAAAAACCGACTAAACCAGCCTACATTGTGCATAGCAGGGGTATCAACTAAATCTAAAAACATAAAAATAAAGAAAAATAAATATTACCTAAAATAAACTATAAAAAATGAACATTTTATTTCAGCTGCACTGTTAAAAAAGAGGTTATTGGAGTACACTACCTGTCAAAAGTTTTTGAACAGTAAGATTTTTTAATGATTTTTAAAGAAGTTTCTTCCGCTCACCAAGCCTGCATTTATTTGATCCAAAGTACAGCAAAAACAGTAAAAATTTGAAATATTTTTACTTTTTTTTTTTTTAAATAACTGATTTCTATTTGAATATATTTTAAAATGTAATTTATTCCTGTGATTTTAAAGCTGAATTTTAGCATCATTACCCCAGTCACATGATCCTTGGGAAATCATTCTAATATTCTGATTTGCTGTTCAAAAAAACATTTATTATTATGTTGAAAACAGGTGAGTAGAATTTTTTTTAGGTTTCTTTGATGAATAGAAAGTTCAGAGGAACAGCATTTATCAGAAATAGAAATATTTTGTAACATTATACATGTCTTTATCATCAATTTAATGCATCCTTGCTAAATAAATGTATTAATATAAAAAAATATATATTTAAACTGACTCCAAACTTTTGAATGGTATAGATGAATGGTATAGATTAATGCGTTTTGAATTTTAGATAAATGCTAATCTTTTGATCTTTCTATTAATCAAAGAATTCTGAAAAAAAAAAAAAAAAATACTCAGCTGTTTTAAATATTAATAATAATAATAAAAAATGTTGAACAACAAATCAGCATATTAGAGCGGTTTCTGAAGGATCATGTGACACTGAAGACTGGAGTAATGATGCTGAAAATTTAGCTTTGATCACAGAAATAAATTACATTTTAAAATATATTCAAATAGAAAGCAGTTATTTTAAATTGTAAAAATATTTCACAAATTTACTGCTTTTGCTGTATTTTGAATTAAATAAATGCAGGCTTGGTAAGCAGAAGAGAATTCTTTAAAAAACATTTAAAATCTTATTGTTCAAAAACTTTTGACTGGTAGTGTACATTTTATAGAAAAATACAATTTGAGTTTTTCTACTTCAAAATTTCATATAATTAATTCAATGTGTTACTTGCCATTTCCTAGTCTATTTGTTTCTAAACCATTTAATAAAAATCTCATTCATTATAACAAAAATTATAATAGTATATCAATGATACGAAAACAACACTGGTGTGTTACATAAAAAATCTTAAAGGGATAGTTCATTCTAAAAGTATTATTTTTACTCACCCACATAATTTCCAAACTTGTACGGTTTTATGTTTCCCTGTGAAACACAAAAGAAGAGAGTTTTAATCATGTCAGATGTTTTTGTCCATAGAATTAGTCAATGGGGTTCAAAACAACATTGTACCTTATTAGCTTTCATGGTAAGAGATTGTGCATATTAAAATACAACTAGGCCTATAGGAAAAATGTTGTTTATGTGCAACATGGCGTTATCTAAATTTATATTGTGTAATTGAGTACCAGCAGAGTGGTTTTAGTGAGCCAAGTGGGTCATTTGCCCCTTGTCTCAAATGTGCTTACATTGTGATTGATGAGCAGAGTGACAACTGTCAGTCATCTTCATTGGGTAAGACAGACCTATTTTAATGTCGCCTTCACAATAGCCTTAATGTAGCAAAATGCAGTGTAGACATAATGTTCATAATGTGCTGGTAAGATAATGGTAGATTCATGAAACGTTTTAATAGCTTCCTTTGTCACTCAGACCAATATAGCAGAAAATGCAGAATTACAACAGATAAACTACTGACACTTGCGTGGCTGTTGGAAACTATGTTGAGGTCTGAATGTAGTTTGTAGTCAAGACGCCTACTATAAATGTTATTGCAAACTGACACCTCTGGTTGGAACCACCCAGACAGTCTTGTCCCCTCAGACACGCTTTATTATGGTTTTGCTTACATGAGGAGTCATTTTCAGGGGAAGGACGTTTACTGGACCAATGTGGCTGCAAATGAATCACACCCAGACTGTTCACTCCCAGACAGACTAAGTAGGATCTCTGTGAAGGTAATTTAACTACGGGGCTTCTAGCAGTACTACATTAATCACACCATGTGCATTGGATTGTGAACGCCCTGTTGTAATGATGTTGGGGAAATGTTGCCCTCTTGTGGTGTGTGATGTTCATACAATCAATACATTGGTTTTTATTTCACATTTCATGAGTCTGGTCATGAATGCATGCATACTTTTTGTTCTTCATCCTTGCTAATTCTTGATGTCCACATTAGAGCATGCAAATTAATATACTATTTCAGTACTAAGGTAGCCTATAACAAAAAGACGTTCAGAAATTTCTCCCACCACATTTAAAACTACAGAGCTTTAATATCAAAATAAAGCATTTAAATATAATCTTAATAAGACACATTATTGGAAGCTACTTTATACAGTGATAGCTGATATTTAAACGCATTTTAAGTAGTCTGCTATACTGTTATAAAGATCTTGGTCATTTACATACACAAGCTATCAGAGTTGTATCTTACTTTTTGGCCATATAAAATAACAACAGCTGCACCTTTTTTCCATTTGGGCCTCTGAAAATAATTAATGAATTAATTAATTTTAGCTGTTCCTCTCAAATATGATAAATAAATATAAATGTATTTATTTTAAAAATACTTATCCTTAAAATTTTGTCAAGATATATTTTTTAATGTATTTATTTTATTTTTTATAAAATATTTTTATTTAAAAATATTATATATATATATATATATACATGTATTATATATATATATATATATATACATACATACATATATATATATCGTTAAACCCTTTATCTTAAAAATATAATTTTTTTTAAATGTATTTTTATTATATATACATGTTTAAAAAATTATTTATTTATTTAAGAATGAATATCCGTTTAAGAGAAATTCCACTTGACCGTCCTCAAATGCGCTCCTTGCGTTCTCTGATAGCAAAGCACTTCCGATCGTGCATCCATGGCAACTAATGTGTTTACGGAAATTCCGCGGATGCAACAAACTTGTAGTAGTTTGGAACACGGAGCAAACAAAATACCGTTAGGAGTACGAATGACGTGTCAAAGCTACTATACACGGTAAAATCACTTCTACAATTATTTGTAATGAATACAAGTCTTTGTTTTGCAGTTTGTTGCCCTCATAGTTCTAGCGAATGGTGCGTCAGAATTCTTTAAACACAGTAATATATGCTAAACGGAACAAATATCGTATTTTCTTTTTAGACGCTGAAATGCCGACCTCAGCAGGTGGATTGAAGAACCAGGCGGCGGGTGGTTCGAAGAGGTACAATGTCCTGCCTCCCATCCCAAGCCCACCGGTCCAGGAGGGAGCGTCAGGCCTTCCAGAGAGCAGACTAGCCGTGAGGAGAAAACTTCTACGACACAGAAGGAGCAAACAACAGCAGCAACAACTCCAGAAAATGATGTAAGAGATAAAACATTACCAGTCAAACGTTTGTGAACAGTAAGAATTTTTTTTTTTTAATGTTTTTTTTTTTATTTTTTTTAAGAAGTCTCTTCTGCTCACCAAGCCTGCATTATTTGATCCAAAATACAGTGGAGCCAGTAAAATTGTGAAATATTTTTTACTATTTTAAATAACTGCTTTCTATTTGAATATATAATATTCCATTCCAATATTCATTAAATAATAATTAAAAATGGATCACAGTTTCAACAAAAATATTAAGCAACACAACTGTTTTCAACCCTGATAATAATAAGAAATGTTTCTTAAGCAGCAATCAACATGTTAGAATGATTTCTGAAGAATGATTTCTCATGTGACACTGAAGATTGGAGTAATGGCTGCTGATTTCAGCTTTGGCATGACAGAAATAAATTATATTTAAATAAAATTAAAATATATTAAAATAGAAAATATTCTAAATAGTATTTTTTTCCACAATATTACTGTTTTTACTGTATTTTATAATAAGTGCAGCCTTAGTGAGCATGAGACATCTTTCTAAAATGTTTAAAAATTAATACATTAATAAATTAATATTTATGTAATAAGAATGAATAATAAAAATAAATAATGAAATAATAAAAATGTTTACTGTAGTTTTAGATAAAATTTATCAAATTTATATGTCACAGAGTGTTTTGTATTATAATAGAGTCATATTGTAATGTGATATCTGCAATTGTGTTAGAGTTGACAGGGCAATGCAAGCTTACATGCGGGCCAAGGACACAGGACCGGCATCTCCTCCGTCTCCTGAACCAGAGCTTCCCTCAACAGTATGAACTCTTCATTTGATCAAAAATCTTAAAAAAAAATCTTATGTAGATGTGTTGTATTTGTAATAATGTCTTTTTTATTTTCAGATGATCAGTGAAGAGAGAAAACAATATGTATGCTTTTTTTACCTCATAATAAACCTCATTATTATTATTTTATCTAGTGGATCTTTTCATTTCATTGTGTTGTATACTTGTCCCTCCACATTCTTCTAGATGAACTACTTGTTCCTGAAAGAGTGTGTTGAGCAAAGCCCTGTCGCGCCCTTTCAGCAGCAGTGGCTGGATGCCATGCTGGCCCGTGTGCCCCATCGTCTCCGACAGGGGCCCGGCAGGCAAGAGTTGCTTGAAGACATATGCAAAGAGGTCAGTGAGACCTACCTCAGAGTCATGACCAAGCACAGAGGTGAGTCCAGTTGATGCTTTGGTATACATTCACAGAATATAATCTAAATTCTAGATCTGTTTTTGTGTGTTTTAAAGTTTTGGTTATATAGCAATTTGATGAGACCTTTGGGTTTTCATTAGGTTGTTATTAATGTTTTTTCTAGTAAGCACTGTACTAAAAGATCCACAGTCAACTGACACAAGATCTCAGGAGGGTAATGGATCTGCTGAGTAAGTGTGCAGATTCTAAATGAATAATAATACTTAAAAATGTAAATATTCTAGCAAAAAGTGCTTGGCGAAAGGACTTATGATCTTGGTTTTGCTTCAACAGAATTTTAGATTTCTCCTGTCCATGGCATGACAGCTTTGTGCAGAGTCGAAAAGAGATGGAGAAGAATCTACACATATTACATCCGGCCATGAGGAGTGTCCTTGATATTTGCTACAGCACATTCTCCCAGCTGCTCCTTATTGATCTCTCAGACTGCAGGTACTGCTGTTATGTTTGAGAATGATGTTTGTTATCTGGAATCATTCATTTTTTGATGATTACATTCTGATACAGATTTGCTCAAACAAGTAGCAAGGTTGCACAAATATGTAATCTTTGTATTCACGCTGGTTTCATACATTAATAAAAACATTTACACCATTTTCAAAAAAATAAAAAATAAATAAATAAAGAATGATTTTTCATTTAACTATCAGATAGAAGGTAAAAAATATTTCCATACACTTTTCACGAGAGAATAATTTCCTGTTTTCCTGTGACAGTAACATTCATTTTTGCATGTTGGTTTAATTAAATTAATAAACATTAATGGGAAAAAAAAAACCAAAAACAACTTAGAAGCTTTTTAAGTAATAATAAATAAACTTTAAATGAGACTTTTTCCTTTTTTGCAACCTTTAGACAGACAGAAACATTCAAACTTTTTGACTGTAAGGCTGAAAAAAATACAAAAATGAATTTTTGTCCATTTTAGAAGTATATTTACGTAAGTAACTATACGTGACCCTGGACCACAAAACTAGCCATAAGGGTCAATGTTATAAAATTGAGATTTATACATCATCTGAAAGCTGAATAAATAAGCTTTCCATTGATGTGTATGTTTTGTTAAAATAGGACAATATTTGGTCAAGATACAACTATTTGAAAATCCTTGTCTAAATGAAGTTCTTAGCCATGCATATTATTAATCAAAAATTAAGTTTTGATATATTTACGGTAGAAAATGTACAAAATATCTTCATGGAACATGATCTTTACTTAATATCCTAATGATTTTTAGCATAAAAAGAAACGATAATTCTGACCCATACAATGTATTTTTGGCAATTGCTACAAATATACCCGTGCTACTTAAGACTGGTTTTGTGGTCCAGTATCACATATGAATTGAAATTTGAATGGCTAATTTACATCTCGAAACCTGGTATAAAGGTCCACAGGACCTGTGGACTGTGAGAGTCTGAAGAACAAAGTGGCTGTGGAGTGTGAGAGAGTCGAGGACAGGCTCATGAAATCCTGGTTTCCCAAAGTCATTCACCTGCTCACCAGCAAAGACACTGTGCAGAAAGTCAAAGCCAAAAAACTTGACTCTTTTTACAACTGTGCCTCAACTCTTATATCCAATCAGGTGAGCTGAGTATTATTTTTCACACAGTTTTATATCTTCTCACAGTGTCTGTGGCATTTTTTGCCTACTATTGATGTTTGTTGGCTAAGGATGATTGAATAATTGGTTTTGTTTACTCTTTTTTTTTTTTTAAGCTAAAAGCTCTAGTTGAGAGGAGCGTGGTGGCATTTATCAGCTTGTTTGATCCCCTGAATATCAGCAAGCTTCCCCTATTCAAGATGGACCTAATATTTGATGACGAGAAGATGGATTTTTATCCTAATTTTCATGATCTAGAGGAGGCTGTGCTTGAAATTGCAAACCTGATCAGCAATACCATGCAGGTTAGGAAAAATATTCATGTGTAATTGTGTCGCACATAACTATTCTGACTATGTGAAACAAATTGGAACAGTTTATGTGCTCATGTTTGATATTAAATCCTGCCTGTTCCACAGAGAGTGCAGACGGTCCAGTCATGGCTAGCAGAGGGCAACATTTCTGTAGTGGATGCCAAGCTTCCAGATCATGTTCAGAAGTGGGCACAGACCACTCTTAGGAATGCTGTAAGGATAAACCTGGATGGACCCGCCAAACACTTCCAGAGATATGGTGAGTAAGCAAACCCAAAACACCCTTGCAACACCTTAGGAACCTCATATCATTGTGCTAAAACCACACAGAATATCAATGCTAGCAATATGTTTTGTGACTCTCTGTTGTTCTGCTCAATTACATGCATATTTTTTAGTTGACAACTATGACTGGTTAGTCAATGGGACGGCACAGACTCAAGTGGAAAAATTAATGGAAGGAGAGCATTCTTTTGATGAGTATACTAAGGTCAGCTTATATTTAATTTAATATATTTATACTACTGTTCAAAAGTTTGGGGTTGGAACGGCTGTACTTTAATGTTTGTACAAGAAGTCTGTTATCTCTCACTAAGGATGCATCTATTTAATCACAGTTAGAGTATAAACAGTATTATTGTGAAATATTAAAATTTAACTAAATAAAAGTAATACAAGCTTTTTTATTTTAATAATTTCTAAAATGTTTTTTTTTATGTAATTATATTCATTATAGAAATTTCAGAAGATGTATTTTAAATATATTCTTTGTAACAATATAAAAGTCTTTACTTTGTAAACGTTCTAATTAATTAAAAAAATAATTAATTTGTTAAAAAGATTTAAAACCTTACTTTACCCAAACTTTTGAACAGAAACTATATTTTCTTATATTACTAAGGTGTGTGTTTTTATTTTTTGTGTTTAATCTGTTTTACACTATATGTCTTTGTGTTAATGTGTCTGCGTGTCAGCAAGTGGAACGGTTTCGGGTATTGTCACAAGAGATATCTGGTCTTCCCTCTCTGATTCATTTTGATATGGTACGACTGGACTGTGAGGAGCTCAAGCAAGGACTTGCTAAGAAAGTGAACACCCTTTCTGAAATCATTGTGGGGAAGCTTGTTAGCTCACACCATCAATGCAGTCTTCAGTAAGTTCAGTGCTCGAGTTGCTTTGCCAATGTATTAAAGGGATAGTTCACCCAAAAATGAAAATGACCACTTGATATACTCATCTAAAACCATCCTAAAAGTATATGACTTTCTTCTTTTAGACAAATCCAGTCAGAGTTATATTAAAAATAGTTCTGGCTCTGGCAATGGGTGGGTGTTTCTTTTCAACAGTCCAAAACCAGCCCATGATGTAGGATCTCGGCGTTGCGCATGCGCCTGTGAATCTTGCAACAACCAACGTTTGTTTACAGAAGCAAAGGAAGCAAAGTTTTCTTATTTTAGCAAAGGAAAACCAGTCTTTTCTTGGCTTATATCAAAATCCTCTGAAATTTTTATTTACAAATCCTCATTTTGTTCTTCTAATCCGTGACCGTTGTTTTGTTTTGCTCTCTCCACTGTGCATCCGTGTCCATTACTTCTGAGCGGCGCATGCGTAACACTGACGTCGTCTGCCAGGAACGGCTTCCGTGTACGATAGTTAGTTTAAATATGGATATTTTTCTTACAAAAATGCATCGATTGGCTACAAGAGGCCTTATTCACCCCCCGGAGCCATGTGAGACACTTTATTGGACTTGTTTTGGACTGTTGAAAAGAAACACCCACGCATTGCCATTATAAAGCTTGGAAAGCCAGGAAAATTTTTAAAGGAGTAGTTCACGTCTAGAACAAAAATGTACAGATAATGTACTCACCTCGTTGTCATCCAAGATGTTCATGTCTTTCTTTCTTCAGTTGTAAAGAAATTATGTTTTTTGAGGAAAACTTTTAAGGATTTTTTTCCATATAGTGGACTTCAATGGTTTCAATGAGTTTGAACTGCCAAAATGCAGTTTCAATGCAGCTTCAAAGGGCTCTAAACGATCCCAGCCGAGGAATAAGGGTCTTATCTAGCAAAACAATCTGACATTTTCCAAAAAAAAAATTTATTTATATACTTTTTTACTTCAAATTCTCAACTTGTCTAGCTCTGCCATGTGCATGCGTTCTCTGTGCAGTCCCGTTTAAGACAGTTAGGGTATGTCGAAAAACTCCCATCTCACTTTCTCCTCCAACTTCAAAATCGTCCTATGTCACTTTTTTTGTAAAGGGCGTTTGATCTTTTTTCATGTTCACTTTGTAAACACTGGGTCGGTACTTCTGCAAGGATGTAGGACGATTTTGAAGTTGGAGAAGAAAATGAGATGGGAGTTTTTCGACCTACCCTAACTGTATTGAACCAGAATGCACAGCGTACATGCAGAGGTAGACAAGACGAGCATTTAAGGTTAAAAAGTATATACATTTTTATTTTTTTAGAAAATGACCGATCGTTTTACTAGATAAGACCCTTCTTCCTCAGCTGGGATCATTTAGAGCCCTTTGAAATTGCATTTAAACTGCATTTTGGAAGTTTAAGCTTGCGGGCACTATAGAAGTCCGCTATATGGAGATGACTTGAGGATGAGTAAATAATGGGCTAATTTTAATTTTTTGGGTGAACTAACCCTTTAAGAACAGTTTACCCCAAAATGAACATTCTATCATCATTTATTCACCTTTATGTCATCTAAAACCTGTGTGACATTTTTAGATGAATCCCTATAGCATGTATTTATCTGATTTTTTTTTCAGGATTTGTAAAGAGTTTGAAGCTATTCGGGACAGGGCTTTGAAAGTGCCTGAAACAACAGAGGACATGATGGAAATGCTTACTTACATTGATCAGGTGAAAACTAAGGGAATAGAGGAGCTCAACAATAGGATAATGGTGGGTACCTCAGAACTATTTAATTTTAAATATTCTAATTGTGAATAATTAAAATGGTAACTTTTTATAATACCTTTTTTTTAGGAAACACAACACAGGATGAATTATTTGATGGATGTACATATTTTTGATGCAGAGCATCTTGAACTGAATGCCACAGTACTGCTCTGGCCACAAAACATTTACCCGATCTTCGATCAAAGTGACGAGGTGATATTTTGAAAGGACATACAGAAAAACAACAATATAAACTTGTTTCTGTTAGAAGGACTTACACACTCTTTTGTTGTAGTTGATGGAAGAGGCCAAACAAAAGGGTCAGCAAGAACTTCAAGGTCGAAGAGAAAAGCTGCTTCTAGAGCTAGAGAAAGTAGGCCGCAGGATGGAGGAATTTGCACAATGCTCTGAACTCGATATGATGCAGCAGGTATATTACAAATTGAAATCTACAGTTTATTTGTCCAGTTAAAGGGATAGTTCATCCAAATAATTGCTGATCCTCATGTCGTTCCAAACCTGTAAGACCGTCATTCATCTTCAGAACACAAATTAGGATATTTTTGATAAAATCAGAGAGCTTTCTCACCCTGCATAGCAATGCAACTGACGCGTTCAAAGCCCAGAAAGGTAGTAAAGACATCATTAAATTAGTCCATGTGACATCAGTGGTTCAACCTTAATGTTATGAAGCTACAAGAATACTTTTTGTGCACAAAGAAAACCAAATAACTGTAAAAATAATCAGTCATGACTACTTGACTTCTGAAAGAAATCAGTAATTTATATTGTGATACTTCCTATCTTTTCCAGTATGCTTCTGATGTGAGAACTGTGCAGAAAAGAATTCAAGACATCGAAGAATCAATTGTCTTTATCAACAAAGAAGAAGCCCTTTACAAATGGGACCAAACCTCATACCCAGAAGTGGAAGTGGTCAAGGAATCTATTGAGCCCTATCAGAAGCTCTTCAACTTGGTTCTGAAATGGCAACGCACAAGAAAGAAGTTTGTGGAATCATATTCCTCTTATGCATTATTATAATGGATCACTTAGTTTTCACTATTTTCAGACTGTCTTTGTCTCCAAGAACTTGATGTATGTTATAAAAACTGATATCTTATCCTGTCATCTGAGTGTAGATGGATGGACGGGTCTTTCTTGGATTTGAATGGTGAGAGCATAGAGCTGGAGGTTGAGGAGTACCTCAGAGAAATATACAAAATGCAGAAGTTCTTCCAGCAGAAACAGAAGAAGGCAGAGCAAGAGAAGGAAAAAATTGCAGGACTGAAGAGGAAGCCTAAAGAGGAGGAGGACAAACAGGAGAGTGCCACTATTCTCATTTGCACCAGTGTTGTGGAGCAAGTCAAAGAGTTCAAGGTAGTGTTTTCATCCTATAGATCAAAGGGTTATTTCATACAAATATGAACAATTAACAGTGTTCCTGGAATAATTCTTAGGAGTACATTCCATTGGTGTCCATCCTGTGTAACCCTGGCATCAGACCTCGACATTGGGAGCAAATGTCAGAAATTGCAGGCAATGATTTGACCCCTGACTCTGGAAGCACGCTGCGCAAAATCCTCAAGCAGAACCTCAGCCCGTACCTGGAACTGTTTGAGAACATCAGTGCAGGAGCCAGCAAAGTAATTACACTGTGAATCAACACTGTATGCAGTTATATGCGATAAAAAGGCAGAACACCTCACATCTTTTTGGAAACTGTTCACTTTCAGGAATTCGCTTTGGAGAGGGCCATGCAGAATATGGTGGAGGTTTGGGATACGGTGTCATTTCATTATCATCCATACAGGGACACTGGCGTGTCCATTCTGTCCTCTGTGGATGAGATTCAGACCATGCTGGATGACCAGATAGTGAAAACCCAAACTATGAGAGGCTCTCCTTTCATCAAGCCTTTCGAGACAGAAATTAAGGTGAGATTATGGTTGAGAAATGGGCATTTCAAGAAACGAGTAATCGGTTGCTTGAGAATTAAAATGTATATTTAGTTTTATTCACAAAAAAAAAAAAAAAAAAAAACTCTACAAAATATTAAAAGTAGAAAAAAAGAAACTTAAAAGTTGTACGTTTTCTTGATCATGGGCAAGGAATAGCGAGCTAATTTTGTTGATTTAAACCAGGCTTGGGAGGAACGTTTGATCCGTATTCAAGACACTATAGATGAGTGGCTGAAGGTACAACATCAGTGGCTATACCTCGAGCCCATCTTCAGTTCTGAGGATATAATGAAGCAGATGCCAGAGGAGGGCCGTCTCTTCCAGATTGTAAACAAACACTGGAAGGAGGTTATGATTCACTGTGTGAAGGACTCGAAGGTGATGACACATGCTAAATACAAACAATAAAAGAATTGGAGGTTTAGAAATCATTTTTATGTTGGAGCATGAAGTTCATTTATTGGTTTTATGTTTGAAGGAAACTAATGCCAATAATCCTCCCATTTGCACAGGTTTTAGCTGCTACTTCTCTGCCTGGATTGTTTGAAAAACTGCAAGAGTCTTACATCCTCCTTGAGAACATTATGAAAGGCTTGAATGCGTACCTTGAAAAGAAAAGATTGTTTTTTCCACGGTAATACATTTAAAAATTTTTAAAAAGTATATAATTTTTTTAGTAGTAGTAATACATTTAGTTTTTTAGTTAATAAGTTAAGCAGTTTGATCTTTCTGATATGTCTTGGCAACACTGGCTCAACCAATGATTTTTTTTTATTTTATTTTTTTTAACAAAGGCAGACAACATATTTGGTAACAGTCATTATTTTTGTAGTTCTATTCAGTGATGCTACACAAGTGTTATTTTAGTAATTATTTATATACTGTAATAGTATTTATCACCCCCCCCCCCACACACACACAAAAAAAAAAAAACAAAACAAAAAAATTCTATTTAGTTTAAATATATTTTTATTTAAAAGTATTTCATATTAATTGATTTAGGTTTAATTTTATTTTAGTTTTGGTAATATAGTAATTACTAAATAATTCAACTTCAACTTATTTATTTCAATTATTTGCCAAAGCAACATTTCTTTTCTCTTTTTTGTTACTTTCAAGTTTTTCTGCTAATGTTTATATTTTGTTTTATTCAGTTAATGAAAACAATTTTAATGGTTTTAGTTTTACTTATTTAGTTTTAATATCAACACTATGGAAGCCTGTTTCCACCACTGAATAAAAAATAAAAACAGGTAATTGTGAGTTTTTATCTCACAATTCATACTTTTTTCTGGGAATTGTATAATACAAACTCGCAATTCTGAGAAATTAAGTCAGAATTGCGTGATATAAACTTGCAATTGCAAGAAAGAAAGTCAGAATTTTTTTCTTAGACTTTTTTTTCTCAGAATTGCATGTTTATATCTTGCAATTGCTTTTTTTTCTCAGAATTGTGAGTTTATATCTCAGAATTCTGACTTTATAACACACAATTGCAAGTTATTAAGTCAGAACTGTGAAATATAAACATCAGTCTTTTTTTTCCCGCCAGAACTGGACTTCATAACTCACAATTGCGAGTTTATATCTCACAATTCTGATAAAAAAGTCAGAACTGCAAGATATAAACTCGCAATTGTGAGGAAAAAAAGTCAGAATTGCTAGATACAAACTCACATTTGCGGAAAAAAGTAAGATTTGTGAGTTTATAACTTCCCATTGTGAGTTTATATCACGAAATTCTGAGAAAAAATGTCAGAATTGTGAGATAAAAACTAACAATTACCTTTTTATTTTTTATTCAGTGGTAGAAACAGGCTTTCATACAACACTGCACACTCCACCTTTTAGTTATTAAATTGTAATATTTAATAATTGTATTCCTTTTCACACTCTGTAGATTCTTTTTCCTGTCAAATGATGAGATGCTGGAGATTCTCTCAGAAACCAAAGATCCCATGCGAGTGCAGCCTCACTTAAAGAAATGTTTTGAGGGCATCGCCAAACTGGACTTCCTGCCCAACCTGGACATCCAGGCCATGTATAGCAGTGAAGGAGAGCGTGTGGAGCTCATCCAGAAGATCTCTACATCTGAGGCACGAGGAGCTGTGGAGAAGTGGCTGGTGCAGGTAGAAGACATCATGCTAAGGAGCGTCAGGGATGTGATCAATCGCTCCAGACTGGTAAGACTTAAGTTCCCATTTGGGTCAAATTTAGGTCTTAATTACATTTTATGCACCAGGTGACTGTCTTGAATATGTTCAGGCTTATCCAGAGACTAAAAGGAGCCAGTGGGTACGTGACTGGCCTGGACAGGTGGTCCTGTGTACTTCACAGATGTACTGGACGCTGGAGGTGCATGGGGCCATCAGGAGTGGTGCTAATGTAAGGATACCATTCTGAATATCAGTGTACCATTGGATTCTGTTATCTGTGTACCTAAGATATTGATCTGAATGATTTCATAGGGTCTGAAGAACTACTATGAGCAGCTGCAGAATCAGCTGAATGATATTGTGGAGCTGGTGAGGGGGAAGCTATCCAAACAGACTCGCACCACTCTGGGGGCCCTAGTCACCATAGATGTGCATGCCAGAGATGTTGTCATGGAGATGATTGAAAAAGGTTATCTTGTTTTGATTAATCTGCATGGTAGCTTTTATATTATGATTTTTAAAAAGTATTCTTCAAGGGGTAATTCACTCAGAAATTAAAGTTCTGTCATTAATTACTCACTGTCATGTTGCTCCAAACCAAGACCTTTGTTCATCTAACACAAATTAAAATATTTTTGATGAAATCTGAGAGCTTTCTGACCCTGCAAAGACAACAATGCAACAACCACATTCAATGCCCAGAAAGGTAGTTAGGACATTGTTAAAATAGTCCATTAGACATCAGTGGTTCAAGCATAAATTTATGAAGCTTGTGCACAGAGAAAACAAATATAACGTCTATTTTAACAATGTTCTTACTACCTTTCTGCCCCTTGAACATGGTAGTTGTGTTGCAGTCTATGCAGGGTCAGAAATCTCTTGGATTTCATCAAAAATATTTTAATTTGTGTTCTGAAGACGAACAAAGATCTTACGGATTTGGAACAGCATGAGGGTGAGTAATTAATGACACAACTAACCCTTTCAGTCTTGTAAAGAAATTATGTAGAAAAATTATCTTTATTTTATGACATCATTATTTGAATTTGTGGTTGCTGTATTGTACTGTTTGCCTTATTTTTTAACTTTTTACTTTTAATATCAATTTCAGGAGTTTCTAGCGAGACAGATTTCCAGTGGCTTGCCCAGCTACGTTACTATTGGGCTAACGACAATGTCCGTGTCCGCATTATAAACTGTGATGTCAAGTATGCTTATGAATACCTCGGAAACTCTCCTCGCTTGGTCATCACACCTTTAACGGACAGATGCTACCGAACTTTGGTATATTAAATCGCTGATTTATTTTATGCTTTTATTATGCTATGAGAATACAGAAAATGCTGAGTTGTGGCAATTTATTAATTCAATCTTAAACACTAAACTTGCCAGCTACATATTTATTATTTTTGAGGCATAATTATTTCCTTTTCTGATATCTGGTTTATTGTTCTCTTTTAAAGATTGGTGCGTTTTACTTGAATTTGGGTGGAGCTCCTGAAGGTCCTGCAGGCACAGGCAAAACCGAGACCACCAAAGATCTGGCCAAAGCCCTTGCTGTGCAGTGTGTGGTGTTTAACTGCTCAGATGGCCTTGACTACCTAGCCATGGGGAAGGTAAGAGGCTGCCGTTTTAAACAAAAAGCTTGAATTATGTTCTACATCAAGGACTTCGTCAAAGAAATTCTTAAGCTCACAATTTCATTAGGCTACAAACATCAGTTCATTTATCATTTACTGAATGAGCTCTATAAGTAACATGACATCTCTTATATTAAAGATATAAGAGTAAAGATAATCTTTATATTAAAGATAAAGTTTAGTTCACACCAAAATGAAAATTAGCCCATTATTTACTCACCCTCAAGGCATCCTAGGTGTATATGACTTCCTTCTTTCAGACGAATGCAATCAGTTATATTAAAAATTGTTCTGGCTCCTTCAGGCTTTATAATGCAATGAGTGGGTGTTTCTCTTCATCAGTCCAAAACAAGTCTAATAAAGTGCATCCATCCATAATAAAAAGTGTGTGGGGGGTGTGGGGGGGGTCTCCTGTAGTGAATCTATGCGTTTTTATTAGAAAAATATCCATATTTAAAACATAATAATCATACAGTCTAGCTTACGCTAAATGAAAGCAGCTTTGCGCAGATGATGTAGGATGTTGATGTTGCCAGTCTCCTCTTGGCTTATATCAAAATTTTCTTTACAAATCCTCGTTTTGTACTAATTCGTGACCGTTGTTTTCGTCCACATTCGTCATTTCTGAGCGGTGCATGTGCAACGCCGATGTCATCCGTCATCTGCCTGGAGCTGCTTCTGTGTACAACTGTTAGTGCAAGCTAGAGAAAAGTGATTATTACTTTTTATGGATATTTTTCTTACAAAAACACATCGATTCACTACAGGAGGCCTTTATTCACTTGTGAGCCATGTGAGGCACTTTTTATTATAGATGGATGCACTTTAATGAACTTGTTTTGGACTGAAGAAGAGAAACACCCGCCCCATTGCATTATAAAGCTTGAAGGAGCAAGAACAATTTTTAATATAACTCCGATTGCATTCGTCTGAAAGAAGAAAGTCATATTGACCTAGGATGCCTTGAGGGTGAGTAAATAATGGGCTAATTTTCATTTTTGGGTGAACTAACCTTTAAGTCAACATTTGCCTGAATCTCCTCTTCTAGTTCTTCAAGGGACTGGCGTCTTCTGGTGCCTGGGCATGCTTTGACGAATTCAACCGAATTGAGTTGGAGGTGCTGTCTGTGGTGGCTCAGCAGATCCTGTGCATTCAGAGGGCCATCGAAATGAGACTTGAGTATTTTGACTTTGAGGGCACAGAGTTACGCCTCAACCCCAACTGTTTTGTGGCCATCACCATGAACCCTGGATACGCTGGCAGATCTGAACTCCCTGATAACCTCAAGGTGTTTTTTGTGTATTATATGGTTAACCTGTTTCATTAACATTAGGTTGTCTGACGTAGCTTTAATTGTGCTGTTCTGTTTTTATGTTACTCAGGTCTTGTTTAGAACAGTGGCCATGATGGTGCCCAACTATGCACTGATCGCTGAAATCTCCTTGTACTCGTATGGCTTTCTCAATGCTAAGCCTCTCTCAGTGAAGATTGTGATGACCTACAGGCTGTGCTCTGAACAGCTGTCTTCTCAGTTCCACTATGACTATGGGATGAGAGCTGTAAAAGCAGTGCTGGTGGCTGCTGGGAACCTCAAACTCAAATTTCCAGATGAAAATGAGGATATACTTGTAAGCAAATAAAATGGAAGTCTAGTTAACACAGTATCTCATACCAAAAGCTGGTTAAAACCTGATACATTACACATTATTCTCTTTTTAGCTTTTACGGTCCATCAAGGATGTCAATGAGCCTAAGTTTCTCTCCCATGACATCCCTCTTTTCAATGGAATCACCAGTGACCTGTTCCCAGGAATTTCACTACCTGTAGCAGACTATAAGGTATATTAATAACTTTGCATTAATGCTGCTTGTTTAGTTTTTTATTCAGATTTCTAGTAATAAGAGATTTTAATGACATCTTGTTCATATGCACTAGTTATTCCTGGAATGTGCTGAAGAGTGCTGTAAAAATCACAATGTGCAACCTGTAAAGGTTTTCCTGGACAAAATTATTCAAACTTATGAGATGATGATAGTTCGTCATGGGTAAGTGTATATTTTTATTTTACATGAATAATATAGTCATTTTATATTACATTATCAATGTATATTTACATGACAGTCTACTGGCTGTAAAGATAAAAAATATATTATACTATATTAGATACAAAGTGCGTTTTACTATATTGTTATATATATATAACAATATGAAGCAAAACACACTTTGTATCTAATGTAATTTGCTTTTATTGCTCTACAGTTGAGGTCAAAAGTTTGCATCACCCTTTCAGAATCTGCAAAATGTTAATTATTTTACCAAAATAATAAGGATCATACAAAATGCATGTTATTGTTTATTTAGTACTGACCTGAATAAGATATTTCACGTAAAAGATGTTTACATATAGTCCACATCAGAAAATATTAGCTGAATTTATAAAAATGACACCGTTCAAAAGTTTACATACACTTGATAACTGTGTTCTTTCCTGAATGATCCACAGCTGTGTTTTTTCTTTAGTGTTAGTTGTTTATGAGTCCTTTGTTTGTCCTGATTTGAAGATCAGGGTAAATTTAACTTATTTTGTCTTCTGGGAAACATGTAACTATCTTCTGTAGCCTTTGAAGGGCAGTACTAAATAAAAAATATGATATTTAGGCAATAAAGGAAAAAGGTACGCATCTCCATTCTATTCAAAAGTTTTCACCCCAGCTCTTAATGCGTGGGTTTTCCTTCTGAAGCATCAGTGAGTGTTTGAACCTTCTGTAATAGTTGCATATGAGTCCCTCAGTTGTCCTCAGTGTGAAAAGATGGATCTCAAAATCATACAGTCATTGTTGGAAAGGGTTCAATACACAAAAATGCTAAAAAACCAAAGAATTTGTGGAACCTGAAGGATTTTTCTGAAGAACAGCAGGCAGTTTAACTGTTCAGGAAAACAAGGGACTCATGAACAACTATCACTAAACAAAAAACACAGCTGTGGATCATTCAGGAAAGAACACAGTATTAAGAATCAAGTGTATGCAAACCTTTTGAACGATGTCATTTTTATAAATTCAACTAATATGTTCTCTTGTGTACTATTTGTAAACATCTTGTATATAAAATATCTTCTTCATGTCAGTACTAAATAAACAATAATATGCATTTTGTATGATCCCTCTTATTTTGGCAAAATAATTAACATTTTGCAGATTCTGAAAGGTGTATGTAAACTTTTGACTTCAACTGTATCAAAAAAGAGGATTTTCATCCATTAGAAATATTAAAACAAACAGTAAAATATTCTGTTAAAATATTCCATAGGTTCATGCTTGTTGGAGAACCATTCGCTGGAAAAACCAAAGTACTTCATGTTCTTGCTGACACTTTGACCCTGATGAATGAGAGGGGCTATAATGAAGAAGAAAAAGTTGTGTATCAAACTGTCAATCCTAAATCCATAACGATGGGCCAGCTGTTTGGTCAGTTTGATCCTGTGTCCCATGAGGTAAGAGCTTAGTTTCTACATCAGAATATAAAAAAGCAACAGTTTGTTTATTTGTGCATTTCTGTTTCATCAGTGGACAGATGGGATTGTGGCAAACACCTTTAGGGAATTTGCCTCAAGTGACACCCCAGACAGGAAATGGGTGGTGTTCGATGGCCCCATAGACACGCTTTGGATTGAAAGCATGAACACTGTGCTGGATGACAACAAAAAGGCAAGTTAACGTTATTTTAAGAGCATTTTTTTTCTATTATTTAAATAACCTGTATATGGTAACTGAAATCTTCTTTCATTTCAGCTATGTCTCATGAGTGGGGAGATTATCCAGATGTCCAATCAGATGAGCCTGATTTTTGAGGCCATGGATTTGTCACAAGCCTCTGTGAGTCAACCCGTCTCAGTATTTAATATTAAACCTAAGCGCTATCCATATATGCAGCATATATTCGAAACCACTTCAGCATTCATTGTCTATATCATACAATTTCTAACTTTTGAAATAGCCAGCCACAGTGAGTCGTTGTGGAATGATCTACATGGAGCCGTCTCAGCTGGGATGGACACCTCTGGTGCTATCATGGATGAGAACACTTCCTGACCCACTTCAGTCACAAGACAATTCCACACTACTGCAACAGCTCTTTGAGTGGTTGCTTCCTCCTGCGCTTGTTTTGTTACGTAAACAGTGCAGGGTAATTGTTTTGCATTATTAATTGCATATAGCATAACAATATTAGATTATTTTTGATCTTAGATGTTGTCAACCAATCAGAGCACAGAGTTACATTGAGTTTGATATTCCAGGAGGTTATTCCCACCAGCAACAGTAATACTGTTGTGTCTCTCACACGACTCTTTGAGATGCTGCTCACTGGACCTTTAAAAGAAGATCCAGGGAACAAAAACATACGCGCATGGATCATGGTAATTATTCATTTAAAAGGTACAACATACAACTCAGTTGAATTTGTGAACATGAATTATTTTGGCCTATGCAGGCAGCTTTTGCCTTTGCCCTGGTGTGGTCTGTCGGTGGTTGCTGTGATACAGATAGCCGCAGTCGATTTGATCAGTTTCTGAGGGAAATAATCTCAGGAAAGTCAGAAAACTACCCTATACCTGGTACTGTGTCAAGATGGGAGTGTCCATTCGAAGAGAAAGGTCTTGTCTATGACTACAGTTATGAGGTTGGTATATAGTAGTGTAGTAGTGTGAGAATTTAGGAGATTATTATTCTGAAAAATGACTGTTTTGACTTCAAGTTCAAAGGAAAAGGTCGTTGGGTGCACTGGAATGAGTCGATCAGAAATGCACCATTAGGTGACAAGAATACCAAAGTACAGGATATCATTGTCCCCACAATTGACACTGTGCGGTATACTTACCTAATGGATCTCTGCATTCAGTCTGGGATGTAAGTATTGTTTTTTAATATCTTGACAAACATTAGCCCTGCGGTTTTTGAGGGGGGAAAGAAATATTATTTCAGTGTTTAGGTTACATCTTGATTTTGTTTTTTCAAGCATTTTAATTTAAAATAGAGTTGCATTATCTTAATATATTAATGATAATTCATTAATTTAAGTCATCCTGCAATTCCCCTATGTCATCCCAAGATATTCATGTGTTTCTTTCTTCATTTGAAAAGAAATGAAGGTTTTTGAGGAAAACATTCCAGGATTGTTCTCCATATAGTGGACTTCAGGGGTGCCCAACAGGTTGAAGGTCCAAATTGCAGTTTCAGTGCAGCTTTAAAGGGCTCTACACAATCCCAGCAGAGGAATAAGGGTCTTATCTAGCAAAACAATTGACCATTTTCATAAAAACATACAAATTTATATACTCATATAACCGCAAATGCTTGCCTTCCACTAGCTTTAACTCAAGTATTATGTAATGTTTGATGTAGGCGGAAGTACCAACCCAGTGTTTACAAAGAAAATGTGCAAAGAAAGTCAAACGCCCTTTACAAAAAAAGGTAAAACAACAATGTCGGACCTTTTTGAACCGAAGTACACAGAAGAAGAACTAATACGCATCACAGAGCTAGTGCAAGACGAGCATTTGTGGTTAAAAAGTATATCAGTTTTTATTCTTTTTAGAAAATGGCCAATCGTTTTGCTAGATAAGACCCTTATTCTTTAGCTGGGACCGTGTAGAGCCCTTTGAAGCTGCATTGAAACTGCAATTTGGACCTTCAACCCATCGGCTCCCATTGAAGTCCACTATATGGAGAAAAATCCTGGAATGTTTTCCTCAAAAACCTTAATTTCTTTCCGACTGAAGAAGGAAAGACATGAACATCTTAGATGACATAGGGGTGAGTAAATTATCAGTAAGTATTAATTCTGGAAGTGAGCTAATCCTTTAAACTATAATTTTAGTTTGCATTACTGCATTCACCTAAAATCGTTAATAAAAGTGATTGTTTTTCACTTCGATTTAGGCCTGTTTTGCTCGTCGGCCCTACAGGCACAGGAAAGTCTGTTTATGTGAAAGAAAAACTAATGAACAATCTCGACAAAGACCTTTTCCTTCCCTTCTTCATCAACTTCTCAGCTCGCACCAGTGCCAATCAGACTCAGGTAACTGCCAGGATATTGTCAATACATTAATCCATTGATTTTTTCAGTAATATTTTTTCATAACACAAGCTCTCTTTATTCTCCAGAACATTATTATGTCCAGACTTGACAAGAGGCGAAAGGGAGTGTACGGACCTCCCATGGGAAAGAAATGCATCATTTTCGTGGATGACATGAACATGCCAGCAAAAGAGGTGTTTGGTGCACAACCTCCAATTGAGTTGCTTCGGCAATATTTTGACCATGGGAACTGGTAAATGAAAACTTCAATACACTATGAGTCATTGTTATCTGTCCTAGTCTTTTTACTCTTATGTATTATAGAGATGAGCTTAATGCTGTAATAGAGTCCTTATGTTGTAGGTATGATCTTAAGGACACCTCAAAAATCACCCTTACGGACCTGCAACTGATCTCTGCCATGGGTCCCCCTGGTGGTGGAAGGAATGCAGTGACTCCTCGATTTCTACGCCATTTTAACATCTGCAGCATCAATTCATTTAGTGATGAGAGCATGGTGCGCATTTTCTCTAATGTTGTGACCTTTTACCTCCGGACCAATGACTTCCCATCTGACTGCTTCACAATTGGCAATCAGATAGTCACCGCAACACTTGAGGTAAGTCATGTAATACAGTATATATTCGCAACTGTTAAAAGGTTTGGAGTTGGAATGGATTTATAATGTTTTTGAAAGAAATATTTTATTCTTACAAAGAAAACAGTAATTTTGTGACATTCCATAATTTAAATGTTTTCTATTTGAATGTATTTTAAAATGTAATTTATTCCTGTGATTTAA
This sequence comes from Cirrhinus mrigala, assembly GCA_036247105.1. Classification (NCBI taxonomy): domain Eukaryota; kingdom Metazoa; phylum Chordata; class Actinopteri; order Cypriniformes; family Cyprinidae; genus Cirrhinus; species Cirrhinus mrigala. The sequence goes on from CM070029.1 coordinate 18,829,510, forward strand.
TGCATCCTTGCTGAATAAAAATATTAATTTCTTTCTTTTAAAAAAGCAAACGCTAACCTTTTGAATGGTATATAATTCCATTGTTTATTTTTTGTCTGTTTCATTTTATATTGTCTAATTCTGTTCTGTGTGAAATAGGTTTATAAAAAGGCTATAGAAAATCTCCTTCCCACCCCAGCTAAGTCTCATTACACTTTCAACCTAAGAGATTTCTCACGAGTGGTGCAGGGCTGCTTGCTACTGAAGAAGGAATCACTTTCAAACAAGCGAACAATGATCCGGCTTTTCGTACACGAATTGTACCGCGTCTTTTATGATCGCCTTGTGGATGACCAGGACCGAGCATGGCTCTTCTCACTCATAAGCAATATTGTGAAGGAGCACTTCAAGGAGAACTTTGACACAGTCTTTGAACATCTTAAGGATGGTAAAAAACCTGTAAGTATAAAAGAAAACATCTGAGGCTTCTTTAGAATTTCTCATTTATTAACTTAGGTATTAAAATTACTCTAATTTAGAGTATATAATCTTATATAATTTCTTCTAAAAGAAATTTATCTGTTGTTAACAAAATGTATGTATTTTTAATAAAAAAGACTATTTTAATAGGACAAAAATACTGCCTTGCTTTACATTGATGAATATGAAGTCATTTTTAATAATGTGAAACCAAAATGGTTTGTTTTTTAATTTTTTCCTCAGCTTTGTGAGGAGAATATGCGCAACTTGTTATTTGGTGATTATATGACCCCTGACGTGGATGAAAGTGAGAGGCTGTATGCTGAAGTTCCCTCCATGGAGCGCTTTGGTGAGGTGGTAGAAGCCTGTCTGGAGGAGTACAACCAAACCCACAAGAATCGCATGAACTTGGTCATATTCCGGTAACTGTTTACACTTTAGTGCATGATGCCACATGCTGTGACTCTCCAATAGGAATTGTCTTAAAGGAGAAGTTCACCTCCAGAGCAAAAATTTACAGATAATGTACTCACTCCCTTGTCATCCAAGATATTCGTGTTTTTTTTTATTCAGACATAAAGAAATTATGTTTTTTTTAAGGAAAACATTTTCTCCATATATATTCCAAAACGCAGTTTAAATGCAGCTTCAAAGGGCTCTACATGATCCCAGCCAAGGAAGAAGGGTCTTATCTAGAGAATACAATTTACATGTATTTTAACCTCAAACACTCGTCTTGTCTAGCTCTGCCTGAACTCAGTTAGGAGACAGTTAGGATATGTCGAAAACCATTTCATTTCATTTTCTCCCTCAACTTCAAAATTGTCCTACATCGCTGCAGAAGTACCGGCCCAGTGTGTGCAAAGTGAACATGCAAAGAAGATCAAACATGCTTTATAAATAAAAAAGGTAAAACAGCGACGTAGGATGATTTTGAAGTTGGAGGAGAAAATGAGATGAGAGTTTTGCGACATACCCTAACTGTCATGAACCGGAAAAAACTGAGTTCAGGCAGACCTAGACAAGATGAGCATTTGAGGTTAATAAGTATATAAATTGTTTTTTTTTTTTTGTTTTTTTTTAGAAAATAACCAATCGTTTCGTTAGATAAGACCCTTCTTCCTCGGCTGGAATCATTTAGAGCCCTGTGAAGCGGTGTTTAAACTGCATTTTGGAAGTTCGAACTCGGGGGCACCATTGAAGTCCTTATTATGGAGAAAAATCCTAAAATGTTTTCCTCAAAAAACATAATTTTTTTTGACTGAAGAAAGAAAGACATGAACATCTTGGATGACAAGGGGGTGAGTACATTATCTGTACATTTTTTTCTGGAAGTGAACTTCTCCCTTAAATGGACAGTCTACCCAAAAATGAACATTCTGCCATCATTTGCTTACCCTCATGTCATTCCAAAACTGTTATTTTTAAGATATTTTGATGGATATTGTTAACCAGTTGGTTGTGGTTCACCTTGACTTATGTTGTATTTTTTGTCCATACAATGGAAGTCAATAGGAACCAAAACTGTTTGACTACCAACATTCTTCAAAGTATCTTTTTTTTTGTTTTACACAGAAGAAGGAAATTCATACAGACTTGGAATGACAGTGACAGAACTTTTATTTTTGGGTGAACAATACAGAAGTATGACATTTTTTAATTGATTGTCTAACTTGTTCATTTTTGTAGTTATGTCCTGGAGCACCTGTCCAGGATCAGCCGTGTGTTAAAACAGCCTGGAGGGAATGCTTTGTTGGTTGGAGTTGGAGGCAGTGGCCGTCAGTCCATCACCAGGCTTGCCACTTTTATGGCTAATATGACTTTGTTCCAGCCTGAGATCTCCAAAAGCTATGGCATGAATGAATGGAGAGATGATCTGAAGGTATTGCATAATTAAACAAAATGAACTTTGTTTTATTATTTACTCGTTCCAAACCTGTATGCTGCCACTGCTTCAAATGAGCACAAAAGTAGAATTTTTTTTTCTTTGTGTAGCTCTTTTCCATGTGACAAATTGTTATAATTAGGAACTGTCAAGCTACAAAAAATAACATTTAAAGGATTAATTCACTTCCAGAATAAATCATTTACTCACCCCCATGTCATCCAAGAAGTTCATGTCCTTCTTTCTTCAGTTTAAAAGAAATTAAGATTTGAGAAAAACATTCCAGGAACATACCTGGAAGAAAGAAAGACATCTGGGATAACATGGGGGTGAGTGAATTATCAGGACATTTTTATTCTGGAAGTGAACTATTCCTTTAAGCACCATAAAAGTGATGAATACTACCTGTGTGCAATATTGCAAGTATACATTACAGTGTTTTTGGAGCTTGACAGCCCCTGGTCACTTTGATCTGGATGGAAAAGAGATGTGTGAAGATTGTATTAGAAGGCAAATGTGCCCACTAATGGATTCTGTGTTGTTTAGCGCCTGATGAAGAATGCTGGAGTAAAGGGCCAGAAAATGGTGTTTCTGCTCACTGATGCTCAGATAAAGGATGAAGCCTTTTTAGAAGATGTGGACAGCATTTTAAACACAGGAGAGGTACCAAACATCTTTGCTGTGGATGAAAAGCAAGAAATCATGGAGGTAAGATACAGAAAACATAAATGCAAGTATCATATTTAATACTCTTTATTAATGTGTAGTGACCTGTATTGTAAGAATGTGTGTGTTTTTTTCTCTGTAACCTCTTCAGGCTGTACGCCCCATTGCTCAAGCTGGAAATAAAAATTTGGAGTTCAGCCCTCTGGCTCTGTTTGCTTATTTCGTGACACGTTGCCGAGAAAACTTACATATAGTAGTAGCCTTCAGCCCAATAGGAGATGCCTTCCGAAACCGCCTCAGACAGTTCCCTTCTCTCATTAACTGCTGCACCATAGATTGGTTTCAGGTGAGGTTGGCGAGGCCAAGGAAGAAATGTTATAAATAATAAAATGACCAATTTTAATTAATTTTGAATATAAACCTTCTCTGAACGTGAAGTTACAGTTTAATTTCTTATCTCCTCAGCCATGGCCTGAAGAGGCTTTGGAGCGAGTGGCTAATAAGTTCTTGGAGACACTGGAGCTGAGTGATCTTGAGCGACAGGAAATTGTGCCAATCTGCAAGACCTTCCACACTTCTGCTATTGATCTGTCTCACAGGTATAATGTGTTTATCCAAGCTAACTTGATCTGTTAAATGGGTAGTTCCTACAAATTACCTGAAAATAGCTGAAAAAAATTATCTTTTACTTGTGGCTTGTAAAACACAGGCACTTCGCAATTTCGAAGAGTAACGTTATCACAATTATTATATAAAATGATGTAATCTTTGCAGGTTTTTGTCAGAGCTGGGCCGCCATAACTATGTGACTCCTACTTCCTACTTGGAGCTCATAGCTGCCTTCAGACTTCTTCTCACTCAGAAACGAGACACTGTTATGAGTGCTAAAAACAGATATACAAATGGACTGGACAAACTGGCTTTTGCAGAGTCTCAGGTGGAGTGTTGGGAATAATGTAGAGGAAAATGTTGCAGATAAACATCTTTTAAATCCATATACAATACCCTCCACTAATATTGGCACCCTTGGTAAATATGAGCAAAGGTGGCTGTGAAAATAAATCTGCATTGTTTATCCTTTTGATCTTTCATTCAAAAAATTCACAAAATTCAACCTTTCATTTAAATAAAACAATTGAAAGTAGGGGGAAAATCTCATTATGAAATAAACATTTTCCTCTAGTTCACACTGACCAAAATTATTGGCACCAAATTATTGCAACGTTCTTTTCCAAAGATAATAGCTCTGAGATTTCTCCTATAATGCCTGATGAGTTTGGAGAACACCTGAAAAGAGGTCAGAGACCATTCCTTCATCCAGAATCTCTTCAGATCCTTCAGATTCCCAGCTCCATGTTGATGCATCTTCTTTTCAGCTCAGCCCACTTATTATCTATAGGGTGCAGGTCAGGGAACTGGGACGCTTTTTGTGCTCAGTGAAACATTTTTGTGTTGATTTTGATGTTTGTTTTGGATCATTGTCCTGATGGAAGATTCAACCACAGCCCATATAAGATTTCTAACAGAGGCAGTCAGGTTTAGACAGGAAGTCATGGCTGGACAATTTCATGTTCCTAGTCACCCTGGTGTGCTAAAAAAATGTAAATGTAAATGAGAATATACTTCAGACATATTTCACTCATAAGAATTTCTAGGGGTGCCAATAATTGTGGCCAACGTGGATTGGAGAAAAACATTTATTTCATAATATGAGTTTCCCCCCACTTTCAATTGTTTTATTTCAATGAAAGGTCAGAATTTTGTAACATTTTTGAATGAAAGATTAAAAAGATAAACGACGCAGATTTATTTTCCCAGCCAATATTAGTGGAGGGTACTGTAATAGTGCATATAATACTAAAATGGATCTCTTTATATAACCTCATAGCCTTTTTAATTATGGTCAGTGAGGCAGAAATATATTTAATGCATTAATGCTGGTTTAGGTGAGTGAAATGAAGAAGGAGCTGGTGGACCTGCAGCCTAAACTAGAACAGGCCAAGATTGACAACACCAAAATAATGAAAGTAAGAAACATTAGCATCCTATCTTACAGTACCTGTGTTTAAAGCAAATGTTCTTTTTGTACTCCCAATAAATAGATTCACAGAGTTTTTATCTTATTTTTGATAAAAGTTTGCCTGAATATTTTAGCTACATGTTTTTCTTCTAAGGTGATAGAGGTTGAGTCAGTGGAGGTTGAGGCGAAGAGCAAACTTGTCCGTGTGGATGAAGAAACAGCTACTCTAAAAGCAAATGAAGCCCAGGCTTTGAAAAATGAGTGTGAGAGTGACTTGGCCGAGGCCATTCCTGCACTGGAGGCTGCGCTGTCTGCCCTGGACACACTCAAGGTCAACTACATATTTTACACACTATATCGTAAGAAAGTCAGCATATTCAGGCACGGAGAGAGAAACTGTGCTGTGTGAAGGTGGCTAATCATGTTTAAATACCGGGGTTTAGATCGAACCCTACTCAGAACCTACTCTTTTAAAGAATATCAGTAAATCCCTGTAATTACTCATGTAAGATTAAATATTCAAAATTGTGGTTTAGAAAATTATAGATTGTTATAAAAGTGTTGGTTGATTTGTGATTTCAGCCAGCTGATGTGACTATTGTAAAATCAATGAAGAACCCTCCATCAGGAGTGAAGCTGGTGATGGCAGCGGTGTGTGTAATGAAGGACATCAAACCAGAGAAGATCAATGATCCTGCTGGAACCGGACAGAAGGTCAAAAGAAAGTCTAGACAGGTCACATGACAAGAGCTTTCTTTTTCTGACAGCATGATATCTATTCCAATAGATTCTTGACCACTGGGGTCCAAGCAAGAAACTGCTAGGGGACTTGAATTTCCTCAGAGACCTGAAGGAGTATGACAAAGACAACATCCCTGTAAGTCTTTTTTGAAATGTAGGGTGTGTACAGTAGGCTGTTTCGTAACACTGTGGTTGATGTATTTTATTGGTGTTTTTGTAACAGCCTCAAGTGATGCATAAAATCCGTAGTGAGTACATGACCAACCCTGACTTTGACCCCACCAAAGTGGCCAAGGCTTCATCTGCCGCTGAGGGGCTTTGCAGATGGATCACTGCGATGGAGGTTTACGACAGAGTCGCAAAGGTAGGCAGACCCTCATCTTTATCTTACACCAAGTATTATATATCATTATACATTATACAATTTTAGATATTTTATATTATTGTTTCATATCGCTTGATGTGATTCAATTTATTTTCTCTTTCAGGTGGTGGCACCTAAGAAAGCAAACCTTATTGTAGCCCAGGAATCCTTGGCCACCACCATGGCCCTGCTAAACCAGAAAAGGGCAGAACTAAAGGAGGTGGAGGATCGTCTGGCCTCACTGCAGAAGACTTTGGAGGAAAAGACTGAAGAGAAAGCTCAGCTGGAGTTCCAGGTGGACCTCTGTGCTCGCAAGCTGGAAAGAGCAGAGAAGCTAATTGGAGGTTTAGGCGGAGAAAAATCCAGGTTTCAATTGACTACAACCAAATCTTAGAAATCTATGCTGTCTGTTAATTCCTATATTTGAGCCAACAGACTATGTGTTCTTGTATTTCTTTATAGGTGGTCGAAAGCAGCCAGTGACCTTCAGTGCACATATGATAACCTGACAGGTGATGTGCTAATATCTGCTGGTGTTATTGCTTACCTGGGAACTTTCACTGCCAGTTTCCGCCATGACTGTACTAAAATGTGGGCCAAGCTCTGCAAGGTACTATACTGCTCCTCTCAGGAAAGACTAGTCTTGTTTGCAAATTAAAGGATTAGTTCACTTTCAGAATAAAAATTTCCTGACATTTTACTCACTCCCATGTCATCCAAGATGTTCATGTCTTTCTTCAGTTGAAAAGAAATTAAGGTTTTTGAGGAAAACATTCCAGGATTTTTCTCCATGTAGTGGACTTCATTGGGGGCCAATGGGTTGAAGGTCCAAATTGCAGTTTCAATGCAGCTTCTAAGAGCTTTCACAATCCCTGCTGAGAAATAAGGGTTTTATCTAGCGAAACAATGTTCAAAATAATTATTTTTTATATATATTTTCAGCTGCTTTGAAACTGCATTTGGACCTTCGACCTGTTGGCCACCATTGAAGTTCTTAATATGGAGAAAAATCCTGGATTGTTTTCCTCAAAAACCTTAATTTCTTTTTGACTGAAGAAAGAAAGACATAAACATCTTGGATGACATTCTGAAAGTGAACTAATCCTTTAGTATTTAGTGTCATTTATTCAATGTTTCTGTTCTCAGTCCAAGAAGATCCCATCCTCTGAAGGATTCTCTCTAAGTAAAACACTAGGAGATCCAATCAAGATCAGGGCCTGGAATATCGCTGGCCTTCCCACCGACAGCTTCTCCATTGATAATGGTGTTATAGTGAGCAACTCCAGAAGATGGTATGAAGCCAAATCCTTTTTCGAAATCTAGTGTTTACAAATAATGACAAGTCTTTTCTTCTGATTTTAGAACCATGTGTTGTGTTTTACAACTCAATTTTCTCTTTGTCAGGCCATTAATGATAGATCCGCAGGGCCAGGCCAACAAATGGGTGAAAAACTCAGAACGGGAGCATAACCTGAATGTGATTAAGCTAACTGATGCTGACTACATGAGAACACTTGAGAACTGCATCCAGTTTGGTACTCCACTGCTGCTGGAGAACGTAGGAGAGGAGCTCGACCCCTCCTTAGAGCCACTTCTGCTCAAACAAGTTTTCAAACAAGGTGTTTTGCTTTAACAACTCTTTTGAACAAGTTCTTGCTTTAAAGAGATAGTTCACCTAAAAATAAAAAATCTGTCATTAATTACTCACTCTCTTGTCGTTCCAAACCCGTAAGATCTTTGTTCATTTTCGGAACACAAATTAAGATATTTTTGATGAAATCCGAGAGCTTTCTGGGTCTTGAACGTGTCAGTTGTGTTCCTGTCTATGCGGGGTCAGAAAGCTCTCAAATTTCATCAAAAATATCTTCATTTGTGTTCTAAAGATGAGTGAAGGTCTTATGAGTTTGGAACAAACTTTGGAGGGTGAGTAATTAATGACAGAATTTTAATTTTTGGGTGAACTAAGCCTTTACGATTATTTTTATTACATGATTCATTTGACTCTCAAAGAGGGGTTGAAAATCAAAGTGAGTTCCTGCTTTCTTTTTGTAGGGGGTGTGGACTGTATCAGATTGGGTGAGAGTGTGATTGAGTATTCGAGCGACTTCCGCTTTTACATCACTACAAAGCTGAGGAACCCTCATTACTTGCCTGAACTAGCTACCAAAGTGTGTCTGCTTAACTTCATGATTACACCAGAGGGCCTTGAAGACCAGCTACTTGGCATTGTGGTAGCAAAAGAGAGGTGATTCTTAATTTATTCCTTTGTTTTCCTGAGAAATATAATTCGGAATGAGTGTCTTTCCCTGTATTATACAGTATTTCTCTTCTGTTTTTCCTCAGGCCTGAATTGGAAGAGGAGAGAAATGCCCTGATTCTTCAGTCTGCTGCCAATAAGAAGCAGCTTAAAGAGATCGAGGACCAAATCCTGGAAACCCTGCAGTCCTCCGAGGGTAACATCTTGGAAGATGAGAGTGCCATCCAGATCCTGGATGCTGCCAAGATCATGTCTAATGAGATTACCAAGAAACAGCAGGTGTGGTACATTTTAAAGAGGTGGTTTAGATGAAATCCCTTTATTAATGATAGCTTCCAGTTTGACCTTTGTGCCTTGCTGTGAACTTTCAGATCGCAGAGAAGACTGAGATTGAAATAGCTGAGTCGAGGGAGGGCTACAGAGCCATCGCTAAGCACTCCTCCATCCTCTTCTTCAGTATCGCAGACCTGGCCAACATCGACCCCATGTATCAATACTCTCTCAACTGGTTTGTCAACCTCTACGTCAACTCCATACATGACAGGTGGGGAATAACTGCACGAGTTTAAAAATCCTGTATTAATTATTAGGGGTTCAAGTGTGTAACGCTGAAACCCTATGGTAATTGTTGGAGTGGCCAAGGATCAGCGATCTCCACATAAAACTGATCGTGCAGACCAAACAGTAAGTCGTAGAGACTTGACACTTGGAGGGATGGTAGTACTCCCACCATCTACAATGTCACCAAGGCTCGCCCCAATCAGCCTGATGGGGGCGCTACAGTGATTAAAAAGTACAATATCGCTCATAACTCCTAAACCGTCAGTTGCAGGCTCAAGTGTCTTATGTTGTTGGAATCCTTGGCTCACGCCGGACATAACCTTACACAACCATTTGTCCTCTCAACATGAAAATCGCAGTGCACGGTCTTGGTCCAAAGTGCCACAAGTGTTTATAAGGACATTTGTGTATATCAAAACCACCTATTAGACAACGTTGATCAGAATGAAAGTTAGTGGGCCTTGTTTGACTCATGACCCCAAAGGTCTGTGAGAAATATGAAAGAGATCAGTATCTGCGATATCTGCATTTTTCAAGGGTGTAAACATCGCACAGTTTTTCGCACATACACGTGATATTCATATCATATGATAGAACTCATTCCAAACAACTTTGCCTAGAACCACTGTTGTAAATCAAATCGTTTGTTAAATTATTGAGATGTAAAAAACCTACTTTTGCAAACTAGTCCTAGGTACAATTCTCTGGATTCTCTAGGTCAATAATTGTCAAAAAATGTTGAAATTTACCCTTTGGGAAGTTATAACAGGGTCATTTAGAAAAGGGGCCTGCCCAAATTTACCCAAAATCCTATAAAGCCTAAAGGAAAACTCCAAACTTAATGGAACCTGGTGAGCACAAGCGACAGGTGATTCTAAACAAGCTTGCAAAGTTTCAAGGAGATGGGACCACATCTGGCACTATAACAGTCATAAAAGTTCGAAAACATCACATTTCTATGGCAAATTACCTGTATTTGCCAAAAATGCTGTTTTTCAGTCATTGATTTAGGTGGTTACAGGCTTGCTAAACAATATGTAATGTCGTTTTCCATATTCTCTTAAATGCCTTAAAGCACTTGAACCCCGGTAATAACTGCTTGCAGCTATATTTTTTTTTAATTTGCATTTGTTGTGCATATGTATTCTACAGCAATAAATCAAAGAATCTAGAGAAGAGACTCAGATACCTGATTGATCATTTCACCTATAACCTGTACTGCAACGTGTGCCGTTCACTTTTTGAGAAGGACAAACTCCTCTTCTCGTTCCTGCTCTGTTCTAACCTACTGCTGTAAGTTCAATTTTAATACAGTCCTGAATATTGGTAGATAAAAGCTCATATTACTGTCTGATTTCATAGTAACATGATGAAGTTAATGTCCAAGTACTGTGTATATATATTGATTGATTCTGTGCAATAAACTTGATCTTTCTAGGGCTAAAAAGGAGATCGAGTACTCTGAATTTATGTTCCTGCTCACTGGAGGTGTGGGTCTGCAGAACAACGTCGCCAACCCTGATCCAAACTGGCTGCCTGACAAAAGCTGGGATGAGATCTGCCGGGCCAGTGATCTGCCTGCCCTTCAGGGCTTCAAGTATGAAGTCTCTGCTATGCCATTTGAAATTACTGAAATGTTACATTTGCATGTTATATATCAACGCTTCCGCAGCTGACACTGACACATTCTTTGGACTAAATGCAGGGAGAGCTTCATTAAGAGTCCTGAGAGTTTCCTGCCAATTTATGACAGCAAAGAGCCATACAACACAGCTTTGCCCAAGCCCTGGTGTGAGAAACTTAATGAACTTCAAAAGATGATCATTTACCGATGCCTTCGACCTGATAAAGTGAGTTCTCATTGAGTTTGAAATTGACATGTTCTTATCATAGTCATTAAAAAGTAATAAAAGCAGCATATGACTCACAAACACATTTTTTCCTAGTTATTTAATTTCACTTAAACCTTTCTTCAAAGATTGAGCCAGCAATCAGCAAATTTGTGACTGACAAGCTGGGAAAGAGATTTGTTGAACCGCCTCCGTTTGACCTCAGTAAGAGCTACGGTGACTCCAACTGCACCATTCCGCTGGTGTTTGTACTCTCTCCCGGAGCAGATCCTATGGCTAGTGAGTGCTTTATTACTTCAGTTAAATATGATGACATTTCTCTCATTTAGAGTGCACTTAATTGTTCACGAAATACGTTTAGTGTAAACACTCCAGGTTGGAAAATGCTACATGGTTTTTAAAATCTGAACTGATTTTGAAACACAAGGCATCATACATTTGCTGACTTCATAAATGGCCACAGAGAAAAACTGGGCATTGTACATTAAACAACTGAGAATCACACTCTACCAGACTTTTGCGTCATTCTGAACACAACAAATTCAGAAAAATGCAGCTTCTTGCAAGAAGACCAACAGTGTTGGGGAGTAAGTAGTTACATGTAACGCATTAGTTACGTCATTTAATTACAAAATAAATGTAATTGTAATCTGTTACAGTTACTGAGTAAAAATGTGTTATTAAATTACAGTTACTTATGAAAATGGTACGTGATTACAAAGGAGTTACATCTGAATATTTTAACACACACACACACATACTTGTTGTGTTTCCATGTTTTATGGGGACATTCCATAGGTGTAATGGTTTTTATACTGTACAAATACTGTATTTTCTATCGCCCTACACCTACACTACACCTAAACCTAGCCCTCACAGGAGACTGTGCACAATTTTACTTTCTCAAAAAACTCATTCTGCATGATTTATAAGCCTGTTTCCTCATGGAGACCTCACAAATGTCCCCACAAGGTCAAAATTTACTGGTATTACTATCGTTGTTGGGACATTTGGTCCCCATAACATGATAAATACCAGGTACACACACACACACACACACACACATTTAATTGATTTCTTTCCCAAATTGCATTGACTGCTCTAAAATATGAGATCTAAACGTAAAGAGGTGCTAAAGTCTAATTTTATGATGGTTGTGCTTTAAAATTACATTTTCATAAAATGTTTTCACAAATTTTTATTTTAAGTGATGATGGATGTGAAAGTCTGACAGTAATGAGAGTTGAGTACTATCGTAAGGTTAACCCTGCCTGTTGAAAACATTCATTTGAAATTTAGAAAAGTAATCAAAAAGTGACCAAATATAATCAGTTACACTACTTGTTACATTTCAAATAGGGTAACTTGTAATCTGTAACCTATTACATTTACAAAGTAACCTTCCCAACACTGGAGACAAATGATAGGTGAAAAAGTCTGGGGGCAAAAGTTGTGTGATGTATTCCAGCCTTTACTAATTTTATGTTTTTATTGGCCTTTTATTTTATTCTGCAACTGAACGTGTCGGATTATAAGGTCTAGATAAAGTATGTTTTATTCAATTGGCCATGTGATCTCTATAAACTAATGTAATAGAAAGCAGGAGTGACACAAATGTCATGGCATATGTAACAGACAGTTAGAAAATAGCACCAATAGGATGCAGGATATGCGCGAACATCTTATGTCAACTTATGTTGAGTAGGTCTGGCGACCTCTGGTGGGAGTGTATAATATCAGTTTCCTTAGCTGTAAGACTTGTCAAGCACACATTCATGTCAAAACTTTCCCTTCTTTTTAGGTCTGCTAAAATTTGCCAATGACAAGAACATGGGTGGCTCCCAGTTTAAATCCATCTCTCTGGGACAAGGCCAGGGTCCGATAGCAGTGAAGATGATCCGCTCAGCTATGAAAGAGGGCACCTGGGTGTGCTTGCAGAACTGCCACCTGGCTGTGTCCTGGATGTCCACTCTGGAGAAGATCTGTGAGGACCTCAGCCCTGACACATGCCATCCAAACTTCCGTCTTTGGCTCACAAGCTACCCATCGCCAATGGTACCCATGGGGCACTTATATTGCATATTGCCTTTTTCCTCATTCAGTTTGTGAGGTGGTTTTTTTTCTGTCAGTTTCCAGTGACCATCTTGCAGAATGGAGTGAAGATGACCAACGAGCCTCCCACTGGCTTGAGGTTAAACCTGTTGCAGTCGTATCTGTCGGATCCCATCTCTGACCCCGAGTTCTTTGCAGCCTGTCCCAATAAAGAGCTTGTGAGTGGAGTGACTGTCTGCGGTCTTATGTTGACTCTTCCTCATGTTTCGGATATAAGGGTATTTTATTACTGACTGTTTTATAGGTCTGGGAGAAGCTCCTGTATGGTGTTTGCTTCTTCCATGCTCTTGTCCAGGAGAGAAAAAAGTTTGGGCCATTGGGATGGAACATTCCTTATGGATTTAACGAGTCAGATCTACGCATTAGTATCAGACAGCTGCAGGTAAAGCACTTGAATTTTCACCACAGTGTTAGTTTCACTACATAATGTATTGTGTTTAATTACAAATTAATTTTTAAAATGTAAAAAACTCCTTGATCTGTCTAAGACTAATTTTATAAGTAGCATCAATCTCTCTGGGACGTGACCCTTCAGTTATCATTATAATATGTGACCGTGGACCACAAAACCAGTCATAAGTAGCATGGGTATATTTGTAGCAATAGCCAACAATACATTGTGTGGGTCAAAATTGTCTTATTTTTATGCCAAAAATGAATTTGATGGTAAGTAAAGATCATGTTCCATATTTTGTATATTTCCTACCATAAATATATCAAAACTAAATTTTTGGCTAGTAATATGCATTGCTAAGAACTTAATTTGGACAAGTTTAAAGGTGATTTTCTCAAGATTTAGATTTTTTTGCACCCTCTGATTGCAGATTTACAAATACACTGTAAAAAACAATATCTAAGTTGTTACTTAGTATAATTTAACATTTCAAGTTAAACAAACTTTTTTTGAGTTGACTGAACCTAAAATTTTAAGGCAGCCAGGTAACAAATTATTCTAAGTTGACTCAACAAATTGTTTTTTACAGTGTAGTTGCATCTCGGCCAAATATTGTCCTATTCTAACAAACCATACATTAATGGAAAGCTTATTTATAAGCTTATTTATATTTATTAGCTTTCAGATGATTAATGAATCTCAATTTCAAAAAATTGTCCCTTATGACTGGTTTTGTGGTCCAGGGTCACATATGTGTTCAAAAAATTAATTAATGAATTAATATTTTTTTAAATGAAGTTTGGATATAAGGGTTAAGCAATAAAATCTGTAAAAATAGCTGAATTAAATGATGAAGGCATGATAAAAGTATCCAAGACAGATTAAATGTGACCTTAATATAACTAAATTAATCTGTTAAACCAATTTTTGAAAAGCAGTGTGATTAATTGTATTGTCTTTCTCTCTTTTTGTTCCTTAGCTCTTTGTGAACGAGTATGAGGAAGTTCCCTTTGAGGCCATCACGTATCTGACTGGAGAGTGTAACTATGGAGGACGTGTAACAGATGACTGGGACCGCCGCCTCCTCATGACAATCCTGGCAGACTTCTACAATAAAGACATTATCGACCACCCACGCTACTCCTTCTCCCCTAGTGGCAATTATCACGCACCTCCAAAGTCCATCTATGAAGACTATGTGGAGTTTATCAGGGTATGAAATTATGCAGTGACACAGTAGCTGCTAACCACAAACTAAATTCAAACTCTGATGAAACAACTCAATACAATACACTGCCTATGCTCCACAGAACCTGCCGTCTACCCAGCATCCTGAGGTGTTTGGCATGCATGAGAACGTGGACATCTCCAAAGACCTTCAACAGACAAAACTACTCTTTGATTCCCTCATCCTGACCCAGGGTGGGGGCTCAAAGGGAGGTGGCGGCTCTGGCGGGGATACCACACTACTGGACATTGCAAATGACATCCTGTCTAAAGTAAAATTATACATTTTTTTGATGGGATAAAAAGGTATTTTGCATACGTGCCAGTGATTTATTGACATTCTGATTTTGACCATGCAGCTTCCAGGAAACTTTGACATTGAGTCTGCCCTTGTCAAGTTTCCCGTGTGTTATGAGGAGAGCATGAATACGGTGCTCGTGCAGGAGATGCAGCGGTACAACAAGTGAGTCGTCAGAGCTTGTTTTAGATCCAAAATGTCTACAGAAACAATTACGCATTTGATGTTTATTCGATAATCTCTGTGTATTTTCCTTTTTCAGTTTGAGCAGTACTATACGTGTGAGTCTGCAGAACCTGATAAAGGCCATTAAGGGGCTGGTGGTGATGGATGCAGAGCTCGAGGCTATAGCTGGCAGTCTGCTGGTGGGGAAAGTGCCAGAAAAGTGGGCCAAATGCTCCTATCCTAGTCTCAAGCCATTGGGCAGCTATGTCAACGACTTCCTAGCCAGACTCAAATTTCTGCAGGTCAGTGATCATGCACAGACAATGGGGTCTAAAAGTATCAGACAACTTATTTTGCATTTTTTTAATGTAATACATATTTTTAATTTATGTTATGATTAAATTATTACTCACCCTCATGTCGCTCCAAACACATAAGACCTTCATTCATCTTCAGAACCAAAATTAAGATATTTTTGATGAAATCCAAGAGCTTTCTGACCCTGCAGAGACAGCAACGGCACTGACATGTTCAAAGCCCAGAAAGGTAGTAAGAACATAGTTAAAATATCCATGTGACATTAGTGGTTCAACCATAATTTTATGAAGCTACAAGAATACTTTTTGGGCACAAAGAAAATTAAAGAACAAATTTTTACTTTTGGATGAACTATCTCTTTAACAGTTTTTCTTTTTTTTTTTTTTTTTTTTTTTGAGTCAAAATTTAAATTTGGTGACAGAAGCCATCAGTGTAACATTTGCTAACATTTGATAGTGCAGAATTTTTTTTTTTTTTTTTTTGATATTTCAAAATATTTTGGTCAGTAAGATAAATGATGTATTCAAGATGAATACTTTATTCAGCAAAGATGCATTCATCTAAAGTGACAGTAAAGACATTTACAATGTTACACAAAGATTAATATTTCAAATAAATGCTGTTTAACTTTCTATTTATCAAAGAATGAATTAATGTCTCTCTGTGTCTTATTCTTTTCCAGGAGTGGTATGACACACAGAAGCCCCATGTATTCTGGCTGTCTGGATTTTTCTTCACTCAGGCTTTCATAACAGGAGCCTTACAAAATTACGCCAGGAAATACTCCATCCCCATTGACCTGCTTGGCTTTAATTATGAGGTATCCGCTGCAGCTATTTCTAAATCTGAGAGTGCTTTCATTAAATAAAAAAGAGATGATTTGAGAGCTACAAAATGTTCTTTATTAATTTAGGTTCTGCCATTTGACACCTCCGACTCATCTCCTGAAGATGGAGTCTACATTCATGGCCTTTTCCTCGATGGAGCTCGGTGGGATAGAAAAAGGCAAGAGTACCTTCCGTAGCAGGAAGAAACTGGAAATAATATAATCATTTCTAAGCCATCATTTTTTTTAAAGGAATGTTCACTTCCCAAACAAAAATGTACAGATAATGTACTCACCCTATTGTCATCCAAGATATTCATGTCTTTCATTCTTCAGTCGTAAAGAAATTATGTTTTTTGAGGGAAACATTTCAGGATTTCTCTCCATATAGTAGACTTCAATGGTGCCCGCGAACTTGAACATCCAAAATGCAGTTTAAATGCAGATCCAGCTGATCCCAGCCAAGGAAGAAGGGTCTGATCTAGCGAAACAATCGGTTGTTTTCTAAAAAAATTACAATTTATATACTTTTTAATTTTAAACGCTCATCTTGTCTCATCTGCCTGAACACTGTTTTTTTCCGGTTCATGACAGTTAGGGTATGTCAAAAAATTTCCATCTCATTTTCTTCTCCAACTTTAAAATCACCCTACATCGCTGCAGAAGTACCAACCCAGTGTTTACAAAATGAACATGCAAAGAAGATCAAACACCCTTTTCAAAAAAAGGTAAAACAGCGATGTAGAACGATTTTGAAGTTGTTCGACATGTCATAACTGACATGAACTGGAAAAAACAGACAAGACCAGTTCAGGCATACGAGACAAGATGAGCGCTTGAGGTTAAAAAGTATATAAATTGTAATTTTTTTTAGAAAATAACCTATCGTTTTGCTAGGTAAGACCCTTCTTCCTCGGCTGGAATCATTTAGAGCCCTTTGAAGCTGCATTCAGACTGCATTATAGACGTTCGAAATCAGAGGCACCATTGAAGTGCAGTATATGGAGAAAAGTCCTGAAATGTTTTTCTTATGACTGAAGAAAGAAAGACATGAACATCTTGGTTGACAAGGGGGTGAGTATATTATCTGTAGATTTTTGTTCTGGAAGTGAACTTCTCCTTTAAATACATTCTTTCTTGCAGTGGAGTCTTGGCTGAACAGTATCCCAAAGTTTTATTTGATGCAGTCCCTATCATCTGGATCAAACCGAGTAAGATTATAAAAGCTATATCATGATTATTCATTACGTCCATATTTATCATATCATGCGTTTGTAGTTACTTTGCTCAGTAACTTCTCCAAACCTGTCTTTAGCGGACAAGAGGAGCATGGAACAGCCCCACAGCATCTATGTGTGTCCCCTCTACAAGACCAGTGAGCGTAAAGGAACACTGTCCACCACTGGACACTCAACCAACTTTGTCATCAGCATGATGCTCCCTACCAGCAAGCGTCCTCAACACTGGATCAAGAGAGGCGTGGCTTTGCTCTGTCAGCTAGATGATTGACACCAAACCTCTTCGACTTCACCAGCACTTTATTTACTGTTTGTTTTCCACTCTTTCCATTAAAAATAAGATCTCTGCAATTGATTTTTAATATCTTTTGACAAACCCTATTATAATTCTGTGATTGTTTTCCTTAACTGATGACAACTGATGATCAATTCAACATGTGTGATGATAGTGGTGAAGTGCCTCTAGAATACAGTAGATTCAAACAGGTAATAGCTATTTTTCAGTATATAATTTGATCTACAGAACACTTTCAGTCAAGCAATATTAATATACAGCTGAAGTCAAAAGTTTATATAAGCCTTGCAGAATCTGCAAAATGTTAATTATTTTACCAAAATAAGAGGGATTATACTAAATGCATGTTATTTTTTATTTATTACTGACCTGAATAAGATATTTCACATAAAAGATCCAGTCCATGAGAGAAAATTATAGTCGAATCTATAAATATTTAGTGATAGTTGTTCGTGAGTCCCTTGCTTGTCCTGAACAGTCAAGCTGCCCACTGTTCTTCAGAAAAATACTTTAGGTCCCACAAATCCTTTGTTCTTTCCAACAATGACTGTATGATTTTGAGATCCATCTTTTATTTGAGATCCACTCATATGCAACTATTACAGAAGGTTCAAACGCTCGATGCATTAAGAGCTGGGGGGTGAAAACTTTTTGAATTTGAAGATAAGGGTTCATTTAACTTATTTTGTCTTCTGGGAAACTTTTAAGTATCCTCTGTAGCTTCTGAAGGGCAGTACTAAATTAAAAAAATTGGATATTTAAGCAAAATAAGAAAAATTTACACATCTTCATTCCGTTCAAAAGTTTACATCCACAGCTCTTAATGTATTGTGTTTTTCCTTCTGTAGCAGCAGTGAGCATTTGAACCTTCTGTAATAGTTGCATATGAGTCCCTCAGTTAGGGTTGCCAGGTTTTCACAACAAAACCCTCCCAATTGCTACTTAAAACGAGCCCAAATGTGTTTTGGTGGGGGTCCCCTGGTAAAAAATCACGTTCTAAGAGGTAAAATACGTGTTTTTTTGGGATTCCCCCGGTAAAATTTAAATTTGAGGGGATAAATATCACATTATAGAGATCGCTTAAACCCGCGAACATGAAAAACAACCCGCGGCAACAGTTAAAGTAGCCCAATTTGGACCTGGCAACACTGCCCTCAGTGTGAAAGATAGATCTCAAAATCATACAGTCATTGTTGGAAAGGGTTCAAATACACCAAAATGCTAAAAAAGCAAGGAATTTGTGGGACCTGAAGGATTTTTCTGAAGAACAGCAGGCAGTTTAACTGTTCAGGACAAACAAGGGATTCATTAACACTGAACAAATAAACACAGCTGTGGATAATATTCACAACACAGTACAACAACACAGTATTAAGAATCAAGTGTATGTAAACTTTTGAACGGGGTCATTTTTATAAATTCAACTATTTTTTTCTCTTGTGGACTATATGTAAATGTCTTTTAAGTGAAATATCTTATTCAGGTCAGTACTAAATAAAAAATAACATGCATTTTGTATGATCCCTCTTATTTTGGTGTATGTAAACGTTTGACTTCAACTGTAATACATAATGCATAAAAAAAATCTTAATTTCTCTGGGATTGTTATATATTTTAGTGCAATATTTTAGATTTTCTTAGCTATTTTTGTAGCTTAAAATGGCATTTTTTTCATTACTGTACATCACATCATTAGATTGTAATAGGAACATGCCTTCCGAAAAAAAAAAAAAAAAGACTGGGAATATTCTTGCTTTAACATACAAAGGATTTCCATTGTGATTTAATAATTCATACATCTGAGTGTTAATGTGTCTCTACTGGGATTGCTTTATTTAATCAATGCACAGCTTCCTGTTTCTCTGAGAGTATGTTTTGTACTGTCACGGTTAAATTCAAACAGACATCTGAATACAAGAGAAAACATGGCTCACTGCAAGTGTTCCTAAGAGCACAAATGCTAAGAACATTAACTCTCAGGTCAGCTGTCTGGTGGGGTAGAATTGCAAGACTGACTGTCACGCAGTGGGTCAAAGCCAGGTGTTGGTTGGCTGGCCCAGGCCCCATGAGCATGTATTTTTAACCATGCACAGATATAAATAGTTTTAAGAGTGTAAAGCGACCAAAAACACGGCACAGATACAACTGCCACGACTGTTTTCAACATTTCCCGTTGCCTCAGGTAGAAGAAACGTTTGCCTTTATATAAACAGATTATTCCTCCTGAAAAAATCTCTGCAGAAATAGATTGCATGGGATGTGTTGCATGTTTACAAAACATTCTTAAAGTAATTAGACAGTCGTTTAAAGGATGAAGTTACCAAAGATGACGTTAGGATCCTTCTACATTCATTCTAAATATGAATTTGACATTTTAAGGCAACAACCACAGAGTTTTGAGTGTCGGTTACATCCTTTTGTAATTCAATCCAGATTCGTAGAAACTAGAGCAGATATTTTCAGCTTTGGCTATTGTACACCAAAGCTTGTATGCATATACAATAGAAAAACCTTATAGCATTGAGTCGAACTATCATGACTGTATGTTTTTTCTACATTAGGTTAGTCTGTTTATTGTGATCCTATGCTAAGATGGCAATTCCTAAAAACCCTCTGGATATAAAGATACTGAAAACCTAAGTCACTTTTCAACATTGTAATGACAGAAAATGCCATAAACTGGTAAATCTTGTGGTTCTGATTGCCAAATTAGAGTTTATTAGTGAAAGATGGAGGAAGTGTATGATGCTGCAGAGGATGACTGGGATGATGAAGAAGACGAGGCCACTCAGTACATGATTGAACAGAGTCTACTGGAGTACGGTAAACATGCTGATTCAGCTACCAGGTACAGCTAAATCGAGATATTTAATGCACTAATAGCATGCGTCCTATAATCTAACATCTTGTTTTGATGTCCTTCAGCAGTGATCCATTAAACTGCATTGACCATGAAGAAATTTTCACTGCTATTCAAGCTGGTAAGCGCTAAATCCTCCAAAAATGTTCATCAGCATTTTCAGTAAGTGCTGTAGACGTTCTGGAGTCTTCATGATGCCTGCTACATGTGTGATGTCAGGTAATGAGGATGCTCTGAAGGTCCTGGTGCAGTGTAAGGAGGCTCTGTCTAATGCAGACAGCAGGGGCTGGATCCCTTTGCATGAGGCAGCGGTACAACCCAAGAGGAGCATTCTGGAGATCACATATGCAGGTCCATGAGATAAATAGAGTTTGGAAGCTTATTTTCTGCCACGGGGCAAAATGTTGAATTTATAATTCACCGCAGTTGGGAAAAAGGGAGAGTTTGGTAATAGAGGGTTTGCACTTGCGTCACGGTTTGGTCAGTTACCCGGATGCACGGCCATATTGGAGATACTCAGATGTAAACAACAGCATGGATTGCACGGTTAACGTACTACTAAATACATAGTTCTGTTAATTTATACTGTCTAAACCTCGGAAAAAATCTGTGGAAGCTGCTAAATCGAATAGAGAAGGACTTTGTAAGCAGGAAAGGGTGCAATATTTTGACAAACTAAAGTTAATATGTGGAAAAGATACGTATGAGCAGTTTTAATTAAGTTTGGAAAACTGGAAATGATAAGAACAAGCACTAATGTTGTCAAGATTGTTGTCCTGGGAATCCTGATTTGTTATAACCTTTGGCAGTCTATAGTACTCCAAATGTTTTTGTTTTTTTTTTCTAGTCCCACCGATTATAGTACAGCCCAAAACATGACAATAATTAACCATTTTCAGCAGCAATAATCAGCAAAATACGCGCGTTTCGTTAGGTTCAGTTGTTTACATGATGGCCGATTGATGACGCATTGTTAAAATGCTCTTTTGACCGATGTAAACTCAGAATATGAGGTTTAGCCTATAACTCGTAATTCTGAGGGGGAAAGTCAATTTTGCGATATATAAACTCTAAGTTGTGCAAAAAAGTCTGAATTATGACATAGAAAATCCAATTACGAGGGAGAAAAACGTAGCAGAAATGAGCTTCCATAACAGTTAGGCTGCTACCTCGCTAAACCCCTCAAAACATGTTAAATCATTGTTTAATGAGAATTCCTCATTCAGCATCTCCCCAGGGGTCAGGAAAATGCCGTACTCTGAGAGGGGAGACTCCGCTGTTTCTCGCTGTTGTTCATGGTCTCCGAGAGAACGCCACATTCCTGCTGCAGAACGGTTGTGACCCTGACTGCAAAAATGAGGATGATGATTCTGCATTGGTTGCAGGTGTGGAACGCAGTGCTATTTTTAGCATACAGATTGCTTACTATGCGCACATTCCTTATTTAAGATTAGAACTGCAAGACTCTTTTTTTGGACAAAGATTGAAAATGCATTGTTGTTTTAATTCCTGTTGTACTGATAAATGACGTATAGACTAATGTATTTAAGTTAAGTAGGTTTAGCAGCCAAAACAAGAAACTTGTAAGTTTAATAACACTGTTAAATGAAATCTTTAGCAATTCTCAAAGTACATTTGCAGTTTATTGCAAACTATAGCATAATATTGTGAGGCATAATTCACTTGTAGCATTTAAAACAGTAGTTCTTAATATCACATTTTTCAAAGGTGTAAACAATTGTATATTGTGCGGTTTTTCACACATATGCATGATTCATATCATATGATAGACCTCCTCATTCCGAACAGCTCTGCCTCTAGAGCCACCACTGTTAATCAAATCGTTTGTTAAATGGTTGAGAAAATGTAATAAAGCTACTTTTGCGAACTAGTCCTAGGTTTTTCGCTCAATCCGGAAAAAACACTGCAGTGCAATTCTCTGGGTCAATAATTATCAAAAATGTTTTTAAATTTAGCCTTCGGGAAGCTTTAACATGGCCGTTTGGAAAAGTGACCTGTCCAAATATACCTAAAAGGCTATACAGTCTAAACAAAAACTCAAAACTTCATGAAACCTGCTAAGAACATGCGACAGATCATTCAAATTAAGCATGCAGCAAGTTTTAGGGAGATCGTGCCACAGCTGGCACTATAACAGCCATAAATTATACAAAACATTTTAAAAAATCGTATTTCTATGGAAAATTACCTGTATTCGCCAAAAATGCTTTTTTAAATCATTGATTTAGGTGGTGAGCTTGCTAAATAATATGTAATGTATTTTTAGTATGTGCTTAAATGCCTTAAAGCACTTGAATTGCTGCTTGCAGCTATATTTATTATTATTTTTTGATTGTAAAATTTGTTTTAACATATACATTTACATTTCTAAATTTAAAATTATTCAAAATTATTTACTTAATTTTAAAAATGTGATTTCTAGACCTGTAAAAGTCATGTACAATAATACAATCTTAAATCATGGTTGGCATTTTTATAATGAATATACCTTTTTCCCATTATTCTAATATCTTAAAATCCTGATCATTATTCCTTTAAATATTTTGGAAAATAAGGGGCTTTGTCAAAAAGGTTTTTTAATTTTAAATTTTATTGTTTTTATTGTTTTAGTTTTACATTTTTTAGTCAAAATAGTGTAGAACTAAATAAAATTTTATTAAAAAAATTTATAAAGCCTAATAAAAAAAATAGTAGTCTTATCAGTATTGACCTGAATACATGAATTGACTTTTTTTTTCAGCCATAAAGAATAACCAGTATGACCTGGCTCTGCTGCTGCTACGCTACAATGCCACAGTGGACCAAAAAGGAAGTCTTCAAAGAACTGCTCTGCATGAAGCATCCGTGCTTGGCTTGGATGACTTTGTATACCTATTCCTACAATCTGGCGCCGACCCAAATGTCATGGATGTCTGTGAACATACTCCTTTAGGACTTGCGGCTCAAGCTGGACATTTTAACGTTGTAGAGATTCTGCTTCAGAAAGGTGATTTTAAAATGTTCTTGAAGAAAAATCTATCTATCTATCTACCTATCTTTTTATCTATCATATCAACCTGTCTGTTGCTAATCACTTTTAATAATATTTCATGACCTGTTCATGTTCAGGGGCCAGTGTGTGGTCCAAGCCTCATGCTCTTGGTTCAGCCTCAGTTTTATTTGACGCTGCAGCTTCTGGAAACCCCGATATCATTTCACTGCTGCTGGAGTATGGAGCCGATCCAAACGTGCCCACCCACACCGGCCATCTCCCCATCCACCGTGCAGCCTACCGCGGACATCTGCTGTGAGTACCGCACTGCCGATGGGTTAATCAGTGTAGTGTTTACCCCCAAAAAATCTCTATTTATGTCTTTCATAGAGCGCTGGAGCAGCTGATCCCTGTGACTAAGAAAGAGGTGATCAAAGAGAGCGGCATGAGCCCGTTACACTCAGCCGCTGCAGGCGGTCACACTCAGTGTCTGGATCTGCTCCTGAGCTCCGGGTTTGACCCAAACTTCATGCTGCACCCTAGAGTGCGAAGAAACTATGATGACGAACGCAGGTCAGCGCTGTTCTTCGCTGTATCGAATAACGACGTCCAGTCAGCAAGGGTGCTTTTAGAGGCCGGGGCCATGGCCAATCAAGATCCTGTCAACTGCCTGCAGGTGGCCATGCGTCTGGGCAACTACGAGCTAATCAACACTCTGCTCCGCTACGGTGCCAATGTAAACTACTACTCCCGTGTCAACACCACCCACTTCCCTTCTGCCCTCCAGTACGCACTTAAGGATGAAGTGATGCTGCGTATGCTGCTCAATAATGGCTATGATGTGCAGCGCTGCTTTGACTGTCCGTATGGACAGGCCTCACATGTGCCTGTCGATTATGAGGGCTGGACCGCTGCGGTCATCAAAGATGTGGTGGTAAGACCAGTAACCTCTCATTTTTTCAGTATAGTGGGTTTACACTTACATCACGATTTGATCAGTTACCCGGATGCGCGGCCATACTGGCAACACTCAGATGTAAACAACAGCATGGATTGCACGGTTAATGTACTACTGAATACGTTGTTCTGCTGTCTAAAGCTGCTAAATCATATAGAGAAGGACTTGGTAAGCAAGAAAGGGTGCATTATTTTGACAATCTAAAATTAATAGGGACATGCAATATAAACTAAAGAAACACGCCACTATTTTTGAAAATAGGCTCATTTTCCAAATCCCCTAGAGTTAAACAGTTGAGTTTTACCGATTTCAAATCCATTCAGCCGATCTCCGGGTCTGGCGGTAGCACTTTTAGCATAGCTTAGCATAGATCATTGAATCTGATTAGACCGTTAGCATCGTCATAGTCTCCCTGTGCAAGCAGGTGGTCACGTTGGTTATGTTGACAGAAGTTAGCCTATTTTCAGGTGCTGCGTAATATTATTGCACCTGCTGCACCCATGGTACGGCAGCAGAGTTCCTTGATTATTACGCCGGAATGAGAGTATAGTTCCTAGCCATATCGACCTAGAAAATCACAACTTTTTATTTTCCGTCAGTCTTAGTACACGATGTAACTACAGAAGAGTCAAGTTTTAAATAGAAAAAATATCTGAACTCTTTGGTCATTTTTGTGCGAGATGCTAACAGTCTAATCAGATTCAATGATCTATGCTAAGCTATGCTAAAAGCTGCTTCAGAAAGTTGGAAAATGAGCCTTTTTTCAAAAATAGTGGCATGTTCCTTTAAGATATTAGCCTAATATTTCACCTACCTGACCAGGAATGATAAGAACAAACAGGAATGTTGTCAAGATTCTTGATTCTTGCTGCCTTTGTGATCACAGAAGACCAGTCCCAAATTTAGAACAGCAGTGTATAATTTTTAATCTTCTGCTTGGAACAATATGAGGGTGAACTGTTTCATGAAGGTATCGACTGTAAGTTTAAACTCATTTTTTGCAGTTCTGTGAGGTGATCACAGTGTACTGGCTCAAGCACATCTCAGCCCAGGTAGTGAGAATCATGTTGGATTACGTTGATCATGTGACTCTCTGCTCCAAACTGAAGAGTGTTCTGGTTGAGCAAAAACAGTGGCCGGAAATATGTAAAATACAAGGTGAGTCTCCTGTCACGTCTCAGTAGATCTGATGTTTAGTTCTTAAAGGGGTCATCGGATGCCCATTTTCCACAAGATGATATGATTCTTTAGGGTCTTAATGGGAAGTCTATAACAGGGGTGGCGAACTCCAGTCCTGGAGAGCCGCAGCCTTGCAGAGTTCAACTCTAACCCTAATTAAAACTCACCTGCCTGTGGCTTTCTAGTAACCCTTCAGACCTTGATTAGCTTGTTCAGGTGCGTTTAATTAGGGTTGAAGCAAAACTCTGCAGGGCTGCGGCTCTCCAGGACCGACATTCGCCACCCCTGGTCTATAACATACTTTGATTAAAATGTCTCAGTGGTAGTGTAAAAACATCCTTTTTACCTTGTCAAAATCAGCCCTGTTCAGAGCGAGCTGTTCTTTTGCACGTTCCTTTAAATGCTAATGAGCTCTGCTCACCCCACCCCTCTCTTCTGTGGGATGAGGAGCTGGTCTGTTTACTTTAGCCGCGTTTAGCTGTGAAACTTCTTAACTAGCACATTATTAAAGGCGATTTGCAAAGATGCATAAAAACTTCTGCTGTAGGTGAAGCTGCAGATTACAAAAATACCACTGGGTGGATTTTTATCATTATAGGGTGTTTGTGTACATACACTGCCAACACACATTTATGTTCAAACAACATGTAAAAGTGAGTTTTGTATCCGATGACTCCTTTAAATGTACTGTGGTACACTTGTTGTAAATGATACTTGGATTGAAATGTAGCACATTCCAGAGTGTATTTATGTTGTTCTCTGTTGTTATCAGAAAACACTCGAAGCCTGAAGCATCTCTGCAGACTGAAGATCCGTGACTGTTTGGGTCGCTTGCGTCTGAGAGCTCCAGTTTTTATCAGTTTCCTGCCTCTGCCTGCCAGTCTCAAAGACTATATTCGCTTCAAAGAGTATGATATTTACAATAGAGGAAGTATGACAGAAGAGTAAACCCAGATTGATAAATCTGAACATGAGAAGCTGCTTTAACAAAACTTTATGGATATGCACTTTTTATTAAAAAAAAAGTCTTGTGAAATATTTGTGTTTTAAAAAAAATAATATCCAGATACAGTGGTGTCCAAAAATCTAAAGAAAACGTTGAATATTTGTGATTAAGAATCTAATTTAATAGGATGGTTCACCCAAAAATTTCTATACTATGGTCAGTGCACACAAAAAAACAGGAGTTTAAAATTGTACCTTTTTGGGTACAACAGCTTGTCGCTGGAGCAGTACCCTTAAAAGGACATTGTACCTTTTTTTTTTTTACCCCTAATAGGTACCTATTAGTATCTTAGAGTAGTAATACTAATATGTACCTATTAGGGGTAAAAAAGGTACAAAGATGTCCTTTTAAGGGTACTACTCCAGCGACAAGCTGTTGTACCCCAAAAGGTACAATTTTAAAGCCCTATTTTTCTGTGTGTAGCTACTAGCAACTGTTTGGTTTCTGTATGAAAGAAACTTACACAGGTGAAAACTTTTGAACAGAATAATGACATGTACTTTTTTTAATTTTGCCTAAATATCATATTCTTTTCATTTAGTACTGCCCTTCATAAGCTATAAAAGATACTTAAATGTTTCCCAGAAGACAAAATAAGTTAAATTTACCCTGATCTTCAAATTCAAAAAGTTTTCATGTTTGAACCTTCTGTAATAGTTGCAGATGAGTCCCTCAGTTGTCCTCAGTGTGAAAAGATGGATCTCAAAATCATACAGTCATTGCAAGAAAGGGTTCAAATACACAAAATGCTGAAAAACCAAAGAATTCGTGGGACCTGAAGGATTTTTTTGAAGAACAGCAGGCAGTTTAACTGTTCAGGACAAGCAAGGGACTCATGCACAACTATCACTAAACAAAAAAAGCTGTTGATCATTCAGGTAACAACACAGGATTAAGAATCAAGTGTATGTAAACTATTGAACAGGGTCATTTTTATAAATTCAACTATTATTTTCTTTTGTGGATTACATGTAAACGTCTTTTTAATGTGAAATATATTATTATGGTCAGTACTAAATAAAAAATAACATGCATTTTGTATGATCCCTCCTATTATGGTAAAATAATTAACATTTGCAGATTATTCTGCAAGGTGTGTGTAAACTTTTGACCTCAACTGTATGTATGTATCATCCATTTTTAATTTGTGAAATGACATAGCTGAGCACTAAGGGCATGATTCTGGGTGTGAGGAAGAGCACAAACATAAGCAGTGACTTTCCCCAAAGAGTTATTTGTCTGGCAGCCCGACGAATCGTTCTTGGCACGGATTCTCTGTGGATCTGCTCACTCGCCAGCGATCAAAGCTCACGGCCATGACGTCTAGACGCCGCGCAGTTCACAGCAGCGCCACTGGGGGGCGTCAGGCTACGTGAATGTAAACAGAGTGACGCCAGAGTTTTGCAGTGGTGGGGAAGGTATACGTCACAGGCATAATGGCGGAGGCTGGTTGAGAAGGAGAATTACTCCGTGAAGCGGCACTGAAACCAACTTCATCGCCAGCTGACGAGGTGACCGCTGGTCCGAAAAATGGCTTGCAATTTCAGCCAGGAGAGAAAAATCGACAAGGAGAGCAGCAAGGCCGGCGGCCTAACCTTGGAGGATGGCGATAGCAAGAAACAATTGTTGTCAGCCTCTAGCACGGCCACATCCAAGCAAAATGGCGATCAAGCTGGATGTGAAGACGAGCAAATGTCTGAACAAGATGCTTCTGAGCGACGGAGGGCAGGGCTGTCGGACCTAAAAAACTGCGGCGGCTCGCCCTCGACACTACCGAGGGCTGCCGAGGAGCTGCCAAGGAGGAATTTTCAGATTCCGAGGAAAATCAAGGAGCGGAAAGGTTGTGTGTCCCGTTACTACCACTACTACTGCCATTCCCGAAATGCACTGTTTCTGTTTCACAGCCTGCAAGTTCGCTAAAACATCGCTCGCTGCAGCTTCGGGCCAAATTAATAGACCTTTATTGATAAGTAAACAGGGGATCTATATAGCGCACCGCGTGATTGGCCTGAAAGGTTTGCACTACTGTTACTTAATGGATTTTTAGCTAGCGCACTGCTCAGAGCTGCAGGTAAGGAACGTTAAGTCGGGGGGGCTCTGCACAGCACGTGAGGACCCGATTCGTTTCACGAATCGCGCCAGTCATTTAACATGCATTTTTGTCCCACGGTTGTAAACCTTTACGGAGGCCGGTGTCATTGCTCTGCTAGCTGGCTCTACACTCCTCCCACACCGTACAGTTCTGCCACCCCACATGACACACTTCTTCCCCTCCTCATCAATGGCACCAGTGTGATTCAGTTGACCACTGCATTTCTCCCTTCAGTCTTTACGCGCGACGGTTAGAAACACCTGTCAGTCCTGTACAACCAGCCTTATTAGGACGCACACCACCATTCATTCCCGTACTATTTCCTTATAGCGCAAACGACATAAAGATATGAAATCCAGTTAAACAGAAGAACACTGCTTGAATGAAATCGAAAGTGTGCCAAATTGGGAGGTGCTTGTAGTAGTTATGACAGCTTTCACTTTTGGCATTTGTTGGCGGTAGTGCAATTTTTTTTTTTTTCTTCCCTGTTTGTTGGTTCTCTATAACATATTTTATCGAGTTAGAAGCTAAATAGTTTTCTAAACAGCACTTGAAACATATTTATGTCGTTTTGTAAATGTTTTGGTTAGTAAATCCACCAAGTTCCAAAATATTCGATAGTTTTGCTAATGGATTATTAACTTTTTCTCATTTCATTTGTTTTAGCAAATTTTTAGTAGTTGTTTTGAAGTGTTATTTTTCATTTACGCAGTTTTGCGTCTCATTTTGGCCGCATTAGTTTATGTAAATGTCAACCTAACATTGTCAGGTATTGAAAAGCTCATATAATGTCTGAACTGAAAGTTTCTGTCAGTTTGTGCAGTTGAATTAAAATAAAACACCACCCATTTGTTCACCTTATTTACTTGGCAGTTTCTTATTTGAATGCATTGATGTCTGTTGAGCTCGTCTTTCATGTGTCCCGTCCTCTAGGTCTCCTCCAACACTTGTCTCCAGATTCCAGAGAGTTTGAGGAAGTTGTGAAGCTTCTCTCCACGTTCTACTTGGACGCCACTTCCCGTGGGACTTTCACCTACACCAAAGCTTCTCTCATTCACAATGAGCTCTTGGAGAAAGAGGTAATTAGTTGATGTTGATAAACAGCATTTTTGCTCACGATAGTAAAAGACTGGATGATTGAAATTGTCCTCAGGCAACTTGGGAGCCAGTTTCGGTCAATTAAATACTGATAGGGAATGATTTGTGTCTTTTTCATAGTTCATCGAGAAGAAAAGGGAACTGAAGCAGAATGGCAGGACAGAGGCAGAACTCGCAGAATCCTATGCTTTTTTGCTGCCTGAGAGGAGTAAGGTGAGGCTGTGTTAGTGATGTTTATAATCTTAGAGAAATAGTTCACTCAAAA
The DNA here is from genome assembly GCA_036247105.1 of Cirrhinus mrigala. Classification (NCBI taxonomy): domain Eukaryota; kingdom Metazoa; phylum Chordata; class Actinopteri; order Cypriniformes; family Cyprinidae; genus Cirrhinus; species Cirrhinus mrigala. Next base: position 18,859,636 of record CM070029.1, read on the forward strand.
ATGAAACTTCTGTCACACTCTCAAGTTTTTCCAAACCTGTATGAGTTTCGTTCTGTTGGTGAACACAAAAGAAGATATTTTGAAGAATGTTTGTAACCAAGTTGCTGGTAGCCATTGACTTCCATAGTATTTTTTCCAATGGCAACATTCTGCAGAATATTTTCTTTTGTGTTCAACCAAAGATTGAAATCCATACAGTTTTGAAACAACTGGAGAGCGAGTAAGTGAGTGAATTATCCCTTTAATATTGACACTTCTCTGTATATCTTGAGTTACTGAAATGTTTATAATGTCTTAACTACATAACTACCATGGTAATTACACTTTTACTAATAATTTGAATCAAATATAGCAGTGCAAGCAGTGTTTTCTTCTGATTTAATCTGAATACCCTGCTGTTCAAAAGTTTGGGGTCAGTAAGACTTTTGATGTTGTTGGGTTTATAGAAAAAACAGTAATATTGTGAAATGTTATTACAATTTAAAAATAATGGGTTTCTATTCTAATATACTTTAAAATATAATTTATTCCTGTGATGCAAATTTGAATTTTTAGCATCATTACTCCAGTCTTCAGTATCATGTGGTTCTTCAGAAATCATTCTAATATACTGATTTATTATTAATGTTGGAAACTGTGGGCTTAATATTTTTTGGAACCTGTGATACTTTTATCAGGATTCTTTGATTGATAAAAAGTTAAAAAGAACAGCATTTATTCAAAATAGAAATCTAACAACTTACAACAACAACAAAGTCTTTAAAATAATTTTTTATCAATTTAACACATTGTTGCTGAATAAAAGTAATAATTTCTTTCAGGAAAAGAAAAACAATTTACTGACCCCAAACTTTTGAATGGCATTGTATATTGTTACAAAATATTTTTATTTAAAGATTTCAAATAAATGCTATTCTTTTGAACTTTAAAAAGAAAAAGAAATCACAACTGTTTCCAACATTGATAATAAATCGGCATATTATGATTTATGTAGGACCATGTGACACTGAAGACTGGATTAATGGCTGATGAAACTTCAGCTTTATATCACAGAAATAAATTATATTTTAAAGTATATGAAAATAGAAAAACATTATTTTAAATTGCAAAAATATTTCGCAGTATTACTTTTTTGGTGTGCTTTTGATCAAAGAAAAGCTCCCTTGATGAGCATAAGAAACTTTGAACGGCAGTGTATATTCCACATCTTTATCAGACTGAAATTTAACTTAAGTTTAGATTTAACAGCTAGAAGTTTTGCCTTCTTGTCTAATTATTTATCAAGATGTATATGGTGTAACATGTAAATGGGAATGTGAGATTAATCATTCTGTAAGCCAAGACGGCAACTTAAAAAGGCTTTGAAGGCATCATTTAGTGATAGCCTTGGTTAAAAGCATGACTTTAACCAAAGTAATATCTGCTCGTCTTTACCAGGTTCACTGGATCTGTGAAAAGGGTCTTTCTGTGGGACATTCGCGGGTCAACAATCTTGGAAGCCCCGTCAAAGGTGAGTGTCCAAAGAGTCTGTTTATATCTGTTTGGCTGTAATCATTTGCCTGGGAGGACTCTGGTCACTTGATCTCGTGGCTTGGTGTAGTTGAATTGGTCAGGGTCAAAAAGACCACTGCTCTGTAATTTCTTGTGATCGCTAGGCCAAATAAACGTTAATGACCCAAACTTGCTGCAGGCGTTCATTTTTGTGTGGATAAACAGTTTGTAAAGTAACATCTGTTTTATATATTGGTCACCCCTATTACTTATTTCTATTTTCAGAGCATGTTTGAGGTTTTGGAAGTAACATAATGTTCATTTTGTTCTTGGCTTGAGTGATCAGCAAATTTCTGATTCATGATGAACTTTGTATGGTTTAGTGAAACAGCTGCTGTGTGTTTTAAAGACACTCACAAACCCAGCTTCTTATGAATGTGACCAGAAGCGCTCAAACTGGTGAAATGAAATAGATTCTGCAAATATTTAATCTTAGTAAACATAGTATGCAGAGACTCTGCATTCCGAATGGATTGCTAACAAATTTCTTGGGATTACCCCAAGACTTTTTGTGGCTTGCGGGAATGTCGCCCCAAGTAACTCTCATATCCTTGATTGCCGCTTTTTCTATTTTTAGGGGTTTACCTCTCAAAATACTCAGATTTGTTACAAATGAATCCATTTGAAGTGGGTGCTGCTGGGGACATCATAATATTTAAAATCATGAAGGTAAGTTGTAGACGTTTACACTTACCATGCATCAAATTTGAGGTTTTTGAGGTAGCGCTTTATATTTATAATACATCATTTCACAATGCTTTTAAACAGTAGTGACCTTTTGTCCAATTCCGCAGGGTAAAGTGAAGACAATATTTGACAACATGCCCAAAAATAATCTTGAGCCAACTCTAAAATATGACAGCCATGTTTTCAAAAATGCCAGCAAAGTGACCTCGTTATTGTCCTATAGGGCCTTTGAGCACACTCAGGTAAGTGTTTCATTTATTTTTTTAATTTGAACTTCTGTTTTGACTTATTTGTGACCCAGTACCACAAAACCAGTCTTAAAGGAGAAGTCCACTTCCAGAACAACAATTTACAAATAATTTACTCACCCCCTTGTCATCCAAGATATTAATGTCTTTTTGTCTTCAGTCGTAAAGATATTATGGTTTTTGAGGAAAACATTTCATGATTTTTCTCCATATAATGGACTTCATTGGTGCCCTGATTTTGAACTTCCAAAATGTAGTTTAAATGCAGCTTCAAAGGGCTCTAAACGATCGCAGCCGAGGAAGAAGGGTCTTATCTAGTGAAACGATTGGTCATTTGTTTCAGAAAATAAAAATATGTATACTTTTTAAGCACAAAAGCTTGTGTAGCACAGGCTCTGGGATGCGCGTTCACGATGCTACGAATCACATCTAAGTTCATCGTCTGTGTACTCCGGCTCAAAAAGGTAGAGTATGGCGAAAAACTCAATCTCATTTTCTTCTACAACTTCAGAATTGTCTGACATCGTTGTACCTTTTTGTTTGTAAACAGTGTTTGAATTACTTGCACTTCTTTAGTCTTTGCGCGTTCGCTTTGTAAACACTGGGTCTGTAGTTCTGCCTACGTTCTGCATGACCTTTCGACGTGATCTAATAATACGTAGTGTCGTGGACACGCATCCCAGAGCTAGTGCAACACGAGCTTTTGTGCTTTAAGTATACAAAGTTTTATTTTCCGAAAAAAAATGACAGATCGTTTTGCTAGATAAGATCCTTCTTCCTCAGCTGGGATCGTTTAGAGCCCTTTGAAGCTGCATTTAAACTACATTTTGGAAGTTGAAAATCAGGGCACCAATGAAGTCTATTATATGGAGAAAAATTCTGAAATCCTTTCCTCAAAAACCGTAATTTCTTTACGACTGAAGACAGAAAGACATGAACATCTTGGATGACAAGGGGGTGAATAAATTATTTGTAAATTGTTGTTCTGGAAGTGGATATATTTGTAGGAAAAGCCAAAAATACATTATACATTTTTCTGTTATGTCAAAAATCATTAGGATATTAAGTAAATATCATATTCCATGAAGATATTTTGTAAATTTCATACCATAAATATGTGAAAAATTAATTTTTGATTAGTAATATATATTGCTAAGAACTTCATTTGGATAACTTTAAAGGCGATTTTCTCTGTATTCAGAATTTTGCACCCACAGATTCCAGATTTTCAAATAGTTGTATCTCGGGCCAAATATTGTCCTATACTAACAAACCATACATCAATGGAAAGCTTTTTTGTTTTAGTATTCAGGTGTTATATAAATCTCAGTTTCAAAACAAATTGACCCTTATGGCTGGTTTTGTGGTCCAGGGTCACATTTGTTCAGATAAATGATCTGTTAAATCTGATTTCTCTTTTTTTTTTTGTTTCCAGCAATACTTTTATGAATTTGCATTTGAGGAGCTAAGGTCAAGGCCCAGGCATGTGTTGCCATATGCGGTTGTGTCTTTTCAGTACAAAGGCAAAGAGTCAGCCACGGCCGCACACAGGTATGAACAAGATCACTGATGACGTGCATAAAAATCTGTTATGGTTTTATTTTAATTTAATCCATTTGTTTTCTCTTTTAGTAGACTAAACAGCATGTTATATGAAGGGCAAAGAGGTATGATTTGTTTTTCTTTTCATTATCAGATCATAAAATCATATTTAATAAAAGGATATTTAACGTATTGTATTTTTACCCCATTTGATGCTTTAGTTCGGCGAAGATATACGGTTTGGAGTGGCCCGCTGGTGAATAAGGGAGAAGAGGTGTATCAAGTGTACATCCGGTCTTCAAGTCTGCCTCACCTTCCACTTAAACTGTAAGTCTCTTTTTTTTTTTTTTTCTCCGCTAATGAAGTTTAACAACAACATCTTGCTTTGTTTTTAATGCCTGTTTTTGCTTTTTCAGCCCAGACAAGCTTGACATTAATATGGCTATGCATCTCGATCAAGTGAAGAGAAAGATCCCGCCCATTTTGCTGTCATGGGATGCGTACAGTGGATCACGTGAGGGTAGGATGAGCAGCATTGATGATTTTCAGCCATGGCACAACATTTGATGTGTCGGTATTGATGTGATAATATGTTGTGGTATATTGCAGCATTCAAGTGTGGGATGTACTGCAGCCTGTATGAGGTCATGGGGAGGAGTAAACAGGAAAACAGTCTCTCAGGACTGTTGCAGCGGCTTGAAAGAGAGCGAATGGTGAGCTCATTTACACCTTATTGAATTAATGTCCGCAGCTTTACTCTAGCAGGGCGTCACTGCCAACCTTCTCCCCTGTATAGTTCAGTCTGTTGATAGAATCTGTGTCACTGATCTGACATGCAGAATTTAAACTGCCCGTGTTTTATTATAGTCATGTTATAATTAAACTCATCACTCTAGGTTTTGGTGAAGCCATTGATAGACAAAGGATTTCTCTTCCTCCTTTCGTCTTCTCAGTTGCACACTACCGCCGGTAAGTTTATGCACCGCTTTTAACTATGTATGTGACAGTGTGATTCCTGTGTTGAATAACAGAGTGTTTGTTTTTTGTTTCGTTAAAGAGCGTCGAGGAAGAAATGACAGGGTTTTGCAGGCGCTTTTTGTATTTCAAGAGCAGAGGATCATTTCGAAGATGAGTAAGTGTCGCTTTTGTGTATGTTTAATAAAGTTTCTATTGGTTCAGAATTGGTTCAAAGTCAAAGTTGGGAAAGTCTTTAAACATGTCTTTTTCCAGTAATTTTGTATGTATGCAAATTGTGTAATATCCAAGGTGCACATTTCTAGTAATTGCGCAGTTAATTCTCATGTTGTATTTTCAGAAAGTTTTGGAATATTTGTCCTCTCCCCAAATGTGTCTCTTTACAGAAACACAGTAAAATATAATTATCTATTAAGAATGGTTTATTGACCAACATCCCATGTTTCTGTCATGACAGTAATGTTTTGGTAGCAACCACATCACATTGTAGAAATTTATCCCACATACTAAAACACTACTAAAACATACTAAAATACTAAAAATTTGCATAACGGTACCAAAATGTAGCTTATTTCCCCCAAATAAAGGATTATGTGTTGCCTTTTGTCACTACCGTAACAATGATGACATGTTTTGGTCGTGACTGTTACGGTATTGACAATTTTAGATACTTTTGAACCTAGCTCAAAGATGCTAATCAGCACATGGTTAGCTAGCACAGTTCTGAAAATTTGGACACGTAAACTTAATGTTACAGAATAACTCCCAAAAAAGTGTTTAATTATAGAAAAATGGTGTTCGGTTGTGACATTATTTAAGTTACACACAGATTTTTCATACTTTTGAACACATTTACCTCAAAATGATCTATTCAGCATGTAGCTATGAGAGAGTGTGACACACACATATTTTCTGGTCATAAATGTAGGGGTGTAGTTAAAATCAGTCTCAGCCAATGGACTAAAACATGTACTGTCTTGGTAGTGACACGAAAAATGCATGTAATCATAATTTACAAAGAAAATATAATTTTTTTTGTTTGAACTTTCAAAAAATGAAAAAGGTATTTTTAAAAACAACAATGGGATAAAATGTGTAAATTAATTTAATATCATTTTCATAAGTTGAAAAGCGGTTAGGATTTGGAACAGCCACCTCCCAATTGCAAGTACCCACTAAATGATGATTTCATATATATTGAGCTTACTAAGATTTGAATACTTAAATGTCTTTTAAATGTGTTTTTTGCTTGTTGGACAGCACTTTACACCAATTCTGTAGAATGGCCCAAACAGGTGTGTATGTGTTACTGATTCCTCTTTTGTTTATTAGTTTCGAAGAATTCTGGAGCAGATGAGGACCCTCTAGTTCCGCTGGAGCCTAAAGACCCAATCGGCCATCAAATAGATGATTTTGTACCCGCCCTGCATCACAGCTTCTACAAGCTGCGTGCCAATCCACCCAAAGAGCTCGCGGCAGGGTTGAAACGTCAGGTGCTGGACTACCTCAACCAGAAAGAGCAAGGTGTCATACGGCCTTTCCACATAGTGGAGTACCGGCACAATTTGGACGACCGGACTAACCAACACCCGGCACCTCGTCCTAAGAATATGGATGTGGCACTGAACTCTTACATATATGGTCAGGCACAGTTCCAGCTGCCTGTGGAGGTGCTGCAGCAGAGTCTAATAGACAGCCGACCGGGGGCAGCGTCGCCCCCTGCAGGTGCGGAAGAGTACAGTCCTGTCTCAGACTGGGGAGGGTCGGATAGACAGGCGCCAGGTAGCAGTACGATTGGGGTTTCTCAATCTAACGGTGGTGCTCAGAGGTCACAGGGAGAGTATGACAAAGAAAAGATGGAGAAGTTGCTAAAGCTGATACAGTTGCATAAGAGGACTTTGGGCAAGGAGGAAGGGAGCGGGCCGGAACGAGAAGAGGACTGGGACGCTGCCGGCCTCAAGAGGAGGTTGGAGAGGGAAGGTCCTGGGGGCGTGAGCAAGTACCTTCGGACGGGTCTGCTGAACGGAGAGCCAGGAAGAGGTGAGTCTGCGACGAAAATGTAGAGGACTTTTTAATGTGTAAAAATAAAGCCAACATTTTCTATATTCTTCCAAAAGCATAAAGTCTAAATGAAAAAAAAAAACTTTGTAAACAAACTTTGAATGAATGAATGAAAAAGCATCTTTAGAAAAATATAAAAATATGCATATGATTGTCTTTTATTTAGTGCTGTAAATAAAGGTGAAAAGCATGAGTTTCTATACAACACTAATATTCAGAAGCTGTTTATTTGTGCCTAATGAGCGACTAGATGCTGTATCTACTCAAACAAAACAGCTCCAGCACAGTGGAGTGTGACTGCAGTTGCTGAGAAACATGAGCTCCTTGTTGACATCTGGTTTCCCTTTCTCTTAGTGGTGATGGACAGCATGGGGCTGTGTGACACGGACCTGCGGGAGCGCGTGACTCAGAGCGCTACCCTCCGAGACACGCATGCCTTGCTGAAACTCTTCCTCAGCACGCTCAACAGGATGGCACAAAACTCTAACACTGCCAGCAGCCAGCCTGCGATGCTCCCCAAAAGCGCAGAGAGACTCGACCCCAGTGACTCAGCCGCACACTGTGACCTTGACCTGCGTGGCAGACGTACTGATGAGGAGCAGGTTAACCAGGATTTCTTGGAGGTGTGGACTGTTCCTCATGATTTATCTAAAGCCACACTCAATCGTTGTTTTTGTTAATTTGTAGTATGTGTTTTTAGGAGCAAATGGCTTGCAGCAGGAGCAGCATGGATGTGTACAGTCCCTCTTCCGGTCTGGAGCAGCAGCCCTCCCGTCAAGCAGAAGCCCCTCTTCAGAGCCATCTCTGGAGAACAACAACCAGAGGTCCGTTCTCACCTGCATGCTTCCAACGCAGAATTGTTTTTATTATTATTATTATTAATTTTAAAAATTACAGACTTATTCTTAATACACACTATCATTCAAAAGTTTGGGGTTGGTAAGATATAAGTTTCTTATGCTCTCCAAGTCTGCAAGTTCACCCAAAAATAAAAATTCTGTCTTTAATTACTCACCCTCATGTTGTTTCAAACCTGTAAGACCTTCATTCAAATTTGTAACACAAATTAAGATATTTTTGATGAAATCCGAAAGCTTTTCGATACTACATAGACAGCAACGCAACTGACACGTTTTGAGGAGAAGTTCACTTTCAGAACAAAAATGTACAAGTAATTTACTCACCCCCTTGTCATCCAAGATGTTCATGTCTTTCTTTCTTCAGTCGATATGAAATTGTTTCTTGAAGAAAAAAATTGAGGAATTATCTCCATGTAAAGGACTTCAATGGTACCACCAAGTCTGAACATCCAAAATGCAGCTTCAAATGGCTGTAAACGATCCAGACCGAGGAAGAAGGGTCTTATCTAGTGAAACAATTGGTCATTTTCAAAACAAATGAACAATTTATGTACTTTTTAACCTCAAACGCTCGTCTTGTCTAAGTTTGCATGAACTGTTTTTTTTTTTTTTTTTTTTTTCAATTTAATAGTCAATACAGTTAGGGTATGTTGAAAAACTTCCATCTCGTTTTCTTCCCCAACTTCAAAATCATCCTACATCGCTGCAGAAGTACTGACACAGTATTTACAAAGTGAACATGCAAAGAAGATCAAATGCCCTTTACAAAAAAAAAAAAAAAAAAAAAAAAAGGTAAAACAGCGATGTAGGATGATTTTGAGTTTGAAGAAGAAAACAAGATGGGAGTTTTTCCAACATACCCTAACTGTATTGACCCAGATTACACGCGCATCGTCAAGACAAGCATTTGAGGATTAAAAAATATATGCATTGTAAATTTGTTTCGAAAATGACTGAACGTTTCACTAGATAAGACCCTTCTTCCTCGGTTGGGATCGTTTAGAGCCATTGGAAGCTGCATTTAAACTGCATTTTGGAAGTTCAAACTTTGAAGTCAAACTCTGAAGTCCATTGTTTGGAGAGCATTCCTGAAATGTTTTCCTCAAGAAACATAACTTCTTATGGGCTGAACAAAGAAAGACATTTTTGATGACAAGGCGGTGAGCAAATTATCTGTAAATTTGTGTTCTGGAAGTGAACTTCTACTTTAAGGGCCAGAAAGGCAGTAAGGAGATCGATAAAATAGTCCATGTGACATCAGTGGTTCAACCTTCATTTTATGAAGCTATGAGAATACTTTTTGTGCACAAAGTAAACAAAAATAACTTTATTTTTTCTTTATCTTTATTTATATATTATCTTCTTTTTGACCCTCAAACCCTCAAAAATGTTTAAATTGATTTAAAAAATGTATTATTTTAGATCATAAATTGACCAAATTAATAGACATTTTCTTTTTTTAGCTTTAGAAAGTGTTGGTGAACCTTGTTTGAGTGGAGGAGAGAAGGAGGTACCTTCCACAAGGAAAGTAGTTGACACTATCCTCGACAGTGAGTTCCAGAACCTCTGCACAGGGATCCAGAGTCTGATGGAGACCCAACATATAATTTACAACCCTGAGCCTCCTTTGCCACGATGCGAGGATCAGGCTAATTGGTCAAGTCCTGCATTCTCACCTTTCGTATCCAAATACGTCTCGCCGCTGCCTGTGCAGAGCTATGTTAACACGCTCTGTGAAAAGATGAACCGTTTGGTCCGGGCTCCCAGGGCATCTGTGCAACCCGTGGCTGTTGTGTCACCACCTGCTGTTGCCCCAGTGCCCGCCCCCTTGCCACCTGCTCCGCCCCCTCCTACCATGCCGGCTCCTGCCCAACCCACGCTGCCCTCACCTCCTGCTCATCCTCACACTAAAACATCATCTCCAGTGCCTAAGTCTCAGGCTATGTCGAGCAAGCCACAAGCTACCCTCAAACCTCCTCCTTCAGGCAAGCATCGCCTTGGCACTGTCAGAGAGGTCCACCTGTTTTCAGGAGAAAAATCAGCTGACCCCAAGAATACAGATGTTGCGGAAAATCCTATGTGCTCCCCATCTGCTGGAAGTGCCAGTCAACCTCCGCTTGCTTCAGTTCCAGAGATACCCTCGGAGACTACTCTTGCAGGAACCTCGAGCACTGTGGGAGGCAGCGTTATTGGGCAACTCAAGCCGGATGTTTTGTGCACACTGGTGGAGATCATGCAGAAAAATGCAGTAAAGTTCTACATTCAACGAGGAGATGAGGAGAGCGAACTCTGCACTGAGATCAAGGTCTGAGAAGTATAAAATGTCAGAATATTCAGCGTGGCTTGATACATTTGACCAACCTTTGAAACTGCTTATCTTTAACTTCCTTTGTTTGGTTTTACAGGAGTATTTACGAAGCCTTGGTAATATTGATTGCAACCCTCAGAATTACTTGGAGAGCAAAAGTCAGCAAAAGTTCATGATCATCATTCAGAATGAGGATATAGCTGCTCATGTACATAAGGTACCTAATAACTTACTGCTGGAAACGTTTGTTTGTTAACTAGTTAATTAGTTCCACAAAGCATTGTTCTGTTTATACTCCATTTAGATCCCGGCACTGGTGTCTCTGAAGAAATTGCCCACAGTTTACTTTGCTGGAGTGGACAGCCTGGATGATGTGAAAAATCGCACGTACAATGAGCTTTTCGTGTCTGGAGGTCTCGTTGTGTCAGATGAACTCATTCTCAACCCTGACAATATAACACTAGGTAAGAGCTAAAGGTCTAAGGGAATCTAAAAGGGTTTACAACATCTTCAGGCACCAGCTTGATGAAATGATCTGAACCACAAAACCGGTCTTAAGTAACACGGGTATGTTTGTAGCAATTGCCAAAAATACATTGTATGGGTCAGAATTATCAATTTTTCATTTATGCCAAAACTCATTAGGGTATTAAGTTAAGATCATGTTCCATTAAGATATTTTGTAAATTTCCTACCATAAATATATCTCAACTGAATTTTTGGTTAGTAATATGCATTGCATAGAACAGTGGTTCCCAAACTGGGGGGCGCGGAGTTATGATAAGGGGGGCGCGGCAATGCTACTGTACAGTCGGCCGATTTTTATATAGATTCGAAAGAAACGACGGCCGAAAACATCTGCCGCACTGCCCGGTAGTATTCAGCGCGCACCGTTCAATATTCCGCTCTATGAATGTGCGTTCCGTTGAGTTGCTCACGGCCCATATGAATGCTCCACTCGTGTACCGCTTATGCTCAACGGAAAAGCAAAGTCCGCTCAAATAACGCGCCGACAGAAAATGTCAATGTGTACTTGTTCCTGTTTGCAATAGTGTCGCATACTGTGCTTTAACATGCTGTAGTACTGGTGTACTGGACAACGCTGGTAAAATGACGCTACCCTCTCGTGACGGTATGCTCTGATCACATGCTCTGGTAATAATAGCTTTTTAGGACTATACATTATTTTGATAATTAGTCCAAAAATGTTCTAATATCTAATTCCGTTTCATAGAACTGAATAAAAAATAATATATTGAGATTTAATATTCGTATATTTTCTGTCCAGTTTTATTGTTACTTTCAATAAACGTGGTTATTTTATTGGCTTGTGATTATTTTTTATTCAGTATCATTAAAATTACTGAGTTATACTAAAAAGTCTTATAAAATGACTATATTATTTAATAAAATAATAAATAATTATTACAAAGCAGTTTCAGTTTCGGCCAAGAATTTTCATTTTGGTACATCCCTAGATTTTTATGTAAAAAGAAACGTGTATAGGGTGATACAAGACCCCACTGTGAAATTATCTTGCTTATTATATGGCTACTTGCCACATGTAAATAATTTAACACAAAATATGAATTTTATCATATTTTATTACCTCAAGACGACTCGCAGTTTGTAATTGTTTTTGTCGTAAAATAACAGACCACTAGATGGTGCAATTGATATCAGAAATGAGAACTGCGGTTAGCCGAGTAAAATTATGAATGAATGACGCATAGTAGTTCTGATCTAAGCATGGACACGTTTTTGAAAAGACATCAAGTGCCAGGTAAACATAGATAGATTGTAGATGAGGTAGATGATGAATCTACTTCAGAGATCGCAACTACAGCAAAGAGATAAAAATATGAGACAATTGAGAAAATCTGTTTAAAAAAACAATAAAAGCTGTTTCATAGTAAAAAAAAAAAAAAAAACAGTACATAGTAAAGCTGCATGCTTTACTTTTAATGTTTCTACTCTAAAAGTGATTAGTTCCTTGTTTAGTTTTTTTCAGTAAATTGTCACACACTGAATTATAATAATTGTAATAATTATTACGTTTCAAATAATTCCTTCTGAAATTGTGTTTATGTTTATGTGTAAACGAAGGGGGTGGGGGGGCTTGAATTTTATTTATTCTGCGAAAGGGGGGCCCGGCAGAAAAAGTTTGGGAACCACTGGCATAGAACTTCATTTGGACAACTTTAAAGGTGATTTTTCCCAATATTTAGATTTTTTGCACCCTCAGATTCTAGATTTTCCAAATATTGTCCTATCCTAACAAACCATACACCAATGGAAAGCTCATTTATTCAGCTTTCGCATGATGTAACAATTGAGAAAAATTGGCCCTTATGACTGGTTTTGTGGTCCAAGGTCACATATGTTGCTACTTCCGTTACATCGAGACTTTACACACTAAAATTTGTGTTTACAGAGAAGCTACAGGCTTTTCTCAAATTCCTGGAGGAACAGGGTTCACCCTGGAAGTGGAAAGTCCACTGTAAGACACAGAAGAAGCTTAAAGAGCTCAGCAGGTTAGACTCGGAAGGATTAATGTGTTTTGCCAATCCTGACAGAGTCTTAGTTTCCAGTATCTCACGCATCCTCCCTTTCACAGGTTAAACACGGAGGCCCTAGATCTGTTAAATCTGCTGACGTCCTATCAGAAGAAACACCTGGTGGAGTTTCTGCCTTATCATGAGTGCGACACTCCATCTAGGCAGGCTCCTGATTTGGACTGTTTGGTCAAGCTGCAAGCTCAACACACACAGCTTCGACACCTCATTTTCCTCACAGGTACGTTCCTGTGACTCTGACGTGTATGAATGTTGGTATGTGGGGTTGTCTACAGTAAGTTTACGTTCTTTGGTGCTGTGTTTGTATACAGAAAAGCATGACGACACGTTCTCACAGTTCTCCGGTAGTGGAGTCATCATTGCAGGTATGAATGACATCATGAACAACTTCCAGAGTTTGATCAGTGTCCCGGAAGAAGTAACAGTTGCTGCCCTACCTGAACCAGGTAAAGACTTCACAGTCCTCTGCTTTTTCTAGCAAAATTCAGAAAGAAGTTGTAGATTTCAATTTTGACACTATCTTCTCAGTGGAGCCCGACGCGGTTCGAGATGAGGAGGACATGTCTATAGACTCTGAAGATGACATGCCTGTAATCACAGAGACGTCCATTCAGACTGAGAATGACCTGAAGGAACCGCCGGTACCTCAGCCCCCTCCACCCCAAACTGAAGGATTTCGTCCTCCCCTCCCTGACCAACCCTCTTTGGACCCCATTAGCGATCCAATTGTAAAACCAAACCCCTCTGCCTACCCTACTCAGGGCTCTTACGTGACGGATTATGCAGCTCTGAAGTCTGCCATCGCTCAATATAAAGCTGCCAGTCAGGAGAGCACCTCTAGGCCTGAAGTAGAGGACACCTTGGCCAGTTTTGGTGTGAACCCGCATCAGAGCTACCTGTGTCCCAGCTCAGCACAGTGGAGCCCTTATTCGGGTTCTCCCGCGTACCATATACCTTCAGCATATTCGTCTCCAGTTAGGGTGGCCTCCAGAGGATCAGAGTACAGTCAAACACCTGCTCCTCCTGGAACCCAACCTCCAGCAAACACCTCCGCCATACCCGTTGTTCAACCACTCACCGTTCCTCTTGCCCTCCCTCAACCTCCGGTTGGCTCAGTGGAGGTGCCTTCTACTCCAGAATCAGCCACCTCTCTTCAGCCGCCTGACAGCGTGGGAGTGCCTGGGGTGCCACCAGCAAGCACTGCTAACCAGTTAGGACTTGCTGGCTCTCAATCTGCGAAGATAGGCTTAGAGTCTGCTTCCGCATCCTCTGCTTCTTCCTCGTCCTCTCTTCACACCACTTTCCCTTCCTACCCAGATGCTACCCTCTTTCCAGCCCTCACTCCGATTCCTCCTGTTCCACCGCTTTTCGGCTGGGGTCCTGCACCTGGGGCCCAGCAGGGTTACGCGGCTGGACAGAGTGGAGCAGGATTTGGCGCTCTACCTCCCACCCAAACTGAGGCCGCAAGGCCCACTGATGGATCATGGGTGGCAGCCACTGAGAGCGAAACCGCTCGTGGACAAGAAGAGGCAGGTGCTCCTACTTCAACAACTTCTAAAGTCCAACAAGAGGCTGGTGGAGAGAAAGGAGGTGCGCTCGGTAGTTCGACCGTTTGCGGCCAAGGCAGTAGAACTCCAGTGAACTCTTCCTCCGAAAGTCAGGGCGGCAGTCAAGCCCCTCCCAACAGGGGCGGGACTGTGAGCAGAGGACTCTTACCAATTCCAGGAGCCCCAATGGGAGCAATGTGCCGAGGCGGACACAACAGCATGTACAATCCCAGAGGGGGACATCCTGATATGATGCGTGGTGGTTTCAGGGGTCGAGGAGTTCTGCCGCATCCCATGAGATCTAGACCGGGTCGGGGTCACATGAGAGGGGGTCCATCCTGCAACTGGGGTTATCCCCCTGGAAGGGGAGGGGGTGGCCGGTCAGACTACTATTCGGACTACACGTATAACTAAATGCCATAGGGATGCCATGCTCCCTCACAGACTACTGGCATTAGGAATGTACATATTTAACATTAAGAGCACATCAAATCAAAATATCATGTTCGGAAATAAAAAATTGGAATCTGGTTTTGTATGAATGAGATTGGTGACTCAAGTCGTTGGCCAGATTTTCACTGTTTTCAGTAATGCTCTTCCTAAACGAGATGTTTGAAAAACCTTGTTCATACCACTATATTTATATTGCCAAGAAATGTAATTGCCTTTCAATGTTTCATTTTTGTCAATACTTTTCGTTCGGATTTTCGGAAAACAAAAAATGGTTTGTGAACAAGGCGCAAAATGCAGATATTTTTTTAAAGAGAAAAAGTGAGTCATTCTTCATTTTAGCTGTTTTTTTTTTTTTTTTTTACATTCTTGGTTGTACAGATGTTCTATTAAAACAAGGTTGTATCAAACATTGTGATATTGTGTTCAGTATTAACTCACGTGTGAACTCTTTGTATATGTACAGTTATTTATGATGCTATATAAAAAATGGTTACAGATTTTCTTTTCCAATGCGGTTAATCAATGCCAAAGTTGTTTATATGTGTGCATTGGCAACATTCGTCCCTAATGGTTTTACAGCCGACCAGCAGAGGGCATCATTTCCTAATTGATTCTGCTGGTCTGATGCTGATGCAGTTTTCTAAAAAGGTTGTTTCTTGTCAAAAACGAATGAATTAATGTGTTTAAATATATTATGAAGATTATGCATCATGATTTCAAAAATGACTCTGAATTTGCCCTTTGTACATGATGAATATGAATATGGTTAGCTGAAGTTTTGTAGAAAATACCTCAGGGCATTTCACAAAATGTTACTATTTACCAGATAAACAGCTATGTCTCTGAAAACAATGCGTAAGATTTTATTCAAAATACTTTTGTGCTATTTCTATATTTCAACCCAAGTGAACGTCAGATGTGATTGGGATGAAAGTTGTCTGTTGTTGTTTGGTTCCCGCATATGGGAGTTTCTGCGTGCATTTTTGTCTGTTAATTGACGAACTGGCTGTTGAAAGTGCGATGTGAAAAGTATGTTTTAAAATTATCGTGCATCTTTCACTGTCTGTTAGCATGGTTTGGAAATTTACATTCTTTATATATCACCACCTGAGTTCAGTATAGGTTAGAAAGACAGATAAGTCACAGCAGTAGCATAATGGAAAAAAGAAAGCTTAAAGGATTAAAGCAAGGCTGAAAAATCGCTGGAGTACCTAGTTTTGCCTCAAAGTGTAATCTGCTAAAATCTGACCTCCGGTCATCTCATCTCTCATTTGATATAGTCATCTCTCAAAACAACACTAGAATTACAAACAGCACGAAGGCAAGGCTGTAACGAGGCAGTCACTGTTATATAACTACAAAACTGTAGTGAAGTTAATGTTGCAAATAGTGTTTTTCTGGGAGACGGAGAGATTTGATGTTTAGCACATCAAACGTGACAAGTTTGTTGACCAGATTTGGTAAGTCTGATAAACTGGAGAGTTTAGTAAGTGCTTAAAAGAGAGAAAACTTAGAGAATGAGATTTAGTGAGAAATGATTGTATATAGGTGTGATATTTATTTATTTAATTTTTTTTTAAATGTACAGCTGCATTCAAAATTATTCAATCCCCCAGAGGCTACAGTACTCTACAAATACAAGCTTTTCTGAAAATCCATTGCATCTATAACATGATTGGCATATTAAGTTTTAATGTCAATATATAATGTTATATTTTTGAGTTCTAGGATTTTTTTAAAAACACAGCTGTCACAATTATTCAACCCCTGTTCAACATTGCTGTTTTTTAGTCTGTTATTTATATAGTGGGGAGGATTCGGAACTCGGATTTCAATAAAAACCTGCAATGTACAGTCAAAGACTTTTAAGATTACCCAATGAAAGGAGGAAATGCATTTCAATGCAGAGTATAAGAAGAAGACAAGCATGGCTTTTATGTTGGGGCATCTTGCTGAATACCACTCTTGACCAAGAAGAACAAAAAGGCCTACTTAAACATGCTAAAATTCATTCAGATAGACTTGTGGAGTTCTGAAAGAATGTTTTATGGAGTGATGTATCCAAAATGGAACTTTTTGGACCCATGGATCAGCAGTATGTCTGGTCCAAAAAGGCAAAACTTACGAGCAGAAGAACACCATCTCCATAGTCAAACCAGTCCAGGTGGACCAGTCTTGTTACGGGGGTGTTTTACTGTTGCAGGAAGTGGAAATCATAGATTCTTTGAAGTGCCAGGCAATTTTGGCAAGAATTGTGATGCCTCTGGTGCAAAGATTTTGTCATAGAATGTTCTTGAGTGGTCTGTTCAGTCTCCAGATGTAATGTGGCAATGTAAAAACCAAAGATTATAAGTGATCTGAAAGCTTTTCAGGTGAGGAATGAGCCAAGACCGCAGTAGAGAGGTGAAAGAAGCTTCTAAGCACTTACAGGCAGCGTTTGTTGGTGGTTTTAAAGAATAAAAGATTCTGCACAAAATTTGACTTTTGGGGGTTTAATAACTTTGAACATGAACATTTAGAGCCAATTAGATTTTTTTTTCATTATTCATCAACTTATGTTCTTAGAATTACTCAAATGTGTTACTTTCTGTAATAGTGTACTGATGCCTTTGTTGAACTGTTTTCACAAAATTGTGTCCTCTGCAAAATGTCTTGCAGGTCAATTGAATAATTTTGATTGCAACTGTATTTTTTATAGAATAGATCTGATAACATTGCATTCGGTAGGACTGCACAACAGATGAACAGCCCGAGGACACATGTCGACGTATTACGAATGTGAAAGTGGGTTGCCGCAGATAAATCTGATCACATCTGGATATGGGCTGCATGGATTAACTCTGTACCTTTGCCTTGGTGCTCTTTCATTTTCATATTTTGCTTTTAGTTTGCATACTGCATGGTGTGGGAGGGAAAATTCTGGCAGGGGTGTTAATCCTCTCCCATAGCACATCCCAGTAATGAAAGAGCAATTTGCTTAATGCAAAGTGCAGAGATGAATAATATCACACATAAACAGACATCGCTACATTGCCTTCGCTTTTTCTTCTTCGTTTATCGTGTGTCTCCTTTGAATTGGGGAGTTATTTGCTTTTCGTAACTGCTTGGTGTGAGCAAGCAGAACAATTATTTTTGCATACAGTCATAGTTCTGCACCAAACTTTACCAACATGTTTTCTTGACTTAAAGGATTAGCAGTATATAATGGTAATGACGCAACTGAAGCGATTAAACTTTAGTCTTTAATGGATCCAGAAGGCCTTCTGCTGTCCTCTCTTTAAATCTCTTGTCTGTTTATAGTATCATATCAACAGCATCTAGATGTTTTTGACTGCCTTTAAACAGAAGGGGTTTATCTTTATGAAAAACCTTGCAAGGTGAGCTTGTGGTCACCCTGTCATCTTCCCAGCTAGAGTTGTTCCCCACACTTTAGAATCAGAGAATGCACACACTTTAGAATGCACTGATAGCTTGGGCCCGTCATCGCTGCTTGCAGCTATATTTAAGTTTTTATTTCACTAGTTCGCCTGCTCATCCGGCCCTGATGGTTAATGGTAAATGAACTTGGCTTGCTGTACTCAATGGAGCCTCAAACCCGAGGCTCAGCTTGAGCTCCGAGTTCAACTCCACCATTGCAGTACTACCTAGAGCAGGGGTCACCAGACTTGGTCCTGGAGGGCCGGTGTCCCTGCAGAGTTTAGCTCCAACCCTAATCAAACACACCTGAACCAGCTAATCAAGGTCTTACTAGGTATACTTGAAATTTACCTGCATATGTGTTGAGGAAAGTTGGAGGTAAACTCTGTAGGACACCGGCCCTCCAGGAACAAGTTTGGTGACCCCTGACCTAGAGGGAGAATAACAGAAATAGAGGAGATGGGGAGGTGGAGGGATGCCAGAAGACTTGAAGTTGGGATGGTGCAATGAGTGTAGCTTATGCTCGTAATGATGATTGACAGGACTGAATGATTAGGCTCCTCCCAAACCTACATTTGGAACTTCATTCTGTGCAAATAAAATACTACATTAGAGCCACCTTAAAAGATTAGTTTACTCCAGAATTAAAATTTCCTAATAATTTACTTCCCCCTGTGTCATCCAAGACGTTCATATCTTTCTTTCTTCAGTCAAAAAGAAATTAAGGTTCAACCTGCTGATCCCCGTTGAAGTCCACTATATGAAGAAAAATCCTCAAAAACATTAATTTCTTTTCAACTGAAGAAAGAAAGACATGAACATTTTGGATGACATGAGGGTGAGTAAATTCTCAGGAAACTTTAATTCAGGAGTGAACTAATCCTTTAAACATTGCTGTTGCCATGACAATCAGTGTCTTTTGTTGAGATTTACAGAGTAAACTTGTGCTTCTTTCAAGCCTTCAAATTTAATACATTTGCCCTTGGGTTGCAAAAACGATAAATTCACTGCTCTGGATTTTCAGTGCATTAGTAGCAGTGCAGTCCCACGCATTCAGTGTAAACAAATGGATCACTTCATACTGTGAGACAGGAGACCTCTAAATCTGAGGATCAAAGTAATTTATTAGGGAATCATGACAGATTAATTTGTGATGCTTGTCCCTATGATTTAAACAGGCTTAAGCAATTCTGCGGGATTTTGAAGTCACAAATTTGCTACTCAGAGTCATTTCTTTCTCTAATCATGGTGAAGGTTTCTGTGTCCCATTCAATTGTAGGGTGTTCAACAACAAATGCAGCTTTCGTGTGGCCGTTTTTCCCCGTCATGAGTGGCTCAAGAAACAC
Organism: Cirrhinus mrigala; assembly: GCA_036247105.1. Classification (NCBI taxonomy): domain Eukaryota; kingdom Metazoa; phylum Chordata; class Actinopteri; order Cypriniformes; family Cyprinidae; genus Cirrhinus; species Cirrhinus mrigala. Next base: position 18,879,207 of record CM070029.1, read on the forward strand.
TACGTGCCTGTCAGACTGAGTCTTGCTCTTGAGTCGATCGGTTGAAGGAGCTGCAAAGATAGAAGCCAGAGTGCAGCGGTCTTCACCAAAGGTTGAGATGGCCGGAGAGGGAGGTGGAGGTTTGCAGCAACCACAACGACATGGGGTTAAATATAAATACATCAATATGAGGACAAGGGTCACCACACAGCCCAGAAGAGTAGTGTAGCCTGTGTTGAACGGCTCCTCCGTGGAACGCTGGGCTACCACAGTTAAATTCACTTCTCTGGATTCATTGATCATCCTCGTGTTATCCACCGTGGTGCACTGGTACACTCCTGAATCTGTGGATTGGGCAGCTAGGATATCCAAGCTACCATCTTGATTGAGACGTAGAGTTCCGTTCTGGATCAGCTGAGAGATGGTTTCTTGATGAGGAATGATCCAGCTGTAAGAGAGATCTTCTCCATTTAGTGTTCCAGTGCAGTCCAGTCTCACTTGTTCACCCTCGTAAACAACTTTATCAGCCTTCGGGGATATAAGGGATATCATCTTCCCAATTGTACAGTTCTCAAAGAAGTGTGAAGAGCGCAGGAAATTAATTGAGTTTTGAGGCTCACCATACATGAGACACTTGTAGTCATCTTTGTAGTCCTTCACACTTGGATAACCCTTCTGCTCCCAGTGCCAAAACATACGGTACATTGAGCAATCACACTCCAGACTGTTGTTGTGCAGGAACAGGCCTTTTTGGACTGCAGCGGGCAACACCACAATGTCATCCATAGGCAAACGAAACAGTCGGTTTGAGGAGAGGTCCAATGTAACTAGGTTGGGGTGGCTATGCTTACGAATCGAGAAGAACGGGAAATCTGTGATCTGGTTGAGGCTCAAGTAAACCTTTCTGAGATTGCCGAGCCCCATTAGGGTGTTGCTCTCCACACGGGTAAGGCGATTGTTGTACAGCAACAACACCTCCAAGGCTGGCAGGTCCTGGAAGTGATACTTCCCCACGACTTGCAATTTGTTGGAAGATAGGTCCAGGTATCGAAGACTGCTGATGTTATGAAAAGCTCCCGGACTGAGCAAGGAGATGCGGTTATGGGACATATGCAAAGTGTGCAACCTTGGGAGCCCGTAGAAGCTGCCGGCTGCCAGCCATGTTAGTCTGTTACGACTGAGGTCCAGGACAGAAGCCGTGAATGGAAGCGGGTTGGGGAATCTATCCAGACCCAAGGAGCCACAGTTCAGTATGTCAGAGATGCACAGGCAGCCTTGAGGACAAATAGCCCCCGAGAGCCGAACCAAGAGCGAGATCAAAACCACACAAGATGTAGAAGTCATTCTTTTGGTTGCACGTAAAAAGGATTACACAGCGCCAGCACAGTTGATACAGGAAGCCCTCTCCTCTTAAATCCTAGATAGGTCGTTTTACATCTGTCCTGTCTTCCAGTATTTCACAGATGGCCATCTAATTTCCACTGTACCATGCAGATGGGCTGTATCTGGGGCAGGGAATGGACTAAGAGTAAAAGAGTATTCAATTACTACATGTATTTAAAATGAATGTTTTGCATTGGTTAACAGGAAAGCCTACCAGAAATGTCACTCAGAATCTTCTTAGATCCAGTTCCTCTGTTCTTACTTTCCTGTAACAATCCATTGTTAGAAGTTGTTTAAAAAGATTATCCTGATTTCCTGATACATCCAGAAAGTCCAAAGCGTTTTCCAGTAAGTTCATATATTCCTAAAATGAAACTCGCACCTATCCCAGTTCTCCTGAGGCTGAGCGCCCTTGTTGTTTGCAGAGTGTCCTTTCATTGAGTGATGAGCCCAGAGAGCACAGCACTAATCTCTTCCCATCCTTGCCTCTGCTTCCTATTCAAAGCACCGCCTCACGTCTCTCCCTCTCATGCTGCGATTATTCCCGATACGGCTCTCTCTTTCTATCTTTCTCTCACTTAGTCTCTTTCTCTCTCCAATTGTTTGGTTCCTTTAATCCCCTCTGGATTTGTCTTTTTCCGTTTCAATTTTTTTTCCCCACACAGCACATCTCTTAACAGGATTTAGGACGCTGCGTGTTTGTATCGTCTTACATTTCATGAAAATCATCAAAACATTTGGACTTAGATGAGAGAGAATTTGTTTATATAGCACGAGGTACCAGTCAGCTTGGAAACCATAGCTTTGGCTCCCCCACATCTCCGCTGCCAGGCGGTGTTTGGCAGCTGTTGTCGGTTGTCTTGGTCATGGTGGTCCTGAGGGAGCTGACTGCTGTCACACTGAATTGGTCTTGGTTTGTTTGTGCTTCTCCAGGTGCCTTTGGCACAGCGTGTCACCCACACTATCATCATCTGGTTACTAGATTCTAATACATCCGAATGGTAGTACTGATATTTCATCTAAACTATTTGAATATCTATCCTTGTACAACAGTTCCAGACTAATCTAATTTGATTAGCTAAACATCTATCTATCCGTCCGTCCATCTAATGGATCATTCAGCTGGAGGCAAACCTTCTGATTGCCCTAATTCTGTAAATAATTACCTAATGACATCTACCTTCAGTTCATTTGTCCATGCTTTTTAGTAAAATGGGATGGGTACAAAATGAGCTCATGCGAGCATAATGTTTCGGAATATAATGGATCTTGGAGTCACAGCAAGATAATCAGTCACAGCATGTGTGACAAATCTCAAAGTGTGAAATGGAATTAGGATGTTTGTTTTTATAGAGTGCCATTCTGTTAGGGTGGCATCTCTTCAGAAACACTGACACATGGCATAGATAGCTGGCAGCAGTCACAATGACAAAAGCACAGAGTACTCCCACACACAAGACCAAACCCACTGGTATGTCTTACAGTTTTCCAGAAAATGACTGGAGACAGCTTTGCACAGTAGATCTACTCCACACTCACACGATGTGGGCTCGTGAAATGCTGAATGTGTGCGAAATTAACTGAAAGAGAGACGCTTTGAATTCAGTTTCAGCCGTACATTTTCTGTGACGAGAATTTAATACACTCTGATTTACACTCGAATCGATGCTTCACTGACTTTTCAAATCCAAGTCTTTCTTTGTGAACAACGTTTTCCAATTTTTGAAGAAAACACTTCTAGTGTCAAATCTCAATCACGTAAACGTAACGCCCGTTTGAGTTTGAAAATTAACATTTGTTTATATGCGCGCTTTAGCAGGACATAAGCGGAAGTCAGGTTTTTTGGAGATTACTGTAGAGGTCTTTTTGAAAACAGTGTTTTACTGTGGTATTTTTCAAGACTATATTATTTAAAAAACGTTAAATAAATGTTTAGAAATGTATATATTTATATCGTTTCATATATTAGAATTACATAGACGTTGCAAACAAATAGGCTGTTCATATAAACAACCAGTAGATGGAAGCACTTGCATATGTGATAAACTATGTATTTATGTTGAATCGGACTATAGGACTACAGTAGTCAACATTTAAAGAGGATCAAAACCTTTCATCAACGTTGTCCTAAAACCAAAACAATACCCATTCTTGTCTTAGGACAATTTGATTAACTTTTTTGATCCACTTCAAATGTTGTTAGTATGTTAGTTTTATAAATTTGATATCATTATATTTTACACAATAAAAGCACATTGAAATAAACATACTGTATCTTGAGAAATATCCACTGGAGTGATTGTTTTCTGAGAAATATGTGAATTTCTTCTGTAGCTTCTGAAGGGCAGTGCTAAATGGGAAAAATATGATATTTTGGCAAAATAAGAAAAATGTACATATCTTCATTTTGTTAAACAGTTTACACCCCTGGCTCTTAATCCATCGTGTTTCCTTCTGAAGCATCAGTGAGCGTTTGAACCTTCTGTAATAGTTGCATATGAGTCCCTCAGTTGTCCTCAGTGTGAAAAGATGGATCTCAAAATCATACAGATATGTTAGAAAGGGTTCAAATACACAAAAATGCTGAAAAAGGATTTTTTTCAAAAACAGCGGGCAGTTTAACTGTTTAGGACAAACAAGGGACTGAATGATGTGGATCATTCAGGTAACAACAGTATTAAGAATCAAGTGTATGCAATCTTTTGAATGGGGTCATTTTTATAAATTGAACTATTTTTTTCTCTTATGGACTATATGTACAGTAAACGTCTTCTAGATAGATAGATAAAGCTGTCTGACATGTTAAATAACCTTTATGCTATAAAATGACGTTATGAAATACAGCTTAGACACTGGTGTTTTTCTTTTCCCCTTTGTTTCTTTTCTTTTTCTTGCTTTTGTGTTGGCTCTGAGATGTTTGTGTTGGCCTGCCAGTTGAGTGGTTGAAGACTTTGACTCAAGCATTCAATTCCGCCCGCTGACCTCCTGTCTTCAGCAGTGAGCTCACACAGAGTCTCTGCAGAGGTGATCGATAGGAGACAACGGGCAGTAATTCTTCCTCAGGAGAAATGTGTAAATGAGATCAATTGATCGAGTTGACCAAGGATGTAGTGAGGAGAGTCATAATTAGTTACACTGAATAGGCTGAGTGTGTTGATGTCTGTGTGTGTGTTCATGTGGATCTCTGTCTTTGTTAGTGTACGAGACTTCAGGGTTTGACTGGAAGGCTATTCATTGCATTCAATATATTGTAACAATAAGACCTGTCATAGCTTGTGCAAACACTTAGCAGGGCAACAGAGACTATTCACTCTGAAACATCTTATACAAAATGTTTATGAATAAACTTTTGCAGTTCTTTTCATAAAGGTGTATGGATCAAATACTTAGACAACCTGTTTTTTTTCTGTATATGCTGCTTTGTCTGTTTCACAAATACAAGTTTTCACTTTAACTCATTACACCAATGTGTGTTTTGCTCATTAATTGTCTTTGTGGTAGTCAGAGATTTCTCATTACAGGCTAAATGGGGTGCTGTTGCATAATTAGCCCACATTTAAAGCGTAGTACAACTTGCTTTTAGGCCACAGCACAGCTTGGAGTATTGTGTTCTTGCCTAATGACTCGAAAATAATGCGAAGGTTTACATTATCGCCCCATTTCCAAGGATACAGACCCATGACTGATTTATCTGCTTTGCTCTTAATTAAGTCACGCTTCGCTTGTGGTTCCATACATGGATGATTATTTGTAAGAAATGTGTGTGCATATACTGTAATGTACCCTCTACAAGGAAATGTACACAGTGATGGCAAAAACACACACACACTGGTTTCCATTCTTTGTGAGGACTTTCCATAGGCATAATGATTTTTCAACTGTACTTTTTACTCCCTTATTCTAACCCTACCCCTAGCACAAAACTTTCTGCTATTTTAGTTTTTAAAAATTTTATTCTTCATGATTTATAAGCTCATTTCCTTATGGGGACCAAAAAAAAAAAAAAAAAACAATGTCCAAAATTTACTAGTATTACTATACTTGTGGGGACAGTTGGTTATGTAGGGAATACAAGGTACACACACAAACACTCATGTTTGTTTCGCTATCTTAGTGAGGACATTGCATAGACTTTCACTGATTTCCATTGACACCTAAACTTACACATTACAGAAGCATATGTACAGAACATTAACTTTACATCAAAACATCTTTTGGCTGATTTATAAGCCTTTTTAAGTGAGGACCAGCCAAATGTCCACATGGGTTGACAAAGTATTTCACAATAGCCTGTCCACCTTATTCTTCAGCGTGGAACTAAGCCTATGGGCGAGACTTATGGTTTGTTTTATTTATTTATTTTTTTTATATTGCAAGACAAAAAGAAAATCAACAACAAGAACTTCTGGTTTATTAGCCGCTATCGAGAGTTTACACTTACATCACGATTTGGTCAGTTACCTGGATGCGCGGCCATATTGGCGATATACTACTGAATACATTGTTCTGCTAATTTATGCTGTCTAAACCACAGAAAAAACGTGTGGATGCTGCTAAATCATATAGAGATAGACTTAGCAAGCAGGAAAGGACACAATATTTTCACAAACTAAAGTTAATAGGTGGTAAGGATACATTGGAGTGGTATTAATTAAGATATTAGCCTAATATTTTACCTACCTGACTGGAAATGATAAGAACAGAGACGAATGTTGTCAAGAATTTTGCCCTGGAAATCTTGGTTCTGTCTGGCCAATCACAAACTCCTTTTGTTCCTCCTCAGACAGTTTTTTGCGCTCTTCTCCTTGATTTGTTATAACTTTTGGCAGTCTATAGTACTCCAAAAGTTTTTCTCGGTTTGACCGATTAGTACAGCCTAAAACATGACAACAAGTGATCATTTAGCAGCAGTAATAATCAGCAAAATATGCGCGTTTCGTTCGGTTCAGTGGCGTTGTTTACATTCAGTGCTGCCAATATAGCCGATTGATTTTGTTTAGCTAAAACTAGCTGGATGCAGATAAGACCAGAAGCCAAAGCCCATAAAATTTACAAATGGCTGCGCCCACTCGGGAAAGGTAGGTGGATAAGTGAGTTTGCATTCATTTATTTATTTATTCATTCATTCATTCATTCATTCAAAAAACGAGAAATCCTATCCTAAGAAATATCCACTGGAGTAAAATGTGTGACAATAATATTGAATGCCAAAAGGGGGCAGTAGTGTTTCAAACTGACAGCTTGAACCGATGCACTTCATTAGTGAGGCTGTGTCATTCACAGCACCCCCCATAACCCGTGTCATTTGTTATAATAGTCGGAGCATGCGAGGCACAGGAGGGTTCGAGGGAGGATCGCAACAGGATCACAAATTCTTCATTTCGAAAGTCTATATCACGCATTCTAATTGCAACACGTGTTTCTTTTCTGTTATGTATCAAACCGAGAGATTGTGACGATGAGGGCAAAACTGAACACAAACTGACATTTAAAGCGTGAATCAATTTTTAGTGTTATTTTTAGGTCCACTGAATCAACAAATCAGATATTAATGAGGAATGACATAAGATATTTTCTGTCATTGCAAATAATAACATTGAATATGATTATTTACAGTGGGTAATCTGACAAACCAAGCCTGAAAAGACTTTGAAGTTACATAAAAAGGCTGTTAATTTAAATCTATACTTGCTTGTAATCCGATGTGTTCACTTTCTAGTTCTCTGTCAAAGTAACTACGAGGTACTGAATGTAGCCAGCATGCAGACAGCGCGTTTGAGCATTCAGGGGAGGGCGAAGTAAGTGATGCTGAGCCAATGGAGATACTCGTGCGAAGAGCATCTGTCCGAGACCCAAACTAACCGCTGGCATAACGCTACTGTCTCCGGAATGAGAAGCGCGTCGAGATGATAATCTGACTGAAGTTTGAAGAAGCTCGCTCTTATTCACTGACTTTTGGAGATTAGCTCGAGCAGGACAGCATAAGAAGGTAATAATACACACGAGAAGGTTATTATTGAAAGTTTGTCGTGTTATTTTGCATACGCTTGAGACGCATGGTTAGGTGCTGACTGCAGTTTCTGCATGTTTCTGAGATGATCTACCAACAGCATGATAATCTGTATTTCGATATTAAGAAACGTTTAAACGATAATAAATTAATGTATATTATAATCTACATTAAATATTTTGCTGTCAGTGGAAACCTTACGGTCGTGGTTTAGCAAAGCTGATCTTGGATGCGTTAAAATTTTGAATGAAACGAGTATCTTGATTTAATTTTGAATTCAGCATGTTTTTGGTGATGTAGTATATACTGTTTTTTAATATAAGTTCATATTTTTGAGTTCACGACTGGGTAAGGCGGTCTTCTGCTCCTTGCAGTGCGTCTTCGGTGTGTTTTCACGGGTTTTGGAGATGCTGTTCCGCATTAGATCAGCACTGCACAACCCCCAGCTGTTATGATGCTGAACTGCTACATTCTCTCAAGGATTTGTTAAGAGAATGGCCATTTATATTATGGAGAACGGTTGTTTAGTGAGAGGCAGCTAACTTTATTATTCGCTTGATTAAACAAATCCAATAACAGCAAGAGCTTTTATAGTCACAGTACACCATACAGCAATAATCTTGCTTAATTTAATCACCTGTTGCATGGCTCTTTCTCTTTCATCTCAGACTGCATTGTAAATTTGGGATTAATGTTTCAGCAAAACCATTTCACAAGCTCACACTAATGAAGCCTGTAGTTGTGCCCTTCATCTTTTTATGCTCACAGTTTGTGTAACCTTCAGATGTAATTTCTACTGCCTTCATCTAAACCAAATTCTTTTGAGGGTCACATTACATTTGTTCATTTAACAGACACTTTAAAAGGATAGTTCTCCTAAAAATAATGAAAAATCTCTCATCATTTACTCATTTTGTTCAATGAGTAGGAGCACAAAAGAAGGTATTTTGAGAAATGTCTCAGTGTTTTAGTCCATACAGTTGAAGCCAGTGGTAACCAAAACTGTTTGGCTACCAACATTCTTCAGAATATCTTCTTTTGTTTTCCACAGCAGAAAGAAAGTCATGCATGTTTGGATCAACATGATTTTATTTTATTTTTGGGTGAACTATCCCTTTAAGTGACATATCTGAGAAAAAATACAATAGGAGTCAACAATATTAGCAGTCATTTTATAAGTGATACATTTAATGATGTTTTATTGTCTTGAGATATGTCATTTGCTACGTGAATTTAGGTTTGCAACCCATTGACCCTGCACTACAAAACCAGTCATAAGGGTCAATAAGGGTAAATAAATAAGCTTTCCATTGATGAATGGTTTGTTAGGATAGGATAATATTTGGCCGAGATACAACTGTTTTAAAATATGGAATATGAGGCTGCAAAAAAAATTAAATATTGAGAAAATTGCCTTCAAAGTTGTCCAATTTACGTTCTTAGCAATGCATATTACTAATCAAAAATTAAGATTTTATATATTTACGGTAGGAAATTTACAAAATATCTTCATGGAACATGATCTTTACTTAATATCCTAATGATTTTTGGCACAAAAGAAAAATTAATCATTTTGACCCATACAATGTATTTTTGGCTATTGCTACAAATATACCCGTGCTACTTATGACTGGATTTGTATCCGATTTCTGAGTGAAACATGATTTTTAATTAGTATAAAAAACAGGGTGGGACTTGATTTCATCCTTCACTGTTTGGCTAAATAGCTATTTGGCTATTTGTAAATGCAAATCATGGCTTACATTTTGATTAAAGGTAATGAGAACAAACAAAATGTCTTTGGAATAACATGTACTAATAAATTGTTCACAGTACGACCAGGAACATGCTTTAAGAATGTAAATGCTTTTTAATTTTGCAATATATACAGGGCTATTTCTAGAAAATTGGGACCATTTTTGCCATTGAGATGACTGGGAAAAATGTCCCAATTATCCTGAATTAATCATATATATATATAAGGTCTATGGATTTGAATTTTCATTTATTTATTTATTTTATTTTGATAGAACGGTGAGCAGGCTGTGGATGAGTTAGAATGAGTAAGTGTTTGTCTTAGAGCTGTTTGCAGAGCCTGTGCCTTTTACTTTCATACTCTCATACTCTCATGAAATGCAACTACTGCTTTAAGCAAGTATGTCACCTCAACCAGAGCCTGCCACTAACTAGAGTAAGGGTGCCCAAACTCGGTCCTGGAGGGCTGCTGTCCTTCAGAGTTTAGCTCCAACTTGCCTCAACACACCTGCCTGCAAGTTTTTAGTATGCCTAGTACAGGGACAGTCAACGTCGGTCCTGGAGTGCCGATGACCTGCAGAGTTTAGTTCCAACTCTAATCAAACATGCCTGAACAAGCTAATCAAGGTCTTCAGGATTACTAGGGCTACAGGCAGGTGATTTTTTTTTCAGGCTTGGAACTAAACTCTGCAGGATGTCGGCATTTCAGGACCGACGTTGCCTATCCCTGGCCTATAAGAGCTTGATTAGCTGGTTCAGGTTTGTCTAATTGGGCTAAACTCTGCAGGACACCGGCCCTCCAGGACCTAGTCTGAACACCACTGAACTAGAGGAACCACTAAATCTTAGTATAACAAACTTTAAACTAAAAGTTGGATTTCAGAAGAAAAAAAGGTAAACGATAATGTACTAAGATGCTACAGTTCTTTCAGTGTGGCTACCTGTGAATTCCTATTACTTCCTAAATGTCAAACTTTTTAGTTAGACCACTTAGATTGTTAAGGTGATGTTTGAAATGCATTGCTGCATCACACTAAACTATTCTGCTTAATGATTTTGTCTCGTGCTTATCCCCGGAGGTGGTAATTACTGCCTTGCGTGCGGACGTGATAACCTTCGTCTGCTTGGTGATCATTTGCATAATCATTAGAAAAATTAACGTGCACTTTTTCCCATTTACACTACAGGCTGATATGCAAGCGGCTGCTTTGTCATCTGGTAATTAATGAGCAATGTAATGAGTTGTGTGTGCTCCCAATAAACGCCGCCTTTTATGGTTCTTTGTAGTTTCTGGATTTGAGGAACTTGCCTCTTCGCCCCCTATTCAATGCGACCTGACACCAATTCTGCTAAATAACACATAGTCCCCAGAAACTGAGAACTGGTAAGCCCTTTAAACCAGGAACCATGAAGAGAGATGCTCAAGGGCTGATTCCCAAAAAGCGGAAAGCCATATCTAGAAACTGCAGCCTGTGCAATGATCGTTTTAAGAAAGAGGAAAAACTTGACTGAATGTAAATTAGCAAAGCGCCATCAATCCTCAAAGCACAGTTTCATTGTTACATAGATGTCAATCCATTTCCAAGCACTGGGCAATTAACTGCCAAATCCAGTCATTTAATTTTCATCGAGCAGGTTGGGTGAAGGGGGACTTCGTCCTTTACAGTCTCAGTTATTTCAGCCCCTCACTGTGCTGTCAAACATCTGAGGTGACGCTCTAGTCAGAGATATTATAAGGGAACATTAAGTCAGAAGCCTCTTGTTTGAATCAAAGTGCAAATCTAAACAGAGAAAATTATTGTGCATGGATTTCCAATTATATTCACCTAGGTCTCTTCCTTTATTTACTTACGAAGGTTAATCTCAAATCTCTTCAAATAGATAACCAGAGGGAACTGTGAGGATGGTTAATAATGGCCTGTAGTGATTCTCTTTGAATTTGACGTGTAAGAAAGGGCCCGACTTCCTGTGAAGTGCTCTTTCACCACAGCGAAATGTTACGGTCACAGGAGATGGATGGCCTCTCAGTACATTCACTTAGCCAGCAGCCCCTGGGTCCCCTTCACAGTCCCTACACCCTACTGAGTTTACAACATTAATTATAGACTTGTTAATAGCTATCTAGAGAACATGCTCACATTAATATGCTTTGAATTTCACACCACCCACTCGCACACCAACACACCTATGCATACACAGACTGTTTGGTGAAAGGTTGGTTATCTGGCAACAGTTGCTTTCATTTGCATGCAGAGAAAAGAAAGGGCCACAGTATCTTTATACTCTAAAATAGCAATAATAATTTGCTTGAAAAAGATCATATATCATCCAACAGTGTGTTTCAGGTCATGCAGACCAACATTTTCTTGTTGGTGACTACATATTTAAGAGTTGATTTACCAATTTAATGTATGTGTTTGAAAATGCTCACTACAGACTTGCTGTAGCCTAAATAAATATAAAATCATAGGATGTATTTATCAATATAGCGTCAATCGGACAAGTAAACAATGCCACTGAACCTAAAGAAACTTGCATATTTTGCTGATTATTGCTGCTAAAAATGGTCAGTTTTTGTCATGTTTTGGGCTGTGCTAATCGGGCGGACCGGGAAAAACATTTGGAGTACTATAGACCGCCAAAGGTTATAACAAATCAAGGAGAAGAGTGCATAAAACTGTCTGAGGAACAAAAGGCATTCATGGTTGGCCAAACTGAAACAGGATTTCCAGGGCAAGAATCTTGACAACATTTGTGTTTGTGCTTATCATTTCCGGTCAGGTAGGTTAAATATTAGGCTAACATCTGAATTAATACTACTCGTATGTATTTTTACCACCTATTAACTTTAGTTTGTAAAAATATTCACCCCTTTCTGCTTACTAAGTCCTTCTCTATATGATTTAGTAGCTTTTTTTCCCCCGTGGTTTAGACAGCATAAATTAGCAGATCAATGTATTCAGTAGTATGCTAACCGTGCAATCCATGCTGTTGTTTACATCCAAGTATTGCCAATATGGCCACGCATCTGGATAACTGACCAAATCGTGAAATACATTAAGTGTAAACCCTGTATCATTGCAAAGACGTGTTCCTGCAATTTTTTAAACAATTTTTTTATCAACTTTTCTTAAACTTTAAAGATTACCCCTTTCCACCAACATAAATTAAAACATACATAAAAATATTTTTAAAACATAATATTAATAAAAGTGTTCCCACAATGTTCCACATCAACACGCCGTTCCTAACGTCACAACTAGTAACTTATCTCGTGTGAGCTCCTGTGAATCGTGTGCTCCAGACTAATTTCTATATTACCGACTCCTCTTATAGAGCACAAAAGCTCAGTTTCTCTTACAATATTTTAGCAAGCATGTTGTGTATCACTTATTTTTGTGTCGATTGTTTTGAATCAGAACCAGCAATGTCCGTTTCGTGAGTGAATCACTCTTTTGAGTCGGATCTTTTCCGTTAATTTAGTAAATGAATCAGTTTGAATCATTTGAACCGCTCAATCGCGCACGAGTCGTTTGAAGCGATTTTCACTCCGTAAAACAGTAACGTTGTACTTTGAACGCAGAGAACAACAAAAACGCTGGATGAAGAAAATATTTACACCTACAAACAACTGACACAACCTCTAAAAGCATCCTATCGTTTGCCAGTGATGAAGACGGTCTTTATTCAGTTCAACACCTGCGCGTGTGGCATGTGAAGGACTCTGTACTGCAGGTAAAACATTTTCCGACTAAAAGAGTATCAAAACACTGGCAATAATAGTTAATACCATTTCAGAGTCCTATATTGTTACAGTTCTTACCCCCACTGCATTATAATACTGTCGCAGTGCGCAGTGTTTTTTAACTTTAACTATCAACTTTAAAAAATGTAACATGGCTAATGTTTATTTCTCTTTATGGCTATGCTTGTTCATAAATCAGTCAGCATTCAAATTTCTTATCTTCCCTGCTTATAGAGTTTTAAGGTATTGAACTCATGCTACATGTCTCTGGTTATAAAGAGTAATTTAAGTCCCTTGGATGCACAGTGAAGATTGTGGAATGAGGATGTGTTGTGTGTGTGTGTGTGTGAGAGAGAGAGAGAGAGAGAGTGAATGAAAGAGCAGAATGATTCTAGAGGGGATTGAGGAGATAATATGAGAGCTGTTGTAGAAAGCTGTCTTCAGTTTTGTGTCTCAAGTGGTCCTGATCATTTCACTGGACTACAGATTAGTACTATGATAATCCTTTCTCCTTGCTTGCCCTTCTCATAAACAAAGTTTTTTTTTGTTTGTTGTTTTTTAGCTTTTTAAAGAAATCATTCACACAGATGTTGGCATTAGTTGAAGAAGCAACTAATCTAGTTTATACTTAAAATCTGGCATTGTGAATCATACTCCAAATATTGTTGACTCTCATGATAAATTGCTTGTGATGTTTCTCATTTGTAAGCTTTTTTTTTTTTTTTTTTTTTTTTGCATAAAAGCATCTGTCAAATGAATAAATTTAAGCTGGAAATGAAGAAAACAATATTCATTCAGTCAGTCACAAGTAGGCTTTTCCCATCCGTTTATAAAAGAAAAGGATAAGACAACTTAGCAGGTCCTATTAGGTGCCACAGGCAGGTAGTTCTATTTGAGGAGCTGTGTTGACATTGACCAGGACTGGGCAAAAATAAGATTTAGAGTTTTACACATTGTGAAGTGTACATGTGGAAACATGGCAGTGAGTGCAGTGTCTAACCCCACTGTGGTATTGATATTTACAGTACATGACGATCACTGTATTGACCTTTAAAAACCATCTCTCTCATAATTCATTGAACTAATTTAGCCACTCCACAGGATGTTGAAATAGAATGACATAAAGAAAAAATCACTGAATTCACAAAGCTGTTGACTTCATTAGTCCAACACAACAAAATCAGATGCAAAAACAGTTCACTTCATTTCTGTGATGGTAAAGCTACATTTTTAGCATCATTACTCCAGTCCTTCAGTGTCACATGATCCTTAAGAAATCATTCTAATATATGACCATGGACCACAAAACCAGTGTAGCACAGGTATATTTGTAGCAATAGCCAAAAATACATTGTATAGGTCAAAATTATTGATTTTTCTTTTATGCCAAAAACCATTAGGATATTAAGTAAAGATCATGTTCCATGAAGATATTTTGTAAATTTCCCACTGTAAATATATTAAAACTTAATTTTTGATTAGTAATATGCATTCGGAACTTAATTTGGACAACTTTAAAGGTGATTTTCTCAGTCAGATTCCCTCAGATTCCAGATTTTCAAATAGCTGTATCTCGGCCAAATATTGTGAAAACTGTGACATGATTCTTTGTTGAATAGAAAGTTTATTTATTTATTTATTTTATTTTATTTTATTTTTGCAAAATTATAAATATATTCACAGTCACTTTTGATCAGTTTATTGCTTGCCGAATCCTAGCTGAATAAAAGTAATAAAAATACTTACTGACTTCATACTTTTGAACTTGTATCTTCTATTTTAATTTAACTCTGCATCTTGTTTGCTACCTCGATTCAATAGCAGGAGTTTTAAAGGCTTTTTCATTTCAATTCAGTCCTGAATGACACACAACCCTGGTATTTATGACGTTCATCTAAACCAGTGAAGGGTTTTTTATGTGTTATAGACTCTGAGAGTTATTTTAATTAAAGATGTCCAGCTACAGCCACTCCAGAATATTTCAAAAGGGCAGTGTTTCAAAACGTCACCTTGAGCTCTCTGTGGAAAAAGCCAGAAAAGAAAGCAGAGAGGAAGTAAAATGGACCATTTGCATGCAACCTGCACACTGATAGACTGTGAAATATGCTTTTCTGCAAGTTTTTAGAAGTTAAACAGAAATGGCCTATAACATTTCATTTATGCTCTTTACTTATTCAGTTCTTCTGGGTGTGTGTTTAAATACAGATTCAAACCCTTAATATCTGCCTTACCTCGGATGCTGGTGAAGTGATGAGGTTGATATGTGTTATACAGCACACTGGGTCTGTCTTCCTGATGCAACCTGTGGGAACATGCTGTGCTTAAGGACACAGTGAAGAGCTGTTTACACTGACAGCGATTTGCAGCGACAGTGCAACCCTAAGTCATTCATTTTCAGTGAGAGTTGGAGATTTAAGTGACAAGAGTGACAGAGACCATTGGCGATTTAAGAAAGTTGGGCAGAGTTCAACTTCCTACAAATCTGCAGTGATGTAGCAACTGTCAGTGGTAGTTCAAACGGTGAAGCTTACATTATCCGCTAACTGGTTTACTGGGTTTAGCACAGAATATGTTTTTTTTTTTTTTTGACAAATGTAATTTGAATTCATATTAGGGGTCAGCCGATATGTGTTTTTCAGGGCCAATACTGATACCGATTATTAGAGCCGATTGATATTTTGAACCAATATATATGTCTCATGTAAAAATGAAAATTAATGTCAAAATTAAGAATAACAAGGGCTCTGACAAAAACTTTTTTTTTAAATGCTTTTAAATGATTCTATCAGCAAATCGGTTTTTGAAAATGACCGATACTGATAACCATAAAAATGATTAATATCTGTGCTGATAATTGGCCTGGCCCCTAATTTATACTAATTATAGGGAAATTCAGAAAATTCTGTCATCATTAAAGGAGAAGTCCACTTCCAGAACAAAGATTTACAGATAATGTACTCACCCCCTTGTCATCCAAGATGTTCATCTCTTTCTTTCTTCAGTCGTAAAGAAATTATGTTTTTTGAGGAAAACATTTAAGCATTTTTCTCCGTATAGTGGACTTCTATGGTGTCCCGAGTTTGAACTTCCAAAATGCAGCTTAGATACGGCTTCAAACAATCTCAGATGCGGTTGTAAACGATCCCAGCTGAGGAAGAAGGGTCTAGTGAAAATGATTGGTAATTTTCATAAAAATAGTACAATTTATATACTTTTTAATGTTAAACGCTTGTCTTGTCTTACTCTCCCTGAACTCTGTTTTTTCCGGTTTATGTGACAGGGTATGTTTTTGTTAAGGGTGTTTGATCGTCTTTTCATGTTCACGTTGCATAGACTGGGTCGGGAGTTTTTCCACATACCCTAACTGTCTTGAGCCAGAATACACAGAGTTCAGGCAGAGCAAGACAAGACGAGCGTTTGAGATTAAAAAGTATTTAAATTGTATTTTTTAAATGAAAATAACTAATCGTTTTGCTAGATAAGACCCTTCTTCCTCGGCTGGGATTGTTTACAACCACATTTGGGATAATTTGAAGCCGCATTTAAACTGCATTTTGGAAGTTCAAACTTGGGGCACCATATCAGTCTATTACATGGAGAAAAATCCTGAAATGTTTTCCTCAAAAAACATAATTTCTTTACGACTGAAGAATGGATCTTGGATGAAAAGGAGGTAAGTACATTATGTGTAAATTTTTGTTCTGGAAGTGAACTAATCTTTTAAGAACCCTCAAGATGTTCCAAACCCTCTAAACTTACTTTTTTTGTGGAACACAAAAGAAGTTATTGTGAAAAATGTCTTGGTGTTTTTTTTATGTCTAATGCTGTTTTGGATAAATACAGCTGAAACATTCTTCAAAATATCTTTTTTATTGTTATGCACAATAATTAAAGTCGTACAGGTTTTGAACAACATGAGGGTGAGTAAATGATTTGGATTAACTATCCCAACAAATCATTACACATACAAAACACTATACCCAACAAAAGCATCTTAAATGTGTGATTTACTTTATGATGTGTTATTCCTCTGGCCTAGTTTCTCTTATCTCTGAAGAAATAAATTGTGGGGTCAGGGATCAGAGAAAGTAGAAGAGAGATCTTTTTCTCTCTTTGTGGTGGGACAGTAAGATGAATGTGTGCAGGGCCCCTCAGGGTAGGCATTAGAATAACCTCTTCGGTCTTGTGAGACAGTGTGTTCTCGTTGCATAAATTTCCTGTATAATCATCACTTACTATTGTAGTGATGTGCATAATGGAGTTAAGAGATAATGATAGGTTTTACAGGCTGTAGAGAGAAGTTGTCTTGGAATTTGTGCCCTTCAATGTGAGATTGTCACAGTGAAACGTTTACTGTGCCACATTACTAGACGTGTTTGAGGACCAGCGTCAGGTTTTGCTTAAATTATGTCTCCAGTAATAGGGTGAAACAGTGACCACACACTTTTTCAGAAGCATTTGCAGTGGTTTTCCCATTTCTGTATGGATTTCATCTTTAAAAAGAGTTGTAAAAACCATATACCAAAGTACCAAACAGGCTCTCACATGAATGACATTACATACTTTGATTTGAAACACAAACTATATAAAATTTAGAGTATATCCAATTCACAAAGCCTGAATTCATGCATACTTCTGAGTGCACATGTTCTATGCAGGTTATGCACACTAGAAGATCTAACAGCTGGATTTGCCAGTTTAAGACGTTTGTTGCATTTAATGTTTAGATATTCAGAGACTTGTTTAAAAATGTGTGTTTCCTGAATGCTGAATGAATGAAGAATTACGGCATTTGCCTTTCAATTATTAGACAAAACTGTTAAACCAAAGGCATTGAACTAATAGAGACAGAGAATGCAAGCTCCTGTGTGTCTGGGCTCAGGTACTGAGTTCTTTGTACTTTCAAAATGATAGTGACTGACAATAGCCAAACTGAAAAAATAATCAGACAGTGCTGATACATAAAAAATGCTGAATATTATCTGATACATTAGCCTTAAAGGGATAGTCCACCCAAAAATGAAAATCACCTCATGATTTAGGGTGTGTTCACACTTGTCATGTTTAATTTGATTAAAATGAACCCTTTCAAACGCTGTTTACAAACAAAAAGGTACAACGATATCGGACGATTCTGAAGTTGTAGGAGAAAATCGCCATACTCTACCTTTTTGAGCCGGGGTACACAGACGATGAACATAGACTTGATTTGTATTAGTGATGGGAATTTCGGATCATGGGAAGTTCGGATCATTTTACCGACTCTGACCTTTGAGTCTCGTTCAGCAAAATGAACAAATCTTTTTTTTGAGTCATTTAGTTCATTTTGGTTATTTTAGCAAAATATAATTAAAATGTTACGTGTTGCTTCCCTAACACATCTAGTGCTTACACAAACATTGATCACACTACAAACAAGACAAAACTATAATGCTATAAGAAACAGAAAAGATTTTTGATTTACCTGGGTGTCTTTAGTCTATGATTAGTTCACCTCAACTCTTATCTGACAAGCTTTCGGGTTCGAGTCGTTCGTTCATCACGTGACAGCCCCATAAGATGAACGAATGACTCGAAAAAACCGAAGACTCGAAACAGGTGAACTAATTCCAGTACAGAACCTAACAGGATGTTGCGCATGAAATGAACGAATTGTTCAAGAACGACCATCACTAATTCGTAGCATCGTGGATGTGCATCCCAGAGCCTGTGCTACACAAGCTTTTGTGCTTAAAAAGTATACAAATTTTTATTTTTCGAAAAAAATGACAGATCGTTTCACTAGATAAGACCCTTCTTCCTCGGCTGGGATCGTTTAGAGCCCTTTGAAGCTGCATTTAAACTACATTTTGGAAGTTCAAAATCGGGGCACCAATGAAGTCCATTATATGGAGAAATATCCTGAAATGCTTTCCTCAAAAACCATCATTTCTTTATGACTGAAGACAGAAAGACATGAACATCTTGGATGACAAGGGGGTGAGTAAATTATTTGTGAATTGTTGTTCTGGAAGTGGACTTCTCCTTTAAAACAAGTCAATCCAAAATGATGGAAGAACAAGCATGTATATACAGGGTCTGATCTCCTGCTTTTGGTGGTAGACTAGTAGAGATGTTGAGCGGTGAGGCAGTAAAACGTTTGATTAGCTGATTCACCAAGGGAATCCGACAACATATTTGCTGCGATGTTAACACACAAACACTCACACACTCACTCATACTCTCATATTCTGATGATGACAGTGAATCTTTCTTTGTCTGCATCCCCAGGCCATTATATCTAAATTTTTTTTGTTTATTTTACCTCATGCTCTGTTTACCTAGTTCTCCCCTGCTGACTGCTTCTGTTTCCTTCATTTTTGATACTCTTTCACAGCTGAAAACCAAAAAAAAGCATTGAAATGCTTGTACTGTACCTTAGGAAGGAAGCAGTTTAAACATTTTGGTATAATATTTACTATGAGTATACTTGCATCAAATGCATCTTAGATTGACGTACTGCCTTTGCACCTCACATTTTAAAAGAGATGCATGCAGTCAGTATGTTTTAATGCCTTTAAGCATGTGTCTCAGTGTTTTGTGATACTTTGCTGTTTTGAACACACCTTGCATGCTGCATGTTCTCCAGTGCTTTTCCCTGGGAAACTCTTATGCAGAAGTAATCATGTTTTTGTGCCGAAGGCTAAACGCCTGAGAAATGCGGGGGCTCCTGTGATCGAAGACTGTCAATGGGAGCGTGAAGGGAGAGACTGACGTGAGGATGGTGGAGAATGGAAACAAAAGAACAGTATTGCGTGTACATGCGGTTGGGATGAACATAAGCCATAGAAGGCATGAAAAATTCAGACTGTGAAGGGATGATGGGAACAGATAAAGAAAACACGCTCTTTGAGCCAGGATCAATCGTGAAGTTGTGGGATTAAGGCTGATCTGCCTTCTTAATGTTATCTGGAGCTCAGGCATGGACTTGAACCCGTCTTTAAGAGAGAATAATGCCTCTGTGTCTCTTCCAGCGCAGACAGAGAGAAGACAGAGCCAGAAGTCTAACCAGGCAGACATGGAGCCTCTGCTAAAACCAAGAACAGTTTGTACAGAATACTTGATTCATCCAACAGTATGTTTCTGGAAAACTGTCAGCTGTGCCCAAGGCCAAGCCATCTTTTCACTGAGTACTGTGCTGATCGGGGATCAGGATGTTCCGTCTTACAGTTTGACTCCTTTCCTGCTTAGCAATTATAATTCATCCTATTAATTAAGCATCATAATGAATTAAAGCATTTCCATAGGATTCCCTACAGGTTGTGTTCTCCACCACATAATAACACTGCTATCTGTCTGTCTCTCTATGTATTTGTCTGTCTCTCTGTCTATTTGTCATATCTCCTCTGTTCACCAAAGGGCTTCCTTTGAGAATGTGGTTTCTGTCATATTGAGGGTACAGGTTTTTTTTTTCCCCTTGCTGACACTCTTTTGTATTTGCAGGCTTTTATCATTTGCACTCATCCTCAAGATTGCCATTTGTCAAGTGATTGCACAGAGTTTGCAAAAATCTGTCTTAATTTGTATTTTTGTCTTGTTTTCCTATAGACTATTACATAAACCACAATTTGCATATGATATTAAGACTTGATTTATCAATATTGAATTGTTTAGTCTAGGGGTCAACTGATTATTGGCCTGACCAGTTTGCTGATAACATAATTTAAAAGCATTTAAAGACTTTTTTTTTTTTTTGTCACAGCCCTTGTTATTCTTAATTTTGACATTAATTTTCATTTTTACACCAGACATATATATTGGTTCAAAACATCAGTTATTGATCTACGTGATCTGTAATCGTTATGTGCATCGGCCCTGAAAAACACGCATCGGACAGTTGCAAAAGCTTCTAAAAATATATATTTTTCTATATTATTTAAAAAGTAATGATAATAATTAATAACGAAACATGCTCTCTTAATATTTTCTCTAACAGTATAAAAGCATCTAAAAATATAAAATGTACAATAGTCTTTATATATCATTTATGTCTGAATATATATAGCCACCTTTATATTTTAAAAAGGGGGTTCATTGCTAGGGGTCGACCGATTATCGGCACGACATTAAGGATTTTTATAGTTATCGGTATTGGTCATTTTCAGAACCGATTTGTCGAAAAACATAATTTAAAAGCATTTAAAGAAGTCCTTGTTGTT
The DNA here is from genome assembly GCA_036247105.1 of Cirrhinus mrigala. Taxonomy (NCBI): domain Eukaryota; kingdom Metazoa; phylum Chordata; class Actinopteri; order Cypriniformes; family Cyprinidae; genus Cirrhinus; species Cirrhinus mrigala. The sequence goes on from CM070029.1 coordinate 18,900,277, forward strand.
CTTAATTTTGAGATTCATTTTCTTTTTTACACCAGACATGCATATTGGTTCAAAATGTTGGTTATCTGTCTACTTGATCTGTAATTATCTGTATCGTTATCGGCCCTGAAAAACACATATCGGTCGGTTGCAAAAGCTTCTAAAAATAATAAAAAATTTATGTCATTTCAGAATTAAAATAGAGACATGCTGTCTTAATATTTTCTCTAACAGTATAAAGCATCTAAAAATATAAAATGTGTAATATTTTTTTATATTCTATTTATGTATGAAAATATATAGCCACCTTTATATTTTAAAGAGGAGGTTCATTGCTAGGGGTCTGTCAGACCCCTGTGGACTGTTTGAGTTGGTTTCTACCTCTGTTGCCCATATTTTGGCTCCTTCCTGTTCCTGTCCTTGTCAAGTCCTTATTAGTTAATCACCCACACCTGTCTGTGTATCATTACCCTGTCTTTATAAATTGGATTGAGTTCAGTGTTTAGTGTCCGATCTTAAAGTTATGTTGGTGTGTGTTTCCTCTTCTGTTCCTGTCTGGAGTTACCATTTGTGGATGTTATTAAAGACTTTGTGTTATATTTAGTTTTCCTACGTCTCCTTCTACACACAGCGTGACAGAAGATCGGACTGATAAAACAGTTGTATGATGGAAACCGCAGCAAGATTCGCCGCCCTAGCCCGCAAAGATCTTCCATTTGCCCGGGAATTCTGCAGTCTTGCCGTGGTGACGGCATTGGACGACGCCACCACCAACTCTCTGTTCTGGATTGGGGCCAATTACTACTGCCCTGTGGACCTCCCAGACACCACAGGACTGAGCTAGAGGAAAGGGATCCTCCAGTGTCTGGAGAGTGTCTGGCCCCAATCCAGAACCAGCCCACCGACCCACCCAGAGCCCAGCCAACCCACTCCGACTTGCGGAGCCAGAGCTCGAGCCCACCGCGGACAGAGAGCCAGAGCCGAGAGCGACAGAGCCATCACCAATGGGAGTGACAACACGAGAGCTCGCTACGGAGCCTGAGCCTATCGAGTCTGACCAGGTGCGAGAGCTGGCCACAATCCTGCGATGGTGGATGTTCCAGTGGGGCATGAGTGTGCTGAGGACAGCACCGCCCACTGCACTGCTAAGGGTGAGCGATGTCTGGATCTGGGACATTTAAATATGGAACAAGATTTGATTGATTTCACTGAGGATATAGAAATGGAACTACCTGCCTGCCTGGAACTATCTGTCTGCCCTGAATGCCATTTGGAACAAGATTTGATTGATTTCTCTGAGGATATATATGTGGAACTTCCTGCCTGCCCTGAATAATCTGTCTGCCTTGAACTGTCTACCTGCCTGGATTTCCCAACCACCCTCCCTCTGTTATCTCCTCCTATCATCCCTGCTGCCTCAGTCCCACCACCACTGTCTCCAGCCCCGCTGCTCACCCTCAGCCCACCATCTGTGCGGTGGGCTCGACGCAGGTCTGCTAGTCTCCCTCGGCGTCATGGCTGTAGGATCCCTCGTCTCCGCCTTCAGCCTCTGAGTCGGGGACTCCGGCCCCAGCCCTCCGACCCAGCGGCTCCACCCCGGCTCTCAACTCCCTCGTCTCCACCGTTGCCTGTCGGCCCAGCAGCTCCACCGGGCTCCCTCGTCCCTCCGGCTCCACCTTGGTCGGTCGTCGTCCTGCCATCGCCTCAGGACTCCACTCTTCTGGCTGCACCTCATCGCTCTGTCCCACCGGCTCCGTTGGGCTCCTCCCTCCCTCCATCTCTGCTTCAATTCTCTGTCGCTCCGGGTCTGTTGCGGACCTCCGGATCTCCGCCTCCGTCTCGGTCGCCAGAGCCTTGGGCTCTGCCTTGGCCTTCCAGATCCTCGGGGTCGCCCAGGGTCATCGGCTCTCCGTCTACGCCTCGGGCTCCACCTTCTCCGCCGCCGTCGGTCGGCCCCCTGGAGTTGTCAGTCATTCCTCCGCCATGGCTCCTCCCTCCATCGGCTCCGCCGTGGGCTAACATCATGGCTGCGGTCTGGGTCTCGTCTGGCTCCTCCTGCTCTGGGTCCCTTTTGTCTCCTCCCTGGCTCCTCCCTCCGTCGGATCCGCCCTGGATCCTTCTGTCTCCTTCGTGGCCCCTCCCTCCGTTGTCACCACCCTGGACTTTGTTTGTTCTCCTCCTCCCGGGAGTCTGTCCTCCGCCAGAGCCTCCTACACTCCGTTGTTTTTTGTTTTGTTCTATGGCGCGAGGACTCGCCTTCCGGGAGGGGGGAGTAATGTCACACCGCTGTGGACTGTTTGAGTTGGTTTCTCCCTCTGTTGCCCATATTTGGTCCGTCCTGTTCCTGTCCTTGTCAAGTCCTAATCAGTTAATCACCCACACCTGTCTGTGTATCATTACCCTGTCTTCATAAGTTGGATTGAGTTCAGTGTTTAGTGTCCGATCTTAAAGTTAAGTTGGTGTGTGTTTCCCTGCTGTTCCTGTCTGGAGTTACCATTTGTGGATGTTATTAAAGACTTTTTGTTATATTTTGTTTTCCTACGTCTCCTTCTACACACAGCATGACAGGGTCAACCAATTATCGGCACCGATATTAAGCATTTTTATGGTTATTGGTATTGGTCATTTTCAAAACTGATTTGCTGAAAACATTATTTAAAACATAACATATCAGTTCAAAATGTCGGTTATCGGTCTACTTGATCTGGTATCTCGATATCTGCCCTGAAAAACACATGTCGGTCAACCCCTAGTTTAATCTTAACTCCTCTGACAAATTATGTTTTAAGGATGTTTAGACATTTCATCTGGAAAACAAGATGTAAATCATTTTTGCAGCATAATTGTGCATCTCTGTTTTTGATTTCTCTTTGATTTCATTAAATGTGGTTATTTAGAAGTTTCAAACCTACAGTAATGCTAAAGATTCCTGTCTTTTAAGATTTCATTAGCTTCAACAGCTGTCTGCATGTGGTCTTGCAATGTGCGCTGAGGATTCAAGGGCCTCTAACTGTCTGAAATTGAAAAATGTGCCAAAATGAACACTGCACCTGTCTCACGGTCTCTCATGGTTGCTACCTGACGTTGTCACAGAAAAAATAAGCTGAAAAACAGCTTTAGTAGAATACAGCACCCTTAAAAAAACACACACAAGTTTCTGTCAAATCGTGCCTCTTTAGGGCTCTGGGTCTAAATACAGCTCACCTTAAGTTAGTGTGGAGAAGTTAGTGTAGAAATTTTTCCCTGTGAGCACACACTTCATAGAAAATCAATTTCGTAGTTTAGGACACCATTACCGCCGGGTCCAAAAAGGTCTTTTTTAAAACACAATAGCACAAGTGAATTCACTCACTGGGGGGGAAAAAGATGCTTAGACATGCCATAGTCTGTATTTTTATTATGTAGCCTTATATGCTTCTAGTTTTGTTGCCATCTGCATTTTTAGCCGAAATATGACTCTTTATGCAAGACGTGATGTCTATGCCCAATTATAGATAGGAGTCCTTCCAAAAACACAACATAAACATCTGTTTTTCCTCTTGGCTCTCTGCCTCTTTCTTCTATTTTTCTCTCTCCATTATTCTTCCACTTCATATTTGGGGCCCGAGTTCCAGTGGTGCGAGGACCCTATTTGAATTGCTCAGTTTCTTCTTCTTCTTCTCCTCCAAAATGAATCACATTTTTGAGGGCTTAAACTTATTCAAAAACCCATGAAACTTTGCACACATTCCAAAAGTGCTGAAAATTTACATCTGATATGGATTCAGAAGTGGGTGTGGCAAAACAGCTATATAGTGCCACCTATAAAATTTCAACGAAGTGCCCCTCAAACTGTGTTTCACGAAATTCAGTAGACACATGTAACACACCAATACCTACAAAAAAGTCCCCTGGTACAAAGTAGCAAAACCGAACAGGAAGTCTGTCATTTTGAATTTTCTCTGCAAGTTTTGTGCCGTTTTTGCAATTTTCAGGTGTTGTATTAAACTAACCCCTCCTAGAGATTCAAACAGATCAACACCAAATTTGGTCAGTGTAATCTAAACCCCTTTGTGACGTTAAATTGCGAGGATCTTGAGTTTTCATTCAAAGGCGTGTCCGTGGCAGCCTGACAAGCTTCGATGTTTTGCCATGAAACAGGAAGTTATAACTCATACAATGTCTGATCTGACACAAACTTCACATGTTTAATGAGTCCTGTCCTGAACACATGCCTTGCCCATATTCAGTTATAGTCATAGCGCCACCTGCTGGCAACAGGAAATGGCATGTTTTATGCTGTAACTCCTCCTACAAGAGATTGACATTAACATTATGTTTGGTCAGTCTACTCTAAAGGCCTTTGCTATGTTAAATTGCGAAGAGTTTCATTAGAGGGTGTGTCCGTGGCGGCCTGACAAAGTTTGATGTTTCGCCAAGGGAATAGAAGGTGTTGTAAACCATAAAAATGTCCGATCTGTCCCAAACTTCACATGTTTGAGAAGAGTCCTGGCTTGAACACATTTAAAGGCCAATATCCCATAATAATCATAGCGCCACCTGCTGACAACAGAACATACTTGTTTTACATTAACTTAAACATACAATGTCCAATGTTTCACCACTTGGCTGCAGGAAGTTGGGCACATATAAATAATTTTGACATATTCCCCCTATATTTACCACTTTAAATGCATACTGCTCACTGTTTGCTGCTTTCCTAAAGCTGCCGAGTGGTGGTGAGACCGGATGTCATGGCCCTTTCAATGCTGCTTCCAGCTTTAATTTTGTTTATTGTTACTTTCTCTGTTTTCTAGGCAATGCAGACAGGAGCTGATGTTTATCCCACGGATCTACTGGACGGCACATACCCGTGACGACATCATCTCCCACAAATCCCGGGAGACTCTTCCTTATATGTGGTTTAAAGTCTACAGGAAGGAAACTAGAGCTTAAACAACTGGGATTTTGTTCATGCTCCTGACATCTGTAGGAAATGAGACTTAGGCATCTGTCTTTTCTTTCTACGTGGACGAAAAGCCAAGGAAAGTCTACTAAAAGCTGACAGACAGGATTAGTTTTACTTACAAAACTGGCCCTTTATCTGTAAACCCAAAGAAGAGCCTGATTGTGTCAAGTGATATGGACTAATTGTACTCAGTCGGAGCGCCCAGCGGCAGCACTTTGGCTCCAGATGAAACTGATGTTTTTCTGAATAATTCTTAGTCTGGAGCCGTTAGCCCTCCCGCACTGTGTGTCGTAGCATGTGTGTCGGGCTCAACATCCACAGCATCTTAATTATACAGCCGAACCGATTTAGACCACGGAGGAAACATCTCTACATCTGGAGATACGCTGGCGTTTAGAGGGAGGCGCAACGCTGGAGACTTCTGATCTGCTTTCCTCACATTTTTTTTTTTTTTTTTTTTTTTTTTACCTATGCGATTACCTGTAGAAAGCCCAAGAGAACCTGTTCTCCCTCACACATTCATCTCTCACCTAGTAAGTTTTTGAGTGTAACTTCTGTAACCTTTGTAGTGCTTCTCTTTCAACTCTCTTCACCACTGACGACCCATTCACACATCCCGCCATAATGAAGCCTTTAATTAATGATGCACAGGTTCAGATTACCCTGGTTCAGTGACTATCCAGGGCCGCTGGTCCCTGCAGATGCAGTGACCTTTGGAGAGGGCCAGATTGCTGCTCTGTGGCCAAGCACCTTCACACACACACATATGCACATCCTGAGCCCCTGGCAGTAAATAGTGAATGGTAAATGTCAGCGCTCTGGCCATTGAATTATACGGTTTATTTGAATAAGTGTAAAAGCGGATCACAAACTCCAACAGCAGCTTGCTTCCGTCCACACATCAGCCTTTGGCGAGCTGGGAATTCTCTCTTTGATTAGTGGGATTATATTGTCTTTTATCTTGCGCTTGCTCTTTTACTGTCTCTCTTTTCCTGTTCCTCACAGCGGCAGCCATGAGGGTCGCACCGACACATTTGGCAGGACAACAGAGAGGCGTTCCACGTGGATAAATTAGTTTCTTTCGTGTCGAGGTTACGCATTCTTGCCATAACTGCACGGCTCGTGGAAGGCGACAGGAAGGACTTAAAAGGGCCTGATGCACCTTTTAAGAGCAGCAACAAAAATGAATAAATCATCAAGAGGGAGTGAGGGCTAGTTCTTCACAGACAGTGCTGAAGGAAACACTTTTCTTTCCCCACCTGCCGGCTCCGAGCGAGCAAGAGAGGTCTCTGGCAGACTGACAGTTGCAGCCTCTCCTGCTCTCTAGGCTGGTGGTTTGTTGATGCATTTACCTTGATTTTTCGCACTCCTCTGCCCTCCCCCCTCCGTGCCCGTGTCATGCTCTGTTGCCGGCGTGCCGTCCTGGAGCCATGCCCATCCCTGAGATGGCTTTGAGCCCGGTGAAGTCTCTGTACTGGGAGGTGTTCCCCTCCATGGCCGCGCAGCGGGTGTACTGCACACCCGTGCTCTGGGCCGGACGCCTCTACGTGCTGGGGGGCTGCAGCGAGAACGGCCTCCCTCTGGACTCCGCTGAGGTGCTGGATCTGGAGAGCCAGCGCTGGTGCGAGCTGCCCCCTCTCCCCACCGCTCGAGCCGGGGCATCCGCCGTGGTCATCGGAGACCAGCTGATGGTCATGGGAGGCATGGACGCGCAGCAGAGCCCACTGGCCTCGGTGGAAGTGTATCACCCTGATGAGGGCAAGTGGGAGAGGAAGACGGGACTGGGGCAGCCCTCCATGGGCATCACCACATTGGAGAAAGGTAAGAACAGTGTGTTCCTTCTCATTGTAACTAATTCTTTGTTGAAAGGTCGGCATTGGTCAAGTTTTTGTGCCTTGTTACACTGCAAAAAAGTTTTTCCAATTAAAAGAAGGTCCTAAAACATTATATTATTAAAAGATATTAAAAGACATGTTTTCAGAGAATATGCCTTTAATTATGTTTATTTTTCATACCCTGTTGTCAAATTAGGCATGAACCTCACTAAATATTTGTTTATGCCTAATTTGACAGTGGGGTAAGAAAAATAAGCTTGATTAATTGCATATTAATTGCAAATAAGTCTTAATATTTTTTTGCAGTTTTGCTTCTGGGGTTACTAAGAAAAATAAGAGTGTCCATGAAAAAAGAAAAGTGTTTGTTAGTGTCTAAACCATTTCCATAATTTAATGACCAGTAAAAAAATGATGTTTTCCTGTATCAGAATCAAGGTAAATTTTCTGTTTCATCATTTCTGAATGTTAAAGCAACACTCTTTTTTTGAAAAACAACTTTTTTTGAAAATAGACTCATTGTCCAACTCCCCTAGAGTTAAACAGTTGAATTTTACCGTTTTCTAATCCATTCAGCCAATCTCCGGGTCTGGTGGTAGCACTTTTAGCATAGCTTAGCATAGATCATTGAATCCGATTAGACCGATAGCATCTCGCACAAAGATGACCATATGTAATGACACTTCTGTAGTTACATCGTGTACTAAGACTGACGGAAAATGAAAAGTTGTGATTTTCTAGGCTGATATGGCTAGGAACTATACTCTCATCCCGGCGTAATAATCAAGGAACTTTGCTGCCATACCATGCGTGCACCAGGCAAGTTTGTGTAGATGCAGAGTTACAGCCGGCAGAGTTGACGGCTGTGTAATATCATTGCGCCTGCTGCACCCATGGTACGGCAGCAAAGTTCCTTGATTATTACGCCAAAATGAGAGTATAGTTCCTAGCCATATCAGCCTAGAAAATCGCAACTTTTCATTTTTCGTCCGTCTTTGTACACGATGTAACTACAGAAGATTCAAGTTTTAAATAGGAAAAATATCGAAACTCTTTGGTCATTTTTGAGCGAGATGTGAATGGTCTAATCGGATTCAATAATCTATGCTAAGCTATGCTAAAAGTGCTACCGCCAGACCCGGAGATCGGCTGAATGGATTCGAAAACAGTAAAACTCAACTGTTTAACTCTAGGGGAGTTGGAAAATGAGCCTATTTTCAAAAAAAGTGGATTGTTCCTTTAAAGGGTTACTCCACCCCAAAATGAAAATTTTGTCATTAATCACTTACCCTCATGTCGTTCCAAACCCATTAAAAGCTCAGTTTGTCTTCGGAACACAATTTAAGATATTTTGGATGAAAACTGGGAGGTTTGTGACTGTCCCACTGACTGCCAGCTAAATACGTACTACTGTCAAGACCCAGAAAAGTATGAAAGACATCGTCAAAATAGTCCATCTGCCATCAGTGGTTCAATCTGAATTTTATGAAGCGATGAGAATACCTTTTGTACCCAAAGAAAAAAAACTATTTTATTGAACAATTTGTCTCCTCCGCGTCATCGTAGCGCCATTTTGGAGAGTATTCACTGGACGCAAACTCTGTACGCCAGATACGCTGTTTCCATTCAAATCAAAGCGTAAATCTATGTAGAAAACATATCCGTGTGCTGCGGCTGACACAGAACGGCATACGCAGTTTGTGTCCAGCGGATATTCTCCAACATGGCGCTACGCTGACGCAGAGGAGACAAAATTTTCAATTAAATTGTTTTTTTTACTTTGTGTACAAAAAGTATTCTCGTCGCTTCATAAAATTCAGATTGAACCACTGATGGCAGATGGACTATTTTGACAATGTCTTTCATACTTTTCTGGGTCTTGACAATGGTTACCTGGCAGTCAATTAGACAGTCACAAGCCTCCCAGTTTTCATCCAAAATATGTGACCCTGGACTGAAGTAGC